>ONZH01021381.1:0-600000 GCA_900303285.1 Rhinella marina
GAGCTGGCCCTACAGTGGAAACCCCCCAAAAGTGACCCCATTTTGGAAAGAGCACCCCTTAAGGAATCTTTCAAGGGGTGTGGTGAGCCCTTTGAGCTCAATGGGTTTTCCCAGAATAGGATTCACGCGGAAGTGAAAATGAAAAATTGCAATTTTGACAAAAAAGTTGCTATACACTCACATTTTTCACATTCACAAAGGGTAACGGGACAAAATGCACCCCACATTTTGATCACCAATTTCCCCCCGAAACAGGGAACACCCCATATGTGGCTCGTAGCCCAATGTACTGGCGCACAGCAGGCTTCACAGTGGAAGGAGCACCATATGGCTTTTGGAGAGCAAAATTAGCTGGAATAATAATTGGAGCTATGTCGCACATGAAGACCCCCTGAGCTGGCCCTACAGTGGAAACCCCCCAAAAGTGACCCCATTTTGGAAAGAGCACCCCCGTACAAAACATTTTAAGTGGTAGAAAGGGTACTTTTAGCAAACTGGAGTCTCACAGAAGGCAGAAATGAAAGTAACAGCATTTCAAAGCACAGATTTGTGAAAATGAAAAATTACAAGCAGACCCCCAATTTTTCACATTCACAAGGGGTTAAAGGAGAAAATGCACCCCAATACATGTTCCCCATTTTTCCCCCATTAAAACAACACCCCATTTGTGCTGGTAGCCCGCTGTATGGGCGCACAGCAGGCCCCTAGAGGCAAACAGCAAAATATGGTATTTTGCAGATCAGAATTAACAGACATGTTTTTTTTAGGGCCATGTCTCATTTAAAAATTTCCTGAGGTCCCCAGAAATTAAAAACCCCAAGAAATGACCCCATTTTGGAAAGAGCACCCCGTACGAACATTTTAAGTGGTAGAAAGGGTACTTTTTAGCAAACTGGAGTCTCACAGAAGGCAGAAATGCAAGTAACAGCATTTCAAAGCACAGATTTGTGAAAATGAAAAATTACAAGCAGACCCCAATTTTTCACATTCACAAGGGGTTAAAGGAGAAAATGCACCCCAATACATGTTCCCCATTTTCCCCCATTAAAACAACACCCCATTTGTGCTGGTAACCCGCTGTATGGGCGCACAGCAGGCCCCTAGAGGCAAACAGCAAAATATGTATTTTGCAGATCAGAATTAACAGACATGGTTTTTTTAGGGCCATGTCTCATTTAAAAATTTCCTGAGGTCCCCAGAAATTAAAAACCCCAAGAAATGACCCCATTTGGAAAGAGAACCCCCGTACGAACATTTTAAGTGGTAGAAAGGGTACTTTTTAGCAAGCTGGAGTCTCACAGAAGGCAGAAATGCAAGTAACAGCATTTCAAAGCACAGATTTGTGAAAATGAAAAATTACAAGCAGACCCCAATTTTCACATTCACAAGGGGTTAAAGGAGAAAATGCACCCCAATACATGTTCCCCATTTTTCCCCCATTAAAACAACACCCCATTTGTGCTGGTAACCCGCTGTATGGGCGCACAGCAGGCCCCTAGAGGCAAACAGCAAAATATGTATTTTGCAGATCAGAATTAACAGACATGGTTTTTTTAGGGCCATGTCTCATTTAAAAATTTCCTGAGGTCCCCAGAAATTAAAAACCCCAAGAAATGACCCCATTTTGGAAAGAGCACCCCCGTACGAACATTTTAAGTGGTAGAAAGGGTACTTTTTAGCAAACTGGAGTCTCACAGAAGGCAGAAATGCAAGTAACAGCATTTCAAAGCACAGATTTGTGAAAATGAAAAATTACAAGCAGACCCCAATTTTTCACATTCACAAGGGGTTAAAGGAGAAAATGCACCCCAATACATGTTCCCCATTTTCCCCCATTAAAACAACACCCCATTTGTGCTGGTAACCCCGCTGTATGGGCGCACAGCAGGCCCCTAGAGGCAAACAGCAAAATATGTATTTTGCAGATCAGAATTAACAGACATGTTTTTTTAGGGCCATGTCTCATTTAAAAATTTCCTGAGGTCCCCAGAAATTAAAAAACCCCAAGAAATGACCCCATTTTGGAAAGAGAACCCCCGTACGAACATTTTAAGTGGTAGAAAGGGTACTTTTTAGCAAGCTGAAGTCTCACAGAAGGCAGAAATGCAAGTAACAGCATTTCAAAGCACAGATTTGTGAAAATGAAAAATTACAAGCAGACCCCAATTTTTCACATTCACAAGGGGTTAAAGGAGAAAATGCACCCCAATACATGTTCCCCATTTTTCCCCCATTAAAACAACACCCCATTTGTGCTGGTAGCCCGCTGTATGGGCGCACAGCAGGCCATCAGAGGCAAACAGCAATATATGGGTTTTTTAGGCCAGAATTAACAGACATGTCTCATTTAAATCACTCCTGAGGTCCCCAGAAATTTAAAAAACCCACAAGTGACCCCATTTAGTAAAGAGCACCCCCGTATGAACATTTTAAGTGGTAGAAAGGGTACTTTTTACTAAACAGGTGTCTCAAAGAAGGCAGAAACACTTGTAAGAGCATTTCAAAGCACAGATTTGTGAAAATGAAAAATTACAAGCAGACCCCAATTTTTCACATTCACAAGGGGTTAAAGGAGAAAATACACCCATTGCATGTTCCCCAATTTTCCCCCATTAAAACAACACCCCATTTGTGCTGGTAGCCCGCTGTATTGGCACACAGCAGGCCACCAGAGGCAAACTGCAAAATGTGGGTTTTGCAGGCTGAATTTAACAGACATGGTTTTTTTTTTAGGGCCATGTCTCATTTAAAAATTTCCTGAGGTCCCCAACAACCAAAAACCCCAAGAAGTGACCCCATTATGGAAACAGCACCCCTGTACGGACATTTTAAGTGGTAGAAAGGGTACTTTTTCACAAACTGGAGTCTCACAGAAGGCAGAAATGCAAGTAACAGCATTTCAAAGCACAGATTTGTGAAAATGAAAAATTACAAGCAGACCCCAATTTTTCACATTCACAAGGGGTTAAAGGAGAAAATACACCCATTGCATGTTCCCCAATTTTCCCCCATTAAAACAACACCCCATTTGTGCTGGTAGCCCGCTGTATTGGCACACAGCAGGCCACCAGAGGCAAACTGCAAAATGTGGTTTTTGCAGGCTGAATTTAACAGACATGGTTTTTTTAGGGCCATGTCTCATTTAAAAATTTCCTGAGGTCCCCAACAACCAAAAACCCCAAGAAGTGACCCCATTTTGGAAACAGCACCCCTGTACGGACATTTTAAGTGGTAGAAAGGGTACTTTTTCACAAACTGGAGTCTCACAGAAGGCAGAAATGCAAGTAACAGCATTTCAAAGCACAGATTTGTGAAAATGAAAAATTACAAGCAGACCCCAATTTTTCACATTCACAAGGGGTTAAAGGAGAAAATACACCCATTGCATGTTCCCCAATTTTCCCCCATTAAAACAACACCCCATTTGTGCTGGTAGCCCGCTGTATTGGCACACAGCAGGCCACCAGAGGCAAACTGCAAAATGTGGTTTTTGCAGGCTGAATTTAACAGACATGGTTTTTTTAGGGCCATGTCTCATTTAAAAATTTCCTGAGGTCCCCAACAACCAAAAACCCCAAGAAGTGACCCCATTTTGGAAACAGCACCCCTGTACGGACATTTTAAGTGGTAGAAAGGGTACTTTTTCACAAACTGGAGTCTCACAGAAGGCAGAAATGCAAGTAACAGCATTTCAAAGCACAGATTTGTGAAAATGAAAAATTACAAGTAGACCCCAATTTTTCACATTCACAAGGGGTTAAAGGAGAAAATACACCCATTGCATGTTCCCCAATTTTCCCCCATTAAAACAACACCCCATTTGTGCTGGTAGCCCGCTGTGTTGGCACACAGCAGGCCACCAGAGGCAAACTGCAAAATGTGGTTTTTGCAGGCTGAATTTAACAGACATGGTTTTTTTTAGGGCCATGTCTCATTTAAAAATTTCCTGAGGTCCCCAACAACCAAAAACCCCAAGAAGTGACCCCATTTTGGAAACAGCACCCCTGTACGGACATTTTAAGTGGTAGAAAGGGTACTTTTTCACAAACTGTGGTCTAATAGAAAAGAATATGTAGGGATGGTGATAAGTGGATATGCAAGATACAGAGACTAAATGTGAGGTGTAAAGTGAAAAAATTTTAGGGTGCATCAGGGATGAAACTAATCCATGGATTGGTGGTAGATTCTGAAACAATCCTTGATGCAGAGACCAGGTTTCTCTGGGCAGGTTTCGCAGTGGTGTATAGTGTCCTTCCTAATCCCCCTTTTGGAACACACCCTGCATCGCTTTTGGGTTCTTCCCTTTCTCGCTGTCTGGGGAACTTCACCAGGGAAATGTTGTCCTGGTACAACTCGGGCACCGTAACCTGAAGAAGTACTGGGGGCCTCTTCTGCTTGGTTGGGAAAAATTAGGGCCTTGATCACTACTTCTTGAAAGTGAAGGAAAGTTCCCGTGTGCCCTGCAGATTTATAGAGCACGTACGCATTGTACATTGCCGTCTGTACAAGGTGTACGGCTAGTTTTTTGTACCACACTTTGGTTTTTCGTGTGGCATTGTAGGGCTTCAGAACTTGATCTGAAAGATCAACTCCTCCCATGTGCTTGTTATAGGCCAGGATGCAGTCCGGTTTGAGAACAGTGGTACTGGTACCACGTACTGCGGCAGGGGAGCTGGTGTTGGGGTGAATGCTGGTCAGTACAAGGACGTCCCTCTTGTCCTTGTACTTAACCACCATCATGTTTTCGTGGAGAAGAGCCCTACTTTCTCCCGTCCTAAGCGGTTGCCCTACCAGTGATCTAGGGAGCCCTCTCTGATTTTTGCGTACTGTGCCGCAAGCCACAGTACGCCTGGCACTTAGGGACATGAACAGGGGCAAGCTGGTATAATAGTTATCTACGTAGAGGTGATAACCCTTATCCAGCAGTGGGTGCAGCAAGTCCCACACTAGTTTCCCACTAACTGATAGGCCAGGGGGGCATTCTGGGGGTTCTATCCGTGAATCTTTGCCTTCATAAACCCGGAACCTATAGGTGTACCCAGACCTACTCTCACAGAGCTTGTACATTTTTATGCCATACCTTGCCCGCTTGTTAGGCAGGTACTGGCGGAATTTTACCCTCCCCTTGAAATGCAACAGGGACTCATCTATAGAGATGTTTTCTTCTGGGGTGTACACTTCAGAAAACTTGGCGCTGAAGTGATCAAGGAGGGGTCTAATTTTGAAAAGCCTATCAAAATTTGGGTCATTTTGTGGAGGACACTGTGCATTATCGTTGTAATGCAAAAATTTTAGAATAGAATCGAATCGATTCCGGACCATGGCGGCACTGAATACTGGAGTGTGGTACAAGACATCCACACTCCAATACTGTCTCATTTCTGGTTTTTTAATAAGCCCCATGTGCAGCACAAGCCCCCAGAAAATTTTCATTTCTGCTGCTGTTACTGGGGTCCAACCAAGGGGTCTTGCAAATGGTGACGTGGGGTTCTGGGTAATGAACTGCTGGGCATATAGATTAGTTTGGGCCACGATAAGATTTACTAAATCGTCACTGAAAAAGATTTTGAAAAAATCAATTTCGGTGAAGCCCGTGCAGTCAATTAGAATTCCAGAGTTTCCCACAAACTCTGGAATTTGGGGCTCATAAGCGTCAGGGGGTGGGGTCCATGTGGGGTCACTCTGGGGGGATGCCTCAGCGGTCGTTCTGGGGCGCCTCCTAGAGGTTCCCTCATCAGTGGATGATGATGATGATGATGATGATGAGGGGGGGGTGGAGGAGTAGAGGAAAGTGGCGTCCTCTTCTCCTTCAGTGGCCGACTCGGTATCAGAGGCAAGGATGGCGTATGCCTCTTCTGCCGAGTAAGTGCGTTGGGATGAATGGGCCATTTCTATTTTTTTGGGGTGTGTTGGGTGAAACGTGTAAACCTTTAATTAGTGTGAGGGGTGTGTGTAGTGGTTTTACACGTGAAAATGTTTTTTACAGTATTGACTTTGAATTAAAAAAAAAAGGGGGGGAGGGGAATAAAAAAAAAAGTTCTTGGGAGTAATAAAAGTCTTGAAATAAAAAAAAAAGAAAAAAAAGAAAGTTTTTGCTGCAGGAAAAGAAAAAAAAAGAGCAGACGCGATCAGTAATGGACTACTGATCGGTGCTCAGTTCTTGCAAAATGCACGTACGCAGAACACGTGCAAAAACCAAAACTGCCACTAACTGAAATTTATCTAACTACCACTAACTGTGCTTTTTTTTTTTTTTCACAGAAGTAAAAAAAAAAAAAAAAAAAAAAAATGCAGATGCTGCTTTCACAGCACGCACGCACGCACGCACACAGACGGTGTGTGAGTGCAGAAACTGCAGTGAATAAATTCACTGCAGTCCTCTGCAAACAGCACGTACGCAGTTACTATGCGTACGTGCAAAAACCTACACTGACACTAACTGAAATTTATCTAACTAGCACTAACTGTGATTTTTTTTCACTCAAGTAAAAACGTGTGTGCGTGCAAATACTGTAGATAAAAAATTCACTACAGTATAAAAAAACTGAACACTAGCTAAAAATTTAACTTATATCTCTATATATAGAGATATGGAGCTCTATATATATTTATATAAAACCCTAACTATACTTTCTTCTTTTTTCACCAAAAAAATAAAAAAAAGCACAAAAAATGACCCCCAGGTGCTGATCAGGCAGGTATGCACTGAAAAGCACAGGGCGGTCACAGCTCGCACGCAGAAAAAGCGGTGCGGAGCTGAAAAATTGTTAAAAAGTAAAAAAAAAATACAAAAAACACACGGACCAAGCGGCGTCCATAAAAAAAGGACGGGAGGGGTAGGGGAAGGGAGGGGGGGGACGGGGGGACAGGAGGGGACAGGGACAGAGGGTGGGTTAGGGATCTGTAACTTCTTCTTCTTTTCTTCTGTTCTTCTTCTGTTCTACTTCTTTTCTTCTTCTTTTCAGCAGAAAAAGGGGCAGATAGCAGTGGTGGTGGTGCACCACAAGTCCCAGCAAGCCAACAGCACACAGAAAGGCACAGAACCTTCCAGCACGCAGTATCCAGCCAGAATGACTGCGTGCAGGAAGGATCTGCCTCTTCCTGTGCAACTGTAGCGCTACCATTGGCTGGAGCGTTGCTCCAGCCAATGGCAGCGCTGGCAGGGGACCCAAAACATCGGAGTCCCCTGCCTGACCCCTGGGTGGACAGGTGCTGACTAATTCAGCACCCGTCACCTTCAGATGACCGGCCCCTTCTTCCTCTGCAGCTCCGGTGGCTTCCGGGAGCTGCGAGAGGCCGGTCTATGGAATCCGGCCAATCGCAGCCACCGGAGCTGCAGGGGGACCGACACACCCCCTTCTACCCTTACCCAGCATGGCTGCCTGCCGGGCAGTGCAGCCATGATACCCCGGGTCCCCGGCGATTTTTCCCGGGGACCGGGTGTATGCCGCGCCGTACATGTACGGCGCTGGGCGGTAAGTCACGTCCCGCTGCGCCGTACATGTACGGCGCTGGGCGGGAAGGGGTTAATGATATCCCTAGTGTGTCCCTTAACAGTGACCCCCACAGTTCCCTGCCCCCTTAACAGTGACCTCCACAGAGGCCGCTTCCTTAACTGTGACCTCAACAGCAGCTTATCCTCTTAACTGTGACCTCCACATCAATCCTCCCCCTTAACAGTGACCTCAACATAGCCCTGCCCCTTAACAGGGACCTCCACAGCGCCCTGCCCCCTTAAAGGTGACCTATGGCAGTGAAGGAAAATGGCTGAGTTGTTATGAAAAACCTGGTGTAAACCAGTGTGTATGTCAAGACTGAAGGACCTGCTCGCTTCTATTGGCCATGTGACTGTGTGTACAGTATATCAGTTAGGAAATAAGTGAAAGACCTGTGAGCTTCTGTTGGCTTATACAGGTCATGTGATGATGCCATATTTGCATTTTTGGGGGGACTCATGCATCCTAGAACTGCATCTAAAACCTTCCCAGACACCTGCTGTACCTATGTGCCAAATTTAGTGCAGGTCGGTCCATTTGTTTGACCGTGCATAAAGAACAGATAGAAATTCATCTATGTGCATATATATATATATATATATATATATATACATACATACATACACACTGTAGGATATAGGAATTGGGCCCGAAAAAAATTTCTCTGGTGGGCCCAAGGAACCCCACGGTCTGACCCCACCACAAAGAGAGAGTTAGTGGATCACTAGGACTGATGCGCTGGGGGTCTTCAGTCTGTATGACCAGAATAACTTACGTCCTTTTTAATTGTGTTAACTTTGTATGTATCCACTGCATGATCTTTTTCAACGTGGATTGAAGTAAACTTGATTTTACAGACTTTTGGTTTCTGCCTTTTTTCTATGAATGTACGTAAATATACTTTTTTTTTTATATACACATGCAATTACCATCATACATCATTTCTAGAAATATCTACAACCACTATTGCTATGTTATTGCTGCAATATGTTGTATACACAACAGGATGCAATGTCACCATACCATTGCTGAACACTGTATTACCCTCATATATGTGGCCACACTATTGCACAATACAGAATCCAAAGTAATTACAGATTGTCCTTGTGCACATAATAATATAAAAGAATAGGAAACATCATTACTATGTCATGATGAAAAGCTGCCTGTGCCTCAGTCACAAAGTGGAGGCGGAATATTTCTGTTGTGAGTGGGAATTTTTGTAGAATTTACAATTGTACTCTGCAAAATAGCAAACATTCCAGGCAAAAAGGAAAATGTATTCAGATTTGCCTGTAACAGATGACATGTTTTTATTTCAGTTACCGGTATTTGGTTCAGAATATGAGGAGCGTGTATTCATAGATATTGAAAGCATGCATAGATCCACAAGTACTAAAAACATCCATAAACCAGTTAGATCTAGTAATAAAGATTAAAGGGGTTTTCCAAGCCTCTGGATTTGTCATCAGTATCTGGTCAGTGGGGGTTAGACACCTGGGACCCCCGGCGATCAGCTGTTCGAGAATGCAGTGACGCGGCCTTCTTGCGGCTTTCCCTAGACTGAGTGATGACACATTCATTGATCACGTGGCCTAGATGCAACTTAGCCCCATAGAAGTGAATAGGGCTGAGCTTCGATACCAAGCACAGCCGATATACAGGGTGGGCCATTTATATGGATACACCTAAATAAATTGGGAATGGTTGGCGATATTAACTTCCTGTTTGTGGCACATTAGTATATGGGAGGGGGGAAACTTTTCAAGATGGGTGGTGACCATGGCGGCCATTTTGAAGTCGGCCATTTTGGATCCAAGTTTAGTTTTTTCAATGGGAAGAGGGTCATGTGACACATAAAACTTATAGAGAATTTCACAAGAAAAACAATGGTGTGCTTGGTTTTAACATAACTTTGTTCTTTCATGAGTTATTTACAAGTTTTTGACCACTTATAAAATTTGTTCAAAGTGCTGCCCATTGTGTTGGATTGTCAATGCAACCCTCTTCTCCCACTCTTCACACACTGATAGCAATACCGCAGAAGAAATGCTAGCACAGGCTTCCAGTATCCATAGTTTCAGGTGCTGCACATCTCGTACCTTAACATAGACAATTGCCTTCAGATGACCCCAAAGATAAAAGTCTATGGGGGTCAGATTGGGAGACCTTGGGGGCCATTCAACTGCTACATGATGATGTGTTTCCATCTTTATACACTGAAGCTGGCACGTTCCCTGAGTTTTTCCAGCAAGATGGTGCACACCACATTATGGGTGTCAGGTCCGAGCATTCCTAGATGAACAGTTTCCTGGAAAGTGGATTGGTCATCGTGGGCCAGTTGAATGGCCCCCAGGTCTCCCGATCTGACCCCCTTAGACTTTTATCTTTGGGGTCATCTGAAGGCAATTGTCTATGTTGTGAAGATACGGGATGTGCAGCACCTGAAACTACGGATACTGGAATCCTGTGCTAGCATTTCTTCTGCGGCGTTGCTATCAGTGTGTGAAGAGTGGGAGAAGAGGGTTGCATTGACAATCCAACACAATGGGCAGCACTTTGAACACATTTTATAAGTGGTCAGAAACTTGTAAATAACTCATGAAAGAATAAAGTTATGTTAAAACCAAGCACACCATTGTTTTTCTTGTGAAATTCTCAATAAGTTTGATGTGTCACATGACCCTTTTCCCATTAAAACAACTAAAGTTGGATCAAAATGGCCGACTTCAAAATGGCCGCCATGGTCACCACCCATCTTGAAAAGTTTCCCCCCTCCCATATACTAATGTGCCACAAACAGGAAGTTAATATCACCAACCATTCCCATTTTATTTAGGTGTATCCATATAAATGGCCCACCCTGTACAATGTACGAGGCTGTGCTTGGTGAGCACAGAGAAGGCCATCAGATTCTGATGACATATCCTGAGTGTTTGTCCTGTTCCTATCTGTATATTAGAGCCTGTCTTGTACATTATTTCATTATTTGATGCAATATGGATTTTAGAAATTTCTATATTCAAATAATTTTTGTCCCACTGTATAAAAGAAAACCATTGAAATGTATAGATATGCAGGAAAATTGTATCTTTCTCACATTGAACCATAAGTGTCTCTCTTTGACCACCCAAAAAGTTGGGAGGTATGGGGTTGTTTCACTTCAGCAAGTGGCATTTATTATGTAGAGAAAGTTAATACAAGCCACTTACTAATGTATTGTTATTGTCCATATTTGCTTGCTGGCTGGATTTATTTTTCCATCACATTATACACTGCTCGTTTCCAGGAGTTATGACCACCCTGCAAATCAATGGTGGTCGTGCTTGTGCACTATAGAAAAAAGTGCTGGCCTGTTCGGTGGCCATCTTGTATCTGACCGTAACCCCTGGATGGAAAAATGAATCCAGCCAGCGAAGAAAGCAAAATGGATAATAACAATACATTAGTAAGTGATAAATGCCATGTACACAGGGGAAGTCATGAAAGTAATTACATGTGATGTGATCTAGCTTGAATGTGCTTGTGCAGTAATTACACACAACATATCACCATGCAGACCCTTAGGGCTCATGCACACAAACATATTTTTTGTCTGTTCTGTTCACGAATGTCACATGGATGTCATTGTTTTTTTTTTTGCAGATCCGTGTTTTGCGGACCGCTAAATACATATGGTCATGTGCATGAGTCCTTAGTAGGATGAATAAAGAGACAAAACATGTAGTATACAGCTCAGGCTATGTAAAGAATACACATTTTACAAATGTGTTTATGGATATTTTATTAAGTAGAAAAATGACCAAGAATAAAAGTAAATAAAATGACACAAAACTTATATCAGGAAATATGATTATCTCATGTTTCCCTTTCACTTAGCCCCAACACAAATTAAAATAACAAATTTGTTATTTAGTATCTGCTAATCCATAATGGTGAAGATGCATGTAAACTGTAGTAACCAAACACAAGTAACTTACATCTAAAATACATAAAAAGTGTAAGAAAAATAATAAAATCTTCTCATCACCATTATATTTAATACCTATATCTTATTTCATTCAATTTTTTTTATTTGAAAAAAAAAAAAAAAAAGAACTGCTCTTGTTGTTCCCTCCTGTGCCTGGGGACAACAGCTATTATGTAACCCATGGCATCTTTTAATTTCTAGTACACGCCACATGCATGTTTGTGCAGTACCTCGGAGTTCTACTTTTTACTAGCCGCAAATACAGTAAAACTTTTTATAAAGCCTTTAATAGCCGATTTGATGGACCATTAGATTAGTTTATACACAGCAGCATATTGAAGTATTACGGGTGCTTTCCATTTATATGCCTGTAAATAACGTTTGCATAAATTTCACATTCTGATGTCTGAACTTGATGATCCCACATAAATAACTTTTGTAGCAAGTTCAGATAGTGCCCTTTCTTTAAAGGGTTTATTCCACGAAAGTATTACAATAAAATGAAAAGGGTGTTTCAAATGCTATTACAATATACCTGCAAAAAAAATATTGTAAGGGGTTTTTTTTTCCTGTATACCAAATTTTCCTCTGTGGTAATGCATTTAAACGTATACTAAATTCTTAGATGTATATACTGTATTTTTCGCCCTATAAGACACACCAGCCCATAAGACGCACCTAGATTTTACAGGAGGACAATAAGAAAAAAAATATTTTTCATCAGACCTCAGCTCACAGCCCCAATCAGACCCTCAATGTTAATAAGACCCCAATAAGACCTCAGATCAGACCTCAATGTGAATAAGCCCCAATCAGGTCTCAGATAAGAGTCCCATGGCTCTCATATCAGCCCCCAATGCCTCTATCAGCCCCCAATGCCTCTATCAGCCAGCCCCAATGCCTCTACCGTATTTTTCACCCTATAACACACATTTTTACCCCCCAAAAGTGGGGGGAAAATGCCCCTGCGTCTTATGGGGCGAATGCTAATGCCTTTTAGCCCCCAATGCCTCTATCAGCCCCAATGCCTCCATCAGCCCCCCAATGCCTCTTTTAGCCCCCAATGCCTCTTTTAGCCCCCAGCAGCCGCAGAGTATATAAAATAAAAAAAAACACTTACCTCTCCTGCTCCTGGAAGCCGCCGCTCCTCACCGCCCGCGCTCTGCTCCCTCCTGCCGTCGCACAGCGTGAGGTCACAGAGCGTCTTCACTCTGTGCGCAGCCCTGGACAGCCGAGCGGAGGACCAGGAAACGGTGAGTATAGAGTCTTCACCGCTTCCTTTTCCTCCGGTGCTAATGAGCGCTTCTGTAATGGAAGCACTCATTAGCATTCGCCCCATAAGACGCAGGGGCATTTTCCCCCCACTTTTGAAAAATACGGTAGCTATATCGCTCTTTGGCCAGTAGAGAAGGAAATGTGGGGGCATTACATACCATATGTATCTCTGGGATTAATGTGAGGGACTTTTTTCTATAAATGGGAAGAAGGATTAATAAGAGCTAATTGCAATGCATCCTGGGAGTTATGTGAGCTGCTGACCATCCACAGAAAGGGGAGAAAATCATTCAGCAAGGTGAGTAAAAAAAAGTATTGCATTGGATAACTCCTTTAAGAACATTGCAGTGTCTATTATACAGCACTGTGCCCCAGCTGCTGCAGATCAGAACACACAGCTGCCTAGATTTTCTTTATGAAAAGAAAGGATAAAGGTGTCTTGACATGCTGCAGATTTTTTTTTTTTGCAGAATTTTCTGCGACCAAAAATCAGTTCTATTCACCAGAAGGAGGCTTGTGAAAATCCATGTGATTCCAATCCCATTACAATGAATAGAATAGATTTTCAGGCACGACAACAAAATCTGCAAAGGCACCCTAAGGCTAAATGCACACGATCAGGATTGTGTGTGGATTTTCCACACAGGTTTGCATTTGTAGGTCATGCACATTGTATTCTATAAGGGTAAATGCACACGATCAGGATTACGTGCGGATTTTACGTGCGGATTTGCGTGCGGAAAATCCGGTCCGTAGGTCATGTACATTATATTCTATGACAATTTGAAATTCTCAATGCACACGATGCAGATTTTTTTAGTGCGGATTTTGACCTGCGGTGCGGATTTTACAATCCGCAGCATGTCAATTTATTTTATTTTTCCTGTCCGGATTTCATGAGGATTTTCTCCATTCAATTGAAAAAAAAATCCGCATGCAAATCCGCATGCAAATCCGCACGCAAATCCGCACGCAAATCCGCACCAATTGGTGCGGATTTACCGCACGAATTTCACTGAGAACACCTGCGGATTTCAGTGCGGATTGTCCGCAGATAAATCCTGATCGTGTGCATTTACCCTAAGAATTTTAAATTCTCATGTACCCAATGCAGATTTTTTTCAGTGCGGACTTTAAAACACTGAAAATCTTGCCGTGGTTTAAAGGGAACCTGTTATCACATTTGCCATATGCTACTTATAATATGGCGCTATAGGTGACACCAGAGCAACATTGCGGTGTCTTTTATAACTCTCAGACTCAGCATTTTGATGTAAACCCACTTTGAAAATGTACCTTTCCATATTTAAATGCGGATCGTGGAGTCATCGATGTGTCTTTGTACACCACCCAAGTCATGCCAGAGCCCATCCATCTCACTGTGATTGACATGCCCCTGACATCCTGCTACGTCTGAAATCTGGGAAGGGCACATCCCTAAAAACTCTTTCCCTTCTCATCTCATGTATGTACATCAACTTACTGTTACTGTGAGAGAAGGGAAAGAGTATTTACGATGCACACACAAGATTTCTGATGCATTGGGATATCGGAGGGTTGTCAACGGGAGGGCTTCTGGTGTCTGTTATGGGGCCCAGGACAAGAGGGGGACCAGCTTTAGTTGGGATAATCTCCTCTTCTACTGAAGGTGAAAACTTGGTCAGGACTCTACCTTCTAAAGGAACAACTTTTAGCAAATGAGGCAGTGAAAAAATGGCCCAAGGGTCATTGAAAAGGGTTTAGGCAGAAACCCCTCTGTCCTTTATGGGGGGCCTGGTTTGACCCTTGCTATGGGGCCCTTACTTTTCTATGTATATCACTGGTGACTACATAACCCCGGTGACTCCATGACCCCCATTTACATGTGGAAAGGAACATTTTCAAAGTGGATTTGCATGAAAAAGTCTAAAGCTTTAAAAGATACAACAATGATTTCGCTGTGGTGTCACCTACAGCACCATATCATTAACTGAATATGGAAAATGTGAGGACAGGTTTCCTTTAATAAAAGGCTAGACTGCTGACATGTGTAGGTCGTCATGTGCAGTATTGTTGTGTGTTGTTATCTCTGTGTACTATGCACTGGGATTACTATTAGACTGCATATGACGCAAGATGTTTTGTTATTCAGTTATGACTATTGATGGGATTGGGTCACAAACTAGTTTTGTTAGAAGAACTGAGCAGCTCAGACTGGGAATACAAGTACTGCTTTATTGCAGACTATTAAATCATACCTACTCCACTGATTTTGTTTAATAAAGTGAGTTTTTGAAGACACATTCACATGTTTTTTCTTGTCTTGGCTATTTAATAACCGAGAATATAAATGTCAAGTATTCTGGATCTGCACATATAATGCACAATGTAAACCTCCAGAATGATGTAACCAGTCTGTAATCTTCTTGAGACACCACCACTTACTGAATAACTTCCTCTTTATCATAGGCCAGTGATATGACATTTGTTAACACGGTAATTCAATGTACCAGGTCCATCTCTCCCTTGACATCACCTGTTAGGGGAGAGTTGTTAGTACCCCATACATAAGAGGTTGTCAGCTGGCCCCACCGAAAAACAGTGGGTTTGGACAACAATACTCTTATTTGTATGTGGCCTTTAGATGTAGGCACCACATATAACATACAACATGTATGAATAATCCCTCACTGAGGGTTCATGCACACAACCGTATGTATTTTGCGGTCCGCAAAACACAGATCCACAAAAAATACGGATGACGTCCGTGTGCATTCTATATTTTGTGGAACGGAACAGCTGGCCCCTAATAGAACAGTACTATCCTTGTCTGTAATGAGGACAATAATAGGACATGTTCTATTCTTTGCGGAACAGATATATGGATCTGCAAAAAAAAAGGAACGGACACAGATAAAAAATACATTTGTGTCATGAGCCCTGGCACAGAGATAAAAATACTGGCAGTGATGACAGGACCTTAAAGGGGTTATCCCACGAATAATGTAAAAAATGAAAATCAGACATCATATAGTACATGACAACCTCTTTTTAACAAAGCTACAACAAGCTCTGTACCTCACATGGATCCAGAGATCTCCCCGTTCTTTGCTCTGCTAGATTCATATCAAGCTGATAGCTCAATGGGAGTGTCTTTTCTGCTGCAGCTCAGGAGGCGTGTCAATGTTCTGCCCATCAAAGCTCAGGAGACAGTTAAAAGTTGAAACTGAGCATGTGCTCAGTGAGCAGGTCAAAGAAATAAGAAATTAAGTAGTCCTATACAGATACATTTTATTGAATAACTCAGTAGCTATACAAAATTTTTAATGACATGCAATTACAAAAGTGTTCAGATCCAATTGCTGTTTTAAAAACTGTAGAATATTTTTCGTGGGACAACCCCTTTAAGTACATTGTAAATAAGTAGGAATTCGGACTACAGGCAAGTTATGCAGCCAGCAGATAGGCAGTCAGTCGGTGTATGGCACTGATAGGTTGCTGGCCAGAGTTTTTATCTCACAGCTTTCAATGGAGACTTGAGATTTGACTCGAAGCAAGGCTGCATCTGTAATGTACTCATTTCTTTTCATCTCTGCAACAATACAAAGAAAGAGTTAAAGCTATAAAAATGCTCAGTATTCAAATCATGTTTCAACCTTCTCTTCATTCTCAATACATTTTTTCAATCTTGCAGACTATACAAGTACAGTGCCTTCAGAAAGGCCTAAGACCCGATCACATTTTACACATTTTATTATGCTGCAGCCTTGTGCTAAAAAAAAATATTAAAATTCCCCCCCCATCATTCTTCACTCAATATCCCATAATGACAAAGTGAAAACAGCAGGATGTTCAAAATCTTTGCAAAATTTGTTGAAAAGGAAAAACTAAAATCTTGCATTGATATAAGTATTCCGACTAGAGATGAGCGAGCATGCTCGAGTGCCATTTTTGCGTATTTGCGTACGCATTTTAAAATTCCTACGCTATTCATACGCATATTTTAATCTATACGCAATTGTGTAAGAATTGCGTACGAATAGCGTACAAATTGAATTCAAGTGGCTCATAATACTTAATCAGCTGAGGGTGTTGACTATATACAAAGCAGTGACAAGTCATATAATCAAACACTTCTATAATGAAAAAAGAGCAATGGAGGTAATGAAAAAGCTCTTGACTTAGACTTGTCTAAGCTGGGAAGATCTAAATGCAACCAGTCTCCACATCCAGAAAGCAGAAACCAGAAAAGGCACTGATCCTTCATCAGCATAAAGCACATATAACCTCAAAATACAGTATGTGAACTGCAAAGCTTAAGAATGCTGATGGATTGTATGTGAAGTTTTTATTAATGTGGATAGTTGATGATACACCCTTTAACCCCTTCAACCCCGGGCCTGTTTTCACCTTCCTGACCAGGCCATTTTTTGCAAATCTGACATGTGTCACTTTATGTGGTAATAACTTTGGAAAGCTTTTACTTATCCAAGCCATTCTGAGATTGTTTTCTCGTCACATATTGTGCTTCACGACAGTAGTAAATTTGTGGCAAAATATTTCATTTTTATTATTTTTTTTAAATACCAAATTTACCAATAATTTGGAAAAAATAGCAAATTTGCAAATTTCAATTTCTCTACTTTCAAAATATATAGTAATACCTCCAAAAATAGTTATTATTTTACATTCCCCATATGTCTTCCTTATGTTGGCATCATTTTCTTTTTTGGGACGTTAGAGGGCTTAGAAGTTTAAAAGCCATTTTTCAAATTTTCAACAAAATTTCCAAAACCATTTTTTAAGCACTAATTCTGAAGTGATTTTGAGTGGCTTACGTAATGGAAACCACCCATAAATGGCCCCATTTTAGAAACTACACCCCTCAAATTATAAAACTGCTGTTACAAACTTTGTTAACCCTTGAGGTGTTCTACAAGAATTAAAGGAAAATGGAGGTGAAATTTCACTTTTTTGCTAGATTATTCATGTTAATAATTTTTTTCTTGCAAAACAGCAAGGGTTAACAGCAAACTAAACCTCAATATACAGTGCTCTGATTCTGAAGTTTACAGAAATACCCCATATGTGGTGGTAAACGTCTCTATGGGTTTGTGGCAGTGGTCAGAAGTAAAGGAACACCATACGGATTTTGGAGGCAGATTTTGCTAGAATGATTTCTAGGCACCATTTTGTAATTGAGAGACCCTGACGTACCCCTACAGTGGAAACCCTCAAAAAGTGACCCCATTTTGGAAACTACACCCTTCAAAGAATATATTAAGGGGGGTACTGGCCTCTTTGACCCCCCCCTCCCCAAGCGTTTTACGGAATTTGGAAACACTTGGCTGTGAAAATGAAAAGTTTCATTTCTTCCAATAAAATGTTGCTTTAGCCTCAAATTTTTCATTTTCACAACAAGGGGTAACAGGAGAAAAGCACCCCAAATTTGTTCCCCATTTTCTCCTGAATACGGCAACACCCCATATGTGGTGGTAAACTGCTGTGGGGGCACATGGCAGGACTCAGAACAGAAGGAGTGCCATATGGATTTTGCAGCACAGATTTTGATGGATTGGTTTGCGGAAGCCACTGATTTTTATTTTTTTGAGTTATTGTCTTATCTGGGGGCTCATTTTTTGCAGGATGAGGTGACGTTTTCATTGGTACCATTTTGGGGTACAAAAGACTTTTTGATCGCCTGCTATTACACTTTTTGTGAGGCAAGGTGAAAAAAAATGGCTGCTATGGCATAGTTTTAAAAATTTTTTTTTACAGCATTCACCTGGGGGGCCATCTCATGTAATATTTTTATAGAACAGGTTGTTACGGACGCGGCGATACCCAATATGTCAAACATTTTTTTTTTTAAAGTTTTACACATTAGATGCATTTTTGAAGAATAAAATCTTTTTTTTGTGTTGCTATTTTCTGAAAGCCATATTTTTTTTAGTTTTTGGGCGATTGTCTCAGGTAGGGTCTACATTTCTGCGGGACAAGATGACGGTTTGATTGGTACCATTTTGGGGTAAATACGCCTTTTTGATCGCCTGCTATTACACTTTTTGGCAGTTTTTTTTTTTTTACTGCGTTCACCTGGCGGGGTGGATCATGTGATATTTTTATAGAGCCAGTCGATACGGACGCGGTGATACCTAATATGTCTATTTTTATTTTTTTAATAATTTTTTTTTTAATATTATTATATGGAAAGGACGCTTTTTTTGGGAACTTGAAACTTTTTTTGTAAAACTTTATTTTTTCACTTTTTTTCACTTTCTTTTTTTTACACTTCAAACTTTTGGGGTCTGATCCCCTTTACAATGCATTACAATACTTCTGAATTGTAATGCATTGGCTGTAAGTGTATTACACACAGTAATACACTTCCAGCTTACTTCCTGTGAGATCCAGGGGGCTGGATCTCACAGGCTTCCATAGACAGCAGCCGGATGCCTAAGGAAGGCATCCGGCTGCTATCTAAGCCATCGGGTCCCCGTCACAGCAGCGCGGGGACCCGATGGACACCCCTTCCGACCGCGCACATCGCATGTGCCGCGGTCAGCGCTGACCGCGGCACATGAAGGGTTAATACGCCCGCATCGGTGTTTTCACTGATGCGGGCATACGCTGATTACTGATCGAGCGGGCGCAGCTCCTGCACTACGGCGCTGGTCGGGAAGTTACTTCCCGCAGCGCCGTACATGTACGGCGCTGGTCGTGAAGGGGTTAAAGACTAACTCCACTCAAGGATTTCACCTAAAGTAGGCTTTGATAACAACAGCAACAACAACAACAACCATTTTTGCTTGGAATTGCAATGGAGGCAGGAAGTTAATTTACATATTTAAAAGCATTTTCCAAATTTTTTTTTTTACTGATGACCTATACTCTGGATAGTTCATCAGTATCTGATCAATTGGGGTCCGATACCTGGAACCCCTGCTGATCAGCTGTTTTGAGAAGGCACTAGTACTCCTGTGCGCGCCACGGTCTTCTCCGTGCTCTTACTAAGCATGGAGCTATACATTGTATAGCGGCTGTGCTTGGTATTGCAGCTCGGCCCCATTCACTTCAATGGGGCTGAGCTGCCCTGAAGATGTTGTCACTGGCCTAGGGAAAGCAGAGAGAAAGCTGCCACTCTCACAGGGGAGCCACTTGCCTTCTCAAACAGCTGATCGGCGGGGGGTCCCGGGTATGGAACCTCACTGATCAGATACTGATAGGTCATCACTAAAAAAAAAAAACTCGGAAAACGACTAACAATTATATCAATTTGCAGTATTTCTGCCCCACATTTACTTACCAGGAAGTTTTAGATATCTGCAGCATGTGTTACATTGGTGTTTCATGCAGAAGTTTTTGATGGCATTATCCCCCAAGTTAGCCGGTCCAAATATCATATCTTGTGATCTGATCAAGTGGAAGCAATATGGAAAAAATGATGTAAGAAAGGTGTGACTTCTGTTATCATAGAGGACAATTCAGCCTGGATATCAGTACTGTACCAGTCTGCAGTTCCCATGCCCCAACAGTAACATAGGAGAGAAATGATAGAAGTATGATTTATCGTTGACTTTAATTGATTGTGTCTAGTGATAGTGCTATAAGTAAATGAGAATGCCACCAGCAGACATATACAATGCCTAGCAAATGGCTCTCAGAAAAGTTGTCACTAGATGTTCTTCCCCAATTATTGCATCATCAGATGCTCAATCAGTGGTTTGAAAATGAGTTTTGTGTAAATGGGGTTTAGGACAAGGATTGTCAATAAAAACAGAAATTAATCAGGAAAGTCTACAGTTGGGTCCACAGGCTGTCGGACAAAATTTTAAATGAAATGCAGAATGGACTGCTTTCTTTTTTATTTCAATTTCAGGAAGCTGAAGATACACTTTATTATGTTAGTATGTTCTGGATAAGATCATGTAAAGAGGAAAGAGTCTTCATAAGTAGACTGGTGACTCTAGAGGTTATGTCCAATAGAACAGTCCCAAGTAACGTGGCCATTAGACAACCCCTTTAGCACATTTTTTCTACCTCTTGATGCTTCCATGCGACTCACTGTCTGTGACATGAGGGAGCCGGACAGGTAATTCCTGTACTGTTTGTCATGTTTAGCATTTCTATTATAGTATGTTATGTACTTGTGGAATGTCAAAAATCCCTCTTATATGCTATATCTCACCCGTGTTCTCCTGCTTTAATAACTGATGGATCTGTCAGATTTTCACCTACGCCTTAATGAAACAAATGAATATGATGAGCACAGGATGAAATGCAGGACAGCTTTCTTTACACAGTTCCCTTGCGTGACATACACCGATGACCTTTACTCTCTAACAGTCATTTAGAGAAGATAGCTTGTGGAAAATGACCATGGTTTTCAGCTGTGTAAGGTAGCATAACATACCTTCTGACACACCCTGATACCAGTCATTATATTTAGTGCAGTATTTCCAGAATTGAATCCTGCACTCCATCAATCAGAATCGAGGTGCAGATGGAGGACATATTTAAGTCATCCAATAGTAAAATCAAGAATTACACAGCACACCCAAGCAGGTTGCAGCTTAATTTATAGTCCCAGGCTCAAGATTAGTATTAGGACTAGAGATGAGCGAGCAGTGCTCGTTACGAGCACTGTAACGCTCGGGTCCCATGTGAAATGCCCGCAGACATTGCGGATCCGTCCTCATCTGCATGTAAGTCAATGAGGACGGATCGTTTGGTATGACACTCATACCAAACGGTTCCGTCCTCACCAGTCTTAAAGTCAGTGGGGACGGAACCGTTTGGTATGAGTGTCATACCAAACGATCCGTCCTCATTGACTTACATGCAGATGAGGACGGATCCGCAATGCCTGCGGGCATTTCACATGGGACCCGAGCGTTACAGTGCTCGTAACGAGCACTGCTCGCTCATCTCTAATTAGGACTCATGCACACGAACGTATTTTATTTCCATGTCAGTTCCTTTTTTTGTGGACTGTATGTGGAACCATTCATTTCAATGGGTCCACAAAAATAAGAGAGTTACTCAGTGTGCATTCCGTTTCCATATGTCCGTATATCAGTTCTGCAAAAAATAGAACACGTTCTATTATTGTCCTTATTACAGACAAGGATAGGACTGTTCTATTAGGGTCTATTAGGGACCAGCTGTTCTGTTCCACAAAATACGGAATGCACACGGACATCATCCATATTTTTGGCGGATCCCTTTTTTGGCGGACCGCAAAACACATACGGTCGTGTGCATGAGCACTTAGACAAAGTGAAAACTGAAGCATAGGCCAAAAACTGATGTTTAGGCCATACAGCCAGCAACGTATCATATGTCCTGATACATGGAGTTGATGCCTGATCATTACTATAATATAATGTATACATATATTCTGACAGGCCATATGACACACTGCTGAGGATGGTCTTTAATACTGAAACCTTTTTGTTTTCATCCTACGCTTCAGTTATCACTTTGTCTAACACTAAACTTGAACCTGAAATTATAATAAAACTAACATTAAATTGCAACCTACTTTGGAGTGCTGTGGAACACCATATGTAAGGGAGTGCAGTGATGCCAGAATGTCTTACAGGGGTACATTAGTGGACTCATACAGCACAATAGCAGCCCTATTATGTCTGCAAGGCCCATGTAACCAATAGCTATTAATACAAACACCTACAAATTAGGGTGTACCACATGATCAGGTTTCTGGGGGCAGATATGGAAGACAAAACCAGGAATTAAAAAACAGAGGAGAAGTGTTCTTTATGCCTTCTTTCCTTAGTTAACCCTGCACCTAGTAGCAGCGTAATTCCTCCTCTTACCCCTCCTTCGTTCCGGTGATAGTCCAAAATCCCGTGCCTGCGCATTGCCATCACCAATGCGGGCGCATTGAGGAAGCTGGGATCCGGGCAGCCAGCGGCTCTCAACGCGCATGCGCGGATTGTGGATCGCAATGCGCAGGCACGGGATTTCGCACTCGGACAGGGCCGGGAGCCGAAAGAGCTGGCTGCCTGGCCCTGTCAATCACCGCAACAGAGGAGGGGTAAGAGGAGGAATTGCGCCGCTACTAAGTGCATAACATTAACTGATCTGTCATCAGGTGTCATTTGCGCATTGCAAATGACACTCGGTTTGCAATGCTAAAATCTGATGACAGAAACCCTTTAAGGACACTGCTCCTTTCACAGGATCACATGGAATTATAATGATTTATAATGCTGTGTGTCTCTACCTTGCATCTACAGAATTATACAGCATCGTGTCAATACTATTCTGTAGATGCAAGGTTGGGCACAGAATTATAAATCATTATAATCTCTGGTATAACTAGAGCTGACTGGGCCCCAAATTTTTGAATATCACCCCAAATTTTGCTTCCTCTGCTTCCACTATAGCTACACCCCTGATTATAATGCTGGGTGGTCCTGTGAAAGGATTAGTGTCCATAACGGGAAATCACCCTTCCACATGGAGCATGTTTTCCACACTGGACACGCTTGTCTGAAATTGCCCACAGACTCTTTGAATTAATAATGTTACCTGCAGGTATTAAAGGCCGTGTTTTATTAGTCTGTTGGCTGTATCTGCATGTTTCTGGTCACAATTATAAGTGCATCTATATACTTAGGCCAGGTTCAGATCACTATTTCGGTTTTCCATTTTTCTCATCCGCCCAAAGAACAGAAAAGAATAAAACAAAAACAGAAATGGATCATGTATTTTAAGCATCCATTATGCTCAATTAAGCACATTTTACATTCACTTTAGCCATTTCTGTCAAAAATATTTTGTGTAGGAGTTTTTTTTATCTAAAATAACGTCTCTCATACAGAAATGGCTAAAATGGATGAAAAATATGCATAAATGAGCATAACAGATGCATCAAATACAGGATCCATTTTTTTCTGTTCTTCTGATGGACCAGTTGAAAGGAAAACGAAACGGTAATGTGAACTCGGCCTTATTCATGTTGACATTTGCTGTGTTTGGTTAGGGGCACATGTACACATGAGAATACACTTTATAATGAGGCCAGGCATAACCGCAAAAAAATATAAATGGGTATTCATGAATTTTTTCATGTGCAGTCCACAGAAACCGTAACATGCCCCATTAGATTCCATTTTCTCTAGAAATACTCTTTTTAGTGCTTCTAAGAGAAAACTTGGTCCTGCATGTGGATACCCACACAGTACCACCTGTGATACAGTGCCAGATTCGCACCAAGCAGTCTGTTGCAGTTTTATTTAGCTAAAGCCAGTGGTGGATCCTAAAGAGTAAAAGAGGATAAAGAAAAGATTTTATTCTGTATTGTTTTAACTAAATAATGAATCAACAACTGTATAGTCATCAGGATAGGTCATCAATATCTGATCAATGGGGGTTCGAATCCCGGCATCCCTGCCAATCAGCTGTTTGGAGCGGATATGGTATTCAAGTAAGAGCTACGGCCTCTTGTTTCCAACTTACTAGTTGTATCTCAGTTCCATTCAAGTGAATAAGCTGCAGTACAATGTCTGACGTTGTGATTGGTCATCAGGAGGCCGCAGTGCTCAATGCAGGATAAATTATCAATATAGCAATATAGGAAAACCCCTTTAAGATTTCAGACTTTCTTTGACCCAAATGGCCGGTAGAGCAGTAACATACCTTGCAAGTCTAAGACTAGAAATTCGCCTCTGGTATATTCATAAGTCCAGTGGCTGAAGGCCAGCATAGTCTTCTCTAGCTTGTTTGATGGGACACTCTCACTACCTGTGTTGTGATTGTATTTTCTAAACTTTCCTGCCATGTATTCTTCCACTGTGAACCATTGACCGACTGAATGACAGTACAAGAGGAACACTTCCAGAAATCTGGCAGAGAAGCAACCACATATTAAAACTCCTGCCTGCAGATCAACTGTAAAAAGTCAGTACTTTCGGCATATGTGAATACAAATATCAGCGAATCACTCAACTAGCAATGCCATAACGTGGTGTTATTATGGTATATCTACACACAGCAGAAACAACCTGCTTCACAGGTATGCAACTAAATTTCAATCACAAAAAATTCTGCAGCAAATCTGTAGCATGTGAACATATTCTTAGTGTCATTATACTGATGATCTTCTGGTTTCCTGATGCAGTTTTGGAAGCCAAAAGCAGGAGTGAATTAAAAAAAAGAGTAGACGTTGTATCTGTCCTTTATACTTTCTCTGCTTTTATGATCCACTTCTGATTTTGGCTTCCAAGACTCCATTAGGAAACCTGACTATATGGCTGTACCCTTACTATAAGCCAGATGCTGCAGGAGGAATGAAAGAAAATGCTGATGAGGGTGGAAAAAATGGGGAATCAACATTTTGGTTGGTGGGTTCAGATAATGCTGGACAGTACATGGTACTATAGATGTGACCAATAGGAAGCTATCCAGAAAAATGAGTAGAACCTTATCAAAGCTTAAAGGGGTTATCCAAGCCGGGCCCCTCAAACTGAATATACTTACCTGGCTCCCCGCTCCGCTTCTGGACCCCACACCACCACTGCTGCTTCTCCCCATGCATGGATGAAAACGTCCGGTGTAAGGAGGAGCAGCCAGTGGTGGCAGGCAGAGATTGGGGACGAGGCTCATCCATGATGCTAGGGAGGCTCGTCCATGTCCCCGACTGCCATTGGCTGCAAACACCTGCAAACCTCCCCCCCCCCCTCGACACTGGATGTTTTCATCCGCGCATGGGGAGAAGCTGCAGCGGTGCAGCAGGGACCAGGAGCAGTGCAGGGAGCCAGGTAAGTATATTCAATGTGAGGGGGACATTTTATAGGATTTGATAACCCTTTTAAAGGGGTTGTCTCACTTCAGCAAGTGGCATTTGTGATTTGTCCATGTTGCCTCCATTGCTGGTTTGATTCATTTTTCCATCAAATTATACACTGCTTGTTTCCATGGTTACAACTAACTTGCATTAAAAAAGTGGCGGCCTCTCTGGTGGACGGCTGTGGGAGCTCACATAGGCTTTTTACTATAGTGTGCAAGCACTGCCAGGGTGGTCGTAACTTGTAACCCCTGGATATGAGCAGTGTATAATGTGATAGAAAAATGAATCCAGCCAGCATAGGAGACAATATGGACAATCACAATACATTAGTAAGTGCCTTGTATTAACTTTCTCTACATTATAAATGTCATTTGCTGAAGTGAGACAACCCCTTTAAGGCGGATTTACACGTTTCAATGTAAAGCCAATTGTCTGGAAGGAAGTGTTCCTTCCCAACAGTCGGTTGCTTGTTTAGTGGAGGTAAAGCTCTGCATTTACATGCAGTGATCTCCTTCACAGTATGAGGACGAGGAATGGCTTATCCTCATACAGCTGCATTGCTTTTAAACAGCGATCTGCTGCCCAGAAACGATAATTTACTTGCCTGCACAAACAACAGTTTCACCTGATGAACAGACCATGTAAATCTGCTCGATAATCCACCTTTAGACCTTATTCACATATGTTTTTTTAGAGTTTTAATTGTTATAAAAAACAGGATTGGATCCTCCACCAACATTCAGTATAAGGCTACATTCACAAGAACGTAGTGTTTTGTGAATCTGCAAAACATGGATACCGGCCCGTGTGCGTTCTGCAATTTGCAGACAAGAATAGGAAATGCTCTATTTTTTGCCGGCTCGTGGAACAGAACTACGGTGTGCTGTCCACATCTTTTGCAGCCCCATTGCAATGAATGTGTCCGCACCCGTTCTGCAAAATTTCGGAACGGATGCAGACTCATTCATACGGTTGTGTGAATGTAGCCTAATGAAAATATTTGTAGAGGGTGTTTTGGTCCTGCTCCTGGCTTTGGATAACAAACACTGATGTGCGAATAAGTGCGAATACCTTGCTTGTGAGCAGTAATAATACTAAGCAGTGACCCTTACCCATGGAAAATGTATGAGTGGTCATGCATAAAAATTTTGCACCTGTGCTTGCTTCTTAAGATAACATTGTGGCTTTTTTGCATCATGCTGGGAAATGACATTTTAAAGTGTTCCTGATATCTCACAGTGACAAGGTTTTGATCGGTGGGGATCTGAGTGCTGAGCCCCCACTAATCACTAAAACAAGCAGATAGAAGTGCTCAGACATAGCGCTGTCTCTCGTCTCTGAGCCTGTCTCCAGCAGTGAGGAGAAACAGCGCTCTGTCTCTGAGTGTTTCAATCCCCTCCTTTTAGTGATCGTTTTCAGAATTTGGACCCCACTGATCAAAGCCTTTGATATGTCATTATGACATATCAAAAGTTTTTTGAAAGTACAAGAACTCTTTAACCTGTCCTTCTTTTAGTAGTGCTATTTTTTCAGATTATAATATGTAGGTAATTTTCTAATATATTCATGAGTTCATGAAAGGTACCATTTAACTTCTGCAGCAGGAGATGCTAAGTATCACTTGAACGTCTAAGTATCAAACAACACATTGGACACATGACTTACCTTGGAGAGTATGCAATTGTTTTTGGTTTTCTTTGGTTGAAGGCAAAAAGCAGTTTTTGAGCAGCTCTCTGCTGCTGGATTTCCTAGAAATGTCAAGTTGATAATAGTTTACTAAGTTCCTTAGTAAAGAATGCCAAATGTGCACAGTGGCAAATAGACTGGCTAACTGAAGACAAAAATTGGACATATTTAAAGAAAATCTGTCATCAGGATCTTGAACTATCTACGGTATTATTGCAGATAAGGAATCCAGATCACAATTTCTTTTTTCCAACTGTTCCCAGTTCTCCCATGCGGTGCGCAAAACTGCACTGAAATACATTTCTATGACTGCTCGGCTCATATAAAATGACAAATGACAAGCATTTGTAATACACTTTCTCATAGGGACTCAAAGCACAGGGATAGTTGGATGGTTTGGTAGATAATAAACAATCCAAAATCATAATGACAGATTCCCTTTTAGTATACTCACTCTGAGACATAGCTGGAGAACCGTATCTGCCTTGTAAACCTCTGACCAGGTATTTACCACTGCAGGAAGGAAGGACTTGATGATGTAGAGGTGTCCTGCCTTAAGGACATCATTCTGAGACCAAGTACATGCCACTTTCACAGCCCGTCTTATTCCTCCTCCCATCTCTTCTTTACTAAGAACCTCTATTGTAGCATAGAAGCCATTGTGTGACCAGGAGGACATGCTGTTATTTAGGATGCTAGGAGAACTCTCCTCCAGACGATACACCGTGACGAGTTCTCCTGTAATAATTGGTAAATATTAAATATTAGTCCCCATAAAAGGGTATAGGACTCAGAGGGGCACTGATTTGGGGAGGTTGTGGGGCTTGGGAAATTTTTTTAAAATCTCTGACACTGAATTGTCTACTTACCTACTGGAGGAAGAGGGGTGAAGGGAATACTCAGAGAAAGTCGGTACAAGTTGTTTCTTTCAATGGCTGCAGAAGACATAAGTCATGTTATTACCATTAGCTTTGAAGTAATATTTGTTAAATTCAATAGCATTTGCCTGAAACAATGTTTACCAGAATAATAGAATGTTGTATCCATGGATGGTTTAAAATTGCATCCAAACTCTAAAAAAAGAAAAATGTGGTCCAATTATTTTCAATATTCCATTTTTTTACATTTTTGCCTGTTTTGAGCAAATTAAACAATATGAAAATACCTACCCATCCATCTACCAAAGCATCTCCACTCCACCTATATTAATACTTGTCAATTTATTTTCAAATACTTGGAAATATGTGTAAGAGTGTGCACCAATGAGGACTTCTGGAGCACTTACCAGACTCTCGCCTACATTGACGTCTTCAAAAGAAACCCTAAAACCCACCTCTTCACACAAGCCTACAACCTACAGCAACCCCGCTACCGCTATGACCAACTTCTACCTTTACCTACTGTATGCTTCCCCCATCCCAGGTAGATTGTAAGCCCTCATGGGCAGGGTCCTTTCTCCTTCTGTACCAGTTTGTAACTCGCCTTATTCATGCTTATGTATGTGCATCCTTTTTCATATATACAGCACCATGGAATGAATGCCATTTTAATAATAATTAATAATAAATATTAAAGGGGTTATCCAGGAAAAGTTATTTCTGACTTATCCTCAGTATAGGTCATCAGTATCAGATATGCGGAGGGCGATGCCTGGGACCTCCACGATCAGCTGTTAGAAGAGGCCTTGAGCGCCGAAGCCTCTTCCTAGGCCAGTGACATCACTGTATATTGATCACATGGCCTAGTTGCAGCTGAATTGAGTTGAATGGGGCTGAGCTGCAATACCACGCACTGCCACTATACGATGTATGTCGCTGTCCTTGGAGCCTGCATCGCAGCAGCAACTTGAAACAGCTGATAAGCAGGGATTCCGGAACTTGGACCCCCGATGATGGATAAGTCATCATTAACTTTTCCAGGATAACCCCTTTGATCATTTAATCATTGGCACAAGTTGAAAATGATTACTCAACTCTTATAGTAACTCCCATAGAGTTGGTCCTCCTCCTGATCGAGAGTTCCCTGTTCTTGCAATCAATGAAATTTCAGTGGTCAAAATCTCACCTATCTAACAGAACCAATTTAAGTTCATTGATCGCTGTACAAATCTTTAGGCAGTGAGCTCCCCGTAGGGCTGTCTACTTAGGAATATTGCTATCCATATTCAAAGGTCCAGCATCTCATCCTAGTGTTTTAAACACCACGAGAATATCTTCTTCCCAAGGAAGAGGTTTGAGGACCTTGAAATGCATTCCAGCTTGTCACAGAATCCATATTAGCATACCATCAGCATCTCCAGTATCAATATTTTCTGGTCAATCATCAAGAACAGTGGTAGGAAGACAAATACTTCAGGTGATAAACTATGCATAAATGAATGATTACTTTGTATCTCATCTCACAACGTTCATTGTACAAGAGAGCTACAATATCTGGTCTTGCCCCAACTAATGTACATTACAGTATCCAAGCACTCAGCAATATCCACAAGAGAGTTTTAATGTGAACAGAAGGAAGCAGTTTCTACCCTTCAAAAGGGACATCACCAGTGGCCTCTTTAAATTGTTGTTTAGCTTTAAAACCACACCAAGTGTACTTGGCAGGCACTTCACTAGATTATCATAAAGGACTCATTGACTATTCACTCTAAACTATTCATAGAACATATAGTTAGTTATTGTTACTGGAAAATGTCTTACTTGTGAAGCCTTCTTTTGGAACAGACCTAAAATAAAAATGGAAGTAATAAACTAGATATAACAGATGACATTTAGTAATCAAAGTGCGCCAAAACTGTGTCTCGAATTGTGTAAAAAATGTTTGTCTTATTAGACAGTCTTGAAAAATGTCTACAAAAGAGGGCATGGCTATGTGGAGTAAAAAAAAATGATTTATTAATAGCGTGCACCATTATTTTGGCTGAAAATACTGGTGTGAAGTAAGCCAGCCATAAGGAAGAGACAAGCGTCTAAAAGATGCATCAACTCTATCAAATAGCACACACAAAACTACATTTGATGCAGTTTCTGTCCGTCTTGTCTAGTTTTATTATGAACTAAATTTAGGACATGATTAATGAATCTGCCAAAATGAATTAAACACAAAAATCACTCACTGGGGTAAAGGACACAGAACATTGCTATAAAGGACAGGAGTAGAAGACATCTTTCAAATTAACGAGCCTGTAAGTATGAGCCGTCACACAAATTACTGACTCTGGTGCATAATAACTAAAATGTCAAAAACTAAAGTACATGTTGCGTCAATGACATTTTACTCTTTGGCAGTCAGTTATGCACCATATTCTGTTTCACATCTAGTTAAATACTGTCTGTGCTTCATAAAACAGTGGAGGCAAACTTACAACTTTTGACTTGAAGAGTATCGACTGTTATACTGCTCCTGTTTCCAAAAAAAAAAAAAAAAGAACATTCAAATGACATCCCATCATATCAGCATGGTAGCAAGGTTATCTCTGAGCATATCAAGTACATCAACTAAAAAGATGCTGTCATATTGTATAGTACACGTCCAGGCACCACACAGACCTTTAGTAATGCTGCTGTAGAGTCAATCTGGTGCAGGTCTTCACATGAAATTGATCTACCATCCAGATCAACTACATAGGAGAGAAAATTAAGCGGAGTATTGTTACTTTATTTACAAAAAAAATGTAAATTTGTCACTATTTCAAGATTATGAAAAAAGCAGTAAGCTATAAGGACCCTACAGCCATTTCCGGATTGATCCTATTCCTAATGCTTAAAGGGATTGTGCAAGAATGGGGTGGTTTTGGCAAACCTGTAAAAGGAATCTTACTTACTTGCTTCCTGCACCTTCTCTTCCAGGCCTGCAATGCTCCAATAGGCTCCCTTGCTGTAAACATCGCCGCAGCCAATCACTGGCCACGGTAGAGACCAGATTCCTCAACATCCTCTGACCATTTGTCATGACGTAAGGGGATTGGCTGCAGGCAATGTCAAACTGGATGTTTTCAGTGAGGGAGCACAGAGGAGAATTGCAGCCCTGGAGAAGAAGGAGCGGGGAGTCAACACTGGGAAGCAGGTAAGGAATCTTCCCTATACAGGTCTGGTAAATTAATTCCATAATAAATCTTTATAGAGTTCAGGGCTTAGTTTTCATATCTCACTAGGGGGAGCTTACTGAAGATGGATTTATTCAACTTCCCATGGAAGAGGTGGCCCCAGCAGTGTTCTGTTTAGCCTGTGAATGGACAGCCCATGGCCTTTTGCCTAGCAGCCCAGGTAATCTATAAGGACTCTATGGCTGTCATTTATGAATAGATATACGCCAATTTTTGGCATATATCTGTTGTAGATTCTGTTGCAAAGGGAATTTGTGACAGAAACTGTGACTTCTTCTCCATCTATGCCATGTACGCCAGTTCTAAAAAAAAAAGTAGAGTGGCATGGGCAGGGAAGGGGGCGAGCCAGCCAATCTCATTTATCATTTTCTACTCCTGTAGGTGTAGAAAATTATCTAAATATATACCAGCTGGCACTGGCATAGATTTAGGCCGGCGATGGATGCACCTAAGTTATGTAGAGGCCAGCACCTCTACATAACTTAGGCACATCAAGCGCCAGCGCAGGGTTATTAAGACCGGTGTCTAAAACGCTGGTCTTAATAAATGACCCCATGTAAGTTTACTGTGGCATGACATGGACTGTGTGTCCATTTAAGGTATAAGGTAGAAGTGGCCAACTCCTTTAAATTAATGAATACATTTGATTTGTAAGCTACGGACACCTTCACATCAATAGTTTTTGAATTGAATTACATATCTATTATATGACAAAAATCATATTTGAAATTAGTTTTATAGGGACCTTCTCTGAAGGCAGCAAATTGTATCGTAGTATTTCTTTAAGAACTTACATGTTATACTCTATCACGCAGCCAGCACTGTAGCGAGTCTGAGGACATTCATGAGAGGCAGATTCACCCACCTTCCAGATGATGACTGACAGGTTTCTCCATATACATAATTATGTATACAGAGAAACATGTGGAGCCTGCATGTGATAAATATCATCAAGCTTCTTGCTACAGAACTGTGTACATATAGCACACTGAATGGCTTGCGTGCATAAGGCCAACTATATGTCTATATATGAACTGTAAAAGGATGTTCAAAGATGAATATATATAATAAAACATGTAAGACACAAAGCATTCACTCATATCACGGTATGGAATACTATACATACACTGGCCATTGGATGTCAATGAGGAAGGTGATTGTAACTGTGTTAATTCTGTAAATGAGTGTGATCTTCGGAGATTGTCCTCATCCTTATGACATGGCTGTGATTGAGAGACGAGAGAAATATTATCCTTGGGTTATCATGGAATTCTCACACGCCTGGCTCAGAGGAGCACATACTACTACATTTCTCATAGCAGGACAAAAACTGAATTTGAATACAGAATCTGTATACAGATTTTACAGATTGGTCAGCACTAATAAAATTGGGCATTTTCCATGAACACAGTTTTTTAACCTGGAGACTGAGACTCTCAAAATTTAGATTTTTTTTTTTTTTTACTTTTTTTGCAATTTTGTATGTTTTTATTATTTCTTAGCCACAACATAAGATGGCCAAGTACTGTGTGTTAATGTCCACAGCTTTTTAGAAGTAAGAAGTACTGTAGTTAATTTATTGAGGTGATAAAAAAAAATCTGAAGTTGCTGTGAATACAAGACTGGATTTCTCTGGATATGGCAGCTGACAATTACTGGATGACTATGATATCAGAGGTTATCAGAGGCCACATCTACTATGCTTGAGAATTATCTCATTGGTATCATCAGGTTTTTATCAGTCAGTAAAGTCTTATTTGAGGAAAGAGCATGAGATACTGGGTCAATAACCTGAAATTTACTGCAGTCAGACTTAACAATGTGCCTATTGTGAAAAAATAAAAATTTCCTCTACCTCAGACAACGTCTGCTTTTCTGCAGGAGCCTTGTCTCCTATATTAAGAAAAAAATACAATGATATTGTACATGGTACATGAATTATAATCACTAGCATCATCTTTAAAGGGGTTTTTGGAATTTTGGCAGACAGTAGTGTGTTCCTAGTACTACGTACATGACACATAACAAGTTTGTTGGGGAAAAGTCGGCGTGACTAGAAATGATCTAGGGGAAAAGCTGGTATGTCCTAAAAACTGGAAACTGGATATTTGAACATCCTGCTTAGTAAAATTATCATCTGGTCACTGTGGTTAACGTAGCAGCTAGAACAGCATGAATGCAACAAATTAGGGAAAGGCAAAAAGTTAAAACCACTTCCTATAGTTATTTCTTCATAACAAAGTGATCAATATTAAGATGCTTAATGCCATAAGATTAGAATGCCACAAAATATGATATTAATAATGAAAGATGGCAGACAAGAAAATTAATATTACCTGGACTTTTGGATGGTTTCCAGAATTTCTGAAATACTCCAGTGAGATTATTATTGTTACTGTGTTGACCTTTCCCTTTTTTAACAATAGTTTCATGGCTGTCCTCATGTGGTGACACTTCCTCTGATAGCTGCTCAGATGCTTTCACTTTCAGGTCAGAAGATGATTTGAAATATGGACACCCATCCCCGATGTGACTGTCATTTTCATGAATCGCCTTGTTGTCATCATCAGTAAATGCTAAATTAACAAAACCTTCCCCTTTGTATGTCTTCCCAAGTACTTTTGAAGTGGTCGATTCCAGTCCTTTTGGAACCTGCACTTGTAAGACATTTTGAGTTGTTGTTTCATGTGTTACATGAGGCCTGCTTTTAAGAGATTTTTGTTTGACATAATCTATGTTTTTCTCTTCATAGACCTCTCCATGCTGGAATTCCGGATGATCAGATAAGTAAAACAAAGAATTGTGTACAGGACGAAAATTGGACTCACTGACATTTTGCAGGGAACTGGAATTTTTAATATACTTTTCTAGACCAGGATGTGATAAGGAACGAGCCCATATTTGGCTACTTTGGCTCTTCTTCCATGTGCTTGATTGACCAAGTCCATCATCAGTGGTTTGGTTTGAGAGGCTTAAATCACAGGACATCATGCTATGCCATTTTTTGGATTCCATGGCTTTCTGTGCAGTTAAACTTTTCACAGAGTCCAATGTAAGACCTGAGAGGTCCTGTAAGTTTCCAATGTGATCATCTAAATGGTGAAGTAAATTATCTATAGATTTGACATAATCTCTGACATCCTTTATGTCTTCAAACATATCTTCCACTCTAGAAAAAATAAAATAATAGCATGTATTGAATGTCCATGGACAAAGCCAAACATTCTATTGAACATAAATGTGATATATGAAAACAGTTAAAGGGGCTGTCTAGCATTCATGTTTGTGTATATGGCTCACAATGGCTTGAGAATACTTACCCTCAACAATACCCACCACTGCCATTCAATCCCTGACCTGGTCCCCGCTGCGCTCCAATGACAGGACCAAGAAGTGAAGAGCAGCAGGGACCTGAACAATGTCTAAAGGGCAGCAGCGAGGGATCAGAATGGTGTGTATGGCTTCTCTTTTTTTATCTTTAAGCCACTCAGAGCTATATAAAAAAAATAATACTGCTGGACAAACTCTTTAATTCATCAAAAAAAGAGAGCATTGTGAGAAACATGCAGTGTGAGGCTGTGTACTGATGACCATATGTAATCTTGTCACATTTTCATACAGTTTGATCTATAAGATCTGACCTCAGGAATTACATTTCAACAGTCTAATTCCCAATATATTCACTATTACTGATGTATGTCAAGGAACAAATTCCATCTATAAGACATAAGTAAACTAGCAGTAGCTTATAGCTGTAAGCCAGAAGCACCTAAGCATTTTAAAGGGGTTTCTTATGACTTAAAGGCTATGTACACCTTTGGGGGCAATTTTGTTTTATTACTGCATTGTACTCATTTTGAGCTAAAAAGTCATTTTTTAAAAAATTGATCTTTATCAAAAATTTTAAACCATTGTCTTAGTGCAGCCTTGAGTTTCTCTAGTCGCAGGATCAGAATTCTGACTCTGTTCTGCCAGGCAGCTCAGCTGATAGCTCTTAATCTCTGATCTTATAAACACTCATTATAGCTGAATTTGTATCTTACTGTTATGAGGGCTTAAATGGCTTTATGACCTTTTAGTAATTCAGAGATAAAGTTTATTAGATGACCAACACAGCGTGAAAGTAACAAGTATGATTTACACATCTAAGGTGGATTTAGATGGTTCAAACTTCGGGCTGGTTATAGGGAATAAGTGTTCCTAAGAACACACATTCCAGATAATTGACCCGTGTAAAAATGCTGTAGATCAGCTAATGGAAGGGCGAAATGCTTGTTGAACAGGTGAAATGATCGGAGATGCAGATGATTTTGTATAGGGGCGAGCGATAGCAGCATTGGTCCCTCATCCTCAGACTGTGGAGGAGATCGCTAGATGTAAATATGGCACTTCACCTCCACTTAATGAGCAGCTAACTGTTGTGAAGGATCACTTCCTTCCCGACAATCGTCTTCTGCTCGCAACATCTAAATCCTCCTCTAAACAGTTACGCCTTTGTGACAGAACAGCTCAAGATTTTTAATAAAGACCAATTGAATAAATGATTTTAAGCCTAAAATGAGTAAAATGCAATCTTAAAAAAAATTGCCTCAGAAGGTGTACTTAGCCTTTAAATATTGATGACCTATCCTCGAACACTGAGATCTTTTTATTGGCCTGTGATATCACATCCATCAGTCACATGGCCTTTCTGCTTCTCAGCCCCATTCAAGTAAATAGGATTGAGATGCAATACCAAGCGTAGTCATTATGCAATGTATGGCGTTGCGCTTGGCATACTATGAAGAAGCCACAGAGCTAGTCCATGGCCCCATACTATGAAGAAGCCACAGAGCTAGTCCATGGCCCCATACTATGAAGAAGCCACAGAGGTAGTCCATGGCTCCATACCATGAAGAAGCCACATAGCTACCTGAGGGTAGGTCATTAATATTTAAGTGTGTTTAGATTTTCCTTTCTTATAAAGTTTACCTTTCAGATGTTAGTCGTATTTTTTCATCACTCGTTGAGTTATTATCATCTTTCTTATCTTTAAAGTAGATCTGTAGACATTCTTCTTCAAATTCATGCAGCCTCTTTTTATCTTCTTCAGTCTGGAAGAGGTCTGTAGAAAAATATGAATAAAATAAAGACTGTAACAACTGGATCTCTGTTGGATTTTCAGGATAGCAACTGTAAGCACAAGTATGAAGTTGTAAAATTTATGATGTAGATGTAACTTACATGGCCCCTGAGAATTTGACCTCTTTCTCTGTCCACACAGCCATTTTATCAGAGCAGTTAAATGGCTGAGGAGAATAAAGGGTGGAGGTAGCACGGGCTTATTGTGATATAACATGACAAAATAATAGCGCTCAGCCTTCCACAGATGATCAGAAATTCTTTTACACTCCTTGTACACATTACTGCAAGACACACAAAGACACAGATTATCAAGTAAATCAATATCAGGACATTATTTGGATATAGCATGTATTAGTTATGTCTAAAGCTGGCCTGTCACTTTGAGCTGGAAGTCAGTACTTTTAGAGATACCAATATCGATAGTATGGGATACGTCCATCATTTGCAGTCCACTAGTCAACCCCAGTTCAGGGTCAGTATCTATAAATCCACCCAAGTCATGCATAAAAATAAAATATCAATTACTGGTCTTTAGCATGGGCTAATATACATTTACTGATGACTGAAAGAGATCACCGTGATATATATCTGGGTGACAACTCTGTAATATCTACATCTAATATCTCTTTCAGTCATCAGTAAATGTATATTAGTCCATGCTAAAGACCAGTAATTGATTTTTTATTTCTACATATAAATTGTGCTGATTCATAGAAACTGACCCTGAACTAGTCTTCACTAGAGGACGAAGTGGACTGTACATAACTGATGTATCACATACTATTGGTAATGGTATCTATACCTTGTCAGAGCCATCCTAGTTATAAAGCCTCATTCATACAACCGTATTTTCTTGTCCGCAACCCATCTGTATTTTTTGTGGATTGGATGTGGACCCATTCATTTCAATGGGGCTGCAATAAATGCAGACAGCACACAGTGTTCTGCAGTCCTTCAAAAAAGATAGAACATGTCCTAGTCTTGTCCGTTTTGTGGACAAAAACAGACAATGTTACAATGGGTCCGCAAAAACAGATGCAACATGGACGTCACATGGAGGCCACCCACATTTTTTCCGGCTACATGTTTTGCGGACAGAAAAATACATAGGGTCATGTGAATGCAGCCTAAGGGTGCATTTACATGACACTATATATTTTGCGGCCTGCAAAACATGGATACACAAAAATATAGATGATTTCTGTGTCGATACACCCACAAAACGGACAAGAATAGGATGTTCTAGGAATAAAAATCTTTTTTTCGGGACTGTGGAACGGACATGTGGATGCAGACAGCACACAGCGTGCTGTCCACATTTTTTGCGGACCCATTGAACTATTTTGGGCCAAAAATACAGTTGTGTGAATGGGGCGTAATTAGGAGGTTCCTGACACAGGAGCCTTTATGTCGACTGTGTTGGTGGCTAATCCATTTTCTAAGCAGGGCTCTAGACCAGTGTTCCTCAACTCCAGTCCTCAGGGCCCACCTACCGGTCATGATTTGAGAATTTCCCTCAGAATAAATACCTGTGGTAAGTCCTGATGCACTGACACGAATTATATCACCTGCTGAATACTAAGGAAATCCTGAAAACCTGACCGGCAGGTGGGCCCTGAGGACAGGAGTTGAGGAACCCTGCTCTAGACCACATGGATGATTGGTGATCTAGATGATGATTTCTTCCCATCAAAAAATGAATACCTACCCTGTTGCCCCAGCACACCTTACTTCACTACTACCTTCTGATGATTTATTAATCAGACCTGTGATGGCTGTAGGTAGGAAAGAAACCTCTCACTCATCGTCCAGAGGCGGCATGGTGCGGCCAGCAACTCTTATCGGAATCATTCCCCTCTCATTACTGGTGTACCAAAAGTGCTTACTGCCAGCTCAAACATGACACACCACTGAAATCAGCAGCCCTGCCACTATAATATCCTGCTCTGAGTGAGGGCAGTGAGACAGGTTCCCTTTAATGTAATAGGAGTATTAGTGTCTAAGAAAAAGATTAAAAATTAATAAATTTATTTTCTTTTGTCATGATTATGTCCATTCTTGCTGTGAATGAACGATTGTTAATGCAATTGCTCGTACCAGCCTCCTCTCATACCCTTAGGCCTCTTTCACACAAGCGATATAGAAAAAGCTGGAGTTCGTTCAGTAAAAAATGGGTGATTTTGTGTGTAAGTTGAATCATTTTTGTTTGCGACTGCTTTCAGTGTTTTTCTGTGTCCAGATTGTATCCGCTTGTCATCCATTTGCCACGAAAATGAAAAAAAAAAAAAAATGACACAGCATCTCCTAGATACCATCAGTGAAAAACGGACCACATACAAATGCCGTCCATGTACTGTCAGCTTTTTTCAGTGACCCATTGACTGGAATGGATATTCCTGTGTGAAAAACGAATGAAGATAGAATATGGTGGGATTTTTCCTGAACAGACAGATGGTCTAAGAAAAGCCATGCTCATGTGCACATATCTATTGAAAGGAATGGGTCAGAGTTCTGTCCGGATGCCATCCGTTGTAAATGCTGCATCAGGAAGGAAACATTGCTTGTGTGAAATAAGCTTTAATAATTAATTTTTGGCTAACAAATGATGATTTTTGCAGTCGTGCAAGATGTGATCAACCAATGAGTGAACGTTTGATTGCTTATCACTGCCCTGTTTACATTGGGCCATGATGGGAGGCGGAACGACCGTTCTTACGAGTGGTTGTTTGGCTGATCATGAGGGCCTTAATAAACGCATATAAATGATTATTTTACTTACCTTAGTATAGCAATGAGCAGGTTGACCAGAATAATGTACTGTACAAACACATAAACGGCCTGCAGAAATCCATGCAGCCAACTTCCAGTAACGCAGAGGGAGGGAGTGACCGTGTCATTGGCACAAGCTTGTAAAAAGGAAGAAGCAGATGTAAACATGGAAGGTACAGTAGACTGCAGATTTTCTAGAGACATAAGAGGTGTGAATCTTCTTAAAAATCTTATCACTAATATTCTTTTATGCACTTTTTTAATATTTTTCATACTTTCGCACACAATGAGTTAAAGGAGAAAGAGTATGGGTATGTGGCTGGTAATTTGACAGGTGAGTAAACAATACAAGTCAAACAGGCAGTAGAGTTGTCCTTTGATCAGAACAGACTGTTGGAAATTCACAGTTCTGGAAGACTCTCCATTGGTTTCATATGTAAGGCAAGAACCCCTGAAGGCTATTTTCCACAGTCTGGTGCTAAAATAAAAAAAAAATTCTAATGTTCCCACATCAATCTGCAGCCAAGAATATGAACGAGAAAGTAGAAAATAGAAATTTAAAAACTAAAATTTCACATAGACATAAATATTCAGACCCTTTGCTATGACATAATTTAGCTCTTGGGGCCTCCCATTTCTATCATCTGTGAGATTTTTGTACACCTTGATAAATTCACCTGTGATAAATTCAGTTGATTGGACATCATTTGGAAAGAAACAGGTCTCACAGCTGACATGCAGAGCACAAACCAGGCCATGAGGAGGAACAAACTACCTGTAGAGCTGAACCACCAAACTAAGTAATCTAGGGAATGGCCTTGCTAACAGAGGTGACCAAGAACCCAATGGTCACTCTGCTGAGCTCCAAAGATTCTGCATCAAAAATCCACAAAAATGTACAGTGCAATTGAACTGGATGAGGTTTTCAGAGCCTCATCCACATACTGCATAGCGGGAAAAATCCTTGCAGAATTCAGGCCTATGTTTTTTTTTAAAAGTATATTTTTTATTGAGTTTTAGGAATGCATAAAAAACAACATTACACATCCAAAACATCTTTCCAATACAATTGCTAATGAACTCTGCCAAAGCAATTACCGACAGTAACTCTCAGATGCAAAATTACTATGTGATTCTTTGTTGACCAATTCACAGCAGAGATCTTAACATATTACGTAAGATTTATCACCCTCCATCCACACACACACACCCCTCCCCCACAGGACCTGAGAAGCATGTTCACTTCTCATACCACAACTGTATGTGCATTAATCCAAGGATCCCAAATTTTGAGGAAACGGTCCGGGACCCCTCTGCTCTCATATGTCAATTTATATAGTACTAAATCTGAATTGACCAACTGTACCCAATGCTGCTTAGGAGGCTTCCAATTCAGAAGAATAGTTTTCGTTGCGTAATATAGCAATAACCTATATAGGCGCCTCCCATATTTGGTAGGAATAACCTCGTTAACCAAACCCAGTAGACTAACTGCAGGTGAACAAATATTCGGGAGCCCAATTTTGGTATTTAGATAGGAATGTACTCCGATCCAGAACTCTTGAAGAAAAGGACACTGCCACACCATGTGAAAGAAACCCCCCCCATCTGCTCCGCATCTTGTACATTGTGGATCAGGAAGCATATGCATCTGGAATAGTCTACTAGGTGTATAGTACACTCTGTGCAACCATTTTAATTGTATGAGCTGGTCCCTGGCACTTATAACTGTAGATCTCCATGTTCTTTAGCATGCACAGCCTCCAAATCTATTATATCCCGTTGCCACCTGGAGAACGCTTTATCAAACGGGGATTCCTTCTCCTCCATCATAGCTGTGTACAGCGTAGATACTGGCTTAACCAGTTTCACCCTTCTTACTACTGCTTCAATAGTCCCACATTCAAGCTGCAATGGCTCTTTAGTAAATTGAGCAGTACAGGCATGTCTAATTTGAAAATACCTAAACAGATTATGTGACACCAAAGCATATTCCTGCTTTAGACACTGAAAGGACTTGAAATACCCCCCATCATACAACTGTGTAAGGTACTTCACTCCCCTCTGAGGCCAAAATTCGAATTCTGCCAGAGAAAACAGCTCTGTCAGCATTTTGTTTCTCCACAACGGTATATAAGGAGACCATCTCTCATTTCCGTCTTCCACCGAGCGGACTCTCACCCATTTATTCCAAATTACCACAACTGCCGCCATAGTCTGAGTGTAGTAGTTCACTACAAAATCCCATTTCCTATATACTAAGTTTGTAAGAGCATCATAGGAACCCACTAACGCCGCCTCTAGCACCACTGCCGGATTACCAGCATCTGCTCTAATCCACCATGCTGCATAGCTCAGTTGTGTAGCCTCATAATACACAGAGAAGTTCGGCATTGCCAGTCCACCTCTCCCGTAGGATGCCTGTAGTGTGCTCCTAGCAATTCTGGGACACTGTTTGCGCCACAAAAACGGAGTCAGCAGCTTATCCAAAGCTGCGAAATGACTTTTGGGCAACACCAATGGTGTCGCTCTGTACAAATACAGTAATTTAGGAAGAAGAATCATTTTTATTACATTAATCCGACCTATTAATGTCAGCGGAAGGTTCTCCCAAGCTTCAATTTTCTTAGATATATACTCCATAGTGGGGATTACATTGAGCTGATAAAAATGCGCCACTTCTCTATGAATAATAATTCCTAAATATTTGAACTGTTGTACAACTTGCAATTTTGAATTTCCCGTGATGTGTGCTGGATCTATCTCATCTATCAAGCATAAACTAGACTTAGACCAGTTCACCTTTAGACCTGAATGTTTCCCAAACTCATCAACTGTATTAAGGAGGGCATCCAAGGAGTCACTAGGATCAGCCAAATACACTAACATATCATCCGCATAAAGTGAGATCTTCTCCGTTATACCCGCCACCTCCCATCCTTCTATTAACGAGTTAGAAGAAATAAGTATAGACAGAGGCTCCATAATCAATGCAAAAAGCAGAGGGGAAAGAGGGCACCCCTGCCTTGTGCCTCTACCCAAAGGAAATGAAGCTGACATGTACCCATTCACTCTAACCCTTGCCCTCGGTGCTTTGTACAACAGCTGCAACCAACGAAGAAAATTCGGGGGGAAACCCATTCTTTTAAGTGTGGCCCACATAAACTCCCATTCAACTGAGTCGAACGCTTTTTCGTTGTCTAGAGATGCCAACACCCTCCTGCCCTTATTGTCGTGCGTAACCTGCAAATTAGTATATAAGCGTCTCAAGTTTATGTCAGTCGTCTTCCCTGGCATAAACCCCGACTGATCCACCCCAACCACCGAAAGGATCACATCCCGTAATCTAAGAGATAACACCTTTGCCAGTATTTTCGCATCTAAATTTAACAACGAGATAGGCTTATAAGAGCTGCACTGATCTGGAGGCTTCCCAGGCTTGTGTATTACCACAATTATAGCTTCCGAGAATGAAAGAGGCAAAGAGCCACCCTCAAAAGCATAATCAAACAACCCCCGCAATCTGGCACTAAGCTTTTGGGAATTAGATTTGTACCATTCAGCCGGGAAGCCATCCAGACCAGGAGTCTTCCTCGCCGACAGTGATTCAATCGCCAGGGCAATCTCCGTCTCAGAAATCCCTTCTGCCAACGCCTCTTCCAAGTTTCGGGAGAGAGATGCCTGACAAATACCGAGCTATATCTGTAGAAGAATAAGAGATCTTGGTACTGTATAAGTCAGAATAATATGAAGCAAATTGATGACATACCTCTTGTGGCTCAGTCAACAAGACACCAGTATTAGACATAATCCCTGGCACCACTGTTTGCGGAGCCTCTGAACGAGCCAAATAAGCTAACGCCCTACCATTCTTATCTCCATCTGAAAAAATATTTTGCCTCTGGGCTAAGAGCCTTTTTTGAGTATATTCAGTGAGATGAAGATCCAACAACCGCTGTGCCTCTAGCCAGAGCCCCTTGGTGTAATCAGTAGGACTACGTATATACTCCTGCTCACTAGTAATAACTGCTAATTCCAGCTTAGTCCTATTTATACAGAGTTCTTTCCTATGTGTCGCAATGGCCTGAATAAAAGCGCCCCTCATCACAGATTTAAAAGCATCCCATACCACCAGCGGATTCGAGGTCCCCTCATTCTCAGCCCAATAATGTTCCATAGTGTCGTTACTACTACTAGCTACCGGTATAACATCCAGCCACATCGGATTAAGACGCCACCCTTTGCTTGGGGGACTCAAAGGCTGCGATATAACTAGAAGCAAGGGCGCATGATCCGAAATACCTCTCGGCAGATAATCACTAGTTTTAACGTATGGCAGAAGACCCTTACTAACGAACGCTAAATCTATCCAAGATAAAGAACCCGTTGATGCCGAGTAACATGAGAATTGCGCCACGTCCGGGTGAAGGTACCGCCAAATCTCTACCAATCCGTATACCTCTGCCCAATTCCCAAGCGCCTTATTATGTGTGGTCTGGGGATATAATCTATCTCTCAAGGGATCTAAGGTGGCATTGTAATCGCCAGTTATGATAAGGCGGATAGCTGGAAATAATATGACCCTGTCCATAATATCATCAAGTATTTCCCTACCAAAAGGGGGCGGAACATAAAGCCCTACTATCAAGTATTGCAGACCCCTGATAGTAGCCTGCAGAATCACATATCTCCCCAAACTATCCGTCTGAACCGCTTGCAACTGGAAGGGAAGTCTCCTAGCCACCAAAATGGACACCCCCCTCGCATAATTAGAGTACACTGTATGATAAACCGGACCAACCCACGGCCGCCTAAGAGCCATAGTCTTCCTTCCTTTCAAATGTGTTTCCTACAGCACAACTATATCTGGATTATAGGTTTTCAGATAGTTAAATACCAAAGCACGTTTAATCTTGTCATTTAACCCCCGGACATTCCATGAAATTAACTTAACCGAGGCCATCTGGCCACCATAAGCACAATTTAAATCTCCCAGGTCCCATGGAGGAGCCAACACTCACCCACATGCATCCATCACAGACAACCAAAACCCAAACTTTTGTAATCCCCCCTCCCTGCCCACACCTTCCCAACATGGTTGAGCTTCAATCCCTAACCTGAAAACAATAGGGTGCTTCCTCACCCCTAGCTAACTCGGCACGTGTTCACTCCACGCCCACCATTACAAACTTTAAGAAGAACAAAACAGTCTTCACATCATCAAACTCCCCACTTACATTATTCTTACCCAACCTCCATATGCATAACAATCCCCAATTAGGAATCTGGAGCATTAGATAATAAGACATATCAGAACTAAAAGGGCATCTTTCGAGAGAACAGTAAAACACTCATAGCAAGAGTCTCCACATATCTACGTGCACTCCACATGACTTCAGCGACGTGGTCTGACATCTGGACTCCTGTCCAGCCAATCCGCAACCGCCTCCGGGGTCTCGAAGAAACGAACAGTCTCTCCGTCTTGTACACGAAGCCGGGAAGGATACAGCATTGCGTACTTTATATTCTTCTCCCGCAGACGAGCTCTAACATCATTAAATTGCCTCCGCCTCTTCTGAACCTCTGAGGTAAAATCCGGATAAAAGGACAGGCGCGAATTTTCATACACGACATTGCCTTCCTGCCTTGCTGCCAACAGGATAGCATCTCTGTCCCTATAATTCAGGATTTTCATTATAAAGGGTCTGACCGGAGCCCCAGGAGGTAACGGCTTGGTGGGAATCCTATGTGCTCTTTCAATAATAAAACAATTAGACAGATTGGGAGGCTGAAGAATATCTCTGACCAGTTGTTCCGCAAAAACCTCCGGGTTAGGTCCCTCTGCCCTCTCTGGCAATCCCAGTATGCGGATATTATTTCTTCTGTTTCTATTCTCAGCATCCTCTGCTCTGGCTTGTAGCATCTTCACTTGCTGCTGCAATTGACGAGTGCTAATTTCACTTGCTCGTGAGACATCTTCCACATCACTGAGCCTACGTTCCACCTCAGTCGTCCTTTCACGTATTTTATCAAAATCATGTCGCAGGCAGCTAAGATCAGATTGGACATGGTCGATTTTTGCTATGAGAGCCGCTTGACACGTCGCAATAGCTTTCATAATTTGAGATGTTTCAGCTGAAGTGTCCATAGGCGACTCTATCTCATCTCCCTGTTCTGTTTGACTCATGGCGTCTGCATATAATTTACCAGCAGGAGAATTGACAGCTGTAGTGGTTTTGCGGCCCATATAAATGGATAATTAATGCTGTCTCTGAGGTGAAAAAGAGGGGCTTCCTCTTCAATGATATATCAGAAGAACTCGATAGTACACTTGCAAAAGTAGATATTTGCTCCACTTATACACAGTATATTCTCATGTCACAGTAACAGCTGCACCCCACAGAATATATAGCAGACACAGCTTTACAGGTATATTATTTCCCTTGCAGCCTTATATCCTGCCTCCACTACTTGCAGCTGTCCGGTCTTGAGGCTTTACAAGTGTTGAAAGCACCCCTCTGTGCCAAGATGGCGCCCTCCACGTGGAGCTGTCCCCCTTTCTCCCGCCTCTCTTCCTCTCCTGTCGCCCGCTCACCAGGGGGACCGATACTGTGAGCCACTAGCACCCACCGGACTGCAGTTAGCACCTCCAGATATCCTGCAGCTCCGATGCTCCCTCCGCTGCCGACAGCACTCTGCTCCTCTCTTCACTACTCCGGTCCTCCTTAGCTTCACAGCGCGCGCCTCCAACCACGAGTCAGCGCTCTCACCGCTCTCCCTCTGGTCTTCAGCCCCGCTTGCAGGCCCAAGGAACACCCGGATCAGGGATCCCGCTAGTCCAGGTAGCGCTGGGGCTCAAAGTTATTATATTATAACGCCAATGGGGTCGGGTATACAGGAGAAATACCAGGATTTCGGAGGAGCTTTACACACACGCGTCCTCACGCTACGTCAGCCAGGCCACGCCCCCTCAATTCAGGCCTATGTTGATGAAAATTTGTTTCAAATTTTTTACTATGGATTACGCCATTTATAATGTATAGGCTGTAATTCATACCAAATCTTTAGCAAACTTAGAATTAGAAACATCGGCGGATTATGCTGGTTTTTCAGAAAGCTCTGTGCCAGAAAATATCTGCAAAGTCTGACCAATGCTTTAGGGTTATGAAAACTAAGAAGATTTGCACTGCATTTCAGGCAGTATGACTGGACATCTCTGCTCAAGTAATTTAGTAGGCATTACAAGTTGAATATGAGGTTTTTGAAATAGTTTGATTTAATATGGAAACATACAGAAAGAAAATCCATAGTATGACATTGAAGTGATTACCCCGTATTAGCATGGCTTCTAGGGCAAACTGTAGTGCCTAATGGAATCATTATATAGCAGTGCATCAAATGGCTCCATGACATGTAAATCTGTACAGGCTTTGTTCATGTGCATGAAGTCACAGGGAAGCCAGAATGCAAGTGAGATACTGCCATCCTGAAATCCCCTTTTTTTTTTTTTAATCATTGACATTGCTCATTATCAAACCTATACACCTATACACCATATTAATAAACATCACAACCTAAAAACAATATTACAGGAATTACAGAATATATTGATTATGCAATGACGGCTTTGCTTCAGGGTTCATTCACACTTATGTATGACAATACAGATCAAATACAGATGTGCAATACTTCTGATAACTTGCTCCATTTTTCTGCTTTTTACCTGTATTTGCTTTCAATGTTTTGGTGAAGGATTAACTATTTTTTATGCACATTATGCACATGTGAACTATGCAAACACAAAACATTGTTTTTGAATTTCAACACGTTGGCTTCTATGGACTAAAAAGATATCCACATTAATCTGTTGGAATATACTGTATATTGAAAAGGTATCATACACATAAAAAAAACTGAAATTGGTATAAAACCAAATAAATGCAATGCAAAAAATGGAATTATTGCACATCCATTATATACAAGTATAAATGAGCCCCTATTCCTACACATCAAAGAATGCGCATGCGTCTTTGTGTAATTGTGCTTAACTTACGATCTATTTCATATGCAAACATTTCACCGTAGGTCATCCAGTATGGACGAAATACTGCAGCTTTAGCAAGGGACCAAGATGGTTCCTCATTAGGATGAAGGATTGCTTGTTTTGGCACACCAAAGCACATCACTACTATTCCCATGATGATCACAACGGAAAACATTCTTGATAGCTAAAATAAAGAATACATTATTTCTTAACAAAACCAATAGTGGCAATGTGCTGTCCTACACATGTTATGGCTAAGGCTGCTTTCACATCTGTGTCGGAAGTTCAGTTTGGGGGTTCTGTCACGGAATTTGTCATGCAGGACTTTTTTCTCTGCTAAAAAAAATGTTTTCGGGAATGGAAACCTAATGGATCCCATTTTAGTCAATGGGATCTGTTAAGCTCCGTTTGTGTCGGTTATTTGCACTTATTTGCACTATAAAGGAGCAGAAGAACGGAAATAATAGTGGTGATGTGAAAGCAGCCTAAGTGACAATAATTCCTCTTATTAATTGTGATCAGTCCTTAAAGGGGTTCTGTATTTCTTTAAAACTGATGATATATCCTCTGGGTAGATCATCAGCCTCTGATCGGCGGCGGTCCGACACCCGGGACCCCCGCCGATCAGCTGTTTGAGAAGGCAGCGGCACTGCAGGAGCACCGCGGCCTTCTCTGTGTTTACCACAGGCCAGTGACGTCACGCCTAGTATCACTGGCCTGGGCGGGGCTAAGCTCCATTCATGTGAACAGAGCTTAGTCCCGCCCAGGCCAGTGAAACTAGTTGTGACGTCACTGGCCTGCGGTAAACACAGAGAAGGCCGCGCCGCTCCTCAGAGGCTGATGATCTACCCAGAGGATAGATCATCAGTTTTACAGAACTGCAGAGCCCCCTTAACTTTAATTAGTTTAATTTGCTCTAAATAAGGGCTCATGCACATGAACATATTTTTTCCCCGGGTCCATTCTGTTGTTTTTGTGGCCCGTATGTGGAACCATTCACTTCAATGGGGCCGCAAAAAAACAGAAATCACTCCGTGTGCATTCTGTGTCTGTATTTCTGCATGGCCATTTCCGCAAAAAAAACATGTCCTATTATTGTCCGCATTACGGACAAGGATAGGACTGTTCTACTAGGAGCCGGGCGTTCTGTTCCACAAAATGTGGACCGCAAAACAATCAATGGTCGTGTGCATGAGCCCTAAATGTGTTCTCTTTTTCAATCAATTAAATAATTGAAATGAAATCTGGGATAATTTTCCGAATTAGGAAAGTGGACCTACTAGGGTAGGGTTACTCAAGTACTTTTTGGAAAGGTCCACATACCTAGGTCTTCTGTCTGTAGAAGGTCAAAGCCAGAAAAAAAATGTAAGGAGGGACAGCACCAGAGTGATATTGAGCATTGTAGCAGTTTGTTTTTTCTTACAATAACATGCCTTACACACATCTAATCCCGCCCAATTCCCTTTAGTCCCTCCACATAGTAATGGTACTCCCTTACTTCCTCCTTACACAGTAAGGATACTCCATTAGCACCCCAGCACAGTAAGGGCTCATGCACATGGCCATAAGTGTTTTGCTGTCCACAAATCCCGGACTCGCAAAACACGCATCTTGGTAAAGTACATGCCAGCATTTATTTTTTAACTTCTGTAGAAATGTCCTATCCCTGTCTGCGAAATGTACAAAAATAAGGCATCCTCTATTTTTTTTTTAAGGGCCGCGGAACGGATGTGCGGATGTGGACAGCACATGGTTTGCTGTTCGCATCTTTTGCGGCCTCATTGATGCCTCCTAAATGCCCTTCTCACAGCAAGGTGATCTCCTGATCTACTTACACAGTATGATGCTCGTTTAGGGACACTGAGGCAGTATGATGCTCCCTTAGTGTCTCCCAACACAGTTTGATGCCCCCCTCACAACCAGTATAATTCCCCAAAGTTCCTCCCTTGCAGTAGGATGGCCCCTAAGTGCCCCCCTCACAGCAGGATGATAGCCTTAAGTGTTCCATACACAGCATGATGTCCCCTTAAGTGGCCCCCATACAGTGATTCCCCCTTAAGTGCCCCTAACAGTGATTTCCCCTTAAAGGTTTTTTTTCAAGATTTTTATACTGATGACCTATCCTAAGGATAGATCATCAGTATCTGTTTGGTAGGGGTCCGACAACCAGGACCCACACAGATAAGATGTTTGAGAAGGCAGCGACACTCCTGTGAGCACCGCAGCCTTCACTCTGCTTTTCCTAGGCCGAGTGACAACACATTAATGTGTTGCATGACCTAGGAGCAGCTTAACCCCATTCAAGTAAATGGGGCTGAGTGTAATACCAAGCACAACTGCTATACAATGTACAGTGCTGTGCTTGGTAAGCTGCGAGAAGGCAGCGGCGCTCACAGGAGCGCTAGTGCTTTCTCAAAACAGCTCATTGGTGGTGGTCCCAGGGTATCAGACCCTCACTGATCAGATACTCGGAAAACCCTTTTAAGTGGCCCTCCCACACAAAGTAAAGCTCTCTAAGTGCCCCAGCAGTCTATGATTTCCCATTATATGTCCTTCTACCTATGCCCCCTTAAGTGGCCCCTTACACAGAGTGATGTCCCCTTAACTGGTCCCCAGAGAGTGATGTCCCACATTTCTGCCAATTTAAATACCTAAATACCTCAATTCCTGCTCTGCAGCTATTGGATGAAGGTTAAACCTCACAGACTTTATTTTTACTATTGTGTAGGGAAAGCGATGGTCAGCATTTTTGTAATATAATTTATTTGGGAAAGGTAACATAGTAACATAATTTGTAAGATGTCTCCTTAGCAACACCATAATGAGCAAGAGTCCATCTTCAGTATTATACTGAGCACTGAAGACCACTATGTGGAACATACATCTGACTCCTTTCTCACTACCCCAGCCCCAGGCTCCCTATATGTGTCTCCTCTACTTGTGAGTCTGCTTATCTGACTTCATGCCAGTGCTGACCACCGCATAGCTGACAGTAAGGTCTCGTCCACATTTCCGTTTTTCACTGACGTGTGCTGTCCGCATTTTTCACGGACAGCACACGTACCCATTGATTTAAATGTATCTGTTCACATTTCAGCATTTTTCTACTGACGGTGGGTCAGTAAAAAAATCACGGGGACATGCACTACTTTGATCTGTGATGCGGACCAAGCACGCCCATTGAAGTCTATGGGTCCGTGAAAATCACTGACACACATCCGTGTTGTGTCCGTGGTGCGTCCGTTTTTCACTGATGACTAATAGGAGATTCTTTGGAAATCAATTTTCAGCTGAGAAACGTCAGTGAAATACGGATGCCACACGAATGGTAAAAACGGACACACGGACCCACCACGGATCCTTCACGGACAGCTTTACTGATGAAACACGTACGCTTTTTTTCACGGATGGGTCACTGACACGGAAATGTGGACGAGGCCTAAATGTACTACATCCCTGTGTACCTACTGTCAGCGCATTGGCAGTCTGGTTCTCCTCTCTCTTCCTGGTTAGTTATTGATTGATGGGAAGAGAGAGAAGAATGGGACTACCAGCGATTAACGCTGACAATAAGTATGCAGGAACATAGTACATTTACTGTCAGTGCTTAGAGCTGACAGTTTCATTTTTCTCTCTCTTCTCTGCGCTCAGTAATTAACGGAAAATTGCAGGGAAGAGAAAAATGTACAGAGCTGTCAGCACTGGCGGCAAATCACATAGGCAGGGGCACAGCCAAGGAGGGTACATATAGGAAGCCAGGGTTGGGGTAATGATACCGAAGGCAGGTTAGAAGTCCTCCTCTGTATGTTAAACCTATTCTTCTTCAGTGCTTAGTAGAATACTGAAGACAGACTCTGCTTAGTAATGTGCAGTTAGAGTGCTGCAAAGAAAAACCCCTGTTTACTGGTAAAATTAAACAAAAATACTTAAAGAGGTTGTGTCATCTTAAACGTTGGTGGCATATCGCCACCTCTGTGTCCTGCAGCTATACATGGTGGCCCTTCACTCATTTCTATCAGAATGCTGAAAATAGCTGAGCGGTGCACTCTACTTTTTCAGAAGTTCTATAGAACTGAATGGGAAGCGTGCCGCGCAAGTGCGGCCACCGCTCCATTCATTTCTATGGAGCTCGGCTATTTTCAGCACTCTCATAAAATTGAATGGAGGTTGGGCATGCATGCACTCTCTCTCTCTTTGTGGGCTCTGCTTTAGAGATAGCTGCGGGTCCTATGAGTGAGACAGGCATTGGTGACCTATCCTACTGATATGCCGCCAATATTTAACATCACTACCCCTACACAATAATTGAAATAAACTGAAATGACGCTCACTGTATATGTTGAGGTGACGGGGCAATGGTATGTCCACCCCTGATAATACTGAGAGCGCTCTACTCCCCTTCAGCTACTGTAAGTCTTTCTGGTCCAAATGCTCATATGGTTCTTTTCCTTCATTGTCCTATACTGAGCTTAACAGGTACATTTTTTTTGTTTTTTACACCACAACACATTTCGCTATTTTAGCCAAACCATTTTCTGACAGAGAATAAAAAAAGCATGTACCATATGCAATATCTTACCATTTTTCCAACCATGAAAACATATGGCCCAGCATCTCGACTGACATTTAATATGTCCAATAACTTCACGTACCAAAATATACTGCTCAGACCGCATATTAATCTTCCAGCAACAAACACCAAGTCCTCAGAGGAATCACTTCTGGGATTAATAGAGCTAAGTCTCAAACAAAACCCCACAAGGAAGGTTATTATTCCCAGCAGTTCATTAACATTGAGATAACTGTAGAGCCACACTTTAAATTTTTGGATGCTTTTTCCAGCTTCTGAAATGAAGATCTAGAACACAGAAAATACAAGACTGTGTTATGCATGATGGCGGTTGGAATATCGAGCATAGCACACTGTGTTGGACAGTGCATAATAGGGGGAAAATATTTCGGCATTTACATCAGCTTTCTGTTGAAAGTACATTAAATTATATGACATTTAGGATGACACCAGATTTATGAAGCCCCTCTCCTTGAAACCCACCTATGTGAGAAATATAAATGATTAAAATAATGTGTGACTATGTAAGAGTATGTTTACATATTGATTTTCTGCACCAAATCTGCATTAAAACCACTTGGACCATTCCCATTCATTGGGAATCCCTGTTGTAGCTTACATGGCGCAGATGTTTTCTTGCTTGATTTTTAAATCCATTTAGTAGAAAAACAAAATCAACATTTCCATTCTTACTACACAACCATATGTACAAATGCAAATACGATGGCACATTTAGATGGCCAGATTATCGGGAACGAGCATTCACAGAAACGGCCGTCCCTGATAGTCTGGATGACTATTGGTTCGTCCATCCTCCTGAAGCCTCTCAGTCCGACCATACACTGCAGCTAGGGAGGGAAGGGGGGTGAGTGACTTGGTTAGAGCATCACACATTGCATGATCATCTGTAGGCATCTTTATCTAAGCCTCTCAAGAAAACAATAGAGCTGTCATACTGTTATCATAATTCTACAACTAATATTAATAGTGAGCCTTAGCTTGCAGAAAACAGCTTCCCCTTACAGCAACAATTAACTGATATGCATTACTTATCTATATAGGAGTTTTATCTCTCTGTACTGACTGCTACAGATGGACATTTTGAATTTAACTTTCACTCGTATAGTACTACTGAAATGATAAAGAAAAACTGCCAAAAATTCTAGAAAAAAAATTGTTGAATTAAAAAATACTAATTTCTGATAGCAGTGTCCCTTTAAGTACTTAAATGACAGGGTCAGTTCCATAGGACTGGTGCACAGCAAGGCCTATAAGTTCATCTCTTGTTGTTAAAAGGTTGCCTATCCTGGAGTATCTCAAAGGAAATAAGTCTATTACACCGTATCAACACACGTTTATGAGGAATCAGTCCTGTCAAAGTAATCTGATTACCTTCTATCAGGAGGTAAATTCTAAACTGGATCAGGGTGAGTCGTTAGCTGCATGACTAAATTAGAATATCTTCAAAAAGTTTTATTTCAGCAATTCAGTTCAAAAAGTGAAACTCATATTATTTAGATTCATTACACAGAGTGAGCTATGTCAACTGTTTATTTCTTTTAATGTTGATGATTATAGCTTACAGCTAATGAAAATCCAAAAGTCAGGATCTCAGAATATTGTGAAAAAGGTCAATATTGTACACTCATGGTATCACACTCTAAATGGCGAATTAACAAAAAACACCTGCACAGGTTTCCTAAGCCTTTAAATGGTCACAGTATTCTATGGCATCACAACATTCCATGACATCACAGTATTCCATCACATCACTGCATTCCATGATATCATGGAAATCTGTGACATCACAATGATAGCCCTTGTATAAGAACACCAGACACTATTGGGGCTTCTCATTTCTTTGCAGGACAGCAAACTGTGTAGTCAGAGTCTACAGCAGGAATGTTCAGAGTAGGGATGAGCGAATTGACTTCAGATGAAACACCCAAAGTCGATTCGCATAAAACTGTGTTCTGATACTGTAGGGAGTGGGAGCTCCATACAGTATTAGAATGTATTGGCTCCGATGAACCGAAGTTATTACTTTGCGAAGTCGCGCGAGACTTGGCGTAATAACTCCATAAATTCATTTCTACTGTAAAAAAAATCACTTCCCAATCTCAGGTTCGGTTCCAAGGTACCTCTTGGAACTGAATCTGAGTTCAGAAAATGTTTTTTTTACAGTAAAAATGAACTTATGAAGTTATTATTTACCTTAGTTAACCATAGCAACCAATCAGCTTTTAGTTTCTACAGGGCTCTGAAAAAATGAAAGCTGAACTCTTATTTGTTGCTATAGACAACTAAGACAGATTTACTATTAGGCAGTTTGATTTGGAGATATTGGAGGCAGGACACTTTTTTGTGGGCCACCGTCTACAGGTTACAGTTACAAGAATTCTGGAGGAGGGTCATTGATCAATTGACTCCAATCAATTGCTTGATTTGGAGTCAGGAAAGATGATTTTTTGTTGTTCCCTAACATGAGGAAAATTGGCTTCCTTCCTCTGGATCAGTGGCTGCAAGATGATAGGCTGAACTGGATGAACAGATTTTTTTTTTTAGACCTACAAACTATGGGGCACATTTATAAGTCTTCATAAAGGCTCATAGCTGGTGGAGGATCTACCGAAGTTATGAAGAGGCGTCGGCCTTCATAGTTCAGTGTATCCAGCGCCAGTTCTAAATGTAAGACAGCTTCCGAGCTGTCTTACATTTAGACCTGCCAGCCGTCCCCACGCCCATGCCCACAATTTTAGACCTGGCGTGAGCAGGGAAAATTCGCAGATGGCGGCGCAACTAACAGCTGCAACGGCATCTGCACCTGAAATACTCCTAATTTACAACCACTGCAAGCTTTTAGCACATAATACAAGTAATACTGGGAGCTATCTGTTCTATTTCAGCTACTCGAATGAATGAAGCAGATAAGAGAAAAGCATAAAATACTGTGTTAAACCAAAACATCACAATTGGTGCATGGTAAAATGAGAAATATTTCTGTGACATTGGAAGATGGTAGAGTTTTTGTTGAATGCTCATATCAGGAACATTTCCTCCAGAAAAGGCATAGAAAATTGTAAATGAGGTGGGCCTACCCACAATTTTAGACCTGGCATGAGCAGGGAAATCTCACAGATGGTGCCGCAACTAACTGTTGCGCCACCATCTGCGCCTGAAATATGCCTAATTTTGTTGTACCGTATGTCAGATTAGTAAATGACCCCCTATGTTACTAAACATAAGCAGTGTCAAGTGCCTAATGTTGTAATGCGCAAACAGGGTTATTTTGGACAGTTTGAGCAAAAACCAATGTTGTGTGTATAGAATATAACACAAATATAGTAATCTGAATGACTAAGATGTCAATAATACATTTTAGGATTACAATGCTTAGGAGCTGTTTTTTTAAAGTACGCACCTCTCGTGTTATCTCCACAGCTGTGGTGACTACAAATATGAACACAATACATTCTTGCGCAGAAGGAATATTTTCCATTTTAACCAGGACCACATAGGTGTAGAACATTAAAAACACCAGGTATGCCAGCTAAAAGAAACAACGTATACATTTTTGTCATAAAATAATATATTGCATGTATAGTATAAATATCCCCTGGACTAATAGTCCACTAACACAACCACAATTACCTATTTATTATCATTACTATTATTATTACAGGACACTGCCCCCAACACACAAATGCTGCATGTTGCTGGTCTGTATAGGAAAAGCTGTCAAATCGTCCTTTTCTCTGACATCACTCACTACACTCCAACTATTGGCTGAAATTGCACCTCACAGACTTCCTGTTTTGCCTTCCCACTGCAACCCCTAAGCCCTTAGCACATAATACTAGTAATACTGGGAGCTATCTGTTCTATTTCAGCTACTATAATGAATGTAGCAGACAAGAGGAAAGCATGACATACCGTGTTAAACCAGAACTTCACAATTGGTGCATGGTAAAATGAGAAATATTTCTGTGACATTGGAAGATGGTGGAGTTTTTGTTCAATCCTCACATCAGGAACATTTCCTACAGATGCATCACACAATGGGGCTTCTTTAGGAATACTCTACAATATAGAAATAGTCTACTGTACATTGGTATTTATGGTATACCTATATGTAAAAAAAACAAGGTACTGTGATTTAGGATGGTCATAAAGGTAATATGAAGGGGTTATAAACCACTAATCTAGTCAATATTTTATTCTTAAAGAGGTATTCCCATCTGGATACTTATGGCATATACACTCATCAACATTGAAATTGCAACACCAAGAAAGACAAGCTGTAAGGTTATGCAAACTGAGGTAGCAGCAAGTGTCTCAAAGATCTACAGATGATCTAATTTTTAAGCACCTAGCTCCAATCTGTGGGAGGGGCATAAAAGCCAGATTAAAAGCAAAGTTTTTAGCCACATGAAACCTGAAAAGTCAGATCAAGTTATGTGGGATCATAGTGAGATACCTCCTGTTCGTCGACATGCCAGTTATTGACACTTGTGGTGAACTGAGAGAGGGCGGCAGTCGCAAGAAATCCAACATGGATTTCTTGCGACTGCCGCGGCGATCCCATTCATCTCTATGGGATCCCCGCTACTCAGGGATCCTGGCTGCGACGGGTGTCGCGCGACAACTGTCGCCGTGTAGCCCTAGCCTAAGGCTACTTTCACACTGGCTACTTTAGGCTACTTTCACACTGGCGGCAGGCCTGATCCGGCAGGTGAAGGGTGCTGCCGGATCAGGCCTGCCGCAGTGACATGTGTGGAGCCGGAACCGCGCTCCGGCCCCACACATGTCACACAGTACATACATACACATAAACATACACACACATATAGACAAACAAACACACATACATACTTACATGCTCCCGGCAGGTCTTCGGAGCGTCGGAGGGACAGGACGGCTTGCACAGGTGACGATTCCCCACAGCGCCCTCTGCTGGGCGCCTGGTGGAATCGTCATCTGTGCGCGCCGTCCTGTCCCTCCGACGCTCCGAAGACCTGCCGGGAGCATGTAAGTATGTATGTGTGTTTGTTTGTCTATATGTATGTGTATGTTTATGTTTATGTGTATGTCTGTGTCTGTATGTGTCTATGTGTAGCCGGATCCGTAATGAACTCCATTGAAAGTCAATGGAGGGCGGATCCGGTTACCATTATGGTCACACCAGACGGATCCACCCCCATTGACTTGCATTGGGGGTCATTCTGGATCCGTCTTGGTGCGGATGCCTGGACCGGAGAGCAAACTGCAGCATGCTGCGGTTTGTTCTCCGGTCTGAAGACGGAACGGAATGCTTTCAGGAGCATTCCGTTGTCTTCAGTTCAGTTTTGTCCCCATTGACAATGAATGGGGACAAAACTGAAGCGTTTTATTCCGGTATTGAGCCCCTATGACGGAACTCAATACCGGAATTTTAAAACGCTAGTGTGAAAGTAGCCTAAGACGAGACAGAGGAGCATAACAATGTCAGAACTGAGAATAAATCCAGCCTTCGATCAGGAACCGAACCAGCCAGAACAAAAACTTTCAAAGCATTCCAGTGTTAGTAGAAGAGGTGTGAGTAGAAGCCCTGTGGAGATAAACTGCTAAAAAGAAGCTTCTAGACTCCACAGCTATATTGTCCAGTAAAGGCTTCCAGCCCTGGACAAGCGTAAACAAGGCAGAATCCGGATATGCCAGATATTCACACTATACTACATCCCATACTATACTAAAACTTTAACTGTGAGTATGGCAACCTGTAGAATAGGTGTGTAGCATAGTCTGACATTGAGGTCGCCCTGTGGTTGCATCATACAAGAGAAAGTGTTGCACCTCTATTTTGGATGTTTGTGCTAAAATCGGGTACAGAAGTACAGTGTGAGAAGAATTGCATGTAACCTATAAGATCTGTGAAAAGTGTACTTAGGTAACATCTGCCAGTCCAAGCAAGCTGATAATTGTAACTGATTGGGCTACTGTACAAAAGACTTGCCTTGCACTTCACAATTCGTCACCATCAAGGGCACCTTGAACACAATCAAGTAGGATAACCCCAAGACCAGGGTGTTCCCCCAACCAGGGTGTTCCCCCAAAGGAAAGAAAGGTGTGCCCTTCCCATCACAAACTCCATTATTGCTACTATCACTACTCCTATCATCTCTCCTCTCCTGGGCTCATTGCATTTCAATAATTTCATGACTTTTTTTTCTTGGTGTTGCAGTTTTAATGTTAAGGAGTGTAGATAAGTTTTGTCATAAATGTCCGATAGAGGTGGGTCCCACCATATCTGGAGAACAGGTCTAAAAAGTGAATGGAAATCAAGCTGTGCACGTGTAGCCACCCCTTCATTCACTCCAGAGAACAGAGGGAACCAATTTAAGGTAGTAGTGGTTCCAAGTGAGGGTATCCACACCAATTGGACACTTCTGGCATATCCTATTGATATACCATAATTGTCCAGATGGGAATACCCCATAAAAGGGGTTCTCCAAGTTATATTTATTGATGACCTATCCTCAGGATACGTCATCAATATCAGATCGGCAGGGGTCCGACACCCGGCACCCCCACCGATCAGCTGTTTGAAGAGGAGACGCGTGTCGTGCCAGCGCTGCCTCCTCTTCATTGTTTACCTGCTCGCCGTAACATCCGCAGCGGTGAGCAGGTGTAATTACACCCAAGCTGTTCCATTTATTTCAATGGAACGGCTCATTCCCAAACAGTTGTATAGGAGCGATCCGTCCCATTGAAATGAATGGGACAGTTAGGTGTCATTACACCACCGCAGGGTTGGTCATCAATAAATATAACTTGGACAACCCCTTTAAGATAGAATGTCAACTTTAAAAAAAAGTTGCAGATCTCCATTATCTCTAGTTACATAAGGGCAACAGTTCAAAAGGCAATGGTCAAGCAAGTTCATCCCATCAATAGTAAACTCATTGCTGATGTTATTTAGCACCCCATGAGTTTAATTTACAGCACATGTACAAGCATCCAAAAACATAATTTTTGGGAAAATGGATGGATGCTAGTTGCTTCTGTCTCCAGAGAGTCAAAATTTTTGATCTTACCAAAGCACCTCCTTCTACAGAGAACTTCACCTGCAGACTTTCATTTAGAATCATTTCATGTGCATCCTGGGACACTGGGATATGGGACATTTGTGCTTTGCTTTTGTATTCCAACAGTGGAATTATTGGCGGGAAAAAAATGCCTAAAATCACCTAAAATGAGACACAAATGTAAAAAATATCTATAGTATTGTACTGTTAAAAATACATAAACCTACATGAAATACTAAAATAGTTTTTACACTGGTACAAAACTACAATGTTTACTACTAATATTAGTACTGTTCTGATTTATTATTTCATGTCCATAGTGCCATTTTTGATTAGGCTGAATAACTGTAATTATCAGTCAGAGGGACTGTAATTATGTTAGAGGAAGAGAGGAGAATGATTGAACACAATCCATGTCTTCCCAGAATTTCTCAAAATATAGGACATACTAATAGAGAGTTGTGGGAATGTCTCATCCACTCACTATGAATTATTCTCAGAATATACCACCAAATATATCAGACCAGATAAAAGATGTCCATTGAGATGCTATTAAAAGGGTTGTCTAGGATTGGGGAAAAAGGTATCTGCAATTTTCCTGAAACAGCATTAAAGAGTGCCTTTCACCACTCTTGACATGCCTGTTTTAATAGCTTCATGCACTCTATCTCTGGAGCATCTATTCTTATGGCTCTATGTTGGGCCATTCCTTTATTATTTCTACTAGAAGTTATGAATGAATTGCTAGCAGTCTGCAGTAAGGGTCCAGAGGGGATGTAACCAGTTGGGGAGAGGGGTGTACCTGCACAGTCTGAAAATGGCAGCACTGATTGGATAGAGAGATACTGTGCAGGTACACACCCCCAACTTGTTACCTCCCCTCTGTTCCCTTACTGAAGGCTAATAGCAATTCAGTCATAACTTCTAGTAGAAATAATAAAGGAATAGCACAACATTGAGACATAAGAATAGATGCTCCAGAATTGTTATTACATTACGAATGCACAAAGCTTTTAACACAGGCATGTCAGGAGTGGTGACAGGTCCTCTTTAATACTGTGGATATCACAAACTTTCAAGCACCACTGTAGGACATGCATTTTAAATGCCATATGTTTATGTTAAAACAATGCTGATGTGTTACACAAACTAATATACACATCAAATCACAACAACATACCATATTTTTCGCTTTATAAGACACAACCGATGATTAAAAAAAAAAAAGGTTTAAGGAGGAAAATAAGAAAAAAATATTTTTCATCAGACCTCATATCAGATCCTCAGATTAGGCCCCCATAAATATCAGGACATCAGATCAGACCCCATATCATTACATCACATCTGACCCCTCATCAGGACATCACATCAGACCTCCATGTCAGACCCCCATCAGACCTCAGATCAGCCCACATTGTCAGACCCCCACCAGACCTCAGATCAGCCAACTCAGACCATCAGAAATCATATCAGTCCACTCACACCCCCAATCAGCCCTTAATGTTATACCCCCATCAGACCTCAGATCAGATTAAAATAATAAACCTCCTCTTACCTGTCTTGTGCCACGGCTCCTCTCCACCTCCGTCAGAAGTCGCGCTCCCCCTCTTCCCGCCCTGTGCTGCTCTGTCACCTGACTGCGTGCAGCGTCAGGTCATATTGTGCGCACTACATCCTGACACTGTATGCGGTCAGGACAGTGAAGTGTCGTCCGGGAAGACGAAGAGGGTGAGTATCACAAGCGCTTGCAGCGCTTTGCTCCCGGCACCTAATACATACTAGTGAGCGCTTCCATAGTGGAAGCACTCATTAGTATTCGCTTTATAAGGCGAACAGCCATTTTCCCCCCACTTTTTTGGGGGAAAAAAGTGTGTTTTATAAAGCAAAAAATACAGTAAGTGTTTAAAAAAAATTACATTTCAGATTCAAATTTCCAGAGATCATTAACTGGTAGTCACCACCTTGGATAAATGAATACTACAATAAATAAATACATTAATGATTTTTTTTTGTATGGTAAAAATCCCCAAATAAGCCATAACTGTTACCTTGCACCAAGAATTTTTCCTTAGGTTCAGTCTTCCATTCCAAATATCCGTAAGCAACTTTTGAGTGGATGCATGGGAAATAAATGTTCGAAATTTTCCAGAAACAGCAAGTTTAAGGCAAGTTGTATTACTCCAGTTGCTCAGCTTATACGTTAGTAGCTTCATTGTCATTATTTCATTCTGCTTGTAGGTTTTATCCAGGAGTTCTTCTGCTAGGGTCCCAAATTCTCTAAAAGAAGGAATATTTAGAAAAGTATAAATGCAAGACTTGCTTAGATTTATTAATGGACTATTTTACAACAGAAAACACTTAAATGACTATAATGTATTTGCATTACTGACTTGGAATAGGTTTTTAGCTTTTTTGGTGTGTCATCAAAGATATCCCACTGTCGAGCCTCATGAGACATTGCTCGGTAAAGACTTCTCGCAACCAAAGCCTTGGCCATGGACTCTTCTCCACATTGCCAGAAGTAGAGCGCCATCTTCTGTCTCATCATCAATACTGCCCACACCAGAAGATCATGAAATGGATAAGGGAAAGACCTTCTGTTATCGTCTTCAGTTCCAAGGATGCCAGCTTTAAATGGCTTTGATGGGTTGTCTTTTTCACATACATCTTTCTGTCAACAGGTATACAGAGATATCAGGTATGTTCAGTGGATATCTTCAGGGCTTGTAACACACACAGATGCTGCTGTAAAATCTAGCCACAGCTGAAGGCAACATAACTTTGGTCAGGACAGCCCGGGAAAAAGATTTAGCTGGACTAGAGGCTGGGTGTAGCTCAATCAGAGCCAGAGCCCGGGTACCAAAACAGCCAGAGTGAAGAACCAGAGCCACCAGAGAAGTTACAACCTTGTGGCCTTAGTGCAGACTATTGACACTGTTAGAACCGGACAGATACATAAGTAGCAGGCAGCAAGCGTTGCTTACAAGAACCTAGGAGTGCAGCACTACTGGGGTACACAAGCAGTAAAAAAGCACATCATTGTTCTAAAGCTGTTCTCAGCTTTATCAAGTTATTGCTGAGTGGCAGTCACTTCAAGTACTATGTTATTCTGATTGTTGTTGTGGCTAGCCTACATACACATAGATTTAGGTTTTCCAGTTTTCCCAATTTATTAATAAGGAAAAGCTAGGACATAAGTATTCACAATTAGGGATGAGCGAATCAACTTCAGATGCTTCATCCAAAGTCGAGTCGCATAATACATCGTTCTAATACTGTACGGAGTGGGAGCTGCGATGAGCCAAAGTTATTACTTCACAAAGTCTCATGAGAGACTTAGTGAATTAATTATTACTGTAAAAAACCTTGATTCCGAACTATCTATCTATCTATCTATCTATCTATCTATCTATCTATCTATCTATCTTTAACCTAGCCTGTTTTAAGGGGTTGTGCAGTCAAAGATATTGATGACCTATCCTTAAGATAGGTCATCAATATCAGTTCGGCAAGGATCTGACTCCCGGCACTCCTGCCGATCAGCTGTTTGAAGAGGGAGCAGTGTTAACTTGAATGCGATGAATAGTTGTAATTACATTACGCCATACACATAATTTTTAAGCAGAAACAGCACCCACATGAGTGCTGCTACCTCTTCAAACAGCTATTTAGTGGGGTTGCCAAGAGCCGGACTCCCACCAATCTGATATTGATGACCTATCCTGAGGCGCACAACCACCTGCACCTTTCTGGCTCCTTTATCAGCATTTTTCTTCAGTATTGTGATCCAGATAACAATATTTCCCTGCAATACTTTTGGGTACCTGTGGTTTGCAGGGCTGAGCTGTTTGAAGAAAGTGACCGTGCCTTGTTTTCTCTCTTCTATGTGATATGTCCAAGGTTTCATTCTTTTTAGAGGAATTGACTGTAGTGTTTTGCACAGAATTCTGAAATATAATAATTTAAACAGAAAAATGTCATATAGCTTTAATATAAGTAAGGCCCCTTGTACACTTGAGTGAATCATGGACGTGCACTGTGTTCTCCACTGAGAACACTCAGATCCATTGAACACATTTTGTTCCACTCAGTGTGGGTCGGTGGGAAAACAAATGAGGCATGCACTACTTTGGTACGTGATGCAGACCAATCATGCCCAATGAAGTCTATGGATGTGGGAAAAACTGCTTTCACTGACCATTGCTAGAGGACAATTTTCAGCCTAGTAGTATCTGTGGAATACAGATGACACATGGAGGTCAAAAAATGGACACATGAACCCATCATGGACATCTTCACAGATGAAACACTGACCAACTTGTCATGGATGTCATCACGGACATGGAAATGTAACAAGGCCTACCTCCATTTTTAAAATTTTTGTGATTGCATATTTTCTTATTTAATTTACATGACTTTGAAGCAGCCATATTGCCTTCAGGTACCTACAACTGTGCGACCATAGGGCATCTGGTTGGGCATAGCCTGTCAATCAACCATCCTGAGGGGTGCGGGAGTGCAATCTTCATGAATGAAAAGTACAAATAAATATATATATTTAACTTTATATGCACAATATGTCTGCAATATGAGAAACATCACATTGTAAAAATAGTAATTTAGATGGAAATATGATTATGTATGGCCATTGAGCAGCTTAAAGGGACTTTCCAGGATTTTTATATTGGCTGCCAATCATCAAAATAACCCATCAATATCGGATCAGTGGAGGTTAGAGACCCTGCATCTCTGCAGATCAGCTTTTCCTGAGTATGTCCGGCTTCGGAGCAGCACTGTGGTAACAGCTCCATCCACTACACAATGGACAGAGATGTGTAGTTTCTACCTCTGACACCAGAGATCCTGCAGAACAGCTGATCAGTGAAGGCGTAGGGTATTGGACCTCCACCTATCAGATGCTGATGGCCTATCCAGGAGACTGGCCATCAATATAAAAATCCTGGACTACCCCTTTAAGGCTATTACCTAATTCTGAACTCATGACAAAACCATTGATGAAATACCTGGTTTAAAAGTTTGTACATAGTTCTGAAGCGTCTCTTGGTATAACTGCATCTAAACGTTCCACCCATAAGGTATTCAATAACTAGTCCTATGTCCATCAGAGTGATCTTGTATTCTGCTAATAGTTTACCCTGAAATAAAGTTAATTTAAAGTTGAGTTACTTTTCAAAAAGATCAACCAACAAAAAATTGTCAGGAAACAACATGCAAATGTACAATGACATACAGTACTAAGTCCTGTGTTTTACTTGGCTAGGTAACATAGCAGTTTATCCCATAGCTGGTAAAAAGTTGCTTTCCTTATAGATATCTGTCAAGTCGATGATTGTATGGTAAATTCTTATTAAGAAGACTATCACTTTAATTCACGTGAAATAGCCTGCCAACCAGGCAAGTATAGAGATCCATTCAAAAGTAATCCAGAAAAATTGGATATTTATTACAATTACTATATTATTAGTACCCTGGGTGGTATGCATCTGCATACTTGTTTTTACTGTATAGGAAAGTACAGTTTGCTGTGCTTATCTATAACGAGGGACACAGCAAAAAACAAACAAAAACGTATTCCGCACAGTATTCTTTTCTTCATTAAAAGGAATTTTAAAAAATTTTCTTCTTAAAAGCGCTCCTAGTAGTTTTCAGGATATCATCGTAATGCCTCATTCACATGTCAGTGATTTCCATCAGTGATTGTGAGCCATAACCAGATCCGGCTCTAAACACAGAACAGGTGCAGATCTTTCCATAATACCTTATGTCTGTGGAGGCTCCAATCCAGGTTTTGGCTCACAATCACTGTAGGAAATCACTGTCCAAACACTGATGTGTGAATGAGGCTTTAGGCTACTTTACACTTGCATTGTTAATTCCGGTATCAATATCCGGCAGAGGATCTCAATACCAGAATTAAATGGATACGTTTTGATTTTACACATCGGGAAGGATCCGTTCCGTTAGGATGTGGTTGTGTGAAATCAAACCGGAAAAAAAACGGATCAGTCACTAAATGCATTGAAAGTCATTGGGTGACAGATCCAGTTTTTCGGCTCCTGAAAAAAATGGATCCATCACCATGGTCTTACATTGTTTGCAGTGCCAGATCCGTTCTTTTCTGATTTTATGACACAAAGCCGCAGTTTGCAGCAGTCTTGCGTCCAGTCACAAAATGAAATGTTGATGGAGCGGAAGACAATGCCTCCTTTTAGATGGTTAAAGAGGGACACTTACACCTCATTGTGAAAGATCCAGTCACTGGCTAAGGTGGGTCATGGCTGCAGCCAGTAATTGGCTGAGCAGTGGGGACCTTTGCACCATCAGAACAACAGTGGTGGGGGGGGGGGGGGGGGGTTGGGCGTTGATGTGAGTTTTTTTTTTCCGGATGTGCAGCCCCTGGGCAGCTTTTTTCTTGTGGTGCAATGCCCCATTAAATATTAGCACAAAAATAATCTGATTCGGTCCTATTTGCACAAAATAATGAAACAATATATAAGTTCTTTTTATAGGAACCAGACACAGCAGTTTAGTAAGTTTATTAATGCACATTTATTTTGTGGGTCAAAAAGAGGGAGATTTAAGAAGCAAAGAGGGACAGGGGGACTGTGGTCAAAAAGTAGGAGGCATGTTGTAACATTATATTATACTGTTAGGGTATTTTCCATACTAACCTAAGTGGTTCATTGCACTGCCCTGTTGTTAATGAGATTGTCCAACTCCCAAAGCAATTTTACTGAGATCTTAATATAAATTAAAAAAAAAGCCTCTTACCTATTCACTAATCCTCTATTCCAGGGCTGTATTGGTCTCTTGTTGACCGGAAGTATGATGCCACATGCACTGTTGCAGTCATTCATTGGCCTCTGCAGTCTTATGCCACTTGGGAACATGTCACTGCTGAGTCCAGTGAAGGGTTGCAGCACTGCATGTGACGACAGATGTTAAGTCACATTGCCATTACACGGGGGCCTGTGTGTCCCCTGTGGTGGGGACACACAGGACTCATGCCGGTAGAATAGAGAATTGGTGAATAGGTAAGTGGCATTTTTCTTGCTGCTAATGCTTTGAGTTTTGGACAACGCCAACTGCAGGGGATCTCTGTAATGATGCAATTCAGGTAAATAGGGGAGCTTGTAGAGCTCCACTATGGTAGCCAAAAAGCTACATTTGTTTCCTGTCTGGAGTGATCCCTTAAAGGGAACCTGTCATCTCCGAAACACTCCCTGAACTAGAGTAAGCGTTGTATAGTGTAAGTGATGCTGAATCCGATTATGTAAGTTTTATCTTCATACTCACTTCCATTCCGATGCTGTGCTCCCACAAACCAGCAGTAAAATGCATTGAGACGACTCTTCTTTGAGTTCTCTCCATTATGTGAGTGAGCACTGGAGTCCAGTGAGTGCATTTTACTGCTGGTTTGTCGGAGCACAGCGTTGGAATGGAAGTGAGCATGAAGATAAAAATTACATAACCGGATTCAGCATCACTTACACTATACAACGCTTACTCTAGTTCAGGGGGTGTTTCGGAGATGACAGGTTCCCTTTAAATGATGTATGTGAGACACTTTATAAATGACCCTGCATCACCCCCTGGTACACTATACAGTAACTGCGTACCTTCTTCACATCCCGGATGAGATGTAGTATGGTGTCTTTACTTGCATTCGGTACCTGAAACAGGTAAATCAGGGGATGTGACTGCTTTGAAAATATAAAACATTCCCATTCAAATGCATAACACGTGTAATTCACCACTTCTCAGTTTGGCTCATTTGTGGCCATTGGCAAATAAAGTCTAATCATTCCAAAGTACTTGTTATAGGGCAGAATTTAAGGCATTTACTTTAGTTAGTTAACATTATAGGACTGAGTATAGTCCAGTACTTGTGACCTGAATGAGGACTACATTATCCAGCATTTACAATGTTTGACTGTATCCTTTGTATGGCTCCTCTGAGTCCCTCAGGTTCAAGAGGCAATTGCTCAGTTTTAGTAAATCATAGGCCTCTCACCCAATTAAAGGGGTTCTCCAGGAATTAAGAAAATTAAAATTCTTAACGGTTCATTTTTACTGGGGAGCAATCATTAGGAGAAATAAAATGGCCGCTGTCCTGTTAGTATACACAAAATCTGTCCTAATCACACAGCAGCACCAGGTACTTCAGAACAATGAGGTAAAGAGCTGCCTCATCCTCCTCTCTGCTCTGATTGTCAAAAATATCTTGAAATGAATCTCTGTAGAAATGGAGTTCATGAGGAGAAATGAAATACAGAGAGGATGGACAGGACAGACTGTGGTAATGGAAACTGCAGACAAGTGCTGCTGCTCATCAGCCACATCCCCACCTTCCTTTCTGCACTTCATGTCTCCTCATGAACTCCATTCCTACAGAGATTCAGCTGAACATCCTATTATCTGTAATCAGGATCATAATTCCTGAAAAGCAGAGCAGAGAGGAGGATGAGGCAGCTCAGTCATCTGAAGTAACTTGTGCTACTGTGTGATTAAGACAGGTTGTGTGTGTACTAATAGGATGGTGGCCATTTTATTTCTCCTAATTATTGCTCCCCAGACAAAACGAGTCATCATAACTAATGAAAGGTATTTGGGAATATATTTATAATAAAGTAATATTTAAGTATTTTCATTTTCTTAATTCCCGGAGAACCCCTTTAAGCCAGTACTCTCTGCTATGCACTGATGAGGGACACTCACCCCGAAACAGCTGTCTGCAGATGAGGTGCTGCTTTATTTAATATCCGAGTCTCAAGTCCTATTTAAAGGGTTGAACATTGACTTTATAGGATAGCTGCCTTACATCTGGTGGCATCAGAGGCAGAGTTTGTAGAGAGCTCATTTTCATCCTTTTCTTCCCAGTAAATCATAGGAACACTAAACCCACATGTATGACAAATAGAAGCAGTGAGCACATCTCCATGTTTATATGATGGGAGAGGAAAAGGTGACCGAATCCCTTTAGAAAGTTGAAAAGTTTAATTGAGATTCCTGTCATCCAAAGCTAGTATACTATGAAACATACATGTCTGCAGTAGACCTGCAGACCAATAAAAACCTATTAGTCCACATTTGCTAAGTAGATAAAGGGATAACTTTTAACAACAGGAATACCCCTTTAGGCTACTTTCACACTAGCGTTTTTAAATTCCGGTATTGAGTTCCGTCATAGGGGCTCAATACCGGAAAAAAACGCTTCAGTTTTGTCCCCATTCATTGTCAATGGGGACAAAACTGAACTGAAGACAACAGAATGCTCCTGAAAGCATTCCGTTCCGTCTTCAGACCGAAGAACAAACCACAGCATACTGCGGTTTTCTCTGCGGTCCAGGCATCCGGACCAAGACGGATCCGGAATGACCCCCAATGCAAGTCAATGGGGACGGATCCGTTTGGTGTGACACACCAGTAATCCAGATCTGTCCTCCATTGACTTGCAATGGGGGGTCATTCCAGATCCTGCTACACATATACAGAAATACATACAGACATACATACATACTCACACATACACACAAACATATACATACTCACATACTCCAGGCAGGGATGCCGGCAGCATGTCTTCACGCGCCTCCTGCGCGCAGCTATGACGTTTCCCCACTACGCCCAGCAGAGGGCGCTGTGGGGAATCGTCATCACTGCGTGCAGGAGGCGCGTGAAGACGTGCTGCCGGCGTCCCTGGCTGGAGTATGTAAGTATGTATGTGTATCTGTATGTATGTATGTTTGTCTGTGTCTTGTGCCAATGTCTGTGTCAACATGTGTGGGGCCGGACCGCTGCTCCGGCTCCACACATGTATCAGCGGCAGTACGGATCCGTCGGCACTCTTTAGGTGCCGGATCTGTGCTGCCGCTAGTGTGAAAGAGGCCTTAATGTGCTTTGGCTTTTGATGAATTGGAAACTACTTTTATGAAGACTTTTTTTTTAATATTCAAACAAATTTGGAGGAAATAGCGAAAGAGATATTAGGGAATTATATGTTATATTTTATGTGCCTTAATCACTTCATTACCAGACGATTTTATATTTCTGCATTTTTATATTTTACTCCCTGCCTTTCCAGAGCCATAACGTTTTTATTTTTCTGCTAAAATAGCTGTAGGAGGGCTTTAAGTTGTACTTTCTAAAGGCACTATTTTATATTGTATACTACAATGCTGAAAAAAAATTCTAAATGGGGTGGAACTGAAAAAAAAAACGCAATTCAGCCACAATTCTATGTATTTAGATTTTACGTCATTCCCTATGCAGTAAAATTGATCTGTTACCTTTTATTCTCTGGGTCAGTATGATTACAGTGATACCACATTTACATGGTTTATATTGTGTCCTAATACTTAAAGGCCATTTGTCAGCAGATTTGTACCTATGAAACTGGCTGACCTGTTGCATGTGCACTTGGCAGCCGATGGCATCTGTGTTGGTGCCAAGTTCATATGTGCCTGCATTGCTGAGAAAAATAATCTTTTAATATACAGTATGCAAATGAGTCTCTAGGAGCAATAGAGGCGTTGCCGTTACACCTAGAGGCTCTGCTCTCTCTGCAAGTGCTTTCTCCACCTTGATCCTCAACTGTCTGGTCTTGTCAATCAAAATGGAGAAGGTGCGTCAGTTGTATAGAGAGCAGAGCCTCCAGGTGTAACGGCAACTCCCCAGTTGCTCTTAGAGGCTCATTTGCATATATTAAAGCATCATTTTTCTCAGCACTGCTCGCACATATGAACATGGGGCCAACACAGATCTTCAGCTGTCAAGCGCACATGTAACAGGTCAGCCATTTTCATAGGTACAAATCTGCTGACAGATGACCTTTAAAAAAAATAATAAAAGCTTTGAAAAAAATATTTTTTTATTTGCATCACTATATTTTGACCCCCATAATTTTTTTTATAGTTATGTCTACTGAGCAGTATGAGGGTGATCTGTAGCTTTTATTGATACTACTCTGGAGTATGCATGCCTTTAAGGATCCTACCACAAACGTATATAGTTGTACGGCAGTAGGGAAATGGTTAGATAGCCTAAATCATCAAGTTATATTGGTATCACTTTACAATGTCAGCAAGAAAACGTTTTTTGTCTTTGTTATACAGTATATGACAACGTTGCCACCCTCTGCTTACTTACTGCATTGTACAGCTCTTCCAGCCTGGGGATTGTTAGAAATCTGTGCATACTGACACCATGGTCGATGAGAAGTTGGACAAATGCCACTCTATCCATTACAAGTGCATCTAGCATGGCTTGTTCCAGTGGCGATGTCTATGGAAATGAATCATAATCGGTTTATTATAAACCTAATTTTTGAAATATGTCAATCTGTAGAAAAAGAAACACGGATCACACATCAACATGCACTGATCTGTTGTTTCTCAGCTAAGTTAAACAGTTCACCCCTGCCGGTTCATAATTCAGCTCCACACAGAGGATGGTGCACCTTATCTAAAACTGCTTCAGCTGTGGAATTCTATAATCTAAGAATGAAAAATTCCAGCAAGTCATCCTAAAATCACTTAATAGTTTATTGGATCATATTAAAAGCAAAACATATACTGTAATCCATGGTAATGTGCAATTAATACCTACGTGTTTCAAACAGGCTCCTGCCATTCTTAATCATGGTATAAAGTCATATGATACACAATCAGAAAGCTCAGATCAGATGGTGTGGAATGGGCTGGATCTTACATATTAACTGTTTCCACCTCAAATTGCTATTTCTGGCAGTTCCATACAAGTGAATGGAGCGGTAACTGTGCTTCCATGGTCTTCTTTCCATTCATTTCTTAGCTTCGGTCTAGAGGTAGGTGGGGGTCCCAGAAGTGGAACCCACACCTATCTCACATTGGTGGCATATCCATGCCGTCCCCTTCTTGGTTTATGCATGTTCATGTAAAAAATTGAGTGTACTAGGTTTACAAATATCCTGTTACAATGTTGCCTGCCTGTATGTGTATTTGGCTATTGTGTTTGTATCTCTCCTCCGCTTGCAATACTGAATGGGTTAATCTGCTCTACTCTCTGTGTGTGCACCGGGTTGACTAGTTTGCTTGCTATATATTCTGTGTTTCTGTTTGCCTGTGCAACTGAGATCTTACTCGATCTTCATACAGCCTGCCAGGACCTCTAGCTTGCTATAGTAAGTACAGAGCTTGAATCCATCTGTCTTTGTGTGCCGGATTCTGCTTTGTTGCCTGGGTTCTGTTTGTCTGTCTATGTGTTGGCTTCTGTCCATATGCCTGAGTTCCTGAAGTCTGTATGCCTGAGTTCCTGAAGTCTGTATGCCTGGGTTCCTGAAGTCTGTATGCCTGGGTTCCTGAAGTCTGTATGCCTGGGTTCCTGAAGTCTGTATGCCTGGGTTCCTGAAGTCTGTATGCCTGGGTTCCTGAAGTCTGTATGCCTGGGTTCCTGAAGTCTATATGCCTGGTTTCCTGAAATCTGTATGCCTAAGTTCCTGAAGTCTGTCCCTCGGTCAGTGCTCCTCCCCTCCCCCCTACATGTCCCCCCACCATCCTAGGTGGAGGTCATCAATATAGCATCCATACCTGCATACTGTACATCTCTCACAAAGGGATTAGATAGTAAACATCCTATTTCTAGACATTTGTGGCTAAGCAATAAGGTTGGAATTTATCATAGACCAGCATTTTATGCCGGTCTATGATATCCCTGTTTGCTGACGGAGGCTGTGCCTAAATTATGACGAGCCGTATGCCTCATCATAAATTATACACTGTAATCTAAGCCAGCCCCTAGCTGGGGTAGATTTCAGTCTTCTGTTACACCAGAAAATTGGCGTAAAGCTAAATGTGCCAGGACGCTCCCTACTGTTGCCCAGCCTCCTTTTCGGGAAAGCTGAGAAACGTTTTTTTGCGCAAAACTTTTTGCACAAATGTTGGGAAATAATGTTCAAACACAGCTTTTTTTCACATTTTTCCACCAGAATAATGGTGTGGGGGAATGATAAATTTCCCCCTATGAATTTTTGTCTTGGCTAAGCACTATGGGATCTTACTGTTCTGGTTCAAAACTATGTGGCTTACATGTATCTATGTATGTATGTATTTTTTACATAAACATGCTGGTGACAAGGCACACCAATGAGTCATAAAACCACAAAGGAGTTCTGAAGTTCTCAAGTTCTGAATTTGTGATCTGACATTATGTATTTTGTGTATCATATCACTTAATGCCATGACTAAGGATGGGACCCAGGTGGTGGGACCCAGTGCCAAGGGGACTTAGCCTGACAGCAGGGGTGCCGTTGTTGGACTGCTGTGTCTTGCCGTCTGCGGGTGCTGTGTTGAGGCAGTTGCCACATGGTGCCGTGCCAAATTAGAGTAGAGAGGAACCTACTCATAAGATGTGGTGAGTGGGCTTATGTATTTTGATCGAAAAGTATACCAAGGCCTCATATATAGTTTATAAATGGTGCTAAGAAGCAATATAACTTATGCCAAGAAGCAATAGATCAATGTGTAGTTTGTCGATGTATGATCCATCTTCTCTATTTTTATTTATATTTTGATTTTTAATTAAGTTTTGTATGGGTTCAAAGCTATGCAGGTTAAAAAAAGTCAACTTAAAATTTTATACAGTGACATAAAAATGTTCACATACCAACCATTGTTGTCCTTGTGTGAAAATATAATTTTTGGCGATATCTACTCTGTCCCAGGCTAAGGCCAGAACAAGCTGATCATATGGAGACATTTTTGTACCTGAAAGCAAACAAATCAAAAGTTTGCATTAAAATGTATAAGTTTGTTAGTTACCGGCATATTTTTGTGGAAAAATTGGTACCAGTGTGAGGTGATACATGGCAAAAAGCCAATTATTAGGTCAGAGGATAACAGGTGAACCACTGGTCATGATAGCCAGATACTTGCCAGCAGTCCACCTCCAGGTGTATGTTGGCACTTGGGTAAATGAGTCACGGTGACTACCTGTTAGCAGGTTTGCACAGTTCCCTCCATGCCCAGTGGGCATTGGCATCTTCCCAGATTTTCCTAATGCTGGCCCTGCTAGCCAGGTATCACATTTATAAAGACAGAGCATGGCAGAATATGAAGTGCAAAATAGAAGTCAAGACTTGAAGTGCAAACAGAAATTTCACAACCTCACTATGCAAACTACAGGAGCAGGTATATACAATGGAACATTCTGTATCTTAAGTATAAGTTGAATGCAACAATGAAGATGAAGATACATATACTATATAGTTAGGAACATGGTATACACTATATGCAAATATTTCCGTTATAGAGAAAATATTGGCATATAAAGACTGATAACAGCAATGTAAATGAGGTAAAATACTAACCTTTTAACAGTGATGTAAGGATTGCAACATCAATATCTTGTTGTTCTTCTGGTCCAGCATGGAATACAGTTATCTACAGTAGACAATCAGAAACATGTTTAATGTGTGTTAAAATGTTTAAGAAGGCATAATTTTGCAAAACCAGTGTAATTCTCAGACCCTTTAAGAGCTTCCCAGTAGTTGATTATATGGGTATTGCACCTATCCAAAAACATAACTAGGGAAGCTCATAACTAGGCAGTAATTCAACACTGAATTTGGTATAAGAATAAAAAAAGACTAGTCTTCAAAAATATAGGCCAGGTCACTGGTAGATGACAAATGCAGTGTATAACCTTCCCTACTGCACTAAGATTTGCTCACAGACCAAATGATTTTACTGAAAGTTAGCAGAGTTGTTCAAATTAAACAATCTCTATTTGTTGGAAGGATCAGCTGACAAATACATTGATCATAAAGTATCTCACTGCAGGACTCCCATTGATCATTGCTGGAAAAACAAGAAGCAAATGGTTAAAGTTATTTATTGTCAGAAATTAAATATTAAAGAAAAAATATTTTTCATTGTACAGATTTTTCATAAACATTTTTAGTTCATCTGTTTAGCTGTGTTTTTTTTTATTTATCTCGTGTGGCTATTCATATAAAAAAGTGTTTAAATATTCTTTACCTTGGTTAATAGTGCAGACAAAATAAACTTACTAATTTAATGTATGGATTCTGATGGAATGAACAGAGTTATCTCATTAGCATGAGAAGGTAAGCAAGCCAATGACAGCTTTGTTGTCCTGCTATTATAAATATTCAAAAAGGGTCCAAAAACAGAGCCTGGGAACTATAGGCCGGTAAGTTTAACATCTATCGTGGGTAAGCTGTTTGAGGGTTTTCTAAGAGATGCTATCTTGGAGTACCTCAATGAAAATAAGCAAATTACTCCATATCAGCATGGCTTCATGAGGGATCGGTCATGTCAAACCAATTTAATCAGTTTCTATGAGGAGGTAAGTTCTATACTGGACCGCGGCGAATCAATGGATGTCGTATATATCTGGACTTCTCCAAAGCATTTGATACTGTACCACATAAAAGGTTAGTATATAAAATGAGAATGCTTGGCCTGGGAGAAAATGTCTGTATGTGGGTAAGTAACTGGCTCAGTGATAGAAAACAGAAGGTGGTTATTAACGACACATATTCAGATTGGGTCACTGTCACTAGTGGGGTACCACAGGAGTCAGTATTGGGCCCTATTCTCTTCAATATATTTAATTATGATCTTGTAGAAGGCTTGCACAGTAAAATATCAATTTTTGCAAATGACACTAAACTGTGTAAAGTAATTAACACAAAAGAGGACAGTAAACTGCTACAGATGGATCTGGATAGACTGGAGGCTTGGGCAGAGAAGTGGCAGATGAAGTTTAACACTGACAAATGTAAGGTTATGCATATGGGAAGGAATAATGCAAGTCACCAGTACATACTAAATGGTAAAATATTGGGTAACTCTGACATGGAAAAGGACCTAGGAATTTTAGTGAACAGCAAACTAAGCTGTAGAAACCAGTGTCAGACAGCTGCTGCCAAGGCCAATAAGATAATGGGTCGCATCAAAAGAGGCATAGATGCCCGGGATGAGAACATAGTCCTGCCACTTTACAAATCACTAGTCAGACCACACATGGAGTACTGTGTACAGTCATGGCCAAAAGTTTTGAGAATGATACAAATATTAATTTTTACAAAGTCTACTGCTTCAGTTTTTATAATGGCAATTTGCATATACTCCAGAATGTTATAAAGAGTGATCAGCTTAACAGCAATTACTTGCAAAGTCAATATTTGCCTAGAAAATGAACTTTATCCCCCAAAACACATTTCAACATCATTGCAGCCCTGCCTTAAAAGGACCAGCTAACATCGTTTCAGTGATTGCTCCATTAACACAGGTGTGGGTGTTGATGAGGACAGGGCTGGAGATCAATCTGTCATGATTAAGTAAGAATGACACCACTGGACACTTTAAAAGGAGGCTGGTGCTTGGCATCATTGTTTCTCTTCTGTTAACCATGGTTATCTCTAAAGAAACACGTGCAGTCATAATTGCACTGCACAAAAATGGCCTAACGGAAGAGTATCGCAGCTAGAAAGATTGCACCTCAGTCAACAATCTATCGCATCATCAAGAACTTCAAGGAGAGAGGTTCCATTGTTGCCAAAAAGGCTCCAGGGTGCCCAAAAAAGACCAGCAAGCGCCAGGACAGTCTCTTAAAAGTGTTTCAGCTGCGGGATCGGGCTACCAGCAGTGCAGAGCTTGCTCAGGAATGGCAGCAAGCAGGTGTGAGTGCATCTGCAAGGCCTGGTCTCAAGGAGGGCAGCAAAGAAGCCACTTCTCTCCAGAAAAAACATCAGGGACAGACTGATATTCTGCAAAAGGTACAGGGAGTGGACTGCTGAGGACTGGGGTAAAGTCATTTTCTCTGATGAATCCCCTTTTCGATTGTTTGGGACATCTGGAAAACAGCTTATTCGGAGAAGACGAGGTGAGCGCTACCACCAGTCTTGTCTCATGCCAACTGTAAAGCATCCTGAAACCATTCATGTGTGGGGTTGCTTCTCAGCCAAGGGAATCGGCTCTCTCACAGTCTTGCCTAAAAACACAGCCATGAATAAAGAATGGTACCAGAATGTCCTCCGAGAGCAACTTCTCCCAACCGTCCAAGAGCAGTTTGGCGATCAACAATGCCTTTTCCAGCATGATGGAGCACCTTGCCATAAAGCAAAGGTGATAACTAAATGGCTCAGGGAACAAAACATAGAGATTTAGGGTCCATGGCCTGGAAAACTCCCCAGATCTTAATCCCATTGAGAACTTGTGGTCAATCATCAAGAGACGGGTGGACAAACAAAAACCTACAAATTCTGACAAAATGCAAGCATTGATTGTGCAAGAATGGACTGCTATCAGTCAGGATTTGGTCCAGAAGTTGATTGAGAGCATGCCAGGGAGAATTGCAGAGGTCCTGAAGAAGAAGGGTCAACACTGCAAATATTGACTTGCTGCATTAACTCATTCTAACTGTCAATATAAGCTTTTGTTACTCATAATATGATTGCAATTATATTTCTGTATGTGATAAAAACATCTGACAAACACACATAAAAACCAGAGGGCAGCAGATCATGTGAAAATATAATATTTGTGTCATTCTCAAAACATTTGGCCATGACTGTACAGTTCTGGGCTCCTGTGAACAAGGCAGACATAGCAGAGCTGGAGAGGGTTCAGAGGAGGGCAACTAAAGTAATAACTGGAATGGGTGGACTACAGTACCCAGAAAGATTATCAAAATTAGGCTTATTCACTTTAGAAAAAAGACGACTGAGGGGAGATCTAATAACTATGTATAAATATATCAGAGGTCAGTACAGAGATCTCTCCCATGATCTAGTGAGAGATTAGTGAATGTGACGAGGGGACATCCTCTGCGTCTGGAGGAAAGAAGGTTTGTACACAAACATAGAAGAGGATTCTTTACGGTAAGAGCAGTGAGACTATGGAACTCTCTGCCTGAGGAGGTGGTGATGGTAAGTTCACTAAAAGAGTTCAAGAGAGGCCTGGATGTATTTTTGGAGGGTAATAATATTATAGGTTATAGTACCTAGACAGGGGTCGTTGATCCAGGGAGTAATTCTGATTGCCTGATTGGAGTCGGGAAGGAATTTTTTTCCCTAAAGTGGGGAAAATTGGCTTCTACCTCACAGGGGTTTTTTGCCTTCCTCTGGATCAACTTGTAGGAAAACAGGCCGAACTGGATGGACAGATGTCTTTTTTCGGCCTTATAAACTATGTTACTATGCTAGGGACCTAAATAAGGCAAAATAGCAAAAAGTTATACAGATAATGCCTCATTCACACGTCAGTGTTTTGGTCAGTGATTTCCATCAGTGATTTTGAGCCAAAATCAGGTGCGGTTCTAAACATAGAACAGAAGCAAATCTTTCCCTTATCCCTTATATGTCTGTGGAAGCTCCAATCCTGGTTTTGGCTCACAATCACTGATGGAAATCACTGACCAAAACACTGACGTGTGAATGAGGCTTAAGGCTGTATATACATATCCTCTGTCTCTCCATGGCCTGTACTTTATCTCTACTAGATATACACTATACAATGATTTAAGACTTCCCACAGTATGATGTACAATAAACAAGGTGTGCAAGAATGTGTTTTTTTTCTTTTGGCAAACTCCTCCCATTTTACCAGGCCTGTATAGGAAAGATGACTTACCTGCATCCCCGCACTGGCTCATTGCTCCTCCTCCAGGCCTATGATGCTCTGCTGGGCTCCCTCAATGTCAACATACGGTTTGACAGCGCTACAGCCAATCACTGGCTGCGCTGGAGACTAGATCCCCTTATATCTTGTGACCATTTGTCATGATGTAAGGGGAGCCGGTCACCGATGTGGCCATAGATTGGCTGCGGCGATTTCAAACCGAATGTTGACATCAAGAGAGCTCAGTGGAAGAGAAGAAGGGGGCCTGGAGGAGAAGGAGCCTATGCTGGGAAGCAAGAAAGTCATTTTTCCTTTACAGATCTGTCCAAGTGAAGGGGGGCTGCCAAAGCGCTGCCTGTGTAGTCACCTGCATAAGGACTGGGATTGACAGCCGCCTTTTAGGCACTCATGGTGCTGTCAAACATTGCACCAATTCTGCGTTTTGGTGCAACAACCCCAGTGTATCATTCTTAAGAGAATTCAAGATATAGTATTTCCCTTTTTTTGAAGAAGAAGATAAGAACAAGTAAGAAGAATATTATTTGTCGGAGAAGGAAAGCAAGAACAGAAATTGTTTATGTCCATCCGGTTAAGCTCCATTCTTCACCTCTACGGGGCCTAGTGCCTTTAAAGTGGTTGATGTTTTGAAAAAAGGCTATAATGGCAAAATGAATTACAAAGTTATACAGCTTTAAGCCAGACAAATACAACTTGCCAGGTGGGGTCCTTCAAAAAAGGCATATGCCTGTAGCCAGATAGTCCAGGCATTCTGCTGTACCTGCTGAGATGGGTCAAATCTTCACCATCCTATGGGTCACTCCAATGAGTGCGCATTTAGAGTGTTCTACACTCAGCCACTTTTGTAGTTACAGGGGCTTATAATGTCTCCAAAGCCCAAAGGAAATTGAACTTTAAGTTCCAGATTTGATATATTGGCAGTGATACCATCTCCCAACAGATAAGCTGTTTGGTCAAGTCTATAGCCTTGATTACCACAGGTAAGTTTGCTCTCTGGAACAGGCTGGAGATTGCAGATACTCCATCCAGTTACAAACTTGGGTTAGAGTATGAGCCAGGTAGAGCTGGATAATATGATGGGGACCTTATCTGATTTGAAACATAGATCTCTACAGCAGTCATTCTCGGAAAATAGAAATCCTCCAGGTGTGAAACATATCCTCTGAGGTTCCTATACTGAAACAAAGGGGCTTTAAAGCCCTAATATGGTCATTTAGGAAGGAGGTGCAGACCACAACCAGGAACTCCTCAGCTACTAACACCTTTAGCTGATGGTGTCCACTATAGCCTCCTCTTTAAGAACACAGAGAATATCTCTGGTTCCATGCTTGGAGTATTGGCTTGGCAAATAAATGTCACTAGAAACTACTGTTGAGTTACCACAATACTTGGGTTGGACATTAGAATGGGGAAAGTTACGTGTATGTCATTCTATCAATAATTAAAATGCTCTTAGACTTTGGCATAGATTCCCTGGAGATATTTATTTGCCTTCCTCCTGCTGGGCAAATCATCATAACAGCAGAGGGTCTTAGGCATGAGCAGTTGTATAGGCAGCCTCTTGAGCCTCATGGCCTTTAGCCTGTGGAAACATAACCTGGAGCGGTTGAACAGTAGTTGCATCATTTCAAGCTCATCAGTCCTTCAGATGGTAAAAAACATCTCAGAGATGAGTGTTCCTTGATCCGGCCTGGATCCTGTTCACTACTAATGTCTCTAAACAAGGCTGAGAATCACCTCAAATAACTTAAAGCTATAGAATATTATGGAGTAGTCCATGTAAGGCTACACAACATGACATCAGTGCTGTATGTCAACAAACATGGTGGCACCAGATCAGAAACCCTTCTAAATGAAGTGTGAATGATCATGCATGAACAGAATTGAACCTGACCCATCTCCTGTTCTTAAATTAAGTTCCCTTGGCATTGTTGCTTACCGACAGGTTCACGGTCTAGCAGTCCTGGCAGAATGATCTATGAATTTAGAGATCTTCAAGCATATCACGAAGATGTAGGAAGTGCCACAGACTGATCTCATGGTGACCAGATTCATAGTGACCAGAACTAAGGGTCTGTTTTCACAAGCAGCACAAGCTTCCCACCCTAAGTACAGTACTTCTTTATAATAAACACTAGGTGGGAGAGGCTAGATGTTCTTATATAGGATCAGTGTGCTTTACTTTACTTAATTTGATTAATTAAAAATTCCCTCTATCCTACTTGTACATAGCGGCAGAAATGCCCCATTATTGTGCTGCTGTTAGGACTAAGTAAAAACAGATTAACTTTAGAAATCTAAAGTTATGTACTGCCCCTAAAGCAACACCACAGGGGAAATACTTCTAGGTTGAAAGATGCTCTTTGTAGCTGTTCACCACTTTGATGGACTCCTCACTATAAATTCATGATTCCCAAATAAGATATTTGAAAATGGAATTTCCTAACTGGACAATGCATTTAAGAGGAGCATAAAGAAATCATAATTTTTTTTAAGTATCTCATAAATATTTTTCTGGAATTTGCATTCCCAAACCTATGCTTTTAATACATATGTAAAATCTTTTCAGTTTAAAATCCTAGGCCATTTGTGGATTTTTTTGTGGATTTTGTACTCTATGCTTTTATAAAGTAATCATCACCAATAATAGTCATAATATGTAATGTGAGGCAGTGACAGGTGCCATTTTTGAGGGAAGATATGTGTCACCCAGAATGCTGCAGGAAGCATACTAAAAGGGTATTTTGTGTCGTCAGGAGTGTGCCACCAAGTTGCCCAGCCTTGGTGGAGTAAAGGCCAGTAAACTGTGTGTTTGCTGAGGTAGTCAGTGAACACCTTTATATTTAGCATAGCTGGTTCCAGTTAGTCCGGGTCTGGCTTTTACTGGGAACAGGCAATGTGCTGGGTGGGTGCCTGTTCCCCATGCTCCAGTTCGAGACTTCAGGCATGCTCATGTCCAGCATTTCTATTTAATCCTGCTGCTGAACTTGGGTTTGTCTCAGTCTGGGGAGTGAGCAGTCAGTGTGAGGTAACACTGACTGTGTGTGCTGTGTTTGTTTGACTCGGCTGCGATCCGGAGTTGTTTGGCTGTGTCAACTTGGAAGCCTAATAAACAAGGACCTTGATGAACTTTGTGGTGTCACTGCCTCTTTATACTGGTCAAGTGAGTATGATTCCTTACAGTAACCATCGCAAATACTGAATGCACAAAAGACAATCAGGGATCACTAAACTCACTAGGTGCTTTGACTTCATGCACGCCATTAAAGTTTGGAACATATGGATAGCTTCACTCTGATTGAGACTGAATGTTTTCTTTATGGTGGCTATAACATCGAATTGTACACCATCCAAAAGATTTCTAGGAATAAATTAGAAAAATATTAATGCAGCAATTCAATTGTCATCTTGGCTGTTTTCAGATTTGAAATAGAGAGATAAAAATGTATTCTCTTACCCTTGACTCTCTGTCTGCTTATACATATATGCCAAGAGGTCTGCTGCCCTACCACTCCCTTCACAGACCACAACTGGCACTGGAGGTGTCTGTTGAAGATACTCATAGACTGTAAGGATAATGTTGGGACCACCTTCTAGTATTAGAGCCACAATTGGTATTCTCTTGCCAGTCCCTAAAATATAGGGTATTTCTTAATTTCTAAACATTTCATTAAATTAAATCTTACTTATCATCTGTATTCTTCTCTGTAATGTATTGTTAAGGTTATTCCACAACAAGCATTTATCACCTATCCACACAATAGGGAATAAATGTCTGATCACTGGGCGTCCAATCACTGGTACCATACTGATCACTAAAAAGGGATCCCAAGCTCTCAGTCCTGGAGATATTTAAAAGAAGCAGTGATCGTACATGCGCCCAGCCACTCCAATGTTTATGGGGCTGACAGAGATTAGATAAGGTTCTAGTGATCATACAGATACCAGTGGTTGGACTCCCGAACATATGGATGTAGTAAAGTTAACACACATGCTTTCTGAAACGTGTTATCTAAACTAAATGTGTTAAGTAAACACCTTCAATTGCTTTTCAATGGCTTTTGTTTCAAGATAACGCAATGAGTTAAGAAATTTGAGTTAAGAGCTTGTGTGTTAACCCTGATAACCCAAAAGTGAACAGTATACTGTAGACATTGTTAAATCAGTTTCAAAATTTCTGAAGAAAACTTACTTGCATGGATCTGTTGCAGGGAAATTCTGTTTTCTAATTCCCATCGTATGTGAATGTCTGCTCCATGTTGTCCAACTGTTCCATCATCCACCAGGATAAAATGGGTGTGAAGGCTATTTAGTAGATGGAGTTTGCTCAGAGGATTCAGTAATGTCTGATATGGAGCCACAACCTTGAAGAACACAAACCACAATGAAAGCTACAAATATAGGAAATATAGCAAAGTGTGAAACATTGATGGAGTTAGACTTACATTTCTTCCAATCAGATCCTGTCTACCATCAATTAACCCCCATGGTGTTATGCCAATGGTGCACACCTTATGGAACAGATGGGAAGCGTGGCTCTTCAAAGCGTCACCAATGTGTTCGGCGACCCCTGTAACCAAAAAGAAGCTTTTAGATATAAGACCTGGCAGCCCAGCTCTGCTCACAGAGCAAAGCATACCGAAAAATTCACTATAGTACTGCACCATCAACTATGCAATTATGTTTGATCAGTTACCATTATTCACTCCTCCTGTCAATATCCAAGCTCTTGTGGTCTCTGCAGCTTTAATAAACCCCTTGGACAATGCATCTTTAATACGAGGGTGAAGGTCAAATTTCTGTGTACCACCATGAACAGAAATAAGCAGCTTTGGAAGTTGCATTTTCCATTCCTTAACCATGAGATGAAGGATGTCTTCAACCTTGCTGTCACAAGATAATCTAACAAACTACAAGAAATAGAAAACAAGACAGAACTGTACATTTATTTAACCATAAGTGTTCCTGATAGTAAGATGAATGTCTGTTCTCATGATACATCATAGGAAACATACACTCCTCAATACTGAAATTAGTACACCAAAGACAAGTCATAAGGTTATGCAAATTAATGAAGTAGCAGGTGTGGTTAAGATCTGCACATGTGGGAGGGGCATAAAAGCCAGATTGAAAGCAAAGTTTTTTAGCCACATGAAACCTCAAAAGTCAGATCAAGTCACGTGAGATGATTGTGTGATGCCTCCTGTTAATTGATGTGCCATTTATTGTCACTTGTCGCAAACTGAAAGGGACAAAATCCTTGAACTGACAGACCTTGGTTTATGACTCTAGCAGATGGCTATGCACCTAGTCCAAGATGTCAGCATTGTTTAATGTTGTGCATCCCACTTGTTGAGATGAACTGGAATGACAGCAAGAGGAGCACAGAGGCAAATCTATGCATGGGAGGATAGTCTAATAAGAAGAATGGCACGTATTGATCCATTCTGTCCTGCAATAGGATGTGACTTCCAAAGGCAAACAGTGTCTACGCAAACCATCGGAAGGCATTTGCACGACATTGGGCTACAGGCTTTTGTCAGTGATAACTAGAGACCAGGTGTCAACACTATGAAGATGTCTTCACAAGGGAACTTCACATAAGTCCTACTCCTGGGATTATAGTGTAGGTTGCTTTAATATATGGTAGCCGGACCCCTCTAGTTTTCATTTCAGATAGAGTAACAGCTCGGTAACATTGATTTGATCTTGGAACCAGTAGTAGTGATTCAGGAGGCATATTTCAATAGAACAACTTCAGGCCTCATGTTGCGCATGCTACTATAAGCAGCTTGTGCGGCCTAAACATGCTACCATGGCCTGCAGTGTTTCCAGACTTGTCTCCCATTCAGCACATATGGGATGTCATTGGTCAGTAATTGCAAAAAGCTGCCAGCAGTGGAACATGATTTGCAAGCCCAAGTGCATTCAGTGTGGCAGAACATTCCTCAGACAACCATTAATAACCTTGCTGATACACTAGGTGGGAAAACGTGTAAGTGTATGTATTTCTGCATGTGGCACTCATACTCAATACTGAATAAATCAAGACTTTTGGATATTTTGTTTCTATTTTTTATCCTTTTTCTATTATTAACATGTCTATCGATCCTGTGATCTCCATAATTCCACTACTTTTTGCTCTTGGTGTTCCAGTTTCAATGTTGAGGAGTATATAATGTGTTCAGCCAATAATTAGATTGATAACCAGATAAAATATATTTAATTTCCTTGGTTATTTATGGTTCTTATAAGGAATTCTGTTAACAAATTCAGTACATTTACCTTGGCTTTGCAGCCTTGTGAACCACCTTGAAAGTCGATGGTGCCATATGCATTTGTAGGACTTTTCACTGTGTGCTCCTCTACGGTCCAAACTGTTGACTGTGTTTGAACATCAGAAGGATTTATGGCGGCATTTCCAGCACAAAGATGGTGCTCTTTGATCAAACGACCACAGCAACACCTATTGATAAACACTTATAGCATTACTATCGATGGTCACTATGTTCGGGGGCCTGAACTTACTATAGTGGGGAAAATATGTGTTCAGGTAACATAAAAAGACACAACAGGAACATCTACACATACTATACAATATTAATGTTGCCTCAGAGCTTACCGGACAAGCTGTTGGCAAATCTGACACCCAGGGATACATCTAATGGGAGTAAACAAGAAATAGGTTAGGAATTCTATAGCTATGTCTTGATAGCACTGTACATTTGTATTAATATAGACAAAAATGTATTTTATTTGAATGGAAAAATGATTCAGTTCTATCTATACGTGAGTATGCCTAGCTCTATGTAGAAATTTTGAAAGGTTTTAGGCACGTGTAGAAAAATGCATCAAAGTAATAATATTTAAAGAAAAATAGAAGTGTTAATACTAGTGTAAATTTAAATTTATTCTGCAGCGGGACAACGATCCCAAATATACAACCAATGTCATTAAGAACTATCTTCAGTATAAAGATCCTTCAATACCTGGCTCTATACTTTCTCTCCTCTGACATTACCACCATCATCACAGGGGATTTCAACATCCCTATTGATTGATAGCCACTCATTTGCCTCCAAACTCGTATCTCTTACTTCCTTCTTTGGCCTCACACAATAGTCCTCAACAGCCACCCACAGAGAAGGACACACGATAGACCTGCTCTTTAAAGGGTTTCTGTCATCAGAATTTACCATAGTAAACCGAGTGTCATTTGCAATACGCAAATGACACCTGATGACAGATCTGTTTGTTTTATACTTTTCTGTAAAGTTGTTTGTGAGAAAACTCCGTTTTTAAAATATGTAAATTAGCTCCCCTAGGTGCAGTAGGCGTGAACCCTGCACCTAGTAGCGGCCGTAATTCCTCCTCTTACCCCTCCTCCATAGCGTTGATTGACAGGGCCAGGCAGCCAGCTCTTTCGGCTCCCGGCCCTGTTCGAGTCTGAAATCCAGCGCCTGCGCATTGTGATCAGCAATGCGGGCGCATTGAGGAAGCCGGGAGCCGGGCGGCCGGCGGCTCAACGCGCCTGCGCGGATTGCTGATCGCAATGCGCAGGCGCGGGATTTCGGACTCGAACAGGGCCGGGAGCCGAAAGAGCTGGCTGCCTGGCCCTGTCAATCAACGCTACGGAGGAGGGGTAAGAGGAGGAATTACGGCCGCTACTAGGTGCAGGGTTCACGCCTACTGCACCTAGGGGAGCTAATTTACATATTTTAAAAACGGAGTTTTCTCACAAACAACTTTACAGAAAAGTATAAAACAAACAGATCTGTCATCAGGTGTCATTTGCGCATTGCAAATGACACTCGGTTTACTATGGTAAATTCTGATGACAGAAACCCTTTAACTGCCTCTGCTCCCCATCTAATCTCCCAAACTCTCCTCTACCCCTCTCTGACCAAAATCTTCTTAAATTCTCAACCACTATCTCTTCAACTGCCCCTCCAGTCCCCAATAGAAACACTGGACGAAAACACTCCAAGGAAGACTCCATATCATTCAAACAAGTGGTTCTACTCTTATATCATCAAAACTGAAAAAATCTAAGAAACCTTCAAGCAACAACCACAACCGTCACTGAAGAAAAGCTCTTCACCTTAATCTCCAAGTCACCTCTCACCTCCTGTGCCATTGACCCAATCCCACCCGACCATCCCTAACCTCACCACTATAGTTATCCCTGCTCTAACCCATCTCTTTAACCTATAACTAACCACTGGTGTCTTTTCTTCCTCTTTTAAACATGCAACCATCACGCCTCCTTGGAAGTCCTCCCTGGACCCATCCTCTTTATCAAGCCATCGTCCCATCTCTGTGACCTGCCAAAGCTCCTCATTACTCTGTGCTCCTCCTTCTTAACCTGTCCTTTGCCTATGACACTGTCCCCTACTTTTCTCCATTTATACATTCGGCCTGGGACAGCTCATAGAGCCCCATGGCTTCCAATATCACATCTATGCTGATGACACTGAAATCTACCTTTCTGGCTCAGATGTCACTTCCCTTCTATCGAGAATCCCAGCATGTCTGTCAGCTATATCTTTACTCTTCTCCTATTGCTTCTTAAAACTTAACATGTAGAAAACTGAATTCATCATCTTTCCACCATGTCTTTCAGCTCCCCTACCTGACCTATCCAATACAGTTAACAGCACCACACTTACTTCGGTCTCACAGGTCTGCTTCCTGGGGATAACATTTGATTCTGCCCTGTCCTTTAAGCCACTCATTCAAACCTTCACCTCCAACTGCCTCTTTCAACTCAAGACCACCTCTGGTATTTGCTGCTTCCTCACCTCTGAGTCAACTAAAATGCTAGTGCATGCCCTCATTCCTCCTGCCTGGACATCTCCTCTGTGGCCTCCCATGTAGCACTCGCACCATTCCAATCTTTTTTCAACTCTGCTGCCCAGTTAATCCACATCTCCCCTCATTTCTCCTCTGCCAATCCCTTCACTGGCTCCTGATTCCCCAGAGAATTCAGTTACTTACAACTATATATAAGGCCATCCACAATCTATCCCCTCCTTACTTCTCTGACCTGCTTTCCAGATACATCACCACATGTAATCTCCTATGCTCATAGGACCTCCTTCTTTATTCTCCTCCCTCTTCAGACAATCAACCACAATATTTCTCACTTGCACCCCCCATACTCTGGATTTCACTACCCTAGACCAACACACTCTCCCCCAAACCTTTAAAATGAACCTAAAAACCCACCTCTTCAGGAAAGCCTACCACCTGCAATGAGCATGCTGCCACCACCCAGACAGATGAGCAGCTTTTACCCTCACCTACTGTGTCTTTCCCCTTCCCTTGTAGATTTTAAGCTCCAGCGGGCAGGGTCCTCTCCCCCCTTGTACCAGTCTGTTAATAGTATTTGTATTTTTTCTATTATGTATGTGTAACCCCTCTTGATGTACAGCGCAATGGAATTGACTAAATAAATAATAATAATAATAATAATAATAAAAATAAAAATGAGGAGTCCTAGATGTGATCATGTGGCCCCAGAGAGCCCTGATTTCAACATGAGGAGACAGAAGGATTTGAAAAGATCTGTGGTATCGGAAACAAACTCCCTGCCAAGTTCCTTCAGAAACTGTGAGAAAGTGTACCTACAAAAACCGATGCTGTGTTGAAGGTAAAGGGCGGTAACACCAAATATTGATTTGATTTAGATTTCTCTTATTCATTTTGACTTTTCTTAACTGATAAAAATAAATTATTCCCACAATAGTTGAAAACATTATTACTTTGCAGCATTGTTTTCACCCCTGCCTAAGACGTTTGCACAGTACTGCATATACATATATAATGTATATAAAATGTAACAGTATCTTGGTGAATACAGTTTAAACCTTGCATTAATGCATTATACAAATCAGCATAAGTATATGGCTTCTCACAGCTTCACCCAGCATAATCAGAAGATCACCAGGAGGTTTTAAAGATGACTTGTAGCCTCTCCCCCTTGTAATAAAAAATCTGGAGCAACTATTCCTATGACTCTGTGTTGTGCCATTCATTTATTATTTATGCTAGAAGTTATGAATACATTGCTACCAGTTTACAATGAAGGTCCAGATGGGTGTTACCAGTTTGGGGGTGTCGCTGCATGGTCTGACACTCTCCAATCAGTGCTGCCAGTGTCAGACTGTGCAGAACACATCTCCAATCACTAACACCCAGCTTTACTGCACACTGCTGTTAATTCATTCATAACTTCTAGCAGGAATAATAAAGGAATGGCACAACATAGAGTCCTAAGAAGAGGTTGCAGGTCCCCTTTAAAAATGGGTTTTCTTTTTAGAATATGATAATTATTATTACCAAATTTTTCTCTTGATTTTTTATATTACATAATGGCAAAACTGTTTATTCACACCAAGCTAGTTTAATGCCCATTTACATAAGACTCTTATGACTCATTTGAAATATAGTGAATTATATAGTATAAGTACACTGCCTGTCTAGAACATTGAGCAAAAACAAAACAGGTTGTTCCAAATAATATATAGACTGTGTGTAAAGACTTGCAGCTATCCCCATACCAATGCTAAGACTTTTTTTCACAGATCTGTGAATCACGGATGTGTGCTGTGTTGTCCATTGATTTTAATGCATATGTTTACACAAGATGAATTGATGGGTCAGTGAAAGAACCATGGTGACATGTGCTACTTTGGTCCATGATGTGGACCATACATAGCCACTTAAAGAGCTATGAACCCGGACATACCCTTAATTCCACCCATGTCATGCTCCGATGCTCTTCTTTGCCCTGCGCTAAATCACGCAGGGCAAAGATATTTTGCTCAGTTCCGGTGACTAACCTGGCTCTGCCAGGTGGAGGCTTCCACCCAGCAGTGAGCCCGGTGACGTCATCGAACTCACTGCCGGGCAAAAGCTATTTATAGACAAAAGAGCCCATTCCCTGCGCGATCCAGTGCAGGACAAGGGAGGGCATCAGAGCATGAAATGCTCTGATGCTGTTGTCAGGCGGGCTGCCTGGGTGATATCCTGGGTATGCCCCTTTAAGTCTATGGGCCCGTGAAAAACCACTGGCACAACACAGATGGCATCTGTGTTTTGTCAGTGATTTTCACTGAATATGTATGACACAGAGGGCAAAACAGGGACATGGGCCAAAAACAGATCCTTCAAAGACATCTGCATGAATGAACCATTGACCGTCTTGTCACAGATGTCATCACAGACACCAATATATGAAAGAAGTTTAGCACCCACCTGGTACCCTATACTATCAAATGCTTGTCCTAAGACCTTTTTGATTTCAGCATGTGTGGTTAAAGTGTAACTGTCATATTTTTTTCATTTGCTAGTTTATTAGATCTAGGCATGTATACCTGAGTTACTCTGTCAATGATTATCAAAAGATCTGTAATTACCTTATAATAACAGCTTTCAGTAATGTCCCCTATCTATTTTAACTGGTCCCTTAACACAGTGTTGCTATGTCTTCCCTGTCTTCCCTTCAGTGTGAACAGAAGACAGAGGGGCGGTTCTTCACACCCCACGCCTGCTTCAGAGTGAAGAGGGGTGTCTCTCAGTAATCCAATCTGATTGGCTGGCAGGAAGCTGCTGGCTACAGCAAGTGTGTATGTGAAGTGAGCAGAGGCGTAGCTAGAGGTTCAGCACAGGGGGGGGGGCGAAACATACTTGAGTGGGCCCCCCACTTGGCTTCCCAAACGCACGTTTCCAACTTCACAGGCACATACTACTAGTTGTGGTTATAATATTGTATTAGAATGATGACTATATAAACTGCTAGATAATCATGCTGTTAAGTACAGTACAATAGACTTTCTACATACCCTAGTGTAAATACTCTACCATATAATGCAGTAAAATATAGGAGTAATAGGATCAGGGCCGCCGATAGGGCAGTACAACTGGTACTGCCGTATGGGGCCCGCCCGGCCCGGACTCTAGGACTCATGGGGGGGGGCCCGGCCCGGCCCGCACCATTATGTGGGCCGGTGGGCCGCTGGCCCGCAGTGCCGCACGATAATGTGTGGGGGCGGGGGCGATAAAAAAAGTGCCGCCCGCTGGCTACAGTTCTTTAATACTTACCCTGCCGTGGCCTGGCCGTCCCGTCCCCATGACGTCGGTCTCCAACTCCTACGCTTCCTCCTGGGCTGGCTGTGTGATCCCGCGAGATCCAGCGCTGGGTCACAGGTCTCGCGGGATCACACACTGCAGGAGAAGAAGGCGCGCAGGAGAAGAAGACAGTGTCCGGACCGGAGCAGTTTGTAAGTATTTTTTGTGTCTGTTTGTGGCTAGGGGGGGGGCACCTGGCTGGCTGGCTGGCTGGCTGGCTGGGGAAGGGGGGGGGCTGATGTGAGGTCTGATGGGGGCAGAAATGGCTGACCTGAGGTCTGATGGGGGCAGAAATGGCTGACCTGAGGTCTTATGGGGGCAGAAATGGCTGACCTGAGGTCTGATGGGGGCAGAAATGACTGACCTGAGGTCTGAAGGGGGCAGAAATGGCTGACCTGAGGTCTGATGGGGGCAGAAATGGCTGACTTGAGGTCTGATGGGGGCAGAAATGGCTGACCTGAGGTCTGATGGGGGCAGAAATGGCTGACCTGAGGTCTGATGGGGCACATTAAGCTGACCTGAGGTCTGATGGGGGCACAAAACGCTGACCTGAAGTCTGATGGGGGCACAAGACACTGATCTGAGGTCTGATGGGGGCTCAAGACGCTGACCTGAGGTCTGATGGGGGCACAAAACGCTGACCTGAAGTCTGATGGGGGCACAAGACGCTGATCTGAGGTCTGATGGGGGCTCAAGACGCTGACCTGAAGTCTGATGGGGCCACGAGACGCCGATCCCTGTACTGTGACATCACTGTGTTTATTATCCCTGTACGGTGACATCACTGTGTTTATTATCCCTGTACGGTGACATCACTGTGTTTATTATCTCTGTACAGTGACATCGCTGTGTGTATTATCCCAGTGCAGGAAGAGGTAAGTGGTCTGTGTTTGTGTGTTTGTTTTCTATTTTTCAGGGTCGTGAATGCAGAGGACTACGTTGGATTCGGTGGACTACGTCGGACCAGGTTTTTTTTTTTTTTTTAATAAAATGGTCAAACAGGGGTCTGGGGGAGTGTTTATTTCAATAAAATGTTTTATACTTGTGTGTGTATTTTTTTTTACAATACTACAGTTTTAGTAATTACGGCTATCTACAGACGACCCTGATTACTAATACTGGGCTTAGTGCTTGCCGGTATGGCAGGCCAGCACTAACCCCAACATCTATTACCTCGGCACCCACCGCCACCAGGGGTGCCGGGAAGAGCCGGGTACCCGCAGGACCGGACCTTCTAAATTGAGGGTCTGGCTCTGGGGCGGCTGCAGGCTGGTACCATTAGGCTGGGAAGGGCCAATAACCGTGTCCCTTCCCACCCTGGTAGTGCCAGGCTGCTGCTGCTGGTTGTATCTGGCTGGAGAAGGAAAAAAGGGGGGGACCCCACGCCATTTTTTTTTTATTATTTAATTATTTTTGTAAAAAAATGGCGTGGGGTCCCCCCTTTTTTCCTTCTCCAGCCAGATACAACCAGCAGCGGCAGCCTGGCACTACCAGGGTGGGAAGGGACACGGTTATTGGCCCTTCCCAGCCTAATGGTACCAGCCTGCAGCCGCCCCAGAGCCAGACCCTCAATTTAGAAGGTCCGGTCCTGCGGGTACCCGGCTCTTCCCAGCACCCCTAGTGGCGTTGGGTGCCGAGGTAATAGATGTTGGGGTTAGTGCTGGCCTGCCATACCGGCAAGCACTAAGCCCAGTATTAGTAATCAGGGCCGTCTGTAGATAGCCATAATTACTAAAACTGTAGTATTGTAAAAAAAAATACACACACAAGTATAAAACATTTTATTGAAATAAACACTCCCCCAGACCCCTGTTTGACCATTTTATTAAAAAAAAAAAAAAAAAGCTGGTCCGACGTAGTCCACCGAATCCGACGTAGTCCTCTGCATTCACGACCCTGAAAAATAGAAAACAAACACACAAACACAGACCACTTACCTCTTCCTGCAGTGGGATAATACACACAGCGATGTCACAGTACAGGGATAACACACACAGTGATGTCACTGTACAGGGATAATAAACACAGTGATGTCACTGTACAGGGATAATAAACACAGTGATGTCACAGTACAGGGATAATACACACAGCGATGTCACTGTACAGGGATAATACACACAGCGATGTCACTGTACAGGGATAATAAACACAGTGATGTCACCGTACAGGGATAATAAACACAGTGATGTCACTGTACAGGGATAATAAACACAGCGATGTCACTGTACAGGGATAATAAACACAGCGATGTCACTGTACAGACATAATAAACACAGCGATGTCACTGTACAGACATAATAAACACAGCGATGTCACTGTACAGGGATAATAAACACAGTGATATCACAGTACAGAGATAATAAACACAGTGATGTCACAGTACAGAGATAATACACACAGTGATGTCACTGTACAGGGATAATAAACACAGTGATGTCACAGTACAGAGATAATAAACACAGTGATGTCACAGTACAGGGATAATAAACACAGTGATGTCACAGTACAGAGATAATAAACACAGTGATGTCACAGTACAGGGATAATACACACAGTGATGTCACAGTACAGGGATAATAAACAGTGATGTCACAGTACAGGTATAACAAACACAGTGATGTCACTGTACAGGGATAATAAACACAGTGATGTCACTGTACAGGGATAATAAACACAGTGATGTCACTGTACAGGGATAATAAACACAATGATGCGACTTGTTAAGAAAAAAAAGTTAGCCATTTTGCAATCTGTAAAGTTTACCCGAAAGGGGGGGGGGGGGGGGGCGCAAAATTTGCCTGTAGGGGGCCCCGAAATTCCTGATGGCAGCCCTGAATAGGATTAAAAAACAACGGGACTCCTATGTTAAAGGAAACCTGTCCCCAGTTTTTACATCACTAAACTGCCCCCATCAGACCTCAGATCAGCGTATTGTGCCCCATCAGACCTCAGATCAGCAGAATATGCCCCCATCAGACCTCACATCAGCCTACTGTGCCCCCATCAGACCTCAGATCAGCGTATTGTGCCCCATCAGACCCCAGATTGTGCCCCCATCAGACCTCACATCAGCCTACTGTGCCCCCATCAGACCTCACATCAGCGTATTGTGCCCCATCAGACCTCAGATCAGCGTATTGTGCCCCATCAGACCTCAGATTAGCAGAATGTGCCCCCATTAGTCCTCACATCAGCCTACTGTGCCCCCATCAGACCTCAGATCAGCGTATTGTGCCCCCATCAGACCTCAGATCAACAGAATGTGCCCCCATCAGACCTCAGATCAGCCTACTGTGCCCCCATCAGACCTCAGATCAGCGTATTGTGCCCCATCAGACCTCAGATCAACATATTGTGCCCCCATCAGACCTCAGATCAGCAGAATGTGCCCCCATCAGACCTCAGATCAGCGTATTGTGCCCCATCAGACCTCAGATCAGCGTACTGTGCCCCCATCAGACCTCAGATCAGCGTATTGTGCCCCATCAGACCTCAGATCAGCGTATTGTGCCCCATCAGACCTCAGATCAGCATATTGTGCCCCATCAGACCTCAGATCAGCAGAATGTGCCCCCATCAGACCTCACATCAGCATACTGTGTCCCCATCAGACCTCAGATCAGCGTATTGAGCCCCCATCAGACCTCAGATCAGCCTACTGTGTCCCCATCAGACCTCACATCAGCCTACTGTGCCCCCATCAGACCTCACATCAGCCTACTGTTCCCCCATCAGACCTCACATCAGCCTACTGTGCCCCCATCAGACCTCACATCAGCGTATTGTGCCCCCATCAGACCTCAGATCAGCTTAATGTGCTCCCATCAGACCTCAGATCAGCGTATTGTGCCTCCATCAGACCTCAGATCAGCGTATTGTGCCCCCATCAGACCTCAGATCAGCAGACTGTGCCCCCATCAGACCTCATATCAGCCTACTGTGCCCCTATCAGACCTCAGATCAGCGTATTGTGCCCCCATCAGACCTCAGATCAGCCCACCCAGCCACATAGGATTAAAATAAAAAACCTTTCTTACCTGTTCTGCGCTGCGGCTGCCCTCCGGTCCGCGCTCCGCTCTCTTCCCTGGCCCGCACACACTATGACCTGACGCTGCGTGCATAATGGAAGCGCTCACTTGTATTCGCCTGATAGTAGGCAAGGTCATCCTTGCTGGGCCCCCCTGACTCACTGGGCCCGGAGCCATCGCCCCCCCTGCCCCCCTGGTAGCTACGCCACTGGAAGTGAGGGAAAGCAGTTTTGACCTCAGAGAACTGGCAGAGTGGGCATATTCAATTTAAAAAAAAAGGTTAATAGGATAACAAGGTACAAATACATAAAAAAGTACAGAGATCTTCGTAATTATGTTTTTATACCTGGGATAGTAACCATGAGGAGAGGGTATTCTCTACATCTAGAGGAAAGAAGGTTTCACCATTACCATCTATGGCAATTCTTTACGGTAAGAGCAGTAACACTATGGAACTCTCTGCCTGAGGAGGTGGTGATGGTAAATTCACTAAAAGAGTTCAAGAGGGGCCTGGATGTATTTCTTGAAAACTATAATATCAAAAGTTATATCTAGAGACATGACATTAATCTAGGGATTTATTCTGATTGCTATATTTGAAGTTAGTAAAGAATTTACTAATTAGCCTCATCTCATTGGGATTTTTACCTGCTGTTTTGATTAACACAGTAGAATTACTGGTTGAACTAGATGGATCTGTACATTATTTTCAACCTCCCCAAGTATGTAATTACTATATAGAACTTTATATTCTCAATAGGGAGAGAGAAGTAAGCTGCCGCCATACCCCTCTGGTAGCAGCTTATCAACCCCAAGAACAATAATATTGGGCATGTTAAAAATAAAGCTAAATCTTTCTATCCCCCCCTCTGACATCTGCTACTGGGGTAGAGTCAGTGCGCCCTAATACACATTAGATGATTTGCCAGTTTTGGTGAATATGATGGTGAGAGTATGACCACTGGGACCCCCATGATCAATACAATGGGGTCTGGACTCCCCAAGTGAGTGGAGTGACAGTCATGCATGCATGCATTTTCAATGGGACAACGTTGTAATCGGCTGTCTCCAGCAGTCACATGGAGAATTAATGGAGTGGCAGCTATACAAGCTCTTATTGTTGGACAACTCCTTTAACTGGTGAATTGACATAAAAGAACTATAGATGAAAAGGTCTATAGATATGACCCCGCTGTCATCAAATTAGCGTTTGGAAAATAAGAGGTCTACATGCTATTGCTTTAAATGGAATCTCTGTTGTCAGTGTTTACCCTTGAAGATAACACCCATAAAACTATAGTAATCACACTGGTGGGGGGCTTAGGCTACTTTCACACTAGCGTTTTCTTTTTCCGGTATGGAGTTCCGTCATAGGGGCTCAATACCGGAATAAAACGCTTCAGTTTTGTCCCCATTCATTGTCAATGGGGACAAAACTGAACTGAAGACAACAGAATGCTCCTAAAAGCATTCCCTTCCATCTCCAAAACGGAGAGCAAACCGCAACATGCTGCGGTTTGCTCTCCGTCCTGGACATCCGCACCAAGACGGATCCGTCATGACCCCCAATGCAAGTCAATGGGGACGGATCCGTTCAGTGTGACACACTCAGTAAACGGATCCGTCCTCCATTGACTTTCAATGGAGTTCATGATGGATCGGTCCACAGTACACCACACATGACAGACACATACACACAGACATACACACAGACATACACATACACAGACATACTTACATGCTCCCAGCAGCTCCACACATCGCAGGAGGAGGAGGACTGCGTGCACATAGGAAGATTCTCCCTCCAGCAGAGGGTGTTGTGGGGAATCTTCCTATGTGCGCGCCGTCTTCCTGTGCTGTGCGGAGCATGCTGGGAGCATGTAAGTATGTCTGTGTATGTCTGTGTGTGTGTCTATGTGTGTGTGTGTATGTGTATGTGACACGTGTGGGGCCGGAGCGCTGTGTACTTGCGGCAGCACGGATCCGGCGGCACCCTTCACCCGCCGGATCTGTGCTGCCACTAATGTGAAAGAGGCCTTACTCACTAGCTTTCTGCACAGAGTGTTTGTCTTCTTTTGTCGGGGCAAATATTATTTTAAGCTATATGCATTCTCTCACTCATGAAGTAAAAGAGTATACTACTACTACTACTACTACTACTACTACTACTACTACTATGTTCTAAAACTTAAAGGACATCTCTCAGCAGATTTGTACCTATGACACTGGCTGACCTGTTACATGTGCACTTGGCAGCTGAAGACATCTGTGTTGATTTCAGGTTCATATGAGCCGGCATTACTGAGAAAAATGATGTTTAAAGAGAGTGTTGCCATTACATCTAGAGACGATGCTCTCTCTACAACTTCCTCTCCACTTGACTAGGAGGACAGGACCAGGTGTGATCATGTTTTCAATGCCTGGCCCTGTCAATCAAAGTGCAGAGGGCGCAGCAGCTGCAGAGAGATCTAATTCTCTAGGTGTAACAGCGACACCCATGTTGCTCCTAGAGGCTCATTTGCATATATTAAAACTTAATTTTTCTCAGCAATGCGGCGCATTTGAACTTAATGCCAACACTGATTCCTTCAGCTGCCAAGTGCACATGTAACAGGTCAGCTAATTTCATACAAATCTGCCGACAGATGTCCTTTACATATTTGATTTGTACCTTGCATGCCATAATATAATATTATACTTGCCTCAAGTTCATGTACACACAAATTACATGATACAAATTACAATATTAATTGGTCATGGAACAATCACTGTAAGTTGAAACCATTGTATGTTGAATCCATAACTCTATGGAAAACTTGTAATTGGTTCCAAATGCCTAAAATATCATTGCAAGATAAAGAGGAAAAATAAGCAAATAGCAACAACACACAAGGCAAGTCCTTACATGCTGTATAACAAGAAAAATAAAATGCAGCTGGCTTCACCTGACATTCACATATCTAAAGGAGCATTTCATCCTAGCACAGACAGAGGGCAGTACAGGAAATGTGATTTACCAGAGAAATGGTCTTGTCGATTGGTTGGATCCAATAGTATGTTGAGTCTAATTTCAACTTACGATGGCCCATTCTATGCTGACAATATTGTATCCTGAGGCCATTGTGTAGTAAGTACCCTGGAGTAGGGCACTACCACTTCAACAGCTAGCTTCTGTCTCTAATGTCTAGCAGGGAACGTCTTCTTTGTATTCTTTTCCAGGTCCTCTCATACTGTACCTTGGTGATGTGTTTATGCAACTGTTGCGACATGTAATGTGCCTGGTTTTCCAGCAGTTGGCCTATGTTTTGGCAGAGCCTTAGACAAGAATGGAACTAACCATTCCATTCTTTTCCCCTCTTTGGGCAGGAGTGGGCCAGTCCCGCTTCCCACCAATGGAAGGGTTAGCGGAGGAAGATTAGAAAAGCAGAGACAGCAGAGTATGAAGGCCTGCTACCATATTGCATTCTGCTGTAACCAAGTATAGGAGAACTGCACTAAACCCTTTGAAACCAATTGTATTGTTAAGTTATTCAAGTGAACACAATTGAAACGTTCCTAAGTCTGGACTTTACTTTATTCTTCAGCTCAATCTCTGGAACAGAGACTGACCCACAGGAAGTGACAGCCTGAAGGTAGGAGCACTCCAGCACTCTGCAATTGTACATATAGATAAACAGATAATGACAACGTAAAGACAGAATCTTGGAAATGTTTATTTTTTGGAAAGGAAAAACTAAAATATTGCATTGACATAAGTATTCGGACCCTTTACTCAGTCAAGGATATTCACAAAGTTGTCGCTAAGCCACTTTTGTATTGTCTTAGCTGTGTGCTTAGGGGCACTTGTTGGAAGGTAAACCTTCAGCCCAGGTCTGAGATCCAAAACACTCTGGTCTCAGGTTTTCATTAAGAATATCTGTGTGCTTTGCTTCATTCAGCTTTCCCTCAACCCTGACCAGTCTCCCTGTCCCAGCCATTAAAAAATACCTCCACACCATGATGCTGTGACCACCATGCTCCACTGTATGGATAGTATTGGACAGGAGAGCATGCAGGGTCCCTACATTTTTCAGCATGTCATTTTATGCCAATGTCTATTTTGCATGTATTAAAGGGGTTGTCCACTTCCTGGCTACTGTTGACCTATGTGTTTGTGAGATGATTATGTGGCACTTACTAATTTAGTCTTTGTTATAATTCTGCACCATTTTCTATATTTTATAAGGTATGCCCCCTTGTTTACAAAGTCTTTTATGCTGTCCACACAGAGGACCTGTCCATAAAATGGCTGCCAAATCACCTCCATGTGACGTCTCTTCCATTTAAACACATTGTATCTGCACTCAACTCCCAACAGAACAAGTACAGACGGCAGGTTCAGAGTATTTGAATGGAGGAGGCATCACATGGAGGCGATTTGCCTGGTCACATGACCTTCCATCAGCGGCCATCTTATGGCCAGGACCTCTATGTGGACAGCATAAAAGACTTTGTAAACAAGAGAGTATACCTGATAAAACCTAGAAAATGGTGCAGAATTTCATCAAAGACTACATTAGCAAGTGCCATATAATCATCTCCAAACACATTGGTCAATAGTTACCAGAAAGTGGTCAACCCCTTTAAGCTGCACATTCCTTACAACAGTTCATCGGATTGGTGCCCACTTAACATTTGGGCAGGTTCCACATTTTAAGAATGGAATTTCACTGTAAACATACAGCCAAAAGCTATTTGCTCACTAGTAGATGTTTTGACTGTTTTAGAGAAAAACAGACTTCCTATAAGAAACCCACATGAAAGTGGTTGCAAGGTGCAAACTACAGTAGATGAATGTATTCTAATTACCTTGAAGCTGTGAAAAGATCTGTCATATCACAGATTTGTGAGGTGTGTCTGTTTAATGGCTTATGTAAAATAGACATAGTGACAGACATAAGTATGACTAATTGAACTGATACTGTTACTGCATGCAGTTTTGGAAGCCACAATCAGAAGTGGATTATAAAAGGGAGAGAACGTATATAGCTACAGTCACACGAAAAAAAAATCGCTATGAAAAACGGACACATAGGGGGAGATTAATCAAGACTGGTGTTTTCTGTGCCGGCCTTGATATCCTCTGTGTCGCCGGAGGATGTGCCTAATTTATGATGAGCTGCACACCTTATCATAAATTAGGTGCATCCTCATGCAGTTCGTGCACCTAACCTGATATGTATGACATGTCAGAGCTCGCCTAGATTTCTGGCAAAAGAATTAATGGAGATAAATTTGTTGAGGTTGCTGCCCATGCCCCCTTTCCACGCTTGTCACATCCCCTTTAGAGTAAGTGCTTAGGGCAGCGTAAAATCCAAGAGATCCGACATAATCAAAATTTTTAAAGTTTTTATTGCCACTTTTTAGGCACAAGGGAGATGATAAATTTCCTCCATTATTTGTCCGTTTGCAGACATTTTTTGTCCGTCTGTCCGTTTTTAATGAACTAATGAATTCAATAGTTTGTTTTTTTTAATCCCAACCCCAGCCTTGCCCTCTCTATACATAATGGCACTATGGGGCTACCAGTATGACTAATAGCCCATTAGTGCCCCCAGTATTATTTATACCCCCATTAATGTCCCCCTACTCTTATTTATGTCCTCATTAGTGCCCCCATCAGTGGTTCACAGCAAAGACAGGCTAATCATCCTAGGTGATCATAAATTCAGCTACTAACAACCCTGCAGCATCTCTTTGAAATTTTTCTTTTTCACTTTGAATTCAATATCACAAGTCAGGTGGATTGTAATGGTGTAATTCAGCGTGTATACTGACCTGTGATATTGCATCAACTGTCCCCGCATGTGCACGTGGATGAATGTTATTATTATTTTTATTTTTTTAAAACATAATTATTATTATTTTTATTAAGATGACCCATTGAAATCAATAGGACCGTTTTTAATGGCCGTTTAGACAGGAAAGCACCAAGTGTACACGTTTTTAACAGCCATTAGACGGGTGCATTCCCATCTAAATGGGCATTAAAAACAGTCCTATTGATTTCAATGGGTCGTCTGGCAGTGAAAATGGCCAAAAATAGGACATGTACTATTTTCTGAAGGATGCTATTTACTGGCCAAAAAACGCCATGTGACTAGCCCCATTAATTTGGGTCTAACAGTGGCAGAACTACCACCGTGGAATGCTCACAGTGGTTATAATGGATGACAGACACGACAGCTGGACTCAGACCCAAAATTCCTCATTCCCTAGCCAGGCTGTGCCCAGCAGGTGAGATGTAGTGACATCACTGCATCTTCTGGGTAAACGCAGCGCAGGCCACACGATCACTGCAACATGCCTGCTGGGGAGAGTGGGATGTGCTCCATTTATCAGGGCTAGGTGAGTGGTGCTTTTTTATTTTATTTATGCTACAGGGGCAGCACTACTATAAGGGGGACACTAAGGGGGGCAACATTACCGTAAGGGGGCTCCAGGGGGGCAAAACTACAGCAGTACTGCACTAAGCGGGGGGGGATTAATGTTTTGGGGCACAAATAGGTCATGACTACTGTGTGGGGCACAAAGGGGCATGATTACTGTGTGGGGACACAAAGGGGGCATGACTACTGTGTAGGGGCACTATGGGAGCATGACTGCAGTGAAGAGGTCACTAAGGTGGCATCACTACTGTTTGGGGCACTAAAGGGCATGACTACTGTGAAGGGGCACTAAGGCGACATTCTACTGTGATGAAGGGACTAAAGGGGCATAACTACTCTGTGGGGACCCTAAGTATGCATGACTGTAATGAAGGGGGCAAAAGGGCATAACTACTGTGTGGGGGCATTAAGGGAGCATTCTACTGTGGGGGGACACTAAGGGGGAATAACTACTATGTGGGGCACTAAAGGGGCGTACAGACCTCTGGCGGCATACTGTAATGTAAACTCTTGACTCCTTCTGTCCAGAGCAGGACTAGTATGGGAGTGGGAGGTGGGGAGTGTTCAAAATTCGCTATGGCCCAGCCTTACACTCCTAGGGTCTAAGTATATCCTGCAGCAGACACTTTTTACCGTGTTCCCTGCAATGACGTACTGGTCATGTGACCACAGATACCAATAGAGACAGCTGTGGCAGGATATAGAAGTGAAGAAAATGCTTTCTTTCCTGGAGCTAGGCAGTCTCTAACAGTTGGGCAGACAACATTTCGCTTCTCAGTCACTTGGGTGGCTGGCTTAGACCTGTGCAGAAAATATACAACTGTGGAAATATTCTACATGTTTCAAACCAGCACCTGGATCAGTATACTTTTGTAGTTGCATGTAATTAAATATATTTAGTATAGCTGCTGAGTTATTAAATAACATGTATCTGTATAGCGCCACCTGCTGTTTGTTCTTTTCGTTATTTATCTGTCCACTTCACTGAGGGGGACACACATGCTCAGTTTAAATCATCAATCGCCAGCTGTAACTAATGTTAGAATCTGTGACAGTTACAGGTAGAGGGCTGTAGCAGAAAGAACATGCCCCCTGAGGAAGGACATGTTTCCTGAGCTGCCAGCCTGATATAAATCTAGCAGAACAGCTGGAGCTATAAATGGGGACATCTCTATATTCATGTGAGGTACAAGGCTGGTTCTAGCTTTGTTAGACAAACAATGTCATGTATTATATGATGTGATTTTCATGTCTTACCTCAATCATGGGATAACCCCTTTATGGACCAGGACTACCTACCATAGACATAGGACAGGTGGCCCTTAATGAGTCAATTGTTCCCTTTATCATCAGATTTTGCATTGTGCAACTCTAATCCAGATTTTAAAGGGTTTAGCAAACGTGTAAAAATGGAAAAACAGCTGCAAATGTTAAAAAACAAAAAGAAACAGTACCTCAACCTTTTTTTCCCTCAATGATTGAAAGTTGGCACTCGGGTGGTTCTCCAAGTCTTTTTTTTACAAGTGGGCAGCAAGTGCTGCATTCAACCAGTGGCATCAGTGGTCACTCAATGTACTTTGCTGGCATCACCGTTATAGCAGTGTGCAATCATGCCAGGTGTTTGGCACATGACTGCAGTGGCCATTGATTGGCTGCAGCGGTCATATGTTGTATACTTGAAAGCACTTGTAAGAAAGGCTGGCCAGGAATTTTCTAACAATTCCAGCTGTTTTTACATATTTTTTTAGAAGTTTGATAACCCCCTTTAATGTCAACCTACTGATAACCAACCCAACAAATTTTACAGTATAGGATTTATGTTATTTGATATTTATGAATGAATTTAAGAAAAGGTTAGGGGTGAAGATAATTTTACTTTAGACAATATTTTATCATTGACAAATCTTACTAAATGTTGTGGACCATTTTGTGAACATGCAATGTGTGTATTCTACAATTCAATATGAGTAACTTACCTATGAGGTTCTCTTGAATTTGGTATAACGGAAATACAATCATGTTTAGAAAATGTTCTCTCTATCCATGGTAAGCCGATCTGAAAAACAAAGCAAAAATGCAATGTAAAGGGGCACATTCAGTTCATTTAGATGCAGGATCAGACTTACTGAGCCAGCTGTTACTCATTGGTCTCTCAAGCAGGGAGAGTTATCTGGGCATGCTCTGTCACCCATACACCGAGATCATTGTCCAAGGAAAGACTATATAGGTGTTAGCCCAGCGGTCCATGCCGGCACTGCTGCCCCTACCTGCGGGCTTCCTCTTTCCCTCCTGCTACCATGCACTGTGCTGACAAGAGTAGCAGGTAGCTTAACTGTTATATCTGTGCTCCATGCCAGAGCTTACTTTCTGCTTGAGTCCTGTACTGTTTGGTATTGCAGGTAGTATTTAAAGGTGCTTCCTGCCCCAGGAAGGCACCTGAGCAATTCTTGGTCACTAGCTTGTATAGTTCCTAGTGTGAAGGTGTTTTTGGAGTTTCTGTTTCCAGACCCTGCTCTTGGATTTATCAGATTTTGCTTGTTTGCCGTCAGCCTATGACCTTGGACTTCGTTTACAGACTTTGCTTGATCGCTGCCTGCCCTGACTACATCTTTTTCCTTGGTGCTTGCACCTGTATTTCTGACCCCCTGGTCAACTGCCACTAACTCAGGGACTTCTCTGGAGTGGCACCTGGCAACTACCCTAGTGAGCCAAGCCCATCCTCACCATCAGAGGCTCTAATGAAGACCAGGTAGTTGCTTAGTCACTCCCCACCAGGGTATAGCCAGACAGTGGTGCAATGGGCCCACACCCGCTTGCATAACAATAAGTTTTGAAAATCACCTATTGTAAATGGTAGATTCTATCTTATCTATACACAGAGGTGACATCAATACAGGCAGGATTAGATTGACAGATAAGCAGGAACATGCAGTAAAGTGGTCTGTAGAGACCAAGAAGTAGCACCTATCACTAGGCTTAGTGGTCATTGCGAAAACCGTAGGATTTTATGTTTTTGTTTAAACATAGATATTGACATGGAAAATAAAAAGTAACAACATCATCATATAGGCTGATAAAAGGTACAAACCTGTATTTGGATATAGACTAAGCCATACCAAAAGTATAAACATTTGCTGTAAAGAGGACCTATCTGCTGGCTGTGCTTGCACAAACAGGAAAATGCAGCGGCCTCTCTGGTGGACAGGACCACGAGAGTGTGCATAGGCAGCTCCCATGCCAGCCACTTTATATCTGCGTCTCAGTGGTGGCTGTAACCCCTGGATACAAACTGAGTATAATGCGATGGAAAAATGAATCAAGCCAACAAAGGAGGCCATATGGAAATCACAGTACATTACTAAGTGCCATGTATTAACTTTCTGTACATGATAAATGTCATTTGCAGAAGTGAGAAAACCCTTTAAGGACCTATTTTATAGCTTATAAGGCTGAAAAAAGATATCTGTCCATCCAGTTCAGCCTGTTATCCTGCAAGGTGATTGAGAGGAAGGCAACAAAAAGCCAATTTTCCTCATTTAAGTGGAAAAAATTCCTTCACGAATCCAATCAGTCAGAATAACTCCCTGAAATACATTCAGACCCCTCTTGAAATCTTTTCACTAGTATTGAGTGAAGTTATAAAAAATTTGATTTGGCTGCTTAGAATCACAGTTGAACTGACAAATAAACCGTCAGACTGGTAGGATAAAAGTATCAAGGACTATTATTTTAAACATGAAACTCACCGAATGCCCTCACTAAAACTTAACTTTTAATAGTAAATCAGTATATAAAAGGAAAGAACAACATTATCCGAGACATAAATATCGGGGCGGGTGTTCCGTTTTTAGGCAGGGCCCATAGAAGTTAGGGCGATCCTAGGGTGAGTATTATCTTTTTCCGGCTAGGAGGCCCAGTCTATATCCTATACATCTGCCTTAACCCGCCTCTTTGATATCAGATACCTCCTGTATACAGGTCTTTATCCTATCTCCCTTTACCTCAGCACCAAGGTGAGAGACATGCATTCTTGATTTAATTTTGATGACTGTACAGAGGACCAACTGTAGATTTATTTATGTCTCGGATAATGTTGTTCTTTCCTTTTATATACTGATTTACTATTAAAACATTTGGTGAGTTTCAGATTTGGCTGCTTAGCCGAATTTTACAAAGAAATTCGCTTATTGACTAATTAGTTTGTGCCCGCTACATACAAAGAAATGCGCATCATGACAATGATGGGGAAAAGGAGATTGCACCGCCCCCCTGTCATCAGACCCCTCAGATGCTACGTTCATCAGTGATCGCAGCATCTGAGATTAACATTGAGGGCTTTCAGGGGTTAATCCAGTAAATAAATAAATTAAAAAAACACTCACCTTATACATTTGATTTGGCCTCTTCACACACAAATGGATGAGATAAGTATGTATTTTTTCGGGGAAAATTGATTCGCTACTACAAAGCGCTAGGAGAGCGGCTTCGAATCAAATCAAATTTTTTCCTGAAATTCGGATTGAAGTCAAATTGTTTGACTTAGATTCACTCATGACTACTTTTCCATAGTCACAGTGTTCCATAGTCACTGTACCTTTTAGTTCCTTTGAACATGCAATCTTCTGATAGAGTACTATTGTGGCCTATGGGATTTTGATACACTATCTGTGAAGCTGTGCCTCAGACACAGCTTCACAGGGAGTTAGCTAAGAGAGGCCTGGGAAGCTTCACAAGTCCTCAAGCTGTCATCCGTTTGGAGCAACGTTACTTGCTGTGCGGTCTCCAATTGGAAGGCAGAGAGAGCATAATCCCACAGATGCCGCTGTTGCTATTGACAGCGGTACCTGAAGGTTTAAATGATCAGGATCTCTGATCATTCGAGTGTATGACAGAAGTGATCTAATGATCACATGTTCAAGTTCCCTAGTTTTAAGAATTATGAAAAAAAAGTTTTTGAAAATATAAAATTCAAATCACCCCCCTTTCCCAGTAATAGAATTAAACACCGCTGTGTCCCAAAATGCTGGACTACTAAAATATAAAAATAGTTATCCCATATGAAGAACACGGTAGGCAAAATAAAATCAAAATTCTTCATTTTTTTTGTCGCTTCCCCTCCAAAAAAATGTAACAAAAAGTAATCAAAAAGTCATACACACATCATAATGGTATCAATGAAAAGTACAGATCTCCCTGCAAACAAAGAACTCTCTCACACAGCTCTGTAGATATAAGTATAAAAACTTATGAGGGTCAGCATATGGCTTTGAAAAGAAAATAATTACGTTTTTACAAAGTTTGTAAGTTTTTAAAATATTTAAACACAAGAAAAAAAAAAACTATACAAATTGGCATCATTGTTATTGTACTGACCTGTAAAATAAAGGGAACAGGTCCATTTTACCGCATAAGGAACGCCGTAAGACCCATAAAACTGTGGCAGAATTGCGTTTTTTTTTTTCAACTCCATCCCATTTGGAATTTTTCCAGCTTCCCACTACATTGTATCCAACAGTAAATGGGGCCAAAAAAATAAGTGTTCATATGTCTATGTTAACTGAAAAATTAAAAAAGTTATGACTCTCGGAAGAAAAAAAAAGACAAAAATGGAAAATTGCCATGTGCTCAAAGGGTTAAGTTCTATAATACTGTAGAAAAACAGATACAAAGACATGTCTATTGATTTTTGATGAAGAGCCTTACTAAACTTAATATTGTGCAGGTCTGAGCGTGTGTAATCTTGGCATTTCCCATCACACCACAGAACATGCATTGCTTTGTATAATATTAAAAAGCACTTACTGTGGCGTCCTAGTCCAAGTGAATATGTGATCTAGTTAGGTAAAGGTTGTGTGAGCAGTAGATTAAGAAAACACCTTTTTATGTATTAGTCACTTCTATAATAGTATTACCTAGAAACACATGCTTAAAGAGGTTCTCCGGCCTTTTTAGGAAATTACCTGTAGTCCTTTTTTTTTGCCCTGTGGAAGATACTTTACTTAGTACTTGACCCTCCGTTGCATCTTCGATACATTCACGCAGGCCGCTTGGGTGTCACGGTCATTCCTGCAACAGGTTGCAGAAAGTCGCCTAGGCTTGCATGTGACATAATCTGACTTGTTTTCCTTTTTGTGTTGTTGCTGTTTACCACTCCCCTTCCCCTGAGCTGTTGCGGGTGTGGTAATTGTCCTTCCCCTATTTATTCCTGCTTCTACCACAGTTACTTGCGGTTTATAGTTTCTGTGGACATTCTGGTGGATTGGTGTGGTTCTCTCCTGAGATCCGGTTGCTTCCATTTCATCTTAAAGATAAGTGTCCACTTTCCCTTTTGTGTTTACCCTGCTTTTCCCTGTTGTGTTATTTGGCCTTTGGGAGACTCCTGTTCATCCTTCCTTTTGGAGGAACGGGTAGACTCAGCCCTGTCAGTAGTTGCAGGGTCAGTTTGGTTTAGGTTCCTGTGTATGAACTCGCCTACCTTTGAGGCCTGTTCATACTGTAAGTCAGTCAGGATTGGTGTCAGGGTTTCCTGCAGGAGGTGACCTTTTCCCTTTACTTGTTTCCTGACCTCCTCTCCTTCCCTCCTATGCTTGGTGTGGTTTTCCCCTCCACACCAGAGCGTGACATTGGGTCCCAACATAATAGTGAATGCAGCTAGTAGGTGCAGTAGAACAAATGGTGTGCTTTCTGCTGCTGTGTCTTGGAGACTGATGTCCAAAAATAGGAATAAATGCAGCACGTTCTTCCCATGAAATGTCTGTCTTACATGTTATGTCCCTTGCAGGTACTATTCACTCCAAAGCAGGAGTGAGCATAAGTGTACTCATGCTCAAAGGGGTTGTCTGAGTTATATATATGTACTAGCAGAAGGACCAAGCTTTGCACAGGTATATTTCATCTATTTCATTTAATGTTTGTGTGTGTCGTTAAAAGATAGACAGTATCCCCCATAACAGTGACATTTACGGTACCCCACCCCCTAAACAATGACCTCCACAGCCCTTCACATGGCCCCGCCACCTTAAAATGGAACCACCACAGCAGCCCACCCCTTAACTTTGACCTTCACAGCATCCTGCCCCTTTAACAGTGAGTTTCACAGCACTTGACCCCCTTGACAGTGACATCCACAGGGGCCCAACACCTTAACAGTGACCTCTACAGCACCGCCCTTTAACACTGACCATAGTTTACAGTCCCCTTAACTCCTCCACCATTCCCAGCCCCCTTAACAGAGACCTCCACAGCGACTGCCACTTTAACACTGACTTCCACAGTTCCCTGCTCCATTAACAGTGACCTCCACTGCAACCTGCTACCTTAACAGTGACCTCACAGTACCCTGCTGCCCTTTTAATAGTGGCCTCCACAGTCCTCTCCCCCCCTAACAGTGACCTCCCCAGAGCTCTGTTCCCTTAAAAAGTGACCTACACAACACCCCGCCCCCTTAAAAGTGACCTCTACAGCACCCCGCCTCTTAAAGAGGACCTTTCACCACTCCTGACATGCCTGTTTTAATAGCTCCATTCATTGCCCGTGTAATAACAAGTCTAGAACATCTATTCTTATGTCTGTATGTTGCGCCGTTCCTTTATTATTTGCACTAGAAGTTATGAATGAATTGCTATTTGTCTTCAGTAAGGGAACAGAGGGGAGTTAACAAGTTGGAGGTGTGTATCTGCACACTCTGAACATGACAGCACTGATTGGATAGAGTCAGACTGTGCAGGTACACACCCCCAACTGGCCACCTCCCCTCTGTTCCTTTACTGAAGACAAATAGCAATTCATTCATAACTTCTAGTGCAAATAATAAAGGATGGCACAACATACAGACATTAGAATAGATGTTCCAGAATTATTAGTACGTGGGGAATGCATGGAGCTATTAAAACAGGCATGTCAAGAGTGGTGAAAGGTCCTCTTTAACACTGACCTTCACAGCGGGCCATCTCCTTAACTGTGACCTCCACTGTTCCCTGCCCTCTTAACAGTGACCTCCACAGCGGCCACCCCTTTATTAGTGACCTCCACAATACCCCATATCCTTAACAGTGATTTCCACAACACCCCACCCCCTTAACAGTGGCCTCTACAGCAATCTGCCCCTTAGCACTGACCTCCATAGCGAATTGTCCCCTCAACTGTGACCTCCACAGCAGCCTACCCCCTTAACTGTGAACTCCACAGCAGTCCACTCCCTTAACAGTGTTATCCACATCACCCTGCCCTTTCAAATCTGAAATAAGGCAGTGATGAAAAATGGCCTGCGAGCTTCTATTGGGTGATAAGGGTCATGTGACTATGCGTATTGCAGTTGGGATATGAGTAGAAAGACCTGCAGGCTTTATTGCTAATGTAGGTGATGTGATGGTGCCATATTTGCATTTTTTTTGGAATATCTCAGGAACGGTATGTGCTAGAGAGCTGAGACCCAGTCTAAAACATTCCCGGACAAGTGACCCCCAACATCATCCATCAGACTCCCTGTGGTGATGTTTTGTGTACGAGCTAATCCTAGACTGAGGGAGTGGCTCGGCTCTGTACACGAAACATCTCTCCCTGTATCTGGCTGTCGGCCAGCTCCTACCAGTGCTGGCAGCCGTGTGAAAACAACGTTCTCCTGTCAGATACCGGTGATTGGACCCCAAAGCTATCCCCCACGACCAGACACCCAGAAGTAAAACGATGTCCATGTTATAACAGATATATATATATATATATATATATAGATGATGCCACGTAGGGGATTTACCCAGTTGTATATATAATGGAACTTGGCATGCACAGTGACTTGCAGGAGACTGGGTACAAATAGTATCCAGCCATGCTTATCAGTGGTATATGCAGTGTTACATCCTGATGCCTTGTGACATGCTCGGTGGCAGGTACAGAGTCAGATTCTATTCTGTAATCTCCAAAGATATAACATTGCCATATTCTAGTGAACCATTGGCAGAGGCAGTGTCTGGTTTCTCATGTCCCAGTGGACTAACAAGCCACAATCAATGGTCCCTGTCTATCATCTTACTTTACTCATAAATAGAGATGAGCGAGCACTAAAATGCTCGGGTGCTCGTTATTCGAGGCGAACTGTTCCCGATGCTCGGGTGCTTGTTTCGAGTAATGAACCCCATTGAAGTCAATGGGAGACTCAAGCATTTTTGCAGGGGACCAAGGATCTGCCTAGGGAAGGCTGGGTGAAAACCTGGAAACCTCAGAAAATGATGGAAACACCACGGAAATGGACAGGAAACAGCAGGGGCAGCATGCATGGATGCCTCTGAGGCTGCCTAATCCCACCATTACCCCAAATTCTCCTGCAACAGCCTGGTGGTTACCCTCATGGCAATTGTGCTCACCCAGACCAAGAAAGGCGAGGCACATGCCCATCACATGTTAGGGAAGCACCCAACTAGGTGCAACGAAGGACCATCACCCATGCCGGCACTGCTCTCCTATCCCCAGCCACACAATGAAGGCATAAGCCTGACACAGCATGGCAGTGACACCAACAAGTGACCAAGTTAGATGAGCTAGCAGGTGAGCCACCCAAAAATTTAGCCTGACGCAGCATGGCGGTGACAGAGTGACCGAGTTAGACTGAGGTAGCAGGAGGTGAAGCACGGATGGTAATTCGAAGGAGGAGGAGGAGGGGTTGGAGGAAGAGGCATAGTAAGTCTGAGAAACCGTGACCGAGGTAGGCCCCGCAATCCTCCAAGTGGGAGGTACATGAGCGGCCCCAGGGTCAGAGTCGGTCAGAGTGACCGAGCTACACGACGGTAGCAGGTAGAGCACATTAAAAATTTAGCATGGCCCTGTATGTGGACGTTGAGGGCTTGTGCATGTAGGTGGGCTGAACTTTTTTTCTGCTTGCGCTCCAACGTCTGCTGTAATGACAGCTGAACGTTGCGCAGGGACACATTGGTGGACAGTGTGGAGGATCATGGAGGCGAAGGGGTGGTTTTCCGGCGGGAGGTGCTCGTGCCGGGGTCCTGGGCTGGGGGTTGACTCGCAGAGGCAGCAAGTGACACAGGGGAAGGAGCAGTGGTGGGACCCGCATGAGGGGAACAGACAGCCTTGGTTCCATAGTGTTTAGCACTCGTATACCTGCGCATGCTGGTGGTGGTTAGGCTGGTAGTGGTGGAACCCCCACTTAAAAATTTGGCATCAAGTGGTACGGCTGTCAATATTGAGCTTGAACTAGTGGGGCATGTGTGGTATCGATTATTCTCAGTTTAAAATCGTATACGTCCCCTATCTTGGGACCATATATTTCATGGATTTTTCGAACACGGAAAAGGAAAAGGAGCTTGCTCTGGCCAGGGGAGTGTCTTTTCTACTGCAGCTAAGGGGACGTGTCCATGCTCTGCCTATCACAGGTCAGGAGCCAATTAAAAGAAGAACCAAAAAAAAATCTGTTCTTCTTATCAGTTCAAAATCTAATACGTCCCCTATCCGGGTAAATTGTTTGGACAGAGGGCCTGTAGGTGGGGGGCAGGCTGGGGGGAAGGAGGTTGAGCTGGAAGAGCCAGAGGAGTGCCCCCTTGGCTAGCGTGTGTGGTGGTGACAACAGCCGGATGGAGTTCGAATGACGCATCAACCAGTACGGTTGTCAACTATGAAATTGATCAAGTGGGGCATGTGTTGTATGTATTCTTCTCAGTTTAACCCCTTCACCCCCGGAGGTTTTTTCAGTTATGCATTTTCGTTTTGCGCTCCCTGCCTTCAAACAGACATAACTGTTTTATTTTTCTGTTCACATAGCTGTATGAGGGCTTGTTTTTTGCGGGACAAGTTGCACTTTCCAACGCCACCATTTAATATTGCATATGGTGTAGTGGGAATCGGGAAAAAAATTCCAAATCGGGTGAAATTGCAAAAAAAACGCTATTCCGCTACAGTTCTACGGGTTTCTTACTTACAGCGTTCGATGTGCATTAAAACTGACCAGTTACTTTCATTCTACTGGTCAGTACGAATCCGGCAATACCTAATATGTATAGTTTTTCCTGTTTTTCCTGCGTTTTGATAGCGATAAAATAATTAGAAAGTTGCCCCTTTTTTTTTTTTCTTGTCATATCTTGACCCCTATAACTTTTTGGTATTTATGTGTACGGAGCTGTATGGGGGCTCATTTTTTGCGGGGCGATCTGAAGTTTTTATTGATACCATTCTGGGTTGTGTATGACTTTTTGATCACTTTTTATTTAATTTTTTTTAGAAAAAAAAGCGACAAAAAATGGCGAATCGCCATTTGGACGCTTTTTTGGATTTTTTTTTTATATTTTAAAAGTACGGGCGTTTTCGGTCACGGTGATACCCATGATGTCTATATTTATTGTTATTTAGGTATTGATTTTTTCATTATACGGAAAGGGGGGTGATTTGAACTTTTATATATTTTTTAACATTTTTTTTACATTTTTTTCTGACTATTTTTAAGCTCAAACATGAGCTGATATATTGTGTTTTTTTTTTCTTTATGAGCAATCAGGGATTTACTAGACTGAGATAAATCCATGAATTGCTCATTTCTTATCCTGGCCTGCCATCTAGTGGCCAGAATAAGAATTGCACTTTGAAAACTAATCCTCACCAGCGAGGATTACAGTTTTCATATTATGTACAGACACCCTGATTGGCCACACGGGGTGTCTGTACACCACATCTGTGATCACGGCATCAGAAGGGCCTAGAAGACGCCGCCGATGGCGGTAAGTAGCGGCAAGTCTCTGCTGTTAGAAACAGCAGAGACTTGCCGGACATGACGCCCGCCGCACCAGCGAGCGGGCGTCATGTCCCCACACCGCACCAGCGCCGTACATGTACGGCGCTGGTCGCGAAGGGGTTAATACCGTATACGGCACCTATCTGGAAAAATAGTTTGGAGAGAGAGAAAGAGAGGAAAAAGACGTATTTTTAAAAGTGACGTTCAGTATAGATCAGTTAAAGAGAAAGAAAGGATTTTATGAAATGGATTTGTATCACTGAGAGCAAAAGAACCTATTTTTTATGTGACATGCAGTATAGATCACTTGGAGATAAAAAGGGGAATGTGCAGACTTGGGCTGCTATAGTGCAAACCACTATGGTGGTGACAACAGAGTGAGCGAGTGACATGGCGGTAGCAGGCGAACCACATAAACATTTTTCGTGGCCCTGTATGGCGGCGGTGACAACAGAGTGACTGAGTTAGTAAGCGGTAGCTGGTGAAGCACCCAAAAATTTAGCCTGACACAGCATGGTGGTTACACCACCAATGACTTTGTCCGACTGAGAATGCAGTGAAATGGCTTTTGTTGAGCCTCCAAAAATTTTTTTCTTTTCGGAGTACATAAAGTCGACCCTCAGCAAAAATTTTTTTTTTTAAATGTCGGTACTGCTGAAAAATTGTTTTGGACTGTCTGTTTGACGCTCCTGAAACATTGTTTTACAGTGTCTGTAGCTGACACTGCAGAAAAATTGTTTGGAGAGAGAGCCTGTAGGTGGCCCTCCGGAAAAATTGTTTGGAGAGAGGGCCTGTAGGGGGCCCTCCAGAAAAATTGTTTAGAGGGAGGGCCTGTAGGTGGACCTCCGGAAAAATAGTTTAGAGAGAGGGCCTGTAGGTGGACCTCCGGAAAAATTGTTTGGAGAGAGGGCCTGTAGGTGGACCTCCGGAAAAATTGTTTGGAGAGAGGGCCTGTAGGGGGCCCTCCGGAAAAATTGTTTAGAGAGAGGGCCTATAGGTGGACCTCCAGAAAAATTGTTTAGAGAGAGGGCCTGTAGGTGGACCTCCGGAAAAATTTTTGGAGAGAGGGCCTGTAGGTGGACCTCCGGAAAAATTGTTTGGAGAGAGGGCCTGTAGGGGGCCCTCCGGAAAAATTGTTTAGAGAGAGGGCCTGTAGGTGGGCCTCCGGAAAAATTGTTTGGAGAGAGGGCCTGTAGGGGGCCCTCCGGAAAAATTGTTTAGAGAGAGGGCCTGTAGGTGGACCTCCGGAAAAATTGTTTAGAGAGAGGGCCTGTAGGTGGCCCTCCGGAAAAATTGTGGTAAGAGTGTGCCAGTTGGACCTCTAAAAAATTGCGTTTTTTGGGTCAGCGTTAGGCAAAGACAACAAGGAGGAGGAAGAGTAGGAGGAGTAGAGAAGAGGAATCGGATACATAAGTAATGTTAATCTTTAGCTGCTTTCCCCCAGAGGAGGCCCACAGAATCACACCCTCTGCCGCTAGCAGCGTCAGATGGGAAGGATTGTTTCAGCTTGTGCACCAGGGCCTGTTGATATTGATTCACTCTCATACTCCTTTCCTCTACAGGGGTGAGAGTGGAAAGGTTCTACTTGTACCGTGGGTTCAGGAGAGTGTTTGAAAAAATGCTTCTAACGTGAGGGTCACGGGATAGGCAGCCTAACATGAAGTCTGCCTGGTGCGCCAGAGTCCCAACACGCAAGAATTCCCTCTCCACACTGGCCTGACTCTCCATTTCCTCCTCCTCCTCCTCTTCAGCCCATACACGCTCAAGAGTTAAGAAGGACTGAGCATTGGTACCCTCTTCTGTCTCGCCGACATTCTCCTCTTCCTCCTCATCCCCCTCCTCCGATACGCGCTGAGAAACAGACCGGAGGGTGCTCTGGCTATCAAGCGACGTATCTTCCTCCACCGTCTCTTGTGACAAGAGCAAAGCTTCCGACTTCATGCTGAGCAGTGAGTTTTTCAACAGGCAAAGCAGCGGGATGGTGAGGCTGATAATGGCAGCATCGCCGCTGACCATCTATGTTGACTCCTCAAAGTTGCTCAACACCTGGCAGATATCAGACATCCACGTCCACTCCTCATTGTAGACTTGAGGAATCTGACTGACCTGACTACCAGTTCTGGTGGAAGTTGACATCTGGCAGTCTACAATTGCTCTGCGCTGCTGGTAAACTCTGGATAACATGTTTAATGTCGAATTCCATCTTGTGGGCACTTCGCACAATAGTCAATGAGCGGGCAGTTGTAGGCGGCGCTGCGCTGCCCTGAGAGTGGCAGCATCTGTGGTCGACTTGCGGAAATGCGCACAGATGCGGCACACCTTGGTGAGCAAATCAGACAGATTGGGGTATGTCTTGAGGAACCGCTGAACTATGAGATTGAACACGTGGGCCAGGCATGGCACATGTGTCAGTCTGCCGAGTTGTAGAGCCACCACCAGGTTACGCCCGTTGTCACACACAACCATGCCTGGCTTGAGGTTCAGCGGTGCCAGCCACAGATTGGTCCGCGCCATGATGCCCTGTAACAGCTCTTGGGCGGTGTGCCTTTTGTCACCTAAGCTCAGCAGTTTGAGCACCGCCTGCTGGCGCTTACCCACGGCACTGCTGCTGCGCCTAGATCTACCGACTGAAGGCGCCGTGCCCACGGATGGTAATTCGGAGGAGGAGGAGGGGTCGGAGGAGGAGGCATAGTGCGTCTGAGAGACCGTGACCGAGGTAGGCCCCGTAATCCTCAGTGTGGGCAACACATGAGCAGCCCCAGGGTCAGACTCGGTCCCAGCCTCCACCAAGTTAACCCAATGTGCCGTCAGTGATATTAAGTGTCCCTGCCCGGAAGCACTTGTCCACGTGTCCGTGGTTAGGTGGACCTTCTCAGAAACCGCGTTGGTCAGGGCACGGATGATGTTCTGTGACACGTGCTGGTGTAGGGATGGGACGGCACATCGGGAAAAATAGTGGCGGCTGGAGACCGAATACCGAGGGGCAGCCACCGCCATGAGATTGCGAAAGGCCTCGGTCTCTACCAGCCTATAGGGCAGCATCTCCAGGCTCAGCAATTTGGAGATGTGGACGTTGAGGGCTTGGGCATGTGGGTGGGTGGAATTGTATTTCCTCTTGCGCTCCAGCATCTGCTGTAAAGACAGCTGAACGCTGCGCTGGGACACATTGGTGGACGCTGTGGAGGATCGTGGAGGCGAAGGTGTGGTTTTCCGGCAGGAGGCGCTCGTGCCGGTGTCCTGGGCAGGGGGTTGACTAGCAGAGGCAGCGAGTGACACAGGGGAAGGAGCAGTGGTGTGACCCGCAGGAGGTGAACGGCCTTGGTGTTTAGCACTCATATGCCTGCGCATGCTGGTGTTGGTTAGGCTAGTAGTGGTGGCACCCCTGCTGATCCTGGTGTGGCACAGGTTGCACACCATAGTCCGTCGGTCATCCTCAATTTCTTTAAAGAACCTCCAGACTTGCGAACATCTAGGCCTCGCCACGGGAGCTTCACTACATGAAACAGTTGCTGCTGATGCACCAGCTCTGGCCCTGCTTCTCCCTCTGGCCACACCACTGCCTCTTCCAACCTGTTCTGGTGCAGCACTCGCCTCCGCCTCAGAAGCACTGTCTTCACTCGGCTTATCAACCCAGCTTGGGTCAGTCACCTCGTCATCCTCCGATTCCTCAGTCTGCTCCCCCCTCGGACTTCCTGCCCTGACAACAACTTCACCACTGTCTGACAACCGTGTCTCCTCATCGTCCGACACCTCTTTACACACTTCTTCCACTAAGTCAACAATGTCATGGCACGTGACCAGAGGCTCTGCAGTCATGTGCCACTAAGGACAGTCAATGGCTGCAGCAGTGCACATGACCATGGACTTTCGGTCCACCAAGGAATGGAAAAAGTGTGGACAGAGCAGAATAGATGAGTGACTTTATTTATTTACAGTATTCTTCTGGGGGTTGGACAACCACTTTAACCACTTCCAGTCTGCCCATTGACTATAAACGTCCTGGTAGTGGATCTCTATCTCTGAATGGACGTTTTAAAACGTCCTTGAGCTTTGCCCCCTGTGTGCAGCACCTGTACATAGAAGCTCCATGACTCAGCTGCCTCCTGACAGCCAAGAACATGGAGCTTTAACCTGAGACCTTTTTTCCTGGCCTCCAGGCTTTTGATCACTCTGACAAGCTGTCAAAGCCATCACAAATGCTTGTACTATCTCCCTCTCATTACTGCCGGTCACAGAGCAGTTTACAACCACATATGGGGTGTTTCTGCAAACTTCAGAATCAGGAAAATAAATATTCAGGTTTGATTTGCGGTTTTCCCTTTGCTATCTTATAGGAAAAATGAATAAAAAATTGAAAATCTGCAAAAAAAAAATTATTTTTACATTTCACCTTCCTTCTGTTTTAATTCTTGTGGGAAATCTAAAGAGTTAACAAACTTTGTAAAAATCAGTTTGGATTACATTGGGGTCTGTACTTTCTAAAATATGTTCATTTATGGGAGGTTCCTATTATTTAAGCCCCTCAAAGTCACTTTAGAACTGCAAAGGTCATTTAAAATTAACTATTGGAAATTTTCATGAAAATCTTAAAAATTAGATCTAAAATTCGAAGCCTTCTAACGTCCTCAAAAAATAAAATTACATTTCCAAAATTATGCCAACATAAAGTGGACATATGGTGAATGTTCATTAATAACAATTTTATTAGATATCCCTATGCAACTTAAAAGCAGAGAAATTCATATTTAAAAAATTGTGATTTTATTTCACAATTTTCAGTAAATTTGGGATTTTTTATAAATAAAGGTAAAATATATTGACTTAAATTTACCATTAACACAAAGTACAACGTGTCACAAGAAAACAATCTATGAATGGCTTGGATAAGTAAAAGCGTTCCAAAGTTATTACCACATGAAGTGACACATGTCAGATTTGCAAAATTAGGCCTGGTCAGGAAGGGGGTATGTTGTATACATGTATTTACCGCGAGCAGAAAAAGGCACTGGATGACACTTTGTGTGAGTAAATATCATCTACTTATTTTTATATTTTATTCAGTAAAACTTTGATAACTGGGATATAATTCCTGTTCAGGTACCATATATCATCAGGTGGATTCATTAAAGGGGTTGTCCAAGACCAGGATATTGATGGCCTATTCTTAGTATAGACTACCAATATGTCATTGGTGGAGTTCCAACTCCAATCCCTACTATACACAGAACAGCCTGTACTGGGTGCACTTATAGTAATGTAATTAGCCTCCACCTTATGAAATATAACACTAAATAGAAATTCTTCCCTTTCTCAAAGTTACATTTTAATACAAATGTTATTATCACTAGGGATGAGCGAACCGAACCGTAACGAACCAGATTCGTTACGAACTTTCACAAAAGTTCGGTTCGTCACCGAACCGAATTTTGAGAAAGTTCGTAACGAATCTGGTTAAAATAACGGCGACGCAAAATATACGCATATTTGAGAATGTACGCTAATGCGTTTGAATTCATAAAAAGCGTACACATTAGCGAACATTCTCAAATATGCGTATATTTAGGGTATGGAATATGCCATATGAAAAAAAAGACGACTGAGGGGAGATCTAATAACTATGTATAAATATATCAGAGGTCAGTACAGAGATCTCTCCCATCATCTATTTATCCCGAGGACAGTGACCATGACGAGGGGACATCCTCTGCGTCTGGAGGAAAGAAGGTTTGTACATAAACATAGAAGAGGATTCTTTACGGTAAGAGCAGTGAGACTATGGAACTCTCTGCCTGAGGAGGTGGTGATGGTAAGTTCACTAAGAGAGTTCAAGAAGGGCCTGGATGTATTTCTGGAGGGTAATAATATTACAGGTTATAGTTACTAGAGAGGGGTCGTTGATCCAGGGAGTTATTCTGATTGCCTGACTGGAATCGGGAAGGAATTTTTCCCCCTAAAGTGAGGAAAATTGGCTTCTACCTTACAGGGTTTTTTGCCTTCCCCTGGATCAACTTGTAGGAAAACAGGCTGAACTGGATGGACAGATGTCTTTTTTCGGCCTTACAAACTATGTTACTATGTTACTATGTACGCATTAGTGTACATTATTAAGTAGCGTACCTTTGACAAGGCTAGACTGTATGTTTGTTACTTGAGTAGGAATGTTCGCAGACGCAGTGTATGCGTACGCTAATGTGTACATATTCATTCAGTTAAGTAGCGTACCTTTGACAACGCTAGACTGTATGTTCGTTATTTGTGCGGGAATGTTCGCATTAGCGTACGCATTAGTGTAGATTCTCAAATATGCGTATATTTTGCGTCGCCGTTGTTGAAGTCACTTGGATTTTTTCCACTTTTTTCATTGTAATAGCAACTGCAAGTACACGAAACTATACCCTATCAGACTCCCATTATTGTAGCAGCAATTATTCAGCCTTTATAGCAAGGTTCGTTTTAGGTTCGGTTCGTACGAATCCGAACTTCACGAAAGTTCGCCGAAGCGAACCGAACTTTTCAAAAGTTCACTCATCCCTAATTATCACCTATACATTAGATCCACTCATAATATAATACAACATCTATAAATTCCCTTGGGCTAAATCTCAGAAAGTATTGTGCACAAAATCTCAATATTAATAAAGATCATTATTAGTAATTGTATTCCAGTATTGTATGCACCATGCAAATATTGATCAGTATAACATTATTCATTATATGGCTACCTTGTGTACACATTAACTGGGCATAGCATATTCATTTTACTGTATGCATTAGGATATAATTATTTATTATATACATATATTATATACTATTGGTGTGTGGTTTTGGATATTGTGTATGTATTAGTAATAAAAATATTTAATAATATAAAGATTTTTGTGCACAATGATTTTTGAGGTTTAGGGTGCATTCACAAATCACAAAAACTGGGATCCAAAAAACAAAGATGCTGACCACATACTCCCTGCATCGCAGTGAAGTCAATGGGCCCGCCATCTACATGTTGTGCCCAAAGATTGTATATGTGCCATCTTTTGCGGCATGGCTGTACAGACCTGGAAGCACCCAGAAGGACATGTCCTATCTTTGGCCACAACATCCGGATCGCAGACCCTTTGAAGTCAATGGGTCCACACCACAATGTGGGATGCACACAACCAGTGTCCGTGTTTTGCGGTGCAAAAGTCAATTTATAGGTGTTGTAATTTAAATGTTAGTTGTCAAACTGGAACCACACATACCGTAGGTTTTTGTGGCAGTATTTAATTTTTTTTTTTTTAGCCAAAGCCAGAAGTAGATTCAACAGAAATGGGAACTAAAATGAAGCACTTATGCTGTACTTCTCCTTGTCGTCGGATCGACTTTTGGCTGTGGCTTAAAAAAAAAAAAAAACTATCAAAAACTGCATGTGTTTTTCAAGCCTAACAAGGTAAGAGGATACGGATATCCTACGGCATGACATGAAAAACAATGTTCTAAAGTTTACGCCTTGCACCGAGAAGGGTCCAATATGAAAAGCTTTCCCAGCAGGGGCGGACTGGAAACTTAAAGTGGCCCTGGAAAAAAAATACTAAAAGTGGCCCCGTTTTGTAGTCGGGTCGAAATTGATGGAATGCAGGGCAGCACAAGTAGGTGAGCCAGCAATGCCATATTGTGGCACATTATACCACCCCAACAAAGACCGCAAAATACCACAGTCAATCACAAAATACTGCCATCAGCACAAAATACCTCCCAAAAAACTGCCACTGGCTGGCCATGAAGAGGGCTCAGGCAGCCCCCTGGTCATCGGCCTACTGGGAAATTTCCCTGTAAGATATATGGCCAATCCGCCCCTGTTTCCCAGAGCCCCTTCATCAGGAATATTTTGTCCTTACATGCATCCTGGTGGATTTGGTAGAAACCTTGGAGCATCTGCTTTGGATGTACTTCACGCTTGACTGTACAGCTGACTTCATTAGACATGGATATGAGGTTTAAAAATACTTAAGGCTGCATCATACCATAAGGTTCTGCCCATTTACTGGTTATCTTGGATATCCTGTTCTAAGTAATTAATGATATACTCTCTTCTGTCATCAGACCTTGCCTTTTGAACTATTGACATGTTCCCGCTGTTGAATTTCATAATTAGGGTGTGAAAAATCCAGTTTTCAAATGTATCGGACGTTATCAAAACGTAGCTTAGGGAGTCACTGGGGACTATCGCTGGATGAGGGGAGTCACGGAGTCATCTCCCCTAACCCACCCAACTTGCTCTCACAGCTCTCCCATAACTTCCTGACATCAGTGCCTGGCAGTGCGACATCACGTGTAGCACAGAAGACCTCCTGCCAGAATCCTGACCTCAGCTGACAGTGGTCTTGGCACCTCCTGGGCATACGCAATTAGTATTTAAAGCCAAGGTGTATACACTTTCACTCACTGCACATGTCAGGATCCCAGTGGAAAAAACTAAGTCTCCTGTGCCTGCGCAAGATTTCACATTGCCAGACGCAGTTGTCAGGAAGCCAGGGGAGGTCTGTGAGAGCAAAATAGACTACAAGTAGCAGCACACTGCTTTATGCACAAAGGCACGTGCAAACACTGGAAATACTAAGTAGACTGCATTACAGTTATTATGCTTAATACATGAAAATGAGAAGCTCTTTGCGCACATTTTTCATCAAAATTGTGTCTGGCCCATCTACTAAGGACAAGGTGGCTTCCAACAGATGGGACATTGTTGGGAAAATGAAGTTTAAATTGTATTATAAGGAGTTGGGAAACAAATTGCATGGGGCGCTGAGGTAAGCAATAAAAGGAATTTCTCTGAAACTTCCTCAGTAGCACCTAAAAAGGTCAGGCACAACCTCCAATGCACTCCACTTGTAGATTTAAGCCCTCACTCTCAGGACCCTCTCTCATTTTGTACAAGTTTGTGACTCGTTTTGTTGACGCTTATTGCAATTGTCTGTATTATGTATGTACACCCCTTATCATATGTATAGCGACATGGAATGACTGCCGCTTTAATAATAAATAATAATAACTCCACATATTTGTAACTGATGCCTTTCCTAATATGGAAAAAAGATAAGACTGTCTGTTTAAGGAGACACCCAGCTGGAGGGTATAAAGAGTATACATCAGGTGTATACGTTAGACATCACTTTGATGACACTATTGTTTGTGTGTCTCATGGCTAGCAAGTAATAAAGAGAGTGCATGCTTCAATTCAGATGACATTAAAAGACTTGCCTCGCTTGGGCTTTGGCCTAAAAATTCAGGACAATGTGGAATCCAGTTATATGATTAAAAACAATGAGCAGATGGGCAGGTGTCACAGTCTAAATGGGGAAAGCTGCTCCCCCATATGTACAATGCAAAAAAAGAGTTAGATCAGCACTGTAAAAGCTTTTACACTGCAGCCATTGTAGCTTGCACCTGAATCCCCCACCCACTTTTATGCATAGTTTGGAGGTGCTGGTCTAACTTTCTTTTGCATTGTGAGAGATGGGCAGGATAGAGGAGATGACTCCATGACCCGCCTCATCCAGTGACTCCCTGAGCTACGTTTTGAAGACATCAAGTACATTTTCAAAGTGGATTTTTCACACAAACACCCTAATTGTGAAATTCAACAAAACCAGTTTCTGAAAGCTGGCAGCTTGAACAGTGGGAACATGTCAATAGTTCAAAAGGCCAGTTTTGACGACAGGTTCCCTTTAATAACAAGTTATCCAACAACTTAATAACATTTTATTGGTGATGGTTTCTAATCTAGCCACCTATTTAACAGAGCTTTTTTATTACAGTCAACAGTAGTAAAGAACATATAATAATAGATTTCTTGTATACAAGCTGCAATAATAGCCACAACTTATGTGTAAGAAGGTTGAACACAGCCTTGCTCCTCCACAATAAAAGTGTATTCTTTATAGTTATATGTTGCTATGGGTTGCATTTGACCTTGTTAAAGCAGCAATATCTCCTATGTTGACCTAGCAATGAATTTATGTTATGTCTATTAATGCTATTACGTCTCCAAGCCCTTAAAGAGAACTTGTCATCATAAAATGCAATGCAATCTGCATGCGGCAGGTCTTAGGGCAGGAGAAGCTGAGCAGATTGATATAGTACATACTTTTGTGGGAAAAGAATCAGCAAAACTTGTAACTTGTAACTTTGCAATTCAATCTCTGCTTTTCTGCACTTAAATGGCCACTAACTTTTCACACAACTTTGCATAAAGCAATAGTACAAGCGACCACAAGAAACTTTGTAATATGGCTTATCAGTGAGAAATGTCTAGTTCTCATGTTATCTGCTGTTTACCTCTCCCCCCTCCCCTTGCTAATTGTTTTGTCTTTGAAATATGTTTTGATTCTGTCTGGAGACAGGAGCAGCTCATAGAGGGATCATGTTACACATTCCAATACAAGACAATGGAAAGAGGAGGATGGAGGAATAAGCAGGAACTCAGAAACATGCAAAACTGAACAGACTGCACAGACAGCTTCTGTCTCAGCTCAACTTTTTTTTTACACAACCAGATAATAAGTCCCCGTGTACACCATCAGTGACTGACAGCTATCTCTGTATATACTCTGTATACACATTTACACAGAGAATACTATCAATCACTGATAACACCTCCCCTGTGTACAACTATCAGTGATTGACAGCTATCTATGTATACACACTTACACACAGAATGCTATCAATCACTGAAAACACTTCCCCTGGGTACAACCATCAGTGACTAACAGCTAACTACGTGTACACACTTAGGCTCCATTCACACGTCCTGTTTTTCTTTCCTGATTCGATCCTGATTTTTTCAGGACCCATTGAAATGAATGGATCCATATCAGGATCAGGATCGAATCAGGAAAGAAAAATAGGACGTGTGAATAGGGTATTACAAAGAGAATGCTAAAAATCACTAATAACACTTCCCTTGTGTACAACTATCAGTAACTGACAGCTATCTCCGTATACACACTTACACAGAAAATGCTATTAGAGATGAGTGAGCAGTGCTCGTTACGAGCACTGTAGCGCTCGGCTCCTCTGCGCAATGCCCGCAGGCATTGCGGATCCGTCCTCAGCTGCATGTAAGTGAATGGGGACGGATCGGTTTGTTATGACACTCATACCAAACGGATCCGTCCTCCTCACCCGACTGAAAGTCAGTGGGGACGGATCCGTTTGGTATGAGTGTCATAACAAACCAATCCATCCCCATTGACTTTCAGTCAGGTGAGGACGGATCCGCAATGCCTGCGGGCATTCTTTCGCAGTGAGACGAGCGCTACAGTGCTCGTACCAAGCACGTTCGCTCATCTCTAAATGCTATCAATCACTGATAACACCTCCCGTGTGTACAGTTATCAGTGACTGACAGCTATCTATGTATATACACTTACACAAAGAATGCTGTAATTTACTGATAACATCTCCCCTGTATACAACAATCAGTGACTGACAGCTCTCTATGCATACATACTTACACAGAGAATACTATCAATCATTGATGACACCTCCACAGTGTACAGTTATCAGTGACTGACAGCTATCCCTACATATACAGTTACGCAGAGAATGCTATCAATCACTGATAACACCTCCCCTGTGTACAGCTCAATCACTGACAGCTATCTCTGTAAACATACTTACACAGAGAATTCTAACATTCACTGATAACACCTCCCCTGTGTACAACAGTGACTGGCAGTTATCTGTATATACACAATTATACAGAGAATGCTATCAATCACTGATAATATCTCCCCTGTGTACAGCTATCAGTGACTGACAGCTATCTGTGTACACGTTTACACAGATAATGCTAACAATCACTGATAACACCTCCCATGTACAGCTATCAGTGACTCACAGATATCTATGTATACACACTTAGGGATCATGCACACGGCAGTTGCCTGACCGTGGCCGTATTGCGGCCCACATACGTCAGGTCCGCAATACACGGGCACCGACCGCATCACGGATCACGGACCCATTCACTTGAATGGGTCCGCAATCCCGGAGATGCGGAACGGAGGTAAGGATCGGAACCCTATGGAATCACTACAGAGTGTTTCCATGGTGTTTCTGCCCGTGCTTCCGCACCGCAAAAAAAGTAGTTCATGCACTACTTTTTTGAAGTGTGGACCGTGGGATGCGGATCGCAGACCCCATTCAAGTGAATGGGTCTGCGTTCCGAATGCAGTAGCCCCAGGGTCAGCGCCCATGCATTGCGGACGTGTGCATGAGCCCTTACACAGAGAATGCTATCAATCACTAATAGCACGTGCCCTGTGTACAACTATCAGTGACTGACAGTTATCTATGTATACAAAATTACAAAGAGAATGCTATTAATGACTGATAACTCCCCCGTGTACAGCTATGTATACACACTTACACAGAAAATGCCATCAATCACTGATAACACCTCCCCTGAGTACAACTATCAGTGACTGACAACTATCTATGTATACACACTTACACAGAGAATGCCATCAATCACTGATAACACCTCCCCTGAGTACAACTATCAGTGACTGACAACTATCTATGTATACACACTTACACAGAGAATGCTACCAATCACTGATAACACCTATCTGTGTACAAATATCAGTGACTGACAGCTATCTCTGTATACACAATTACACTTGCTATTAAACACTGAAAACACGTCCCCCGTGTACAACTTTCAGTGACTTGCCGCTATCTAAATATAAACACACTTAGAATGCTATCAATCACTGAAACCCTTGTTTATAATCAGTGACTGACAGCTATCTCTGTATACACACTTAAACACTGATCACTGATAATACCTCCCCTGTGTACAGTTATCTGTGACTGAAAGCTGTCTATGTATACACATTTCTAGAGAGAATGCTATCAATAACTGATAACAACTCCTCTGTATACAGTTAGCAGTGACTGACAACCAACTATGTATACACACTTACAAAGAGAATGCTATCAATAATTAAGAACACCTCCCCAGTGTACAACTAACAGTGACTGACAGCTATCTATGTATACACACTTACCCTGCATCAACATAAAGTGGCCTGGGAAAACCGTAACACTAATGTTGTTGTACAGACTGATGCATCTCTTAGCAGACTGCAACCCTTTTCCAGCAGTCAAGGCTCCAACACCTCAGCAGAAAGGAGTTGTGTTTCCTCCCCATCATCCACTGGTCCTGATGCTCCTTCTCCTCATCACTCATTTCGCCAGCAACCGATCACTGAGGCGATTGCAAAAAGACAACAGTATGCGTGCAATCGTCCAACGGTGCAGAAGCAGAATGCGGCCAAGTTGCTGGTAAAACAGTCCCTCCCTTTCTATATGGTTGACTCTGCACCTTTCAGAGAACTGATGGCTTGTGCCAAGTCAAGGTGGAGAGTCCCAAGCCATCATTACTTCTCCAAAAATGTTGTACCAGACATGCACACAGATGGTGGACCAGTTCTTAAACCTGTTAGTGTCTGCTAATGTAGTACCCCAGAGCGGGCACTACCATTCCTACACCCTGCTACTGTCTTTAATGGCTAACAAATAACGTTATCTGTGTATTTATTCCAGGTCCTCTTACATTGTGCCTTAATAACATGGCTATATAATTTATGTATTGTTAATACATGGAATGTGCCTAGTTCACCCGCAGGTGGCAGTGTGTCTGGCAGAGAAAGAACTTAGCATTCCATTCTCCTCCTTTTTGGGCAGAAGTTGTCTAGTCATGTTTCCTACCAAGGGAAGGGTTGCAGGAAGATATAGGGAGTTGAGAGAAGAATTGGAAATAGACAAGACATGGTGCAATAAGGGGAGAGTCCCTCCAGGGGAGTCTTTCAGGGGAAGCAGCTTGTAGAGCACCATGGCTCCTGTCAGTTTATAGACTGAGTATTACGAGGGGGTCAGCGGCCAAAAGCACAGCACTCAAAGGTACCACAACTGCCAGAAAGTCCAGTAATCAGACTGAAGCCAGAGATTAGTACAGCAGAGAGGGATGAAGCACAGTATTCAAGTTCACCTGCCAGCGCACCCTAAAACCTGCTGGAGCCAGAGACAGATCAAATATTATCTGGATGCGAGTTTATTCAAGTAAAACTGTTGAACTTTATGAAGTCTGGACTCTGCTTATTCATCTAGCTACAACTCTTTTCTTTGAATGTTGCAGAGCCTAACTCTGGGGAGCAACGGTATCCAGGTAGGAGCACCATGACCCACAGAACCAGTAAGGCTGCAACATAGTACTCGGCATTTCCTAAAAACCTGGGACACGTTTGGCTGTGGGGGGGAGATCTATTAGGGTGAATAGGATTTTGACTCGCTCCCTGCTAAGCTGTGCTTTGTGCACAGCTTAGCAGGGAGCTTAACATGGCAGGACTGGGAAGTTTCATATGCATCCAAGCTGCCATGATAACCGATCGGAGCCACGTGATTTCACTGCAAGGGTTTCAGAAGGCAAAGGGAACCACATTCCCTTTTTTGACTTTCCCTTTCATGAAGAACATGCTCTATTGCTCAGTGATGCCAAACTCTAGTTTTATATGCTTATACCATATAAGAATTGTTTTAGGGTAAGTAGGTTCATAATATCACAGGGCAGTTCTATAGAACTGTATTCAGGGTTGGACTGCCCATCTGGCAATTGCATGAATTGGCTTGGGCCCCAGATGTTTTGTCCAAGATCCCGAAATTAGTGGCCACAGCAGATGCAATGTATTGCCATCCACAGAACGGCAAAACATTTGAATAGAGCAGCAGGACACAGGAGCTAATAGTTCCCACCCCCACCATTCAGGGTTGCCAACCTTCCTTTTAATTTTTTCTGGACAACTTAACAAAAAATTACGGACAGCCTAAATGCTCCCCTGTAGTGCCCCCAGTAACTTAATTGGTCCCCTATAGTGACCCGAGCAGCTTAATGGGATTGTCCAGCCCCTTATATTGATGACATATCCCATTATTAGCGGGGTTCCGATGCCCGACATCCTTACCGATCAGTTGTGAGACAAGGAGCCGGTGCTCCTTGTGAACACCGCTTCCTCTTCATTACACCGCACTTTGAAGTGAGTGGAGTGGGTGCCTGCAACTACACTATGCTGCTGCTCCATTGGAGATGACACGTAGTGTGATGACGAGGAAGCAGTGCTCGCATGGAGTGCCGCCTCCTTGTTTCACAGCTAATCGGCCAGGGTCTTGGGTGTCGGACCTCCGCCAGTTAGATATTGATAATCTATCCTGAGGCTAGGTCATCAGTATTAGGGGCTGGACAACCCCTTTTAAATGATCGCATAGCTTAAACGGCCCTCTTTAGCAGCCTCAGCTGTTGCGACTGAAAATGGCCCCCTATATTGCCCCCAAATAGTATAAATTGTCCCCTATATTGCCCCAAGTAGTATAAATTATCCCCTACAGTGCCCCCAGTAGTATAAATGGTCCCCTATAGTGCCCCCGAGTAATATAAATGGTCCCCTATAGTTCCCCCAGTCCTGCAACACATATAGCCACAGATACTGATGAAGCTCAGGCTGAGCAGGACATAGGGCTGGGGAGACACTGGGGAGGACACCTTTCCCTCTGCCTCCTCCCTCCCCTCCCCTCCTTCCCTCTTGCTTGTGCTCGATTTGGAAGGCAGGCTGCCCAGTGCCCACATGATTCAGTCAACCCTCCCATCCCGTCGCACTCGCTTGCCTCCTGGAGTCCTGCGCACCTCGGCTCCTTCATTCTGCTGCCCGGCCCCTCCTCCTCAGGTAATCCTTGTGCGCCGGCAGCTGCCCGCCCTCTCAGAGCGCCAGCGCCGCCGGAACTTCGCTTTCTGCACTGCTCTGCACAGTCTGTACTACGCACGCATGCGCAGTACAGACTTCAGGGTTTCAGCACAAAATTTCATGGACGTTGTAGCGTCCGGCAGAGAAAAACAACCATTTTTTGCGGACTGTCCCTAAATTTACGGACGGTTGGCAACCCTGCCGCCATTCTCTCTCGTAGGCCACAGGCTGCTAGTTCTAAAGCCTATGAGGTGACACAAAGCAATAACATCATAGCAGCCACCTGTGCTGGGTCTCAGGCAGCGCAATTAATTCATTGTAACCACTTGCGCCAGGATGCTGGCAACTCAGGCCAAGGGCTAGAAAAGTCCTGTGGCCTGTTTCACAGACTGAAGTATGGAGCAGGATTCAGATGAGTAGGTTTTTTTTCTGACACTTTGGGATGTGGTCAATAAAGTAGATGGTGTTGTAAGTACAGGGAGCACAACAGGGGGACATTATAAGTACTAGGACAATACGGGGGGGGTTTATTACTACTGGGGTAACTACAGGGGGACATTATTACTACTAGGTGCACTACAGGAGAACATTATAACTATTGGGGACACTAAAGGTGTGCATTATAACTACTCATGCATTATAGAGAGCATTATAACCATTGAGTGATGGGATAGATGGGAATTATTACTTTTGGGGGCTCTACAGGGGCTTCCTTACTACTGGGGGCACATTAGGAAGCCTTATAGCTACTAAGGTAACTTTAGCAGCCTTATTGCTACTTGTGGCACTTTAGGGGGCCTCATTGCTACTGGGGCTCCTTGGGGGGCCCTATTTCTACTTTAGATGGTCACTTTAGATGGGGGCACTTTAGATGGTCATATTATTACTGGGAGCATTATAGAGGGGCCTAATAACTACTGGAAGCTCTACAGGGGGCTCTTATGGAGATGCTTTACTACTGGGGGCACTTTAGGTGGCCTTATTGCTACTGAGGACACTTTAGGGTGCCTTATCACTACATGAGACACTACAGATAGGTTTTTTTTTTACTACTGAAGGCTCTACACAGTGACTTTTTGCTACGGGGGGCACTTTGGAGAGTATTATTACTACTGGGGGTATTATTACTCCTGGGGGCATTATTATTATTATTAGGCACAATATGAAGGGCACTCTCAGAGAGTATTATCACTGTAGGGGGTACTCTTAATGAGAGAAAGAATTATAATTGGTAGGACTTCTGGGAGCACTTTTAGTATGGGGCTACTATCTGTATGGTACTATTATTCCTTCAATATTGAGTATAACAGCAGGGTAACACTGTTGCAGAACCAGCAGGAGGAGGATGATGTAAAAGTGATAAATCTAAGATGTGTGTGTGGCAAGCTCGGCAGAGGTAAGACATGGGCCAAAAGGAGGAGATGAGGAAAGAACTTATATAATCAGAGAAAACATCACTGGATGTAATAAGTATGTAGTGCTGTATACTCCTGTCTGTTTGGTAGAGAGGAATGTCCACCCAAACTTGCCATTATCACTAGGGTGGGGATGGAAGGTTGGATAGGGGATAGCACAAACATATTTTACATTCACCATACAAAACAACACGTGGGCCTGTCTGTTTTGAAATACCAGGGATCAATATTTCAGTCCCATTCAACGACCATGACTGTCTTAGATATTGTTCCTGTCTATGCATTAACTGCGCTGCTGTTTAATCATGTTATATGCAGATGCATCTACATCTACCCTCGGAACCCCCCCCCCCCACATACCATTACTACAATGAGACAAGTAATGTTGCACACCATACTTAGGCTACTTTCACACTAGCGGCAGGCCTGATCCGGCAGGTGAAGGGTGCTGCCGGATCAGGCCTGCCGCAGTGACATGTGTGGAGCCAGAACCGCGCTCCGGCCCCACACATGTCACACAGTACATACATACACATAAACATACACACACATATACACAGACAAATACACATACATACTTACATGCTCCCAGCAGGTCTTCAGAGCGTCGGAGGGACAGGACGACTCGCACAGGTGACGATTCCCCACAGCGCCCTCTGCTGGGCGCCTGGTGGAATCGTCACCTGTGCGCGCCGTCCTGTCCCTCCGACGCTCTGAAGACCTGCCGGGGTGCATGTAAGTATGTATGTGTATTTGTATGTGTATATGTCTGTGTATGTTTATGTTTATGTGTATGTCTATGTCTGTATGTGCGTATGTGTACCCGGATCCGTCATGAACTCCATTGAAAGTCAATGGAGGGCGGATCCGGGTACCATTGTGGTCACACCAGACGGATCCACCCCCATTGACTTGCATTGGGGGTCATTCCGGATCCGTCTTGGTGCGGATGCCTGGACCGGAGAGCAACCGCAGCATGCATCCGTTGTCTTCGGTTCAGTTTTGTCCCCATTGACAATGAATGGGGACAAAACTGAAGCGTTTTATTCCGGTATTGAGCCCCTATGACGGAACTCAATACCGGAATTAAAACGCTAGTGTGAAAGTAGCCTTACTCTAAAAATAACCCTTACCCTGAAGCAATCTCAAAGAATGCTTTCTTACCTTCACTCACTTAAATGGCAGGTTAACCACATTAGCTAACTTTAGTAACCCAGTTAAGTGCTCTAAAATCCCATGTTATCTCAAAAAAGGAGACAATTAATATAGTTTTCTTACAGGTGATACACTTTTCATATTATAATCCACAGCACTTTTCCAGGAACTCAAAGAGGGAGGGTTGTCTTCACTATTGCAAAACATATACTGTCCATATTTACGACTCATTAACCAATTATAGCTCATAAAAGAGATCCTTACTATGTTATGATAGGTAGCTTTATAGCAATAAACCTAAGCAAGCAATCAGGATGTACCAAGCAATAAGAAAAGGGCCAGATTGAGTGCAGTGAAATGGTTGTCGCCCTGTTTTACTCAACATCTTGTTCCGCCTGATGCTTCAATAAAGAGGAATTTTTATCTGGATGGTTAGTGCCATGCTTCACAAATTCTTCTTATGAATTGTTGACTAGGAAAAGATACAATAACTCATGGACTGAACGTCAATCATAAGAGGGGATCTTTATCTCCCCTTAGAGCCCACCCATGAAAAAAAGACTCCCACTCAGAGCTCTCACACACGTTAAAAAAGCTATTCTATGTCATTAAAGAGGACCTGTCACTTCTTCTGACATGTCTGTTTTAATAGCTTCATGCACTCCCGATGTAATAACAATTCTGGAGCATCTATTCATATAGCTCTATGTTATGCCATTCCTTTATTATTTCTACTAGAAGTTATGAATGAATTGCTAGCAGTCTGCAGTAAGGGTACAGAGGGGTGGTAACCAGTTGGGGGTGTGTACCTGCACAGTCTTACTCTATCCAATCAGTGCTACCATGTTCAGACTGTGCAGGTACACACCCCCAACTGGTTACCACCCCTCTGTACCCTTACTGCAGACTGTTAGCAATTCATTCATAACTTCTAGTAGAAATAATAAAGGAAAGGCACAACATAGAGCCATAAGAATAGATGCTCCAGAATTGTTATTACATGGGGAATGCATGAAGCAATTAACACAGGCATGTCAGGAGTGGTGACAGGTTCTCTTTAATAGACACATGGAAATACATGCACACTTCCTTCTAATATAGATTTTACGTACTATTCTGGCCCACACAACTCATTTCACGGATAAGATCACCTCCTCCTACCTGCATCAGCTATGCGCTCAGTGAAAAGTGCAAAAATACTGAGCAGTATGTACACAGACCAATCATCTGTAGTAATAGTTCAAACCTCATCAGGGTTCCTTGATACGCGGCAGATTTTGTTGCAGAAATTTTTACGACTGAAAATCAGTTCCATTCATCTTAATGTTGCTTCCTGCCAAAACAACCTCATTCAGATGGATGGATCTGATTTTCTTTCGTAAAAATTTCTGCAACAAAACCTGCTGGGCCTGAAGGCTTCCTTATGGAGGCAACTTCCCTCAATTTGGACGCTGGAGGCTGCATGAATCTGTGTTACACTCAAAACAAAATAAATATAACATCACACAAAACATGCAAGCTCCAGTCATCTGGGAAGCTCACAAAAACGTAAAAAGGAACAGATTTCCCTCTCCTCCTCTCAAAACAAAGCCCGACGATGTACAGTAATATTACCATCCTCAGATCTATCACCACAGCTAGAAATCTAACACAAAGACACTGTCAACGCTGGAGGAAGTATTAACCAAGAGCAAACAATCACCAAAGTTCTTCATGAACCTTTAAGGCTGTTTTAACACTGCCGGTGTTTTGGAAGATAATCGCCAACGAGTATTTGTATGAACGATTGTTAGCGATCATCTTGCAGTGTAGTACTGCAGCTGATTGCCTGATGAATGAGCAAATGCTCGTTCATTAGGCAATTGTGATTTTTAAGCAAGCTTAAAAATCATGGTTTGCTGGAGGCAGATGCTGCGGGGGAGATGGCTGCATGTAATAGAAGTGGTCTTCTCCGGTAGCTAGCAGGCGATTACCGGGAGGGAACGCTTCCCTCCTGACAATTGCTTGCTCAATCGGCCTGTGTAATACAGGCTTTAGAATAAATTGTTCCTCCACAGGACAATCTGCTCAGAAACGATGAGTTAGGTGTCCACACAGATCACTTCACCTGATGAATAATCGTTTTGCTTTTTCATCGGGTAATCTGCACCTACATTTGTTCCAGATAATCGGCCTGTGTAAACTTGCCATTAGGGTCCATTCAGACGTCCGAATTTTGCGGACTGCACATGGCCGGCACTATAATAGAAATGCCTTTTCTTGTCCGTGGCTGCAGACAAGAATAGGACATGTTCTATTTTTTTTTCATTGAAAATGAATGGGTCCGCACCCTGCGGGCCCATTTTCCGGACATGTGAATGGACCCTTTTTTCTGGAGCCTGCACTGCAGTAATTGGCGCCAGATGCGTCAAACGTTGCATACAGATAAATTTGATGCATCTGTTTTTTTTTTTAAATCTGTTCATCTGTTTTTCCATATAGGTACAAAACAGCAATAAGGTCATCAAAATTTCAGTCAATGATAAAATCATCAACAAATAAGTCACCCACAGACAATTCCCAGCTCTACCCAAATCCCATGCGCACCAGAACAGACAATTCACCTCCCCGGGACAACAATCAAATAATGGCTGATACTAAAAGAGGTGTAAATTTGATGCATCTTCTGTCTTGAGATGTTACTCCACTTTCTTTGTCTCCCGACCCCCTTTACTGGTATAAGATTTTTTTTCTATAATTTGAAGTTCATAAATTTGGCTTAAATCAGCTTAAAAGTCTAACCTTGCCCCCTTTCCCCTTTTGATTTTTGCATATAAGCCCAAAATGTCACAAAGCCAGATTTTGCCACTTTAGGAAGCTACAATTCTGGAGTGCAGGGCTTGATAAGTCCCCCGTGTATTTTGTAATATTTTACCCTATGTTATCTCATTAGCATAAATAAGAATACACTGAAAGGAATTCTTAGGTAGATGAAGATGGGAAAGTTTTCGCTTACTTATTCATTTACTTTGCCAAACAATTTCAAATGTGAGTCTATATATGTCTAACTACATATACAAGTCTATTTAATTCAAGTGGTAAAGTTGCAGTAGAATGGAGGTGTCTGTGACACAGAAACAGCATGGATGTTCTCGTATAATATGGCCACATCTACAGAGAAATGAACAGCAATGTTCTACATACCGGGTCCATGGCTCTAGAATTTGGGATTTGTATTCTTTGGCATAACTGAAGCTTCTTGCAAGTGTCCAAGCTTCATTTCTCTTTAAATTCAGAGCCTCCAGATCAGACCAGTCTAAAGTGGGACATGGCTGCTCTGCACTTTACCTTAATTCAGCTTAAATTTCAGAAATAGCATTTCAGGAATGTCCTGCTCTGCCATGTGGGAAATGCTGTAGGACCTATTATCAGCACATTGTCAGAAACTGAACAAACAGGTATGAGATTGGATGGCGGTAGATATAATGAAAGCTCTATAGAGAATCACTTGTCACGTTACTGGCTCGTCTCTTTATAAAAGAAGTTAGTCACTTCGTAGCACTTTCTATCCTAAAAATAATTTTGCAAAATAAATCCATCAGCGAAGTATGTATGTAGAACTACACCTAATAGGCATTTTTCTCATGTCACTATTTTTGTTTGCAGACACTTTACATGTTGCTCCAGTGAATAGCATAGTTTGCTGAGTTAGTGTTTTTTATTTTTTTAATTGTCACATGCCAGGTCACTGATGTTTTAGGCTGAATTCTCACACAGGGAATAATTTAGCAGGCCCTGCGCTCCAGAATTCTGCTTTTAAAAAGTCACAAAATGGGGCTTTTACAATTTGCGCAAAATGTTTCTGGCCTTTTTAAATTTTTACACCACTCCAGTTTTTAAAAAAGGTGGAAAAGTAGATGCTGTTAGCTTTATTAATGCGTTTCACTGCAGATTTATGGCAGCGAAAGCTGCAAAAAAAAAAAAAAAAAAGGTCTATCGACTCAAGTAGCCCCCTACTGCAGAAAACTCATACATCTAGACAAAAATGTTAGATTTAAAGATGCTCTGAATTTAACAAGCAACATTTCATCAATTTGGTGCAAAGTACTCTACACAGACTCAATGAAAACTTGTTTTAAATATATTCCCTCATGATAAATTCCCCCACAGTATTTTGCAATTTCTTTGTGTCATTTGTGTTGCAGTTTTTAAACAGCTGTTATTTTTAGTTATAAATGCTACAGTCAGAAGTTACTGGAAAGTCTACATTAGTTGTAATTGGATAGTAGAGCATGTACTGTATATAACTAGATTAACTGGTTTGTAAATTTAGGTACTTGGTTTTTAGACATATAATAAACCAAGTACCATATTTTTGCTCCATAAGACACACTTTTTTTCCCCCAAAAATGGAAGAAAAATGTCCCTGCGTCTTATGGGGTCAATGCTAATGAGCGCTTCCATTATGGAAGCGCTCATTAGCAACGGAGGACCGGGAAGCGGTGAAGACTCTGTACTTACCGCTTCCTGGTCCTCCGTTCGGATGTGCAGGGCTGTGCACTGCGTGAGGGCGCTCTGTGACCTCACGCTGTGCGCGCCTGGTCACAGAACAGCCGTAGCAAGAAGAAGACAGAGCGCGGATGGAGGAGCGGCGGCATCCAGGAGCAAGAGAGGTAAGTGGCTTTTTTATTTTAATAGAGGCATGCTGAGCTCATAATGGGGGCTAATAAGAGGCATGGCGGCTGAATACAGGCATGGGGGCTGATATGGGGGATGAAGTGAGGCATGGGGGCTGATATGGGGGATGAAGTGAGGCATGGGGCTGATATGGGGGGTAATTACAGGCATGGAGGGCTGATATGGGGGCTAATTACAGGCATGGGGGCTGATATGGGGGTAATTATAGATATGGGGTAATTACAGGCATGGGGTTCTAATTACAGGCATGGGGGCTCATATGGGGGCTGATGAGAGGCATATGGGGGCTGATAAGAGGCATGGGGCTCTTATTTGAGGTCTGATTGGGGGTCACTCGCATTGGGATCTGAGCTGAGGTCTAATTGGGGGTCTGATCTGAGGTCTTATTAACATTGGGGGGGGGGGGGTTAATTGGGGCTGTGAGCTGAGGTCTGATTAACATTGGGGGTCTGATTGCTGGTCTGACCTGAGATCTAATGAAAAATATTTTTTCTTATTGTCCTCCTCTAAAACCGAGGTGCGTCTTATGGGCCGATGCGTCTTAGAGGGAGAAAAATACGGTAATTCATATACAAGTAGTTACAATATACAATATTCAAGTAATTCAATACAAAAATAAAAAACAATATATCAGTATATATTTATAATACATAACAAAAATAAAAAGATTTCATATAGCCTCTGTCAGCATGATCAACTCAGATTTATTGTTTTTAAAGAGGATCTATCAGCATGATAAACCCTATTAAAACCAGGCATACTGATTGGTAGGGCTCACCATGCTGATACTGCCTACCAGGTTTAATAGGGTTGATCATGCTGATAGATCCTCTTTAAAAAACAATAAATCTGAGCCCTTGGTATGAACTGGGGTCCAGGGGGTATTATTTAAAGGGAACCGGTCTGCTAAAAAATGCATAAACCACCAGCATTACCTCACAGATCACGTTTCATCAAGTTTCATCAAGTTTCATCAAGTTTCATCACATTTCTAAATTTGGTTTTCTTTTTGCTCTCTGAAGCACGTAATTGCAGAAAAAAATTTGTTGCGGATTTCAACCTTCTCAATAGAGTGGGTGAAATTTTCTGTGGAAATACGGCTAAAACCACAGCAGATTTTTCAGATAACTAAATTGATAGTCCTGAAACTGCTGGCAAATCTGATAATTATTAGGTTTCTCAGATAGAAATAGTACATCGCTGCTCCAGTTATTTTCCATATATTAAGAAGTCACTAATAGGCTATATTTGCCAAGGATGTTTTGTGCTGCTAAGTAATCTGATGTATGGAGGCAATGATTATGATAGTTGCTCATTATACTATAATGATCTATAGGCTATAATTTTGACTCAACAGTTTACTGAAAAAATACACAGTATCAGAAGTGGAGGTAGCTTAGAAAAAAGTAAGAAATCTGGATAGACATTTTTTAAGGAAAAGAAAGATCAGGAAAGTATGAAAGTTGATGAATAGATGTCAGCTAAACTGATAGTTTATTATAATATTCATTATAGAAAAGTTGAAAATATAATTTCTAAACATTGCCATGTATTGCAAAAGGATATACTTATAGGGTCCTTGATCCCGCAAAACCCTACAATAGTGTATACAAGGGTGCCCAGCTTAGGACTAAGGGTCGTCCCTACAGTATGATCTCAGAAAAGAAAAGTTAGATTTAACCCCTTTTAGCTTTCTCTGAATGGTTTCTAAATATTTAAAAAGCAAAAATGGTGCTCAAGACCTGCATATATTATTCTAAAATTTATTGGAAGTCACCATAGACATATAATAAAAAAAGTCATTCATATATGCAAAGGTAAAAACAATATTTCAAAATATATTTATAATACATAACAAAAATAGAAGACTAAACTGTAAGTGCACCAGTTTCCCAAGAAGAACCCAGACTATTAAAGAGTCTTTCACCTGGTTTTTCACCTATATAACTAAAAGCACTGCCCTACAGAAGATTGCAGGCACATCCCAGACATACAGTGCCTTGCGAAAGTATTTGGCCCCCTGGAACTTTTCAACCTTTTGCCACATTTCAGGCTTCAAACAAAAAGATATAACATTTTAAATTTTTGGTGAAGAATCAACAAGTGGGTCACAATTGTGAAGTGGAATGAAATTTATTGGATCATTTAAACTTTTTTTGTAATAATAAAACTGAAAAGTTGGGCATGCAAAATTATTCGGCCCATTTACTTTCAGTTCAGAAAACTGACTCCAGAAGTTGATTGAGGATCTCTGAATGATCCAATGTTGTCCTAAATGACTGATGAGGATAAATAGAATCCACCTGTGTGTAATCAAGTCTCCGTATAAATGCACCTGCTCTGTGATAAGTCTCAGGGTTCTGCATCATGAAGACCAAGGAACACACCAGGCAGGTCCATGATACTGTTGTGGAGAAGTTTAAAGCCGGATTTGGATACCAAAAGATTTCCCAAGCTTTAAACATCCCAAGGAGCACTGTGCAAGCGATCATATTGAAATGGAAGGAGTATCAGACCACTGCAAATCTACCAAGACCCGGCCGTCCCTCTAAACTTTCATCTCAAACAAGGAGAAGACTGATCAGAGATGCAGCCAAGAGGCCCATGATCACTCTGGATGAACTGCAGAGATCTACAGCTGAGGTGGGAGAGTCTGTCCATAGGACAACAATCAGTCCAACACTTTACAAGTCTCGTTTACAGTTTGCCACAAGCCACCTGGGAGACACACCAAACATGTGGAAGAAGGTGCTCTGGTCAGAAGAAACCAAAATCGAACTTTTTGGAAACAATGCAAAACAATATGTTTGGAGTAAAAGCAACACAGCTCATCACCCTGAACACACCATCCCCACTGTCAGACATGGTGGTGGCAGCATCATGGTTTGGGCCTGCTTTTCATCAGCAGGGACAGGGAAGATGGTTAGAATTGATGGGAAGATGGATGGAGCCAAATACAGGACCATTCTGGATGAAAACCTGTTGGAGTCTGCAAAAGACCTGAGACTAGGACGGAGATTTATCTTCCAACAAGACAATGATCCCAAACATAAAGCAAAATCTACAATGGAATGGTTCAAAAATAAACGTATCCAGGTCTTAGAATGGCCAAGTCAAAGTCCAGACCTGAATCCAATTGAGAATATGTGGAAAGAGCTGAAAACTGCTGTTCACAAACGCTCTCCATCCAACCTCAAAGAGCTCAAGCTGTTTTGCAAGGGAGAATGGGCAAGAATTTCAGTCTCTAGATGTGCAAAACTGATAGAGACATACCCCAAGCGACTTGCAGCTGTAATCGCAGCAAAAGGTGGCGCAACAAAGTATTAATGCAAGGGGGCCGAATAATTTTGCACACCCCACTTTTCAGTTTTATTATTACATAAAAAGTTTTAATGATCCAATAAATTTCATTCCACTTCACAATTGTGACCCACTTGTTGTTGATTCTTCACCAAAAATTTAAAATGTTATATCTTTTTGTTTGAAGCCTGAAATGTGGCAAAAGGTTGAAAAGTTCCAAGGGGCCGAATACTTTCACAAGGCACTGTAAGTGTACAGAGCAGTGCCAAATGGAGGAGGCTTTCTGTACACTTGTGAGCTTACAGTACTTTGCATATCATATAATAGACTATTCTATATCTAAGGAGAGACAATGCTGTGCACTATATTGACAGTCGATGCACTAATACGGACCTTGACAATCGATAGCTCTCTTATCACTGTGTATTAGTGACCAATAAGCATATCCATTGCCTCCATATATTGGATTACTTACAAGCATGAATCATCATTGGAAAATATGGCCTATTAGTGACTGCTTAGTAACTGGAGTAACACTGTACTAGTTATATAATTATACTGATTATCAGATTTACTAACAATTTCAGGATTATCGATTTAGTTGTGAGTATGGTTGCTTCTAGCTGCTTTAAATGGACATATTGATTTTTAAGCAGTGCTGATTAGAGATGAGCGAGCATGCTCGGGTGCTAATGCGTACTAATTTATAAAATGCGTACGCATTAGTGTACATACTAAAATATGCGTAGGAATTGCGTGCGGATTTTGAAAAAACGCACGCAATTTCCACCCGAGCATGCTCGGCCAAGCATGCTCGCTCATCTCTAGTGCTGATGTATGGGCCAAGCACATTAAATACTACCCCATGGACACTAGTTCACACCTAGTGCTCCAATTTATTGTTTTTAAAAGCTTTTAATTTTTGCTATGTATTAATAATTTATTTCGAAAAATTGTTTTTACTTTTCTTTTCATATACATGAATTACTTGGTTTATTATACATCTATGGTGATCTCTATTAAATTGTAGATTATATGCAGGTCTGGAGAACCATTTTTGCCTTTTAAATGATCTGGTATTACCTAATGGTAAAAAGCACAAATACGGCTGCCCGACCAACCATCTATCCACCTCGTCCTTGGTTGAGCCACCCACTCACCCCAGAATTATAATGATTTGCCTAGTTCTCTTATATTTTTCCTTATCAATGTTGCCATGTACATCTGCATATTCAGTTATCATATCATGAAGGATGTTTTGCATCTTTTTCTGTGATTTTTGATAAATGTATGTTCTTGAAGGAGTGGCACTTTCAATTAACATAGTAACAGTTTATAAGGCCAAAAAAAGACATCTGTCCATCCAGTTCGGCCTGTTTTCCTACAAGTTGATCCAGAGGAAGGCAAAAAACCCCTGTGAGGTAGAAGCCAATTTTCCTGACTTTAGGGGAAAAAATTCCTTCCCGACTCCAATCAGGCAATCAGAATAACTCCCTGAATCAACGACCCATCTCTAGTAACTATAACCTGTAATATTATTACCCTCCAGAAATACATCCAGACCCCTCTTGAACTCTTTTACTGAACTTACCATCACCACCTCCTCAGGCAGAGAGTTCCACAGTCTCACTGCTCTTACCGTAAAGAATCCTCTTCTATGTTTGTTCACAAACCTTCTTTCCTCCAGGCGCAGAGGATGTCCCCTCGTCACAGTAACAGTCCTCGGGATAAATAAATGATGGGAGAGATCTCTGTACTGACCCCTGATGTATTTATACATAGTTATTAGCTCTCCTCTCAGTCGTCTTTTTTCTAAAGTGAATAAGCCTAATTTTGATAATCTTTCTGGGTACTGTAGTCCACCCATTCCAGTTATTACTTTAGTTGCCCTCCTCTGAACCCTCTCCAGCTCTGCTATGTCTGCCTTGTTCACAGGAGCCCAGAACTGTACACAGTCCTCCATGTGTGGTCTGACTAGTGATTTGTAAAGTGGCAGGACTATGTTCTCATCACGGGCATCTATGCCTCTTTTGATGCAGCCCATTATCTTATTGGCCTTGGCAGCAGCTGTCTGACACTGGTTTCTACAGCTTAGTTTGCTGTCCACTAAAATTCTTAGGTCCTTTTCCATGTCAGAGTTACCCATTGTTTTACCATTTAGTATGTACTGGTGACTTGAATTATTCCTTCCCATGTGCATAACCTTACATTTGTCAGTGTTAAACCTCATCTGCCACAAGTGTGAATGTGCTCCTATTATCTAGGGAGCAGCATTTATATATATATAAAAAAAAAAAAATATATATATATATATATATATATATATATATAGTGTATTATATTATATTAGTATAATAGTATCTTTTGTCAGATACTTTATCAACCAGATCATAACTGTGTGACTATAAAAATTTGTCTCTGATGTTACCATGTTTCTGAAATATGACTCAATTAATTATCTTTAATTGTTTTGGTACATTTTAATTTTATTCTTTCAAGGACTAAAATTAAAGGAGTTGGCTGGTTTCCTCGGTTTCCTATACTGATGATCTATCGCCGGGATAGGTCATCAACATCAGACCGTCGGGGTTCCGACTCCCGTCACCCCAGCCAATCAACTATTTGAAGAGAACGAAGTGCTAGGGCAAGCAATGCATCCTCTTCACTGTTTACTTGCTCGCTGTGCAGCAATGAGCCGTTTACTTCAATGGGAAGGCGCAGATACACTCCGCTCCTTCTCATTGAAGTGAATGGGACAGAGGAGCTGTAGTTACACCTTCTCACTGTTGCTGTTGATCCAATATTGACCTATCCTGAGCATAGGTCACCGGCCAACCTCTTGAAGAAACGTTGCAGAACCTGAATATAGACTCAGTATCAAGTACCTGAAATGCAGTTATTTCAGCAGCACGTGAAACTGATCACTATAACATTACATGACCAACAGACTAGGCAGTAACCTGATATATCAGAGTACATGGGGAGCTGCCTATTCAGCTGCTTTCGTGGAAGTCTAGATGAAAGATCTGATTGTAGTAACCATTCATGTGAAAGAAAGCAAAGAAATGCACCTAGATAAACTCCTCCATACACTTTTTTTTTTTTTTAGTACAAAAGTGGTTTCATGAAGTCTCATACAAATTTACAGATTCATAGATATTTCCAGTATAGCTCCTAGAGTTTAACCTACATTGACAATTATAACCTCGCTCCATCATTGCCATTCAGCATCAATGGCACTGATAGAGAGACCAGTATAGCGCTAAGCTAACTCCACTCTCAGTCCAAAGGACCTTGAAAGGATCATCAGCAGGGAAGGACTGGCCATAGACCCTACAGGAACATTTTCCGGTGGGCCGATGACAAGGGGGACACTTTTAAGGGGTTCTCTGGGAATTAAGAAAATAAAAATATTTAAATATTACTTTATAATAAATGTATCCCCAAATACCTTTCATTATTTATAATGACTCATTTTGTCTAGGGAGCAATCATTAGGAGAAATAAAATGGCTGCCGTCCTATTAGTACACACAAAACTTCCTAACATATGAACAGTCTGGCCCTGTTTTTAGATGCTAACTGCTTTCACACACAGCTTTTTGTGGCCGTTTTTATGCAGGTTTTGACCCAAAGTCAGAAAAGGACCTAACAGTTGTCGTTCCTTAAGATTTCTCATTCCCTTCCAACTGACTTAAAAAAAAACACCACAAAAAGCTGTGCGTGAACCACCATAAATCTTAGACTACCCCCCATATCCTAAGGAAGAAGCACCTATTAACCCAGATTTTCACTTTTTTTTTGCTATTAACACATATGAACAATGAAAAACATTTGTTTTATTTGTGATTTATAAACCATTTTCTCCGTGTATGCTCTAATAAAGCTTTTATATAGCTTTGACAGTGTATTTTTCCTGATACTTGATGCCTGTAATAACTTAATAAAATAGTGCGATTGAACCAACATTTTCCCCTGATCTTTCATGTGATTATATGCACTCAAAATGCGATAATATTTTAACCACGCATCCTCCTTAATGTAAAATTTCGCCTGTAGTTCAGTGAATGGGACTATAACACCACCAACAAACAATTGATATACCTTCGTAATCCCCTTGGATACCCAGTAACTTCTATCTATATTATCAAAAAACTCCAATAAATACGGGTTGTTCCAGATTGGAGTAACCTGCAAACAGCCTTTAAGCCCTAGAAATTTTTTCAACAAACCCCAACACCCACATAGTAATTTCCCATATGGAAGTGCATATACCGGTGATTGCTTATCCTTACTAATTTCTAACAATTCATTTGAAGTAACATCTTTCCCGTAAAGAGACATTAATCTCACTTTTAAATCATAATCTCTCCCTAACAATAATGACTGTAGTTGGGAGACGACAAAATACCCCTGGAAAAAGGGAAGAGCCAACCCGCCCTAGTTTTTTGGCTTATATAAGTACATTAGCTTTATTCTTCCTCTTTTCCTGCCCCAAATCAATTCGTTTAACATTCTTTCGATCAGTTTGAAAGTTTTATTATCAACCCAGATAGGTGAAGCATTCAAAATATATAAAAACTGGGACAAAAGAATAGATTTAATCAACGCAATTCTGTCAGCCCTAGAGAACGGTATTTTCAACCAGGCATGAATCTTATGTCTTGTTTTTTCTATTGTGGGTTTAATATTAAGATCCTTAAATTCCTCTATATTTGATGACACTTTTATACCTGAATATTCAAAATTCTCACATTGGCCTAATATCCTGAGATTACCACACTCCAAATTTCCTTCTAATGGCATTAGGATTGATTTGGCCCAATTTATATCTAAACCGGAGAAAACACCAAACTCCGATATTGCGGACATAGTCCTAGGGATTGATTTAACAGAGTCGCTTAAAAGAATAAGGACATCGTCTGCATATAACCTTATCTTAACGTCTACACCTCCGCATCCACAACCTTTAATCTCCCCATCTTTCCTGATAATAATAGCTAGTGGTTCAATAAATAACGCAAATAATAAAGGGGATAACGGGCAACCCTGTTAGTGCCTCTACTCAATTTAATATCTTCAGTGAGATGGCCATTAACATTAATTCTAGCACAGGGGTCTTTATACATAAGTTTGACCCAGTTAAATATGTAGGACCAAAACCGAAGTTTTTCTTGACAGCCCACAGGAACCGCCACTCGACCCTATCAAATGCCTTAGTGGCATCTAAAGAAAGGATCGAGCGGAGCTCCCCCCTGCCCATTTGCATAGCCACGAACATAGCACGAATATTGGAAAAAATAATTCTAGTGGGCATAAATCCACTTTGATCCGGGTGAATAAGATCTAAAATAACTTTTTTCAATCTATTGGCCAAGATCTTAGCAAGCAGCTTAATGTCCGTATTTAACAGTGAAATAGGCCTATATGATTCTGTCTCCTCCAGATCTTTACCTTTCTTAGGAATCAAAACTATAAGTGCTTCTTTCATAGAACACGGGAGTTCCTCTAATTTATATGACTCATTGAGAACCATAGACAATCTAGGCAAAAGAACTGACCCAAATTTTCTATAAATCTCAAAAGGAAAGCCACCCGAACCTGGGGAAGAATTCCCAGAGGAGGATTGCAGAGCCAATTCTAGATCTCTAGTAGAAATAGGAACATCTAATTCTTCCATTTGACGGGCGGTCAATTTAGGAAATTGTACTTGGGACAAATATTCTTCAATCTCCAACTCCGATTTAGAAATAGTTGAAGAAAACAATGCTAAAAAATAGTTTTTAAAAACCTCCTGAATTTCACTCTGATGACATGTTCTTTGCCCCGACCCTATTTTGATAGCAGTAATAGGGAGACTATTATCTTGGTTCTTAATAACTGTTGACAGTAATCTACCAGGCTTACCCCCTTCACTATATAATTTTTGACGCCTAAAAAAGTTCCTATGTTGGGCCTTAGTCAATCGGAACTCCCTAAGTTGGATATGTGCCGTATTAAGGGCTTCTTCATTAACCTTAGATGGATCCCTAGTGAACTCCTCTTCCTTTGCGATAACAACTGTCCACTAAGTTCTTTTCTTCTCTCCGAAAAGCTCTACGCTTAACTTTTACTCTGCTATATAAGATGCCCCGGACATGCGCTTTAAGAGCGTCCCACACAAAAAACAAAGAAGTGGATCCTACAGTTAATTGAAGTGAGTTTTAATTAAACAAACTATGGCGGGCAGATGTTTATGGACAATATCCAATACAGCGCACCTCTTTATCCTATCATTCAAGCCTCTGATATTCCATGCTATTATTCTACTCATCTATCAGTAGAAAAGAGGAATGGGATGAAAGGAAAAAAAACAAAAACAAACCCCAATCCCCCATCGTCCATATTCCCACCCCTACTTTCCCATAATCCATCGCCCTTGCTCAACGTGCTCTGCTACTCAAGCAGAACCCTTTTAACCTCTCACACTACAACACCCTCTCCCCCACCTCTCACTCCCCACTGGAAGCTTTATAAGAAGACTGCCAAAAAAAAACACAAAAAACACATATTTAAAAATTAACATGACTCAGCCACTCATATTCCTTCCTGGTCCAGCCAGTCAGCTAATTCCCCAGCTTGATTAAAAAACGTTGTTGAGTCCTTGTAAATAACTCTAAGCGTGGCAGGGAAAAGCAAAAAGTACTTAATATTGGCTGCAACCAGGCGCTTTTCAGATTCATTATAACTGTGAATTTTATCCATTGTGGCTTTGGAAAAGTCAGGAAAAAGGGCAATCTTAGATCCATTATAAAACAATGTTTGTTTCTCCCTGGCTTTACGAAGAATAACGTCGCGATCAGAAGAAGATAATATCTTCGCCAGAATTACTCTGGGGGGTGCACCAGGAGGGGGTCTTCTGACTGAAACTCTATGGCCTCTTTCCACCAAAAACACTTTAGACAACCCCTCCTGACCCAACACTTCCAAGATCCATTTCTATATAAATTGCGCTACATTTTTATCCCCGACATCTTCAGGAAAACCAAGAAAACGTATATTACAACGTCTATTCCTGTCCTCTACTTCAATCACTTTTTGCTTCACACTTTCCATCTCCTTATTTGCAGCTCTCAGTTCCTCTTTCAGTGATTTCACCTCCTGCTCTAAAGTGATGGTCCGGGACTCATATTCCCCCATCCTCTTACTCATTTTTATCAAATCGGTCTTCATTAGTGCAATATCTGATCGTACACCTCCCATTTGTGCCGTTAAATCTTCTAGTACTAGACTAGATTTTTGGACTGAAGTCAAAATTTCTAATAACATCGTATTAGTCACTGAGTCCAGACCCCCTGCCTCCATGCCAGCATCCCGTAAAGGTATTCTGGTATTAATGCTACACTTATTTGAAAAAAAAAAAAAAAAGTAAATAAAAAATTTTAAAAAAAATTAAAACATTTTTTACATTTTTTTTGTTTTACATTTTTTTTCAAATAAGCGTAGCATTAACACCAGAATACCTTCTACTACTATGGCACTGTTGTACTTGATTTGCTTTGCAGGGTGCTGTTGCATTGTATCCTTTTTCCTTTCTGTATTTAGCCATGGCAACGTGCATCTGCTCATTGGGTGGTGCTGACTGACACCCTTTTTCTTTGCAATTTCCATTGGAGGTGTGGTTACTCCATTCAGTCGTGCACTCCTGACCAGCCTGTCTGCTCCAGAGTCTGATTTTAATTAGTGGAAGTATAAAGCTGTGCATGCATGTTGCTATCTGCATTCAATGGAAGCCATTGTGGCACTGAAATGAAAGCACATGGAGCCTTCACTCCCTGAACTTTATGTTGATATATAACAGGTAGTATTTAGTGTTAGGTCCCGTCTTACAGAGATCGCTTTGACGTTTGGCAGACGGGCTCAGATAATTTTGTACAAAATGTATTTGCCAAGAATCTCAATTTCATATTAAAAAAAATGTAAAAAAATTTTTTTTTACATTTTTTCAAATAAGCGTAGCATTAACACCAGAATACGTTCTACTACTATGGCATTGTTGTACTTGATTTGCTTTGCAGAGTGCTGTTGCATTGTATCCTTTTTCCTTCTGGATTTATTAGATTTGCCTCTATCACTCTTGTACTTGTTGTTCTGTTTCTGGTCCAGAGATCTGACTACTCCATTGCCCCTGAAAAGGCATACACTCCTTTACTTCAATATCTTATACCACAGGTATATTGTCCTGTACTCACATGATGCTGTGAGTACTGTACAGCAGACATTTACATTGGCTCTAGATGGTGGGCGATCAAATGCAAGGTCTGGTCCAACCAGGCTCAGACTGGCCCACAGGGTCTGAATCCGATCTGAACAAGAAAGAGTAAGACTTGTTATTTCTCACCTGCAATGTGAGTCCTCAGGCATAAGCATTTTCTCAACGTCAAGATTTGTGTAACTTCATAATAGAAGCTGTGACTGATCGAAACTAAGCACAAAGATACTTTTACATGCTGTGCCGTTCTTGCCCACAAAAGTAATAGAACTCTAATGAAGAAGCTGGATGCTAGTGTAATCAAAGGTTATCATATTCTGAATAAATATTAGTTCCATCTAAACCTTTTACAGCACTGTGCAAAAGGTTTAGGCAGGTGTTTAAGACGACCTCTAATAACTATGGGACAAATATATAACGCCAAAATATATAAAAGATCCCAAATCTTTATTAATACATGATTATAATAAATTACCAAAAAAGGAGATATGGCATGATGGACAACTATAACAGACAAAGAGAACACTGCTAGGGGAGAAAAAATAAGGGGTGTGTATCAAGTGTGTCCAAATATATAATGTTAGATAGCATGTGAGCAAAGAAAGCCCGTACTATAAATAACTATGGACACCAAAACACAGTTCCAGACCATTGCCCCACATATCCAATTATAGTATGGGAATATCAACTAACATATAGCAACATCCACTACAAGTATCTATATAACCAATTCCAGGGTAAAGGAGCGCATAGATATTGTAATAATGGCGCACATTTGGCACTAATACATAAGAGTAATAGTAATACCACTTGTTCAAACATTCACGTACCCTGTGTCATTATGGATATGTGGCAAAGTCTCTCCCCAGACACCAACACCTCGACGCGTGTTTCACCGCAAGGCTTCGTCAGGAGGTAGGTGGTATTAAAAAATAGCAGGATATATATAGAGGGGAAATTTAAAGTAAGTGTAATCACCTGGTAGCTCACCGAGCGGGCGCGGACCCGCCATGATGGCCGCCGTGTACTTTCAGCGCGTCCTCACCTTCATATTGCGCATGACCGCAATGTATGGACTTGAATACTGGAGTGCATCAAGAACAAAGCGGACAGCGCATGCACGGACTGCGACCCAGCGGGCATGCCGTGGATAACACTAAACATGCAGGGGGAGATGTTATATGTCTATATAGAAGGTATTGATGTTGGATAATAAGTAAAAAAAATAACAAGCAAGGCATATTCAAAAATAAAGTGAGCACACACAAATCTATTGTGCATGAATTGTGAAAAAAAATAAATACAAAAAGTGATAAGTGCAAAGTAAATCAATTACTATAAAAATTGTGCTTAATCAGCAAACTCATTAATATGCAAATCAGCAATATAAAAATATAAAACCTAAAAAATATTATAAAAATGTCAAAATTCATAAACAGTGAATACAAATCCATAAACAAATCCAAAAGACTACTAGTGTACATATAAGTGTAAAAAACGTAATTATATATGACAAAGTCGATACCAGTGTAAAAAAAAAAATTAATTTTTATTCATCATCCATTTTTCGCTCTTCTTTTTTCTTCTACAGGTATATAAGAAGTGCTGCAAAGTAAGAATATTTACAAAAATAGAAGTAATATATTTTTTATTAACAACATGCAAAGTGAATGAAGCAAACAAAAATCCAAATCAATATTTGGTCTTACCTGTCAAGCAGCAGGATCTAGTCTTCTTCCATCAAGGCTCAGTCTCAGACTTTATTAACTCACCCTTCCCACTTTCCGACCACAATCTTCTTTCATTTACTATCAAGACCTCTCACTTTTCTCATGACAGTTCTACGTTTCACACTTACAGAAACCTACATACCATTAACTGCTAGCAAGTTATTAACACCCTACAATTAAGCCCTTACCCTCATCTCTTCCCTCTCCTGTCCAGACTTGGCCGCCAATCATTACAATCAGACACTCAAAACCACCCAAGATGAAGTTGCTCCAATATTAATCCGACCCTCCCAACGCAGAACACGCCAAACCTGGCATACATCTGAAACACGTTTTCTCCAATGCTGCTCCAGATGTGCCGAACGCTTATGGAGAAAATTACAAATATCAGCAGACTTCCTCCTTTATAAATTTATGCTGAAAAAAATTTACCTGATTTAAAAAAAAAAAAATGCTCTCATCTCCTAACTATCAAATAACCCAAAACGACTGACACTTTTCATTCCCTTCTAAGCCCTAAAGTTCCAGAACCTGTCACTGACCTCTGCGCTGATGACATGGCCACTTACTTCAGAGATAAGATTGGCAGTATCCGGAAGAAAATAATCTCCCAGTCCCCAAATCTCAATCCTCCTCCCTCTCATTCCCCCACATGTGCGCTCTCCTCTTTCGACCCCATAACAGAGGAAGAAGTCTCCAGGCTTCTCTCTACTTCTCGGCCCACGACCTGTAGCAGCGATCCGATTCCATCACACCTCCTCCAGTCCCTTTCCCCAGCTGTCATCACTCACCTAACTACAATTTTTAACCTCTCTCAATCTTCTGGTATCTTTCCCTCCTCTTTCAAACACTCTGTTATAACCCCACTACTAAAAAAAACATCTCTTGACCCCACCTGTGCTGCTAACTACCGACCGGTTTCTAACCTCCCTTTCATCTCTAAACTCCTTGAACATCTTGTCTACTCTCGCTTAATAAGCTATCTCTCTGCAAACTCTCTTCTCGACCCCTTACAATCTGCCTTTCGCCCTCTTCACTCTACAGAAACTGCCCTTACTAAAGTGTTTAATGATCTAACAGCAAAAAGAAATGGGGATTATTCCCTACTGATTCTTCTGGATCTCTCTGCAGCATTTGACACAGTAGACCATAAACTCCTCCTCACCATGCTCTACTCAATTGGCCTTAAAGACACTGCTCTCTCCTGGTTCTCTTCCTATCTCTCTGGCCGCTCCTTTAGTGTATCCTTTGCTGGCTCCTCTTCTTCTCCTCTCCCTCTTGATGTTGGTGTTCCTCAGGGCTCAGTACTAGGTCCTCTACTCTTCTCCCTCTATACAGCCCCCATTGGACAGACTATCAGTAGATTCGGCTTTCGGTACCATCTCTATGCTGACGACACCCAACTATACACTTCATTCCCTGACATCACCCCTGCTTTACTCCAAAGCACCAGTAATTGTCTTGCAGCTGTCTCTAACATCATGTCCTCTCTGTATCTAAAACTAAACCTCTCCAAACCTGAACTTCTTGTCTTTCCCCCTTCTACTAACCCACCTAATCCTGATATTTCTATCTCGGTCTGTGGTACTATCATAACTCCGGTGCAACGTGCCCGCTGTCTCGGGGCCACATTTGACTCTGATCTTTCCTTTGTTCCCCATATTCAATCACTTACATGATACTGTGATCTGCATCTCAAGAATATTGCCAGAATCCGCCCTTTTCTTCCCGCGGAAATGGCAAAAACTCTTGTGGTTGCCTCGATTCATTCTCGTCTTGACTACTGCAATGCATTACTAATCGGCCTCCCTCTCTCTAAACTCTCCCCCCTTCAGTCTGTCCTAAATGCTGCAGCCAGGTTCATCTATCTGTCCTCACGCTACACTGATGCTACTAGTCTATACCATTCACTTCACTGGTTTCCCATCCACCACAGAATAAAGTTCAAACTTCTCACCCTCACCCACAAAGCTCTCCACAGCGCTGCACATCCATACATCTCCTCCCTCATCTCTGTCTACCACCCTACTCGTGCTCTCCATTCTGTTAGCGACCTTAGATTAATATCCTCCATAATTCGTACCTCTCATTCCCGTCTTCAAGACTTTTCTCGAGCTGCAACTGCTCTCTAGAATACCCTGCCCCAGAATATCAGGTCAATTCACAACTTCCCTACCTTCAAACGTGCCCTAAAAACACATCTTTTCAGACAGGCTTATCAAGCTTCCTAAAATGACCTCTCCCCAACTAAACCTCTCCCCCAACTCCTCTGGCCAGAGCTCGATTCTCTAACAGTCCCAAACCCGAAGCAGATCGGCCGGCACCACTCCTTTCTGTACAATTATGGCTCAAATCCTACTTATCACAATCACCTACCTTATGTGTCACCCCCAATTCCTCATAGATTGTAAGCTCTTGCGAGCAGGGCCCTCACTCCTAGTGTTTGTGTTTTAAATTAGCCAGTCATTTTTGTACTGTACAAGAACCCTATAACTTTGTAAAGCGCTGCAGAATATGGTGGCGCTATATAAATAATTATTATTATTATGATCGACTGGGTCTCACCCCATAATATTGCATATTTAGGCTAGTGATGTATTTACTTTTTATTATTGAGTATGTGATTTGTCTTTGTCTGTGTTATCTTATATTTAATCACACTTAGTAAATATATTTATTCACTTAGCCCGTGTAAGCTTATTCATTCTCAAATCTTTTGAATTCCCATTTTGAAACACTGGTAAACTATTAACATTTATTTCTGAAAGCATTCTTACGTCGCAGCATTTTTTCACACCTGACTAAAACGAGATTAAAAAACATCTGATGCAGATACTGGCAAACATCACCAAATCAATGGTCTGAGAAGACGTAGGGGCTTATAAGATGTGCAGCTGCTCTTCTCATTCTTTTAGTAGAGAAAAAAAACAAATATGACAATATTACAGCACATATCCACTCTCTCTGGTATAGGCACTGAGAACATCTGGTAATTTCCACCCTTTGGTCACTGAAGGCTGTACAAGGGGGAAAGAAGACCGGTATCAACCAGGAATCTTTCTTCCTGATGTCACTTGTAGATTTCCCCTCTGTTACACATACCAGAAAGTAAAACCTTTCACCCTGTTCCCACACTTCAAATGCATCTGGCCCAAAATACTGTACCTAAAGCTTTGTGTCCACACATCATGTGAAAGCTAAGATTTTGGGCTTTAAGAGGAAACCATGTTCTAAGCTCTACATACTTGCTATAACCAGTATATTAAATAAAGACATGATGTTTTTCATACATCCTTCTTATGAAAAGGTTAAGAATTCCAGAGCAATGCTGTAGCAACAAGAAAAACACATTTGTGTGAAGAATAAATTTATTTTAGATTTTTTAAAAGATTTAAATGATATATAAAATGTATACAGTATATTTCATTTTTCCCCAACAACATAAAACAATTTTAACAGCTAATTTGTTCGTGCCTTTAGAAGTATTGTATCTATAAGATACACTACATAGTAAAAATGTATAGAACTTAATTATTCGTTCTTTAGTTAAAACCTGCATATAGTACCTTTAAACAAAAAAGAAAAAAAAAATCTTTTGACATAAACTCTCTCAACATCGGGAATAATTAGATTACAATTCATTGGCCTTGTTGCATTGCACTGTCTCATAATTTACAACCACTTGAGGAATTCATTAAAACAGGTACCACATAACAATAAAGATCTTTGTACAGACATTTAAATACATTGAAAAATTAAGAGATTTTGTACATTCTCATTTGATATACAGGTTGTACAGTTTGAGGTCTTTGGAAGATAACTTCTGAAGCAGACATGATATACTAGAAAAGCACTTATTTTTACAAGGCAACTTGAAGGGACACTTTCCCGTTTGTTCTAGAATACGATACGTATCTGCTGATCATGGCTTTACTAAACTGGTAAAATTGTAAAATATAAAATATAGCCACTATACACAGTTAAAACTCAAGTCACCATTTCATGTTTGTTACCAGCACATTGCCCTGCGATGTATCTACAGGCAGGTGCTACATCTGGAAAATGCTGTGGAAGAAAGTACTTCTCAGTTTTTACACAAGGCATCGTTTACCCACAGTTTACCTGGACACACAGACTGCTAAAACTCAGGCTTAGGCCCAAGGTAGGGCCTTTCACATAAGGTCATCCACCCGGTAAAGTTTGTAAAAAAAAAAAAAAAAAAATCATGACTCCTAGCAGCATGCACACATGTGCAATACAACTCATTCTGAGGGTGTGAGAACTGTCCACCATATCTGGGATTTCAGCTACAGCATTAAACGGATAGAATTTTTTGACTCTTTGGTGGAACCATCAGGATCTGTTGAGGATTCTGGAGGTTCATCCTGAGGGAATATCACTTTGTCGGGTGTGTAGTCATTCCTCTTCAAGTCTTTCAAGAAAAAGGAGACAGAGTCAGCACTGTAGGGACCAGAGCCACAGTTGATGTGAATCAACTTACATTTCTATGTATTGAAGTTCCCATAATAATGCTATGACAATAGATACAAAACTAGATAGGGACCGGATCCATGAGTGCCTTAAAACAAAAAGGGCAGCAGCAGTCTGACCTGCTGGCCAAAATTCTTGTAAAATGTAAGATAACTGAACAACGAAAGCTCAGAACTTCTAGCAACTTGAAGCAAAAAATTCTACAGGAGGATATATCACAAAAATTCTTGCTAAATTCCTAAGGGTGTTTTCACATGTAATGGATACGCTGTGGATTTTCTATCCAGATTTGCAGGCGGTAATGATCAGCAAATTTCAATAGCAGCAAACCTGACTAGAATTGAACAGATCTCATCGAAACGCTGTGGCTAAAAAGCCGCACAGAATTTAACATGCAATACTAATTTAAAGGGAACCCGTCAGCTCCAAAACACCCCCCAAACTAGAGTAAGATATGTATAGTGTAAGCAATGCTGAGTCCGGTTATGTAAGTTTTATCTTCATACTCACTTCCATTCTGACGCTGTGCTCCCACAAACCAGCAGTAAAATACATTGACAGGACTCTTCTTTGAGTCCTCTCCATTATGTGAGTGAGCCTGGAGTCCACTGAGTGCATTTTACTGCTGGTTTGTCAGAGCACAACGTTGGAATGCGAGTATGAAGATAAAAATTACATATTCGGATTCAGCATCACTTACACTATACATCTCTTACTGTAGTTTCAGGGGTATTTTGGAGATGACAGGTTCCCTTTAAATTGACGTTCATTTTGCAGATTTTACCATAAATACAGAGACTCGCAAAAATAAACTTGAAGCAAATTCCACAGTAGATTTTTGTTCAATTTATACTATGTTTTATCATACAGTAAGCATCATCCAGTCACATAAAGGCAGTTTGGAAAAAGACCTAAGAAACCTCACTAATTCTAGTTATTAGTGAGGTAATTTTGGTGGCTATGGATCACCATTCTTCATTAAAAGTATTATGTGATTATAATTGTAAATATAAAACTAAAAAGGACGCCAAACCTCAAAACACATGAAAAATAAATACATGTATGAAAATGTCCCTTTTGGATTTGCCTGCAAGACATTCAGTAAGCTGCAGATCATGCTGAAATCTTGCAGGTACCGAGGACACCCTTTCCTCCCTGCCTGTTCCATCTTCTGATGGAGACCTGCTTATATCAGCAGTATGTACCTGCATGAAGTTTGGAGATAGAGGTGAGGCTTAGAGTCCATTAAGTTCCATGTAGTCTATCAGCTGTGAAATGGAAGAGGACATGCAACAGGAACTAAAGGCTTTCATGCAGCCTTTGCTCCATAGAAGTGAATGGGGCTTGCGTGGAAAACGGATGGTATACGGATGGAATGTGTTTTTTCACAGTTGGTTGCTAGTAGATTTTTAATCTTCATACACGTGAAAAACACATATAATCCGGATGGGAAAAAAAAACACTACATGTAATCACAAAAAAAACGGATTGAACTTGTGTTCAAAACCATCAGTTTTTTTCCTTTACAGACCCGGACTCATTTGATATCACTTGTGTGAAATAAACTTAAAGGTTAGGAGGTTTGCAGGCAATAAATCACTAGTACCACAACTTCATTTGTCATAAATCTCCTCCATTGTGTACCAGTAAAGTTGATACATAAGGTAACATGGAGCTTACCTGGAAGCTTAAGCTTTCTGCAGATTGAATTGCAGTGGTGCTTAGCACGGAAGTTTTTAATGGCATCATCTCCTAAATTGGCTGGTCCAAAAATCATGTCGGATGACCTACAGAAATACACTCCTGTTAGTACTGTAGGCTTCTGAAACACAACTGACGTTTTTATACAATAAATCACTAGTTAACACGCCACTACAGTATGAAGTGGTGTATTGACAGGATCCCACTTCTTATCACATCAAATAAAAGGATCTGCTACTCAATAGTTGATATACATGTACTTTTTATTCATTAGCAACCCAAATATAATAAAAGTGATGTTTTGTTCATACATAGAGTTACCTAACATGGATTGCCGCATACTGTATACAGTGCAGGGTATTTCTGCAGCCACATGTCTTATACTTGGACTGCTAATGAATAAAAATCACAACATAAACATCAGCTACTGAGTGCCAGATCCTTTTATTTCATTTCATTTATACAACATGACATGTAGAATGTTCAGTGATTTCCAAATACTTGAATAACTTGCCTTTTTTCTCCAGATTTTATAACTGATGGGTCGGTAAGATTTTCTCCAACTCCTGTAAATAGATAAAATGTCACAGTCTGTTATCGAACATCTTATATATTATACACTGCAAAGTGCAGAACCGTATCCAGTATTCAGCTGTGAACTGCAATTCCCTGATAAAAATAGCAAAAATACTCTACCATATGACTGCAGACCCTAAATCTACTTTAAAAAAAAAAATCAATGATTGGCTGAAAACGATAAAATGTTGTTGACAAAATACATGTTTGATTCTTGAATCAGTAATAAAAGCCTCACCTTGTAAATCCAGAACTAAAAGCTCTCCTCTTGTGTACTCAAAGGTCCAATGGCTAAAAGCCAACATGGTTTCCTCTAACATATTGGTTGGGACACGTTCATCTCCATTGTTGTTATTGTACTTTCGGAACTCTCCATTCATGCACTCCTCGATTGCAAACCATTGCCCGGCCGAGTGACAATATAACAAAAACACTTCTAAAAACCTAAAGAAGAAAAAAAAAACACATCAGTCCCTGATTAAATGAAGATTCTTGCATGCTGCATTAACTCAGTGTTATGTTTGCTCTTAGGGTATGGTTTGTAAAACTGTGCAATCCAGTCAATATTCAGAGACTGCACCCACCCTGTCTGTGCATCAGGTATGGGAAGAAGGGGTGCAAATGATCTGTTATCTGCCTCTGATGTCACCAGATATAAGGCAGCTATCCTATAAGTCAGTGTTCAACCCTTCAAATAAGCCTTGAGACATGATTTGGATAATAATTTAAGGGGTATTCCCATCTGAGACAATGGGGGCATATGACTGGGATATGTCCTCATTGTCAGATAGGTGTGGGTCCCACAGCTGGGACCCGCACCTATATGGAGAACCTAGCGTTATGCCCCCATTGTCTGAGATGGGAATACCCCTTTAAGCTGTCATATACTCTACAGACAGCTGTTGCGGAATTATAGACCTGGCCTATAAGACTCCTCATGCCACTTAGGCGCTCTCCATAAGGAAATCATAGTCTAACACTGTGAGGATAGATTCACTTTAAGGGTTTACACTGCATTACTGCAGTATAGAAAACAGGTCCAAGTGTGAGCATGCAACAGTTTCTGGTTGTGTTACGAGGCTCCACTCAAGTTATGAGGGTCTAAGTTACTGTGGCTGGTACTGAAGACACTGTGTGATGTCCTCATAGAAGATACATATAGGAAAGTTGTTCTAAATAGCAAGATCCTGAGACTATGGTTTTGTTCATATTTAGACATCACAGCGAAAGACTCTCTCCCATCATGTGTACTACACACGAAGGAGACTTGTACCTTGGAGAGTACGGGATGGACTTGGGTTTCATAGCATTAAATGCGAATGTCATTTTCTGTGCTGCCCTCTGCTGTTGTATTTCCTAAAAGACAATAAATGCAGATAGGTATTAACTGATGGCTACAAATAGAGGAAGTAAAGCGATCCTGCCACCATGAAACTCCGTGCAATCTACAGGCAGCATGTCAGAGAGCAGGAGGAGCTGAGCAGACTGATATTTATTGATAGATTTGCGTAAAAAGATTCAGCAAACATTGTAAATTATTTATTTAAAGGAGTTGTTTACCCCGGGGGCCTTTCGCACAGAACTCCCCTATGAGGTTGAACTTGTGCACAGAAGCATACAGTATTTTTTGGACTATAAGACGCTCCTGACTATAGGACGCACCCAGGTTTTGGACAAAATTTAAAAAAATATTTACTACTAACTAAATCTTCCCTGAAGTGTAGAGGTCACTGCCACTCAAGCTACCTTCTCACTCCTGTTGGCATTTCTGCTGGTCTGACTCCTCAAAGAATCAGAAAAATGGAAAAACTGTTTCCTTTATACTGGATACAAACTGTGTATCCATAATAATTGAACTGAACGTTAGAATAAAAGCGAATGGTCCCTTCCATCAGAAGGGATTGTATTTAGTAAAAGGTAACTTCTGTAACAGTCAGTACTATGCAGTCTGTACCACGTATTAAACAGAAGGACATTTAATTAGTCTCAATTTACAGTTGGGCACAAACACTGTATAATGATTTAGAGAGCTGATATGAGCATTGACTGCCACCCTGTAACAGGAGGTTTCTCTTGTACTAAAAAAGACTGTAGGGTTAAATGGATGTCACTATATTTCTGAATATAAACCACATGTACCTACTGTACAAACAAGACATTTTCAGCCACCAGTGAGCATGTTCTCTTGTCTTTAAGTCAATCACAAGCGGCACCCTCCTCCCACACCAGTAAGTGACCTTAAAAGAGTTAAAGGCGAAACATAGACGGGCACTAACAGCTTGAGTTAGGGCTCAATGATCAGTGGTGTGCATTTGAATAACTGCGTACAGTTACAATATATCCCCGTTGTGATGGTGGCACAATTTAAATAAAGGTGTTCCTGTCTGTCTGATCAAGAGAATGAACAGAATGATAGAGCTGGAACCCAGAGGCAGGGAGCAGGTAAGTATGCTTCCATCTGCAGAGGGGTATGCCCAAAAGGTCCCAGGGGTGATCAAGCCTTCTAAGGTAGTTAAGCATGGGGGACGTTTTATCAGTGACTGACAGTTATCTATATGTACACACTTACACAAGAAGAGCTATTAATCATAGATCACATCTGAAAGCCATCTTTAGCTCAGAAAGAGCAGAGAATTAAATGGTTAAATTACAGGTTTTACGGAATCTTTTCCCACAGAACTATATATCATCTCAGCTAATTCTTCTCTATAACAACATGCTGCCTGCAGATTGCACTTCATTTTGCGGTAACAGGTTGGCTAGTCATTTTATAAAACCAGTTTAAGTCACTATAAGAATACGTTATGAAAAAAAAATCTTATTTTACTTGGCTTACCCTTCCACATGACACTTATCCCACTGAAGTGCTTACAGTTTAATTAGAAGTGTAAAGGATTCCTCCATTTCATCACTGCTCCACTATACAGTGCCTAGCACCAAACATGGCACGTTCAGAAGGGAGCTGTGCAGATGCAGAAGTGTGTACCTTGCTCGTCTGCAAGCCTCACGATTGGAGCAGGGACGTAGAGTCATGATGATGTCTTGTCCCACCAGCTCAGCACCTGCCTGAGGCAGCATTTTTGGAAGTAAGGAACCCATACCGAACAGTCTATGCATCCACAACAATTCTAGAAAGTTGCAATGTACTGAAACTTGTTAGGACCTTGGACCTCTGCAGTAACCAATCATAAAAAAATCCATCATCTGCTTTGACAGATGAGCAGCTGTATCACCAGTCAAAGACAATGATAAATAGTCATCATGGTAGGTCTGCATGCTGAGAATTCTTCTGGTAGATTAAGGGGGTTAAATATTCTTTAAAGGCTCAAAACTGGTTGAAAAATAAGCTATACACCCCTTACAGAACATCTACTCCTACTCTGATGCCTCCAAATCCCCTGCAGGTCTCTACTCCCTGGTCCCTATGGACACGACAGTTCAGCATGTCACATCTGCAGCCAGTGATTGGTTGAGTGGTCGCAATTTTCTGTCTGTCAAAAAGGACTAGGAAGTGTGAGAATGGAACCCTGGGTTTCATCAAGACGAGAATGACTTATTTTTGTTTTTCAGCCAGACAGCTCTTTTAGAACTCAAATACTTACTTTAAGGCAGAGATGAAGAACCGTATCTTCCTTGTACACCCCTGACCAAGTATTCACCACTTCGGGAAGGAAGGACTTGATGATGTAAAGGTGCCCAGCCTTTAGGATATCATTCTCTGACCATGTGCACGCCACCTTCACAGCTCTTCTTAATCCCCCTCCCATCTCTTCCTTACTCAGAAACTCTATCTTGGCACACAAACCCCTCTGTGACCAGGAGGACATGCTGTTATTCAGGATGCTGGGAGAACTCTCCTCCAGGCGATACACCGTGACCAGCTCTCCTGTAAGAGTTACACATAAGAAAATACACCTTCAGAAAAGCACACTGTGACATGAATAATACCTAAACAGTGTGTTTTACATACCGGTAATTTAAATTTTCTAGCAAGAGTGAAAAAGAAGGTTACTCCCTGAGTTTTCATGTGTTCAGTGGAGAGACATAACCTTCAATTCTACAAGTTAAGCAGTAGCTGGCCCCTAATAGCCTTATCTTTTTTTGAGCCCAAGTGGTATCTCAACTCTAGGAGAAATTAACCTTACTCAAACTTAGTAAGCAAAAGGACTGGACAATGACAATCTGTTTTTTTGGGGAATTTGGACAAAATTTCAGTTGTTCTTCATCTAGCTTTCCCATTAACCACAGACACTTCTTCTCAACACCCTGCTCTTGTGCAACCTCCACTCCTGTGGGAAGTCAGGATCACTCTCTTTGACGAGGCCCGGCACCTGCTCAATCCGTTTCCTACAATGTCACTGTATAATACTGTTGCGGGGGCCTGACAAAATCTTTCAGTCCTCCTCCTGGGTGGGCCCCATCTGAGTTTGGGCCTCAAAGCAACTGCTTCCCCTATAGCTACACCCCTGGGTTCAACATAGACATTAGCACATTAAACCGCTAGCAAAAGGTTCTGCAGAAAACGCCATTATTTGTCCCTGCAGACTACAGTGGGTGATATAATGTTAACTAGGAACAATATGATAAAGCTTTGTGCTGCTCTGCAATATAAACTCATTCACAGTTGTGATATTCTTTTCTTCAAACTCCAGTTGCTGTAACAGGATTCTGCAACAAGATGGCAATCACGTACCAGTATAGATTGTAACAATCTGCAGAAAACCGCATATTGTTACTGTAACAGGATTCTGCCACAAGATGGCAATCACATACCAGTATGAATTGTAACAACCAGCAGAATACCACATAGTGTTACCGTAACAGGATTCTGCCACAAGATGGCAATCACGTACCAGTATAGATTGTAACAATCTGCACGATACCGGCATTGGGAGACTGAAGTGGATGTCTGTAAAGGCAGGATACTAGAGGGACAGGATTGTTCTCCTATTAGCCGTTGATACCAATGTATACAGGGTGCCCATCAGACAAAGTAGTCCATGCGTTCCCTGGATAGTACAGCAAACTCATAACTATGAATCCACTCTATTCTTTGCTCCTCCTAGCCAAGCACTGCATTTTTAATGCCATTTTAGTCTAGTTTTAATGCCATTTGGTGGACATGTGCCTGTAATACACCACACATTAATAGGGCTGTATGCTCAGACGACATTATAAAGAAACAGAAAGCATACCAATGACAATGTGTAATAACCTCACCTTTTAGAGGAACTGGGGTGAAAGGAATACTCTGGGCCAATCGCATCAGGTTGTTTCGTTCAACAGCTGCACAAGGAGACATTTGTTAAGTAACCAAAATTAAACATAAGTGTTTTATTTCAGGGACTATTTCATTATTGACTCTTGGCTCCTAGCCTGCACGGTCTATACATACTTACCTCGTCCCCTGCCATCTGGTCCCAAGTGCTGGCTCCCATTCCTTCATCTTATGAGGTTGGTTGAATTGTGCAGCCGAGTCGCTTGGGGAGACAACACCGCTGAAGCCAGTGATTGGCTGCAGCGGTGCACGTGGCCATGCGCACAGGAATGGATTGGCAGGAAACAATGAATCTGTCAACGGGCGATGCAGGCTAGGGGCCAAGAGTAAATCGTTCCAAATTCCTGGAAAACCCCTTTAAACGGTTGTCCATTGTGATTACATTTTTATATATGGTCTCTGCTGCTCGCCACTTCTCCACTTCCTGGTCCTGGCTTGACGCACAGGAAATGACATGGGACGCATACTTGACCTGCCTGAGCAGTATCTGCTGCCATTTCCTGCATGCAGTAGGAGGAAGCATAGATCAGCAATATGGCAGCAGTTGGGAAATCTGTGACGCAAGTAGTGTTCTGTTCTTTTTATAATCTCTCTAAGCCAGGGATGCTCAACCTGTGGCCCTCCAGCTGTAAAACTACAACTCCCATCATACCCTGCTGTAGGCTGTCTGGGCATGCTGGGAGTTGTAGTTTTGCAACAGCTGGAGAGCCGCAGGATGGGCATCCCTGCTCTAAGCCATATATTAAAAAAATGCAATCCCTCTGGACAACCACTTTAACCAACATAGCGTTTTCATACATCTAACCAACCTGAATAGCAATAATTGATGTCCACTATTGGTTTGAAAGGTGATCCAATACCTATAAAAGTGAAAAGTTTTTATTTTAGTCACACAGTACTCTATAAATTCAGGCGATTTCTATTTTGTCAGAGAGGCTTACCATTCAAAGCGTCCTCCTCTGCTGTAGGCCTGTAAATAGAAGACATCAATTATTATTTTTATAGGTTCACAATTACAGTATATACTCAATGCTGAAGCCTGGCCTGAATGAGCTAGTCAGCAATCCTTGGTAGTCTGACGGGTGGCGCAGCCAAGATCACTTTGTAGCCCCAGTCTTAGTTTCTCCTATTAGGCCCTGCCAGAGTGACACAGAGATAGCAAACCCTGGGGCCGTTGTAAGGCCCCTGGCTGCCTGAGCCCACCAGCACATAATCACACTGCAGGGGGCCAGTGGGGTGACAGACAGAGTGTCTAACTGTTTAGATGCCTTAGTTGCTATAGGCTATATCGCTGTTGGGTCTGATCCCTGACACTATTGTGGGAGACCAGTTTTCAATCACAGCCAGTCTCTTGTAGCGATCACGTGGGCATAGGTCTTGTGCGATCGAAATGACATTTGGGTACAGTACTCTATGGGAAATACACCAGGCAGATGTCATAAATTTAAGTCGTTTTGCCCAAACGATTAAAGTGTTCAATGTTTCTTCCTAAATTCTGAAGATATTGGATATTTGGATTATAGAAAAGTAATAATCTGAACCAATTTTCACCCTAGCTGTCTTGAGGACAGAGAAGTACTCCAAGGAAACTCAAGAAAATGACTTGAGAGGGAAGGGACAAGCCTTACTTTGGTTTGCTTGCGGCGGATGAATGAGACAGCAACCAATCCTGTAAAAGAAATACATACAGTATTACAATGCGGATAGAGGGAAAATAATTCACCTTCTTTCCAGAACCAAAGCAGAATGAATGTATGATATATTAGAAAATTAGTAGCAGCTGAAGGCCTTTGGCTTCTCTCCTTGCTCCCGGCTGAAGGCTGTGTACTTGTGTGCTCACTACTGTCCTTCATACATGCACTGCTCTGTGTCACATGTATGTCATGTACCCTCCTGTGCGCCATTATGTATGGAAGGTAGCAGAACTCACACATACAGAACTTTCCTGCTTGAAGAGGGTACACTATCCAATTTTTTTCAAATAGTTGCCTCACAAGGACAACTACTATTTATATGCACCAGGGTACATGGACGTCATAGAGAGGGCTCTCCATATAGGGCCCAAACTATACGAGCCAGAATGAAGAACCACTATACATGAGTGCTCCCTGCACTACACAGTTGGCCATTAATCCATTTGTTGGTGAGAACATTCAGCACTTTGGTGTGGTATCAGTCACAAGTATGAATGATGGGAATCCAATTAATCGGAGTCCCTCTACTTCTGATGCCTAGAATGGGGTCATGGGTAACTGTAGGAAATCCAGTTAAGATGTGGGGTAATGAAGCAAGGTGCTTTGTGCCCTCACTTCCCACCAGCCTGCATGAGGAAAGGGACAGAGCTCCTTAATACATGACAAGTGTAGTGGAGAATGACCTCAGCATCGGCACCAAAATTTTATACACCTGAAATGAATAAAGCAAGAAACTGGACACCGATTGTGAGCACTCCAGCATTGTGAGTGGTTGCTTAAAGGGGTATTCTAGTTATTTCAAGTTCTCTCCTATTATCTCTAGGAGAGTGCTTGTACTCAACCATCTCCAGCAGTCCTATAGATATAAATGAAGCAGCAAGCCTCATGCTGATCTTTCTATGCCATTCATTTATGGGTTCCCGACAGGGCCACCATTCTAGAGATTGGTGGGAGTCTCAGCATTCAGACCCCCACTGATCTAATAGTTATCCGGTGCATAGGGGATAACTTGAAATAATTAGAATGCCCCTTTAATTACACTGCTGCATGGTTGCACCCAAGCGTGATTTGAATGAACAGTGTGATCAATTCATGGAGTGAGTGTGGTGAAGCTTACTGACAGGTCTAGGGCACAGCTGAGCCAGATACATGGGCATTTGTATTGCTTTGTGCCTTATTACATATTAACCGCACTAGGAGCACTAGCGCTGGTTGGGATAAGGGGGGTTGAGAATACAAGTTCCTATGCGTTGGGGAAGGGGGGGAGAGGAGCTTGTCATGAAACATGGTGCTATGCGTCTTTCGATCTTCATTAACACATGGAGTTATTGCTTACTGCCTCAGTGTGCCAGTGGCACACTAAGAAGGCTAAAGTGATTTTGTATTCTTACTTTAAAGGGGTTGTGTCACTTCAGCAAATGGCATTTATCATGGAGAGAAAGTTAATATAAGGCACTAATGTATTGTGATTGTCCATATTGCTTCCTTTGCTGGCTGGATTCATTTTCCCATCACATTATACACTGCTTGTTTCCATGGTTACAGATCACCCTGCAATCCATCCTTGCATACTATAGGAAAAAGCACTAGCCTATGTGCACTCCCTGGTCCCGGCCACCAGAGAGGCTGAAGCTTTTTCCAATAGTATGCAAGCACGACCACCACTGATGCTGGATTGCAGGGTGGTCATAACCATGGATACAAGCAGTGTATAATGTGATATGAACTGTACATGATAAATGCCACTTTCTGAAGTGACACAACCCCTTTAACCTTTTGTAGTGATCAGCCAGCCACCAGTTAACCATTGCCCTGTCTGTCTGTCTGCCCCCCCCCCATGAATACTCATGACTCCTAATGAAGAGTCCAGTGTATTTCTTCATCACTTTGTTGTGACTAATAGGGGTACACATAGGGTACATAGGGCAGCATAATCAACAGATGCTTCTTCATGTTGGCACACTGCAGACTCTGTGCTGCTATAAGGAGTAAAGCTGCCAACTTGGCCGCATTATGACAACAGAAAGAAGCAGAACTAGGGCACTCTGTCACACTGCCCACAATGCGGACCGTTCTCACACTGCTCGTGTAACTTCCTGCCCTCGATTCTGATTACTTACCTGCAAGCGGTCAGTGATCCTCCTCCGTCACATAAAAGGCCCCCACATCCATTCAAGACTATCACACAGATATCTGAGCATGTACATTACAGGACAAGAGAAAGTACAAACCGCTAGAAAGGTTTCTTTGGAGTCATCCACAGTTGTCTCCTCGGTCAGTGAGGCTCTCCGGCTGCCGCCATGTACTAAACAAAGGGAGGTACTTGTTATTAGCTCATATTTAGTGCCAGGAGAAACATAAGCAAAAAGTGACAATAGACAAGTATGATAATCAATGCTTTGTCATTGATGCCTACTATGCTCCAGAGAGAAGCTGTCAGATGAATATTATCTCATCAAAAACTCCAAACACCGGCCTGTAAAGCCTTATATAATGTAATGCCTTAATACACTGGAGGACTCACACTGATCGAGCCGCAAAGACTGGGAGATCTTACTGAGCTCTGTAAACCCCGCACAGGATTTCACTTGCTTCAAGCTGGAAGGAGGATAGGATTCCATCTACAGGATAGAAAGATTACACACTAAAGCTGGTCACAGAATTACCACTGCTAACATGAATTATAATTAACAATAATTGTTATATCGATGGTACTGAACACTGGAGATATGTCCAATCATCTCAGAAATATACAGAATATTTAGAACAAAGGTATGATATTTTACACTGATTCTTAACTACATCAGCTCCCTTAGCTGTCTGCAACAAAAAGTCAAGAAAGGGAAATTTATCTCTAAATGGAAACTATTAGTTGTGCAGAATAAAGAGGCTGAGCTGTAGAGTAATACTGATGACCTATCCTCAGGGAAGGATAAGCGGCCGTCCAACTCCCGGTGCCCCAGCAGATCAGCTGTTTGAGGGGGTCAGGGAGCTCACGTGAGAGCTGCTTACTCCTCAAAGTTTAGCTGCATGTTGTCGTGTGTAATTACCACTGCTCCGTCCCATTCCAGTGAAGATAGGCCATAAACATTACGCCTCTGCACAACCCTTTAAGTGATTATTCTATCATTAAAGGGAACCTGTCATCTCCGAAACACCCCCTGAACTAGAGTAAGCAGTGTATAGCGTAAGTGACGTTGAGTCTGATTATGTAATTTTTATCTTCATACTCGCTTCCATTCTGATGTTGTGCTCCCACAAACCTGCAGTAAAATGCACTCAGTGGACTCAAGTGCTCACTCACATAATGGAGAGGACTCAAAGAAGAGTCCACTGAGTGCATTTTACTGCCGGTTTGTGGGAGCACAGCGTCAGAATGGAAGTGAGTATGAAGATAAAACTTACATATTCGGATTCAGCATCACTTACACTATACACCACTTACTCTAGTTCAGGGGGTGTTTCGGAGATGACAGGTTCCCTTTAAGTATCTTTGTTGGATACAGATCTGGTTACTGTAGGCACAAAGAATTAGGGAAAATTTATTAAGACTGGCATTTTACAAGCAGAGTATAAATTTTAAAAAATACTCTGGTGTTATTAGCTACAAATTTATTAAGAGGTGAGCTCCTTAATTTTGGCACATCTCAGGATCTGGTATGCAATGGAAATGGGTGTTAGTAACATTTCATTTTTCAGCTTGCAGAGATTCTGTCCCGCCTACGTGTTAACTAGTAACAAACGTGGCGCAAGGTGAACAACAGGTGAACAAAAGGGCAAAGAAAATCTGGGACCACTTGTTCTCGTGATCAGCAGTAGACCCCATCACAATCATATTTCAAACTCCTGTGGATATGATAAATGGTGGCTTCATTTTTTACATTAATCATTGGATAACCCCTTTAAAGTTCAAAGGAGTTGAACCCAGTTGTGTTCTTTAGTTGCTGTAGACTAGGGATGCCCACCCTGCGATCCTCAGCTGTTTCAAAATTACAACTCTCAACATGCCTAGACAGCCTACAGCTATTAGTGCATGCTAGGAGTTGTAGTTTTGCAACAGCTGGAGGGCCGCAGGTTGAGCATCCCTGCTATAGACCATTCACTTTGTGGTTCCAGAGCCTCTGCACAACACAGTATGAGCACGTGGTTATTTGAGCTGTTGCCTGCTCACTTTGATCAGAGAGATCAGTCTGGTTCTTCTCATTAACAATTTATTTTCGCCAATAGAACTGGAACTCACTTAGTTTTGAACACTTTTCTCTACGAACCTCTTATAACCCTGTTATATGTGTGGCTGGCATCCGTAAGGAGGGCTCAGGCGGCCTCCTGGACAACCAACCGGGAAGTTTCCCTGTAGGGTCTATGGCCAGTCCACCCAGTCAGTAAACCACTCACCTTCTACCCACAATCATTCTATGGCCAAATGCTCATAGATGACAATTCCTTCCAATCTAGCTGAACCTCTATACCACGTCTACGAGCTTTATTGTATTCGACTGCTGCCATACTATAGGCTTATAAGACATCAGCACCAACATGTAGACACACCTCAAAGTGACCAGATTATGCAAGAACCTTAATATGTGTTGATTTCTTACCAAATCTGCAGGGTTTATTTCTCTTTCAGATAGGCTTTCGGGATTTTTAAGTTGTTTCTGAAGTATCACAGTTTCTCTGTGACCTTAAAAAAACAAAGACAATTACAAGACCTAAATAAGAGCATGTTACTAGTGAGCTGCACAAAGACTTATGACAACCAAACTATAAAGTATTGTTACTACGATGGAAGAAAGCTATACTTAGTGTGTCTGATATTATGGACTGGATGTCGACTAGAATTTTACACACAAAAAAAAAAACAATGCATAAAAACATCAAAAGCAAAAGCAGGAGTAATAAATATATACATCTAATAAAACTCCAGTCCCTACTTCTTCTGCCAGTCACTCTCTCTCCTTTACTTAAGAGGGTCAGGTTCCTGTTTAGCCTGGCCCCATCAATCAAGGAGAGAAAGCAGGAGGAGCAAGAGTGCAGAGTGGCCTGGGCTAGGCCCTGGTGCACTTAACTACTCACTTGAATGAAGGAATGAACCAATGGATGACTAAGGCTGGGTTCACATCACGTTTTTCTTTTTTTTTTTTTCAACGCCCACATCAAACAGATGGGAAACAACGTGATGTGAACCCACTCATAATGAAAAGTATCATTACATGCAGTGGGGCTACCTCTACAAGACATTGTTCCTGGTCTACTAGTGAATATCCTGGTGACAGATTCCCTATAAATCATATCTACTGAAAAGGAATAGGTAAAGAATTGATCCTGTAGTTTAATAAAATAAATAAAATCCCATCCAAAAACAAACTAAAAATGTAGATTTGCAGTGATGTTCGTCACTCCAGTTTTAGCAGTATGGTGCACGTGGAGAATTCCATGCATTCCCAGAATTCCTGCCATTCGTGTCGTCAACAGAATTACTTGATATTTATTTAAAGTATATAGCAATCAGAACGGGACTGGACATTTTGGATCATCCAAAACCCTCAAAGGGGTTATCCGCTTTTGTTACATTGATGACCTATCCTCAGGATAGGTCATCAATATCAGATTGGCGAGGCTCCCGACTGCCGCCATCCCCACTGATCAGCTGTTTAAAGAGAATGCAGTGCTCATACAAGCACTGTGTTCTCTTCTCTGTTTACCTGCCTGCCATCAACATTGCAGCGGTGAACAGGTGTAATTACAGCTCCATCAATGGGATGGCTCCCTTCTTTTCAAGTGAACAGGACGGCGGAACTGTATCATGATATTGATGACCTACCTTGAAGATAGGTACATTAAAGACCGGCACTCGCTGAATATGCAGTTTAGATATTTATTGTCACATAATATTCGTGTGACGCGTTTCGTCTAGTTTATAGCCTTCCTCAGACTGAGGAAGGCTATAAACTAGCCAAAACGCGTCACACGAATAATATGTGACAAATATCTAAACTGCATATTCAGCGAGTGCTGGTCTTTAATGTACCTGATCACTGGAGCGTCTCTCCTGACATGTGCACCGCGACAAGAAACCGAAGTGCCGACTCACTAATTCACAACTACCTTGAAGATAGGTCATCAATATAGCCAAAGCGGAGAACCCCTTTTCAGGAATTGAGTGAAAAGGAAACTAAAACGTCAATCTTGCCTTTCTCTCCACCTGTACAGTCATGGCCAAAAGTTTTGAGAATGATACAAATATTAATTTTTACAAAGTCTACTGCTTCAGTTTTTATAATGGCAATTTGCATATACTCCAGAATGTTATAAAGAGTGATCAGCTTAACAGCAATTACTTGCAAAGTCAATATTTGCCTAGAAAATGAACTTTATCCCCCAAAACACATTTCAACATCATTGCAGCCCTGCCTTAAAAGGACCAGCTAACATCGTTTCAGTGATTGCTCCATTAACACAGGTGTGGGTGTTGATGAGGACAGGGCTGGAGATCAATCTGTCATGATTAAGTAAGAATGACACCACTGGACACTTTAAAAAGAGGCTGGTGCTTGGCATCATTGTTTCTCTTCTGTTAACCATGGTTATCTCTAAAGAAACACGTGCAGTCATCATTGCACTGCACAAAAATGGCCTAACAGGGAAGAGTATCGCAGCTAGAAAGATTGCACCTCAGTCAACAATCTATCGCATCATCAAGAACTTCAAGGAGAGAGGTTCCATTGTTGCCAAAAAGGCTCCAGGGCGCCCAAGAAAGACCAGCAAGCGCCAGGACCGTCTCTTAAAAGTCTTTCAGCTGCGGGATCGGGATACCAGCAGTGCAGAGCTTGCTCAGGAATGGCAGCAGGCAGGTGTGAGTGCATCTGCACGCACTGTGAGGCGGAGACTTTTGGAGCAAGGCCTGGTCTCAAGGAGGGCAGCAAAGAAGCCACTTCTCTCCAGAAAAAAACATCAGGGACAGACTGATATTCTGCAAAAGGTACAGGGAGTGGACTGCTGAGGACTGGGGTAAAGTCATTTTCTCTGATGAATCCCCTTTTCGATTGTTTGGGACATCTGGAAAACAGCTTATTCGGAGAAGACGAGGTGAGCGTTACCACCAGTCTTGTCTCATGCCAACTGTAAAGCATCCTGAAACCATTCATAGGTGGGGCTGCTTCTCAGCCAAGGGAATCGGCTCTCTCACAGTCTTGCCTAAAAACACAGCCATGAATAAAGAATGGTACCAGAATGTCCTCCGAGAGCAACTTCTCCCAACCGTCCAAGAGCAGTTTGGCGATCAACAATGCCTTTTCCAGCATGATGGAGCACCTTGCCATAAAGCAAAGGTGATAACTAAATGGCTCAGGGAACAAAACATAGAGATTTTGGGTCCATGGCCTGGAAACTCCCCAGATCTTAATCCCATTGAGAACTTGTGGTCAATCATCAAGAGACGGGTGGACAAACAAAAACCTACAAATTCTGACAAAATGCAAGCATTGATTGTGCAAGAATGGACTGCTATCAGTCAGGATTTGGTCCAGAAGTTGATTGAGAGCATGCCAGGGAGAATTGCAGAGGTCCTGAAGAAGAAGGGTCAACACTGCAAATATTGACTTGCTGCATTAACTCATTCTAACTGTCAATATAAGCTTTTGTTACTCATAATATGATTGCAGTTATATTTCTGTATGTGATAAAAACATCTGACAAAAACACATAAAAACCAGAGGGCAGCAGATCATGTGAAAATATAATATTTGTGTCATTCTCAAAACTTTTGGCCATGACTGTACATCTTGCTTACTCCAGGTCATACCTGTTAAGGTTGATCTGTCTAAAGGATTAAAGCAAAAGGCAACCAGAGGTCTTTGTGCCATATACTCCACAATCCAAAACAAACGTGGCCCCATGTTGTAGGTGGGTCCAAATTCACAGAAGGCAGGGCCAGCACATGTAGGCAGGGAAAACAGAAGTAGGCGGGCCCAGCAATACCGCAGGGCTGCACAAAATACCGCTCCAGCAGAACCAAATATCACAGTGCAGCACAAAATACTGCTGCCCAATCCATACCATGAAACTTTTTCACCATCCTGAGGACGGCAATACAGTTGAGTTTAGGAGGGCACCTGTGGCCGCTGGCCAGGGGCAAAAATGCCTGATGCTCCTACATTAATTAATGCTGCAAGGAGGTTGTATGCTGTCCCCTTGTCATTGGCCCACTGGGAAATTTCCCTGTAGTCCGCTTACAGCCATATATGAGATAGCTGAGCAGTTGGCCAACAGATGTCTCTCCTTACACTACAAACACGTACAGCTGAACACAAGTGTTCTGAATGGCGAGAGGGAAGCAAAATGCTGCCAGACACCTCTATCTCCCTGAGAACAAATGCTTCAGGCGTGCTGAAAACCATACAATCTTTACTGCTAAATGATAATGGCAGGTATAAACAATTAAAATTAGATTAGTAAATTATAAATTAGATATACATACCAACAAACGCACCAAATTCCACAGTGTTCTCTACTTTTGAAGATCTCAGCTGAAGGGACTTTTCCAGCTTTGATGCCATTTCCATTTGATTTTTTAAGCATGGCTGGTTCGGCGTGCTTACAAAAAAAGTAGCAGAAGGCGAAGTACTGCTTGGCATGCTACTGGTGGAAATACCAGGATTCTGATTTCCAATGAGCAATAGAGGTCCTTGCGCACTGTTTGACAGTTCTGTAGGACAATCAGCAGTAGAAACTAAGGCACCTCCAGATGGACCAGCATCTGGAATATTTAGTTTTTCTCTAGGAGGTGGAAAGTAGTCACCCACCTTTTTTCCTACAGTATTTCTTTCATCTCTCAAAGAAACGTTGAAAAGATAGTTACTGTTGGCCTCGGGACTTCCTTGTGGAAATGATGAGCCAAAGAAATTATTAACACTATGCTTTTTCCTCATGGAGGAACGTAGAGGGCCATCATCAACCAGATTCTGTCCTAAGTGCTTTGAAATGCTCAGTTCACGGGTGATTTCATTATGAACCTTGCTGGCCTCAGATGCTTTTTGTGCAGTAAGTGTTTTCAAGGTATCTACAGTAAGGGCAGACAGGTCTTGCAAGTGTCCAATCTGTGAATCCAAAGAGTGTAAAGACCGCTTGATGTAGTTCACTCGATCTCCAACCTCTTTGATTTGTATAGACATCTGTTCAACCCTAGAAATAAAAAAAAAAATAATAATAATTTAGATGTCGAGAGCTACATATAAACTAGCTTTAGAATTCAAATACATTAATAAAATCTATTACCAAGTCATTTACTGCTGTGTGGGGACATCAGCAGGAAGTGGAGTACAGAGGGGAGACAGGCACCATTGGGACAGCAGTGGTGGGGGATCAGTGAAAACCCGGCCTGCTGTCCTGCTGAGTGTACGAGCACGCAGCGTCATTGGTTGCTATGATGTTGTGCGCTTTGTGCCGCCGCCGCTGTACAGTAATACACTCGTATAGATCATACTAGTGTATGACTGTACAGCGGCGGCGGCACAAAAGCACACAGCGTCATAGCAACCAATGATGCCGTGCGCTCGTGCACTCCTCAGGACGGGTTTTCACGGACCGTGGTCCACGGATGTGTGAATGAGATCTAAAACAGGTGCACATTCAAGTGATATCCAACAAAGTACATACGTATAAAAGTAGTATAACTTAGTAAATACTTTACATAGCTGCTTCCAGTTACTTGTACAAAATTCTGTTGGATGTGTAACAGTTATTTTATTTCCCTTACAATACAATAATAATTCTGAGCTTACTTTTTGTGTCTCTGGTTCTATAGACATCATACAAGTATTACTATGCAATGAATGAGGCATTTCAAATGATGTATAATTGCAATATACATGCATATATTGTGCATGTTTAAGTACATTTTACTCTCTGGTAGCCCACCCTGCTGTTTATAAGTCTGGTCCACCTTTTCCTGCATTCAGAGGTGGACTAACATACTCAGTAGCTTCCCTCCCTCTCCTCTCAGTGCTGGCCTAGTGATCTTATAAAGAAGTGGGTGATGCAGTCCAGACACCTTTCATTCATTCCTACTTCTTAATTCATAGAAGTATATAGCTATGGTATATTTCTCTCTAGACATTGGAGAAGGAAATTGTAGGGGCATTACATAGCATATGTATCTCTCTGCCTATCAGTGGGGGACATCACCGCATTTTTTACAATACAGGTAAGTTATAAAAAATTTTTTTAAAAAATAACGTGTGGGATACCCCCTTAATGGAGAGAACACCACAAACTGGAATACTGCAAAATGCCATACAGTGGTGAAGTTTGGAGATCTGCTTCAATCACAATCTAAGGGTACATTCACACGACCGTGTTGAGTCCTTTCCGTTTTGCGGTCCGCAAATAACTGAACCGTGTGTCCGCATTTTGCGGAAGAATGGCTTCCGAATGTGTTCCGCATGTCTTCCGTTTTTTACGGTCCGCAAAAAACGGAAGGTTTAAAAAGAAAAAAAAAAAAGAGAGAGAAAAAAAAAAAGAATAATTCATAGTTGTCAAGGCCTTCAATTATACGGATCCGCAAAAAACGGATAACATACGGAAACCATTCCGTATGTCATCCGCAAATTGCGGATCCATAGACTTGAATGGGGCTGCGGACCGATCTGTGCGGACAATAGTAGGACAAGCTTCATATTCTTGCGGACCAGAAATGCGGAAATACGGATGCGGACAACATACTGAATGTTGTCCGCACATTTTATTCACCCATAGGAATGAATGGATCCGCATCTATTCCGCAAAATGCGGAACGGATGCGGATCGGACGCGGATAAAATTATATGGTCGTGTGAATGTACCCTAAAGCATAGACAAAACAACTTTTGACAATTAAATGAAGACTCAGTAAAAATGTGCAATCTAATATATAAATCTGTGTGTGTGTGTTTATATGACTGCTAAAGGAATCCGCACCGTCGCAGCTACAATCACGAAATTTAGCACATAGGTACAACAGGTGTCTGGGAAGGCTTTAGAACGGGTCTCAGCTCTCCAGGACGTACCATTCCTGAGATATTCCCAAAAAATGCATTAGCCAATAAAAGCCTGGTCACATGACCCTTATCAGCCAATAGAAGCTCACAGGCAGTCTCCACACACACCAGGTTCCATAACAACCTAGCCAGTTCACTGCTGTAGGTCTGCTTTAAAAGGGGCAGAGCGCTGTGGATGACACTGTTAAAGAGGTATTCCGGTTACCAGAAATACACTTTAAAACTAACTCATCATCAATCATTACCTCATATAATGTAAATTTCACATATTTACCATTCAGTAGTAATAAAAGATGTTTTCTTCTACTGCTACACACTGTGTTTCCTCCTAAATTACTATGGCATCAACCTGTAATTCAGGCAACCCTCAAAAGAAGGACTTAAAAGCTCCACCTCCAGGCCCCACTAAGTCACTCCCTCAACCCATTCAGGCCACGCCCCCTCACTCCGCAGCCGACAGGGATTGCAAAAATGAAGATAAAAATCAATTTCTGTCAGCTGCAGGTGAGGGAGAGGGTGAATTTCTCCCTGCAGCTCATGCTCAGACTGCGCAGTGCTGCTGTCAGAGTGATCTGTTCAAAAGGACATTCGTGTGTCCATCCAGGCCCTGCGCATGACAGAGGACAGGGAGTCTGAAAGCCAGACTGTCCCCATGAAGCACCCCTAAACACAAGGCCACACCCCCTAGTTCCGTGAAGACATGGAGGAGAAGCTGTCTGAGCGTGAGCTACTGAAAGGGTGGACATCCCTGTGTCTGTCCAGGCCCTGCGCCAGACGGTGGACAGGAAGTCTGAAAGCCAGACTGTCCAGCCTAAAACAGGACCTCTGGCCACCCTAGGGGCAGGCTGATGTCTGGCTTTAGGCTGGATAGCCCAGTTTTCTGGCTTCCCTTTCTCCGTCCGGCGCAGTGCCTGGACGGACGCAGGGATGTCCACCCTTTCAGTAGCTCACACTCAGACAGATTCTCCTCCATGTCTTCATGGAGCCAGGGGGCGTGGCCTCATTTTGAGTGGTGTGGCTTCATGGGGACGGGGTGCGCTGCTTCACGTTTGGGGGAATGGCCGGTGAGGTCCAGCTTTCTGGGATGGAGACAATGGCCACCCTAGCTGCTGTGGAGGTCACAGTTAAAGGGGAGCGTGCTGTGGATGTTTCTGTTAAAGGGTTCCTGTCATCAGGTTTCACCATATTAAACCGGATGACATTTGCAATGTGCAAATGTCACCTGAGGTCTAATATGGTACTATTTTCCAGATCTGTGTCCACGTTTTTGTTAAAAATAAACTTTTGTAATATGCAAATTAACCTTACTAGGTGCAGGGGGCGGTAACCCTGCACCTAGTGGCGCTGTTTTCCCCACCTTCATGAACGCGTCATCGCCGATGCTTGACAGGGCCAGGCAGCTCGCTCTATCTGCTGCTGGCCCCGTCAGCGCTGCAAATCCCGCACCTGCGCCGTGTGTCCTTCATTCGTCGCAGTGAGTGCAGCTGGTTGCCAGGCTCCCGGCTTCCTCACTGCGCTGCCTTCTCTTCCGGGTGTAGTGTGACGTCATCGGTGAGACGCAGTGAGGAAGCCGGCAGCCATCTGCACTCATGGTTTGCAGCGCTGACAGGGCCAGCAGCAGATAGAGTGAGCTGCCTGGCCCTGTCAATCATCGGCGGTGACGCGTTCATGAAGGTGGGGAAAACGGCGCCACTAGGTGCAGGGTTACCACCCCCTGCACCTAGTAAGGTTAATTTGCATGTTACAAAAGTGTATTTTTTAACAAAAAGGCGGACACAGATCTGGAAAATAGTACCATATTAGACTTCAGGTGTCATTTGCACATTGCAAATGTCATCCGGTTTAATATGGTGAAACCTGATGACAAAAACCCTTTAAGGGGCGGGCACTGTAGAGGTCACTCTAGATATCTTTTAACAACACACACACAAACATTAAATGAAATAGATTAAATATACCCGGGTGAAGCCGGGTCCTTCAGCTAGTATATTATAAACTTGAAAGTGCTTGAAAAATCCTCAACTCAAAAAACCAAGAGACATACAAGCTGCCTACCAAATAAAAAGATGAATCTAAAGTATACAGCCCAACTGTAATGAGTAAGGAAATGAGGAAATGTATGTAATACAATATAATAAACTATAATGTGTACCTTTCAGATGTAACCCGAATTCTCTCTTCACTTCCCAAGTGAAATTTATCATCTTTTTCATTAAAATACATTTCAACACAAAGTTCCTCAAAATCATGAAGCTTCTTCTGGTCTTCTTCCGTTAAAAATAATTCTATAAAAAAAAAAATGTAAAAATGAAAAGTCCATGAAATACATAAAATATAGCTTTAACATAGGACAGCCAAAAGTTACGTCATGGGGCAAAATACACTAGGTTTTAAACTTTCTGACAATCAATTAGCATATGTAAGCAATGTATATCCATGGATAAGAAATGGATATCTATGGAGAAGGAGTGTTACAAGACTTGTGCGCCTAACATGAGGCTACAGTCACACAAGTGAAGGCCGTTTTTTTGTAACCGCAGTTTTCACAACAAAATAAAATCCTTGGGGCTGCTTACATGGACTTTTTTTTAATGGCCAGTGAACAGTATATAAAATATCTCTTATTTTTGGCTGTTTTCAAGGCCAGATGAACACCATCAAAATCAATGGGGCCATTTAGACAGGAGTATATACATCGAATGGTTATTTAAAAGCAGGTGCACTAGTGAAAAATGGCCTTTTAGAGGTTAAAAATGTAAAAAGGAAAAAAAGACAAAAAAAAACAAAACACACATATTACTCACCTCATCCAGTTGCACACGCCAAGACAGTTACTCCTCACTTGATACAGAAGGACCTGTGCTCCTAGCGAGATAACATAACCATGCTGGGAGCTCATGGTGACGTCATTACACTGGTAGCGCAGGTCTGTCAGCATCAAATGAGAAGAACTGGGGGCACTAAGGGGGAATTATTAGTACTGGGAGCTACTAATGAAGGCATTAATAATAATCGTGGGGGGGCTATGATGGGGCCACTATGCATACTGGGGGGCACTATAGGGGCCAAGTGATGTCCAGGGGGCACTATGCGGGGGCTGGGGCATTATATATGCTGTGTGAGCACTGCAAGGGTTGGGATTTTAAAAAAAATAAATAAATAAAATGCAAATGGATGCAAAATGGCTATGAAAAACTGACAGTGTGTCAGTTTTTAATGGCAGTTTTTTTCACTGTGTGAATGTAGCAGAACTGAAATTTAAATGGAGTCGGTCACATCATTTTCACCAATATAACAGTTGGTCCACAGAAGATTGCACATGCTTTTCAAACATACCTGTGTGCACTCTGTGTCTTTTTTCCATGTCCAGGAAAACGCTGATTAACGGCTGCTAAGTGCCCAGCTGGGCGGGCTTTGCTTTGGGTACTTGGAAAAGCATAGCTGGGCACTTAGCAGCCATTTTCCCGCAGAATAAAAATGATTTTCCTGGATATGGAATAAACACACAGGTATGTTTGGAATGCAATTGCAATCTTCTGTGGGACAACACTGTTATACTGGTGAAGATGAATTATAGCCAATTCTAAAATCTTTGGTTCCTTTTTCTTTTACTACAAGCTTAGCTAATAGGATAACACATGAAAGAGTAACTTAACTTTTAATTACGTTTTTTGTAAAATGTCCCCAATACCCTAATAATACTTTTTGTAATATACTTTACTAATGGATTTTTAATTGAGTTCCGTCCCCAAGCCCCCGCCCCACCGCCACCCCCCCTCCCCCCCGTAAAGTGCACCTTTCCCTGTGCTCTTAAAATACACTTTTCACCACACCACTGACTTCTCAGCATTGTACAGAGTCTACAGTTTATCAATGGGGCCGCAGTGCAGGAGCACACATTGTGCCGTCATCTGCGCCTGAAATACCCCTGAAATGTAAATGACCCCCGTTAGTCTGTATTTTGACCAAGAAGCACAAATCTTTCTATTCTATTATTTCTCTGTAGGTTGCACACCTGACTTTGGCTTACAAATACTGATGCACAATACTTTCCAAATATTGACCCGTGTGAAAGTGGCCTAAAGTGGGTTTTCCAGGATTTTTATATTGATGACCTATTCATGTATTTTTTTTTTTTTTTAATATTCAGAAATCATTTATCCAATCGGATAGTGTTCCTCCAGTCCTCGGGGGTCATGATTTGAGAAGATCCCACCGAATGAATACCTGATGCATGGACACTAATTCTATCTATGGAAATCTTGAAAACGTGACTGGCCGGTGGGCCCTGAGGACTGGAGGTGAGGAACACTGCACTAGGATGTGTGGAGGAGTCTCTACAGCACGTTGCAGGCTCCTATCTTTTAAATGTAATTTGTGGACCATGCTTAGATTTAGCCAGGCCCACTAGATCGATTCAAGCAAAAGTATGATAAAACTACATACAAAAACTTACTTGGTCCATGCGAATACTTGTCTTTCTTTCTTCGTTTGCAAACAAAGCAGAAGAGGGAAGACAAATGGCTGAATATAATCAAAGGCGGTGGCAAGAAAGGCCTCTCGTGATAGGCCATAATGAAATGGTAGCGCTGGTACTTCCACACTATGTTTGAAATGGACTTCACTTGGAAGTACACATTGCTAAAATAAAATGAAGAAGGAACACACAGAAAAAGCAGACCAATTAATTCTTGCAAAAGTCAAAGCATCAGGACAAAATGACCTATATAGTATGTTAACACGTAGACAGACATGGTAAAATAAAAATACACCGTCCTTCAATTCTACGGGGGGAATTTATCATGAGGAGTATATCTGAAGTCAGCGGTTTTCCTATTCCACCCTCCTGAAGTGAAATTCAGACTTTTTTTGGGTGACTTTTTAAATAAGTCTCAAGAATAAATCTGGAGAGAAGCTCATTAATATAGCTAACCACACCCAATTTCCATCCCCGATTTAAAAACTGGAGTGGTGTAAAAATACAAAAAGTCACAATATTTTTATGCAAATGAGCCTAAAAAGTTGCAAAAGCCTCATTTTGCAACTTTTTCAATTCAGAATTCTGGAATAAAGGCATGATAAACCAGGGCCAAAGCTTTTATCTAAGTAACATTTGTGCAGGAATGTCACACATCTTCCCCCCAACAATCCACAACAAATCTCAATGTGTAGTCTTAATTTTCCAAAAACATTCAGAAACTAGGTTGGAAACAATAAGTGCAAAACTGCAGATAAATGAAGTATAAATAGACTGCCAAATAGCTTACAATATTCGTATTATAGTACCGCATTTCCACCATTTAAAACACTGGAGGCTAAAATACGGATATGGTATTTTTGCATCCACTGTCTTAAAGGGAATCTATGAGCAATTTTGACCCCTCAAGACTGCAACTTTGCAGTGTCTCAGGTTCTCCCCTCTGATCTTGTGTACTAAGGTGAAATCAGGAGACCATGAGAGCTGTCACTCAGAAGGGAACTCAGGATGTTGCACATCAAGTAAACACCCCTTGGGACACTTGACAAAGCACCAGAGGATTCAATTCTGGATTTCTCGGTAATGCAACCTGCATGACAATTAGCGCTCATGCACACGACCATGGTTTTGGTCTGCATCTGATCCGCATGGGTGCAGAGTGTCTTCCTTTAACCTTTACAGTACCGGAGGTTTTTTCGGTTTTGCGTTTTCATTTTTCTTCCCTATTTTCTCTGAGCCATAACTTTTTTATATTTTTGTTCACATAGCTGTAGGAGGGCTTATTTTTTGCGGGACAAGTTGTACTTTCTAATGCCACCATTAATTATGGCATAAAATGTAGTGGGAAGCAGTAAAAACATTCCAAATAGGGGGGAATTGGAAAAAAAATGCAATTCCTCCACTGTTTTATGGGTTTTGTTACCACGGCGTTCCGTTTGCAGCAAAACTGACCCATGCCCTTTGTTCTCTAGGTCAGTACGATTACAACGATACCCCATATGTGTAGGTTTGCTACGTTTAAATAGTGTAAAAATAAATTTCAACTTTGGAAAAAAAATGTATTTTTTTTACTTCGTCATATTCCGACCCCCACAATTTTTTTTTAGTTACATCCACTGAGCTGTTTAGGGGCTCATTTTTTGCGGGACAATCCATAGTTTTTATTGATACCATTTTGGAGTGTGTGTGACTTATTGATCACATTTTATTACATTTTTTTGAGTAAGAGAAGTAGTGAAAAAAATGGCAAATTGGCCATTTTGACCCTTTTTTCCGTCACGCAATTTGCCGTATTGGAAATTTTTTGGGATATTTTAAGTACAGGCGTTTTTGGTCGCGGTGATACCCATGATGTTTATATTTATTGTTATTTAGGTATTTTTTTTTAATTATATGGAAAGGGGGGTGATTTAAACGTTTATATTTTCTATATATATTTTTTAACATTTTTTAAAAATGTTTGTGATTATTTTAATGCTCATTTTTGAGCATACAATGTTTTTTAATTTTTCATTTTGAGCAATCAGGGATTTTTAAAACTGCATTTTAAGTCCCATTTGCTCATTTCTTATCATGGCCTGCCATCTGGTGGCCAAAATAAGAATTGCAGATTGAAAGCTGTAAACCTCATCAGCGAGGTTTACAACTTTCAGATGGAGTGCAGACACCCCGATTAACCACACGGGCGCCTGCACAACAGGAGCGGGTGTCATGTCCCTGCATCGCTCCAGTGCCGTACATGTACGGCGCTGGTAGCGTAAGGGTTAACATAGGTATGTTTAAACTGCTCTCCCTGTCTTCAATACAGTGTTGTCAACAGTTTGAGGGGTCAAAACAGCTGACCGGGCCCCTTTAAACTGCAATACGTTTCTAAAATATATGCAGTTTGGTGAAATTATGAACTTTTTACATTTTGCTGTTGCAGTAGGCTGCATGGCAATACAATTTTTCTTGAAAAATTTAACCGGAAATGGACCCTATATGTAGTCATATAGCATATTATTAGTACTCAGCACAAATGACTTACTTAAAAAATGCTATGAGAAGATTCACCATAATGATATATTGCATGAAGAGGTAGACAGCTTGAAGAAATGGAGTCAGCCATGTTCCAGCAGCACATAGTTCTTTCACCTCAGAGTTTTCGGCACAAACTATATAAAAAGAAAAAATATATTTATATTCCCCACACTACTTTACAGACATGTAGATATTATTCCCTTTGTAAATACCAGATAAATTAGGAATATGGAAAAAAATAAATACAATTTCACTGCACCAGCTTTAGGAAAAATGGGGGAGTTACTGCTGGAACCCCCAGAGATCCTGAGAACTAAAGGCTTCGAAGTTCCCTGGAGCGGCAGTGCACGTCTGTCTCATTTACTGCTATGGGACTGATGGAGCGCTATCTACATCACTCCCACACAAGCAGAAAAAAGTGCTGGACCAACTTGAGAATTACAGCTCCATTTGGAGAGGGGCAAAGGGTCTGTCCATTCTCTGAATATGCTGAGATCAGATGTATCCTTTTGATAGGTGACAAATACTTTCCTTGGGATATCCTCTCGTATGGCCACAATTAAACGCTTCTAAGGGATTGTTGCTGCATTTTTGTAGAGTTTTGACAACATTTATCTGCACAAATTATTAGTTACTATGTGATGAGGTTTAGACAATGGCCACCTGCTTATAAAATACTTGGTTTTAAAAAAACAACATAAAATAAGTGCAAAAGTGGAGTAGCTGCCGATCCTAACCAATCAGCTTTTATTTTTCAACGAGCCTTGGAATAGCGAGATCTAGAATTTGATTGGCTGCTCCACTTTTCCATGCACTTGTTTCTATAAACCTTCATCAATATTTAAAAAGAGTAATTAAATCATACAAAAATAGAATATTTTACCATCTATTTCATAAGCATACACTTCACCAAACATCATCCAATAAGGCTGAAAAACGATATTCCTAGCAAGAGTCCAGCTTGGTCCTTCATATGGATAAAGAATTGCCTGTCTTGGAACGCCATAACTCAAGAGTACGACAGCCATAATGACGACAATGTAGAACATATTCGCAACCTGTTGATAAAAAGAGCAGAGTTTAACTTAAAGGGGTTCTGCAGTTTTTAAAAACTGATGATCTATCCTCTGGATAGATCATCAGTATCTGATCGGCAGGGGTCCGACACCCGGGGCCCCGCCGATCAGCTGTTTGAGAAGGCAGCGGCGCTGCAGGAGCGCCGTGGCCTTCTCTGTGTTTACCGCAGGCCCAGTGACGTCACGACTAGTATCACTGGCCTGGGCGGGGCTAAGCTCTGTTCACATGAATGGAGCTTAGCCGCGCCCAGGCCAGTGATAGTAGTCGTGACGTCACTGGGCCTGAGGAAAACACAGAGAAGGCCGCGGAGCTCCTGCAGAGCCACTGCCCTCTCAAACAGCTGATCGGCGTGGGTCCCGGGTGTTGGACCCCTGCCGATCAGCAGTTAAAAACTGTAGAAACCCTTTAATGATAACCACAGAAACGCCATTGACATGTGCCGCACTAATGACCTACCATTTTGCCAATCATCATTACGTATGGTCCTGCTTGTTGATTGACGGCCAGAAAATCCAGTAATCTGACATACCAGAAAATGATATTCAGACAATACGTCAGTCTTCCAGCAAGAAAAACAGGATCATCAATAGCATCTTTGGCGTTTCCTCCATTATTGTCTGTTGGGGTTTCCAAGGTATAGTTATATGATCCAAGTCTCAACCCACATCCAATGAAGAACGTAATGATAGCAATTGTATCTGTGATATTAAAATAGTCCCCAAACCACACCTTTATCTTCTGATTAATTTTCCCGGCTTCAGACATAAAAATCTGCAATAAAAAAAAACCTCTTTAATTACTAAAGGTGGTTTTACATAGCCGTTGCTAGAAAATCTGAGTGACAACCAATAAAACCGCCATTATAGTTGTTAAGTGGTTGCCAGTTCACTGACTCTTCGACATGCAAGTTACTGTGTGAAGCTTCACAGTAACACAATACAGTGTATAGGAGAACAGTTATAAACGATAGTGAACAAACAAATACAGTAAACCATATATCCCCATGTAAATATATGGATCAAGTAAATCAAACTATAAAAATAATTATTATAGGGGTTATTTACCCCTCACAGAGGTTGTACTTACCCAACTCTCCGGCACCAGCGTCTCTTCTCATACCAGCATGGCTGTCGCTGCATCTCCCGAGGTGGGGGACGCAGCCAAGGGCGAGGGTGGTCACCGCCGTGGCATTCTATTGACTGCTTCCCTCCGTTGCCAGATGTTTTGATACGCTCGAGGGGAGATGCAGCAGTGGCCAAGCAGGGATCTGGAGGGACGCAGGTGCCAGGGACCGGGTAAGTATCGTCTATAGGAGGGGCCCGGGCATTGTGCGGGGTATTTGTACTATTGCATAACCACTTTACCTTTTGTGTCCAAAAACTACGGATTTTCACAAGATATGTCTGGTAACTTATGTATCTGTACAAACATTTGTATAGTAATATTTTCTTGTAAAATTGATTACTTTTTTCTATTATTTGGGACCCTACTACACATTCATAAAAACAAAAACCAACCTCTCGTATTTTTTCAATCGCTGAGGTAAAAATGTAGGCAATGACAATCCACTCTTGGGCAGAAGGCAAAGGCTCCAGCTTCACAAGAACCACAAATGTGAACAGCATGAGAAATGCCAAATAGAACAGCTGGAAGAGAAAAGAAAAGATGAACATAAATGGTTGAGATAAATTCCAATAATATTGTTAGGACGTCACATTGTTTCAAATGGCAGGTGCAGCCTTGTAATCAGCAGTAATCTGCATGACCGTGTACATGCAACCTGCCAGGAATTCCTACAGGTAAATCAGAATATTCTGGAAATCCAAAGATGAGGAAGCCCGACAAGTATTCAGAACCGCCATTCTTCCATACAACCTTTCAGGCCTGTTTAATGGGGCCGTTCTTAAGCATAGTGACATACAACAGTGCAAGGATATAAAAAAGATAGACCGAGAGAGAGAGAGAGAGATAGCACACATTGAGGAACATTTACTAAGCATGTTGTGACAGAATTGTGGTGTAAAATGCACCAAAAAGAATAGGGTTTTGATTTATGCCAAATATATCAACAGTTTTCTCCAGAATTTTCACCATAAAAATACATCATGCCAAAAATGAGTTATAAATGTAAAAGTGGGCGGGGCTATTAAATTGGCGGACAATTAAGCCAGCTTATGCAGTGGTGTTTTGTGTAAAAAGTCGCACTTATGGAATAAGATGCTACTTTTTTGTCAAAAAGTAGCATTTATGAAAAGAAAACCAACTTGTGGTGGAAACAAGGGACAGGTAAGTATTAATACAGGATGCATTTATGTTTATAAATGAGCTAAGGGTTTTGTCAGGAAATTGACGTTCAACAAACACATCCAGAGTCTCAGACAAACGTTGCAATTTACCAGTGGAAATTTCGCAAATATGCTTCAAAACTTGCAAGTGCGGTCAGGCAGGGTAAGCCAAAATGGCGCATTTGGGTTTTAAAAAGTCGTATTTTAGTGCTATTGGCGTTAAAATGACGCAAATCGAGATATAGTCGGATAATGAAGTTTATATAAGTCACATTTTAAAAGTGGTGCGTGCCTTTTGAAGAGGTGAAAAATGTTTTTGGCACAAATTACGCCATTATTGATAAAAGTCCTCCATGATACTCCAGAGTGTGCCCTCCCTAAACATAAAGGGGCTACAGTAGGACAGCACAAAGTGTGTATACATGGACTGATAGCAGCCACAATACGGGTTTTACTCCTTTGTATTATCCAGTTTGTAAGGTATCAAGCAACCTACTTTGGTGAAAGGCTGCCTTTAGTTCTCGGAGAGATCAGTTCATCTATTAAGCTGCACAGTAGTTACACTGGATCGGGTTGTTCTGCAGAATAAAGAGTAACGAGCCCCTTTAGACAATACCAGACTGTACAAAGGAAATCTCATCTTCCCAGGAGAAAAGCATTGTTGTGCTTCCCGAGGACAGCAACCTAAAAATGTCACAACACTACAAATCCACTAGAAAATAAAGAAGAAAACAGTGAAGCCTTCATTTCTACTGGAGTCCGCCTGTGTGTGGGAGCACACCTGAAAATGGGAACCAGGAGCCACCCATACAGGGTATCAGTCTGGGTGCTGTACTGAAAAGCTTCAAAACTTGCACAGCAAAATATTGAAGCCAACTGGAAATCAAGTATTTAAAGGGGTTGTCTGGGTTCAGAGCTGAACCTGGACATAAGCTCCTTTTACTCATTTACCACTTAGATGTGGAGGGTCGGAAATTTCCAGCAAAACCGTTCATGCCAGAGGTCATCATTTGTATATGGAAAAAGATGATGAATACACTAGGAAGTAAAAAATCCTAAAGACAAAAATGTAATGGTTTTCAGCAAGTCATACTTACCGTGTTAAACCAAAATTTCACGATGGGCGCATGATAGAATGCATAGAATTTCTGGGTAATGGGAAGCCGACGAGTTTTTGTTTGAGTCTCAATTTCAGTCTTCACATCTGTATTGTCGAAAGCCTGAACCTCCTTAAAGACATTCTGAAGATGAAAAATGGTTTATACATGAAATCTGTATTGTAACAAAACTGTAACTGCCCTTTGTCTTTGCTATCAAACATGCAAGACATTGCAACCAATAGGTTTTTTTTTTTGCTTTTATAAAATAAGATATTCTATCCATTTTTTTTTTTTTTTTTAATAAAAAAACTACATGGCTACTGTACTGTCAGCAGTGCAGTGCAGCAATATTTACCCCTCCAGCAACACTGTGTTGCCGGTGGCTTGTACCCACTAGCATCTTTGTGCTCCCTCTCAGCGGGTCCGGCTGCCAGAGACTGGTCCTACGGGCCAACTCAGTTCCCTGCCGCTTAGTTCCTGCTCTGCTCTCTTAAGGCATGCAAGCTCTCCTCCACTCTTAAAGACCAGAGTGTGCATAGCCTAATTAGTCCCTCGCCAATGGTTGCATTCTGTGGGTTATTTAAGACGCCTTCCCCTATGGCCTGAGCAGAGGCGTAGCTAGAGGTTCAGCACATGGGGGGGCGAAACATACTTGAGTGTGCCCCCCACTTAGTGGCTTCCCAAACGCACGTTTCCAACTTCACAGGCACATACTACTAGTTGTGGTTATAATATTGTATTAGAAAGATGACTGTATAAACTGCTAGATCATCTATGCTGTTAAGTACAGTACAATAGACTTTCTACATACCCTACTGTAAATACTCTACCACATAATGCAGTAAAATATAGGAGTAATAGGAGTAAAAAACAAGGGGACTCCTATGTTAAAGGAAACCTGTCCCCAGTTTTTACATCACTAAACTAACAGTCCCCTGCCCCCATCAGACCTCAGATCAGCGTATTGTGCCTCCATCAGACCTCCACTGTCTTCCCTGGCCGGCGCGCACTATGACCTGACGCTGCGTGCAGCGTCAGGTCATAGTGCGCGCCGGCCAGGGAAGACAGTGGAGCGCCGGACCGGAGGGCAGCCGCAGCGCGGGACAGGTAAGAAAGGTTTTTTATTTTAATTATGTGGCTGGGTGGGCTGATGTGAGGTCTGATGGGGGCACAGTAGGCTGATCTGAGGTCTGATGGGGGCACAATACGCTGATCTGAGGCCTGATGGGGGCACAATACGCTGATCTGAGGCCTGATGGGGGCACAATACGCTGATCTGAGGTCTGATGGGGGCACAGTAGGGTGATGTGAGGTCTGATTAGGGTACAATACGCTGATCTGAGGTCTGATGGGGGTACAATACGCTGATCTGAGGTCTGATGGAGGCACAATACGCTGATCTGAGGTCTGATGGGGGCACATTCTGCTGGTCTGAGGTCTGATGGGGGTACAATACACTGATCTGAGGTCTGATGGGGCACAATACGCTGATCTGAGGTCTGATGGGGCACAATACGCTGATCTGAGGTCTGATGGGGGCACATTCTGCTGATCTGGGGTCTGATGGGGGTACAATACGCTGATGTGAGGTCTGATGGGGCACAGTAGGCTGATGTGAGGTCTGATGGGGCACAGTAGGCTGATGTGAGGTCTGATGGGGCACAGTAGGCTGATGTGAGGTCTGATGGGGCACAGTAGGCTGATGTGAGGTCTGATGGGGCACAGTAGGCTGATGTGAGGTCTGATGGGGGCACAATACGCTGATCTGAGGTCTGATGGGGGCACAGTAGGCTGATCTGAGGTCTGATGAGGGCACAGTGGGCTGATCTGAGGTCTGATGGGGGCACAGTAGTCTGATCTGAGGTCTGGTGGGGGCACAGTAGGCTGATGTGAGGTCTGATGGGGCACATTCTGCTGATCTGAGGTCTGATGGTAGATGGCAGAAGGTCAGGGCAAGTCAGATCAGGCACTACAGTGTCAATCCAGTAAACAGGCATAAAGGGGGCACAGCACAACACAGTAGCACACTTTCACGGGACTAGGAAAGCTGAAACCTTATTGCTCAGGCCCAGAGGCGTAGCTACCGGGGGGCATGGGGGCGACTGCTCCGGGCCCAGTGAGTCAGGGGGGGCCCAGCAAGGATGACTCAGGCGAATCAGGCGAATACAAGTGAGCGCTTCCAATATAGAAGCACTCACTTGTATTTAGCGACCCCTCTCAGACCTGAGATCAGCCCACCAAGCCACATAAAATTAAAATAAAAAACCTTTCTTACCTGTCCCGTGCTGCGGCTGCCCTCCGGTCCGGCGCTCCACTGTCTTCCCTGGCCGGCGCGCACTATGACCTGACGCTGCACGCAGCGTCAGGTCATAGTGCGCGCCGGCCAGGGAAGACAGTGGCGCGCCTGGAACAGCGCGGGACAGGTAAGAAAGGTTTTTTATTTTAATTATGTGGCTGGGTGGGCTGATGTGAGGTCTGATGGGGGCACAGTAGGCTGATCTGAGGTCTGATGGGGGCACAATACGCTGATCTGAGGCCTGATGGGGGCACAATACGCTGATCTGAGGCCTGATGGGGGCACAATACGCTGATCTGAGGCCTGATGGGGGCACAGTAGGGTGATGTGAGGTCTGATGGGGGCACAATACGCTGATCTGAGGTCTGATGGGGGCACAGTAGGGTGATGTGAGGTCTGATTAGGGCACAATACGCTGATCTGAGGTCTGATGGGGGCACAATACGCTGATCTGAGGTCTGATGGGGGCACAGTAGGGTGATGTAAGGACTGATGGGGGCACATTCTGCTGATCTGAGGTCTGATGGGGGTACAATACACTGATCTGAGGTCTGATGGGGCACAATACGCTGATCTGAGGTCTGATGGGGCACAGTAGGCTGATAATTTTATGTGGCTTGGTGGGCTGATCTCAGGTCTGAGAGGGGTCGCTAAATACAAGTGAGTGCTTCCATATTGGAAGCGCTCACTTGTATTCGCCTGATTCACCTGAGTCATCCTTGCTGGGCCCCCCCTGACTCACTGGGCCTGGAGCAGTCGCCCCCATGCCCCCCGATAGCTACGCCTCTGGGCCTGAGCAATAAGGTCTCAGCTTTCCTAGTCCCATGAAAGTGTGCTACTGTGTTGTGCTGACCTTCTGTGCCCCCTTTATGCCTGTTTACTGGATTGACACTGTAGTGCCTGATCTGACTTGCCCTGACCTTCTGCCAGTTTACCGGATGGAATGAACTCTGCCAGCCCCAACATCTCTGTCATCTACCCCACACAGTTTAAAGGGTGAAGTCCGAGGGGCCAGATGACACCCTTAGGAGAAGTGCTAAATCAAATCTGTTTACCAGGTGGGTATACACATGCTGCGTTACAGCTGTCTATGGGAATTTAGAAACACAGTACAATCGTGTTTCTTTTGACAGCAGCCTTTCTTCCACTTAGGGTGCCTCATTTTTGGGCTAATGACATTTTTTTTTTAATTGAAATGTGCTATGGTAGTTTTATTCAGCAGTTCTCCCATACCCTTCTCTGCAGAGAAAATAAAAACACCTGCACAAATTCAATTTAAAACGCATAAAATGTATGAACAAAAAACGTCAACGATAAAAGACCGTGAAGAAGAAAGCCTAAAAATCCTTTGGATCAAAATCCACAGTGATTTCAATGACAGTCCACAACCGCATAGACACATCTAGCCAAGTGTGAAATATACTGGAAACAACCTAATAAGTATATGCAATGCAGCAAGAACTTTAAAGTCTCATACATACCATAGGAATATTTTCCGGTAGATTCTGAAAGTTATTTTCGCTGTCATCCATTGCCATTTGATGGGCGTCCTGAGATTGTGGTATATGGGACATTTCTGCCTTTGTTTTATATTCAAGCATGAGAATAGTAGGAGGGACCAAAATACTCAGAATCACCTAAAATTTTGTTAAAACAAAAAAAAAAAAAAGGTTTCATTATCAAAGTGCTGATTGTCTGCCTGTGGTTATATTACTAATCACACAGTGCAATAGAAGCATACTAAGGCTATAAACCAGAGGCCAGAGGACTGACAACATTGACTAGATCAGGCTTTTTATAAAAAAAAAAAATATATATATATAATAAAAATTAAAAAAGCTACAATTAACGCATCAGCAATAACAGACCGTAAGAGTGCATTTACACGACAATATGTATTTTGTGGTCCACAAAATGCACATCCGCAAAAAATATGGATGGCTTTCACGTGACATCCGTATCTTTTTTTTAGGACAAAGGAAAGGACATACGATTGCAGATAGCACAAGGAGTGTTGTACGCATTTTTGAAAAATGCGTATTGCATGCCAACGAAAAATACGGTCGTGTGTATAATTAAAGAGGACCTGTCACCGCTCCTGACATGCCTGTTTTTATAGCTTCATGCATTCTCCATGTAATAACAAGTCTGGAACATCTATTCTTATGTCTGTATGTTGTGCCATTCCTTTATTATTTGCACTAGAAGTTATGAATGAATTGCTAGCAGTCTGCAGTAAGGGTACAGAGGGGTGGTAACCAGTTGGGGGTGTGTACCTGCACAGACTCACTCTGTCCAGTCAGTGCTGCCATTGTCAGACTGTGCAGATACAAACCCCCCACCCCCAACTTGTTACCTCCCCTCTGTACCAAAACCTTAGAAAAGAACCATTAAGGTACTAGTTTTTAGGCCGTTATTAAGTATGGATAGCAATTACTCCATCAGAGAGGCCCTTTAGCATGAGCCGTTCAGTTTCCATGCCATGCCATGAAAAGCAGACAGAAGCCTCTGGAACAATGTAGAGAGAGTGTCTACCCAAAGAGGTTGTTCCAGAGGAGTGAGAAGAAATGTACATTTTTAGAGTCCATTCTCCCTTTTTTTCTTATTAATTTTCTTATTCATCTACTGCAGCTATATTAATGCTTCTTGTGCTCCCAATGCTGATCCAAGTAGGCAAAAGTGGTCACATTGTCCAAAAGAATTCTCACATGGCAGTTTAGGGCCAGAGGCTTCAGATTCTCTCGGCTCTCAGATTTGATTAACTCTGAGTCAACTCCAGGTTCCCTGAACTGCAGTCTGGGCGGTAAGGGCTCACCAACCCCAACTACAAACGTTTTTGAACAGCTGCGGGAATCTTTGAATAACTCAGTCGGAATAACTATCTGGATGTGAAAAAGAAGAGTTTGACTCGAAGCTGCCACTATTAGAAAGTCATGACTTTTTTTAATTTATGTTATCCTAGAAAAAAGTTGAAAAATAAAAAATAAGAAGTGTTATCCAAATAAGGCACTACCGGGATACCCTTTAAATTAAGATACCAGAAGACCCCGGCAAAGATTTTCCCCCATGATAAAAGCAATTCTCAAATACTTTTGGAAATTTTTCTGAATGGAAACATGGTAGTACGCATCTGATAAGTCCAAAGTCACCATAAAACAGCCCTGATTCAACAGATTCACTGTTGAACTAATAGTTTCCATCATGAATTTTTTCTAACATTTGAACTTCTCAATCACTCTAAAAGATCTGTTTGGTTTCCTTACGAGAAACAGAGGTGAGTAAAATCCCTGCTCCTGTTGATCCGGGGACAAGGGAACCATTACTTGTTTTTAAAGTAGAACAGAAATTTCTGACTCCAATGCTACTTTGCCTTTGGGGAAGATGTCTATCTGGTGGTATAGACTAGAATTCTATGTGATAACCTGACTGAACAGTATTTAAAACTAGCGGGAAGCATTGATAGATTCCCAGGCATGGTAAATAAAGCGGGATTATGGCGTCATTGTCATCTTTTGGAGAAAACCCTTTACCGTTTCTTTAGAAGACTGCCACTTTCCCTGAGGATCCGCTTTTTTCTGAGACGGTTTTTATGCCCTTGGTTACAAAAGGCCCTTGATGAGCAAAACAGGATTCTGATACCTTGTCAAGTATGTCATCTAGAATAGAACCAAAATGTCTATCGCCCTCTGAGACAATTTAACTTAACCAACTTTTTGAACCCACATTACCAGACCTAGCCCTCATCCATACTCCCCTGCGAATAGCATTATATAGTGCAGTAGACCTAGCTGATAGTCTTACAAGATCAGCTGAAGCATCTGCAAGGAGGTTATATGCCCTCTTTAGTATTGGAAGAGAAGATACAATTTTGTCCAAAAAATACCAAATGATCCTCCAACTGATTTAACAATCGGGAGAGTCATCTGGCCGTGCAAGTTGCTGTTATGGCTGGTGTGAACATAGCCTTACCTGTTTCTCATGCACGCTTTAGCAGTCTTTACATTTTTTATCCATGGGATCCTTTAAGAGCCCCATATCAGCAAATGGTAGGGAAGACTTTTGTGGGCTGCATGCTACAGGGGCATCAACTTTTTTTTTCACCATAGTTCCGTGTCCTCATCAAAAGGTTATATGCATTTAAAGGCCTTCAAGATCCCTGTCTTTTTTTCTGGATCTTTCCATTCTTTAGTGATACGTTTTCTTACATTACTATGGATAGGTAAAACTCTCCTCCTCTTTCAGAAGCTCTTACACCAAGGAACAGAGAAAGGGAACACTCACTTCACTGCCCAGACCTCCCAGAAACTCTGGAAAAGATGGAAGACTGAGCAGACGAGGAAAACGCCAGCCCACTCTGCGCTTCCCCGCGTCCCGAGGGGCAGGAAACAATAACTGAAGTAGGTAGTAGGAGGAGATTCTTTTATTTGGAGCTTTTACGTTGTTTCTGGTCCTCGGGAGGTGGGATGAAACTCCTGTGAGAAAAGGGAACTTATTTTTTTTTTTTACTGGTAATTTTTCAAAGCCCATGAAGCCCCTTGTTAGGCCACCACTGGTACCCTGTGAAAGTGTTGTCAGAGAACTGATGGGGTACAAGTAGAATAAAGGGGATATTTTAAAATAACTACATACACTCGTCTCCCTTTCTTTATATTTTTTCCCCCAGGCATGTGTTATTCAACCAGCACCCAGTTCTCACTGCCAGTATCAGAGAGAACATACACAGCAACAGCAAGCAATGGCGAGAGAACAGATCCTTAGCATGCACTATCACAGTGATATAATGCTGCTTTCTAGCTGAAGCAATGTAATAGTATGCCACTGGGCAAGAGGGGTGAAACCGGAAAAAAAAAATAATCCAACAGTAACAGCATATCACTCAGTGGGTTTTAGAGAAGGTTAACTAGAACAAATTAGCAACCCCTGGGATATGACTTGTGGACCAAATCTGTCTAAAAACCATGGGACTCAAGATGCTACAATTAAAGGAATGAAAGCAAAAAATAATCAAATGTAAATTAATGAGTAAATATTAAAAAGTAAATATTAGTGTACACCACCTTATACCAGGAATTCTTTCTCATGTTTAATCTTCCCATCCACATGTCGGACAGCAACATTTGAGTACAAGTGTGTGCAACAAAATTGCGAAGTCGAGAAGATACAGCAAGCTTTAGGCAGGTGGAATTACTCCAATTCTTCAGTTCATATGTGAGAAGTTTCATTGCCATAGTTTCATTCTGCTTGAATGACTGATCTAGCAAGTCCACCGCCAGCTGTCCAAACTCACTGCAATACAGTTTTAATGATTCAATCAGAATAATAATTAGGTACATCAAATATAAGATAATAAGAACGGGATGGCACTACTCCTCAACCCTACAGCAGGATCCACCTGAATACCGGGTGTCGATCACAACAACGGTGGTGCTCAGCTCTCAAGCAGCAAGTCTTTTGCAAATCAAATATCCAGAGATGAAAGAAAGAGCGGCACTCACCGTAAAAAGTTGAAGGCTTTATTACATGTCCGGCAAATACATTCAAGTATGGGGGCGGATGGCAAACACCTCCTGCATGCTGCAAGCGACGGCCGTTTCGCGCACACTGCGCTTCGTCAGGCTCTGCACGTCACATCAGCTGTGACCTCTCACCTTTTTAAATCACTCTAAACGCTTTCACATGCGCAACAGTGTAATCAAAGGGAGATTCATTGTGCATGCAATTAAACAACACAAAAAAAAAAAAACCACAAGAAAACACACACAATATTTATAAAAACACGCTCAAATCATTTTTATCATTGAGCCCTAATGCTCCTAAAGCTTCTGATTTCATAATCCACCTAGATTCCTTTCTGAGCAAAAATCTGTGTCTATCGCCCCCGTGTGGTTGTGTGGGCACAGTTTCTAGTCCGATGAATTTCAAAACTTCTGGGTTACTATCATGGTCTAGCCTGATATGTTCAATCAAACGCGGACAACCTTTTCCTGTGGTTATTGATGAAAAGTGTTCTCTGAACCTTTCATGAAGGGGCCTAATAGTTTTACCGATGTAAAACCTACCGCAAGTACAATATACCATGTATATAACATATTTGGTTTTACATGTGATCAGCTCCCTGATCCTATGTTCTAAACTACCTACTTTAACATATTTTAGTTGGCCATTGTACTTGCAGTGTGAACAGTGACCACATCTATAGTTACCTCTAGGTGGCAATGCATCTAGCCATGTACTGACTCTATTCTCCTTAAATCTACTATTCACTAGTTTATCCCGCAAGGTATAAGTTCTTCTAAAAGATATCAGTGGTTTTGGGTCAATTAATTCTTTAAGCTGTTCATCTCCCAGCAGTATGTCCCAATTCTCCCTTATGATGCGTTTAATTTTATCTGCCATAGGACTATACCTGAATGAAAAGGGGCAAATACTTGTTCTGCCTCTGTATTTCTTCCTGGTGTTGCCTGATTTGGCCAGGAGATCCTCCCTCTTTATTTGCATCGCTTTGTTCAGGGAACCTTCTAACATACTCTGGGGATAACCTCTCATCAGGAGTCTTTTTTTTAAATCATTCGCTTGTTTCATGAAGCCCTCCTCACTATTGTTAATTCTCCTTAATCTAATGAATTCACCATAGGGGACCGACTCTTTTACACTATTAGGATGGTAACTCATATGATGTAAGAGAGAGTTAGTAGCAGTGGGTTTGCGGAAACCGCTCACCCTCATCTCCCCCTCCCTTAGTTCAATTGAGACATCCAAAAATCAAGTTTATGTCCCCCAAAGACATGAGTGAAAAGCATGTTCATATCATTCGAGTGATTCAAATATGTCACAAAATCATGGAATTGATTTTCATTGCCAGACCATATTATGAACACATCGTCCATATATCGTAAAAATAGCTTAATATAGGGAAGAAAGGGATTATTTACAGTGTAGACAAATTTGTCCTCCAATCTGGCCAAATAAATATTGGCGAATGTACAAGCTACCGGTGTCCCCATGGCCGTCCCAAAGCATTGGCGATACCAGGTGTCACCGAACATAAAAGGTATTATTTTTCAAAATCACTTCCAATGCCTCTCTAACAAAATTGATGAAGGTGCCTGACTTGTTTGTGCCCTCCAATACTTCACATATCGCCTCCACACTCGCATCCTGAGGGATACGGGTGTAGAGGCTTTCTATGTCCAAGGACACAAGACTGAGCCCCTCCACCCACTGAAAAGAATTCAGTGCCTGGAGGAAATCGCTCGTGTCCTTCACATAAGAAGGGATATTTTTCAAAAGAGGTCTTAATAACCAATCAATATACCTGGACAGATGCTCGGTGACTGACCCTATACCCGCCACGATGGGACGGCCAGGGGGACGCTCGGCAGATTTATGTAATTTGGGGAGGAAATACCAAGTAGGCTTAGTTGGGAACAGTGGTAATAGTTTCTCAGCTTTGTTTTTGGACAAAATCTTCAACTCCACATATTTGTGCAGTATACTCCTAAATCTGTGACTGTATTTTAGAAGTTGGATCCTTAATTAATTTTTCATATACTTCACTATTACCCAACTGCCTATTGGCTTCTTCTTTGTAGTATTCCACTGACATTACCACCACATTGCCCCCCTTGTCTGCCGGTTTGATAATAATATTTTTGTTGTTTTGTAGCCATTTTATTGCTTTAACTTCCTCTTTATTTATATTTGGTTCATCTATCGGATAAACTAAAGCCTTGATATCCTTCAGAACCTTTTTATAGAAGGTATCAATACTACCACCGGCGGGCAAGGGGGGGACAAAATGTGGAGGGAACTCCCCCCGTAAAAGCAGAGATAGATGGGTCTTTTTTTTTTTTTTTTTTTTTTTGTGTTGTTTAATTGCATGCACAATGAATCTCCCTTTGATTACACTGTTGCGCATGTGAAAGCGTTTAGAGTGATTTAAAAAGGTGAGAGGTCACAGCTGATGTGACGTGCAGAGCCTGACGAAGCGCAGTGTGCGCGAAACGGCCGTCGCTTGCAGCATGCAGGAGGTGTTTGCCATCCGCCCCCATACTTGAATGTATTTGCCGGACATGTAATAAAGCCTTCAACTTTTTACGGTGAGTGCCGCTCTTTCTTTCATCTCTGGATATTTGATAATAATTAGGTACATTTATAAAATTATATAATACTTGCATGATCAAAGTACATGAATAAACAACATTAGTGAACAAGTACTAAAGACATATCAGATGTTTGCAATGGAGGAAGTTCAGATTCTAAGATCACACCATTTATAGTTGGCTGCTAAAGTGCTTGTTTGACCACATGGCAGCTTGGGCTCTCTCAGGTGTACTCGGGAGAGCTGAAGACCGCCATAGACTTGCATTGTAGCCTTGACCATCTTCAACCAGCTGCTGTAAGGAGCCAAAGTCTGTTCTGTAAACAATTTAGCAGCTTCACATTATCAAATGGTGGAAGTCTCCGAGATTTCCAGCAATTAAAATTTCTGATAGGTGTCTAGAAATAAAAATGAGAAATTTAGATATCCTCTGGATAGGTCATCAATACCAGTCTTGACACCTGGGACCCCCGCCAATCAGCTGTTAGAAGAGGCCAGCACTCCATGAGCGCTGTGGCCTCTACCTAAGCCATGTGATGTCATCGTACATCGGTCACATGGCCTAGTTGCAGCTCAGCCCCATTGAAGTGAATGAGGCTGAGCTGCAATACCAAACACTGCAGTTCTGCTATGTAGAGCTCCAGTGAGCATGGCAGCACCCTGAAACAGCTGATCAGCGGGGATACTGGGACTCAGACCACCACCGATGTGATAATGATGACCTATCCTGAGGATAAGTCATTATCTTTACGTGGATAACCCTTGTACTACAAAGCCAACAATATAGAGCTATTACTACTGCCTGTGCCTGTTACAACTGCTTCCATTCTTCTAGGAAAACAGACAAAATACAGAAGCAGAGCTCTTAATTGACAACTAATATTTCCCCAAGAAGGTCCTCTAATAAGGATTCAGATTCAGTGTTGTAATATGACTAAAGCGACTTAAGTCCATTAAAAGGGTTGTGCCAAATTTAAAAATTATGCCCAATCTACTGATCCTGAGGGTACCCATTTTGCTGTCTGAACGGTGCGGCAGTTCAGACTTGCACACTGCTGCTCCATTCACTCTCGAAGGGACTGTTAGAGATTGACAAGTGCAGTATTTATCTTAGACAGTTCCATCCAGAATGAATACAGCAGCAGCATGCAAACTCAACTTGATGCTCCATTGGCACCAGCAACAGGACTCCCATTCTCTAGATCAGTGGGGGCCCACCATTTGAATCTCCAACAAGCTCCCCTATCCTGTCAAAGTTATTAGTGGGTTATATATAAGAACTGCATGAACTTAAAGTGAACACCTTATGGCACAAAATGATGAGCGCAGTTCTTAAAGTACGTTCTAAGAAATACCTTGAATGTTCCTTCAGTTCTTCTGATGTGTCATCCACAACATCACTCTGCTTTGCTTCATAAGCCATAGAGCGGCACAATTTACAGGCAACTAAAGCTTTAGCCATGGACTCCTCCCCGTGCTGCCAGAAGAAAAGGGCCATCTTCTGCCTCTTCATCAGCACAGCCCAAACCAGGAGCTCATTAAATGGGTAAGGAAAGCGCTTCATTTCAGGATCATCAATGTCCACAACCTCGTCTTTGATCCTTTTCTTTTTCCCCTCATCAGCTGAAGCATCTTGCTATACAAATATAAAAACAATATAGAACAATGTATCCAAAATCATAACCAATAAGTATGTAACATAATTGGACTCCTGACCTCAAGAATAAAATATAATAACCGTAATAACAACAATAACGAGTGATCAGGCAGAACTTTGGGAAGTAAGGCACACAATATTGAAAGGTAACGCGGGCACAAAAGGAGAAAGTTACCAAATCTACCGCTAAATCTGGGGATCAAGTCTTGATATATCCCATTCTGCATTCAGGCAGGACAAAGAATCCACCTTACCTTTGGTTTATAAGGCTGTGCAGTTTTTATGAAGTGATTGTGTCTCATCTTCTCCTTTTTATCTGCTCTGCTTCCAAATGATTCATGGGTTTTCCGCATCTGAGGTGTATTGCTTGAAGTGTTTCTCCCAGAACGCTGTAAAATAAAATTTGTTATTTGGGTCTTCTACAATAATTAGAAATTGAGTAACTTTAGGCTATATAAAGGAATGAGCTTGGTTTATAATGGGAGGGGTTGTGTGGTGGCCTTTGTCTTAAGACACCCTGATGTTGTAGACGATTGTCGGGAGGGAAGCATAACAGCCATACAAGACCTTTGGGGTAGGGGGCCATTTCAACACTACATTTTTTTTTTGCTGATTTCTCCTGATGCTGATATAGCCCCAGTTACAGGAGGAATACAACCTCCAGAGACATTGTACAAGGCTGTTAAGCCTCACTTGCAGTGCTGAGTTGGGTCTGCTAAGACCCAGCAGCTCATGCAGATTAAAAAAACAGCACCCTGCTCCCACAGCTGCTAACTCTGCAAGGATGTTCAGGAATATCCATGCAGAGTTAAATGTGGACTGACTGAACAAAATATTTTTTGGACTATTACACTATTTAACACGAAAAAAAAAAAATCTTCCAGTCTGCAGTCAGGTTAGTCCAGCAGTGCCACACCTCTGTGATTGCTTCCCTACTGATCCAGCAGAACGCTGTTACAGCCCTTTGCTAGATCAATAAGAGAGCCAGTGGTGTACCTCCAATGGAGACAGACCACAGAGCTGCTATGGGGTCTGTGGTGGGAAGAGGCCCAGACGTGGCAAACTAGCTGTGCAGAGGAGAAGGCGCTGTGTGATGTCATGTGACCAGTGCAGTGCAGAGAGAAGTGGTGAAAGACCTGTGTGATGTCACTAGGTGAGGGGGGGTGGAGCTCCTGTGCTGGCATTGTGGGTAAAAGGAGAGATTCATGGTTTGATTTTGCCCCAATACAAAATCTGTAAGAGATGGCCAAGGTACTGTGTGTCATTTAATGTGTTTGTTTTTGTGTCTGCACAATGTGTCCTGCAGAGCTGTGTCTGCACAATGTGTCCTGCAGAGCTGTGTGTGTAATGTGTGTCCTGCAGAGCTGTGTGTGTAATGTGTGTCCTGCAGAGCTGTGTGTGTAATGTGTGTGGTCCTGGCAGAGCTGTGTGTGTAATGTGTGTCCTGCAGAGCTGTGTGTGTAATGTGTGTCCTGCAGAGCTGTGTGTGTAATGTGTGTCCTGCAGAGCTGTGTGTGTAATGTGTGTCCTGCAGAGCTGTGTGTGTAATGTGTGTCCTGCAGAGCTGTGTGTGTAATGTGTGTCCTGCAGAGCTGTGTGTGTAATGTGTGTCCTGCAGAGCTGTGTGTCACACTGATGGAGCGTTTAAAAAAAATATATACCTAAAATAATAAACTAGCAGAAGAAGCATGGCAGGACAATGTGGAGCAATGACAGGAGACACATTTACTTGGAAAGGTATATTTAATAAGTAGATCACATGCGCCTTGTTTCTATGGTCAGCTGATGACAAACTAAGGTTTACAGGAGTTGACCAAAACTATTAACTAGACCCCAAGGTACATGACTTTGACCCCTCCACTTAATTAAAATCAACAGGGAAGGTTTGATAAGTAAAAAATATTTTTATTAATTTTCTGTTGTGTAAACCTAGGGTGCATCTGTGGGTGCATTCACATGACCATAAGATATCAGAGATACGGGCCCGTGTGCTTTCAGCATTTTGCGGACCGCACAGGGCCAGCACTATATAGAAAGTGCCTATTCTAGTCCGCAAGAATAGGACATGCTCTATATTTTTTGCGGGGTGGGGAACGGAACAATGGATGCAGACAGTACACATTGTGCTGTCAGCATCTTTTGCGACCCCTTTGAAATGAATGGGTCCACACCTGTTCCACAAAAATGCGGAACAGATGAGGACCCACTATGGTTGTGTGAACTATGGTTGTGTGAATGAGCCTTTATAGTCAGGTTCAGAAGTAGTTAAGGAGGACCTGTCCACTCTTCTGACATGTCTGTTTTAGTAACTACGTGCATTCCCCATATAATGATTCTAAAGTATCTATTTTTATGACTATGTTGTCTTTCCTCTATTATTTCTACTAGAAGATTATGAGTGATTTGCCAGAGGTCTGCAATAAAGGCCCTACTGGGTGTTACCAGCTGGACCTTTATTGACAGCTTATGGCATGGAAGGATACAGTAAGTAGAGAAAAACACAATCTTAATAAAGTATAAGACTTTGAGAAATGACGTTATGCTATACCTACCCGATTTCCAGCATGAAGATTGTTGTAAATTATTCGAAAGCGCTTCCTTGTGTATGTGCACCTATAGGTGCCACCCATCAGATACTCAATGACAAGACCAACATCAATCAAAGTAATTTTATAGCCTGGCGGAAGATGACCCTAGAAGAAACAATGCAGTATTAACATTTTCTTAAACATCAGTACAAGTAGTAGTATTAAAGCGATTCCGGTTTATCCCATCAAAATACAAAGTGGTTTACTGGAAAGACTACTACTCTCATTCATACAGGTAAAGCCTGTAAGCATGCTACTACAAAGAATCAATGGGCTGGCAGGCTGGGTTTCTTAGCAACTTGTGGCAAAAAGAACAGCACAAGATATTCGTATATGCATTAAAAGGTATGTAGCATATACTTGTAAGGGTAAATCACCTCAAAATTTGCAACACAAAATAAAATATATAATTAAAATTGTTGTTTAAAGCGGTTCTCTCGTAGAAGTGAATGGAGCTGTTGACCAACACGTACAATACTGCTCCATTCAGACAAGGAACTAGATTCTCAGAATGCTGACCATTTGGGTAGATAAGTCTCATACTCCTGATGATCATTCCTGCTCAGTTTTCCTGCTCTGGTCTATAAAAGACTATTAACCAGGTCTGGGCCAGACTATCAGAATCATCACTTTCATCATTTGTAAGGCTTGGAGAAAAAAATAATAAATGATGCAAAGCTGCATCTTCTCACCATCTTTTATTTATTGTAGGAGATGCTGCATGCTGCAAGATGAGGAGGGTTGGGTTCTCCTGATGTGTTTCATGTACTTGTGTGCACTATTAAAGGGTTTTTCCAGGACTTAAAGGCATTGGCCCCCCAACATCTGACAGATGCAGGTCCCACAGCCTGCCGGATCCGTGCTGCCGCTAGTGCACGTCTGCGCCCGGAACTACGCTCCGTCCCCTTTCACTATAATGGGGGGCGGCCAGAGTCCCGGGCGCAGTACGGCAAGCATGTCGAGAGGCGGCCGGACTAAAGTTACAACATGTCGTCATTTTAGTCCGCCCGCCTTATCTAATTGCCAGGGGTCGGACACCGCGCATCCCTGCAGATCAGCTGTTTAGCAGTGCCTTTAGTGCCACAACTACACAGCTTTGTCCTCTGTGCAGTCAACGAAGCTAGTAACTGCAGCGCTGCTCCCATTCCCATGGGCTGCATTAACCTGCTCCACAATGGACTGAGCTGTGTAGTTCCAGAACTAGACCTACTGCAGAACAGCTGATCGGATCACCATCGGACATAAGACCACAGGAATCAACAGCTGCATGGACATGGTCAAGTGACCATAGCCCAGAACGGACGATAGGAGCAATAAAGGTAACAGAAATACAAAATTACAGCCGCCTTCATAAATGATTATTTTAAAGGCTGTTGATGCCTACTGGAAATCCCTGGAAGGTAACATGCATTAACTAGACACAAGACAGTACATCATAGGAGACAATGCTTGCATTTACCTGCTTAACATCTCGGACAAGATGAAACAGAGTTGGGTTAGTAGGACCTTGTTTCTTTAATGGAGAAAAGAAATACATGTGAGTAATATGACTTCAGTTAATATATGGCATTATTTCATATATTTACTGACATCATAGACTGAAATTAAGATGGAAAAAGCTACAAACAAAACTAAGTATTAAAGTGCAGACTAAAACACTAATACGTCAGTGTAATAAAGGGAACTGATCAATAATAAAGGTGGAATAGTGCGTACATCCTGAGAAACACTTTTTTTACTGTATCATAACTTATGATCATTCAGAAAAACAGTAACTTTCTTCTACCACATTGAAAACAATAGGGTCAGTTGTGCTCTTATTAATAAAGAGAAAAGTAAAACATATCTACCTTTCCATGATCATTTCCCTTTACGTGTATGGATGGCATTGTAAAGCAGAATTGATGGTAATTAGAATCAAGAGTTACAGAAGTTGGTTCATCATTGAGTAATAAAATGTAACTTACGGTGTTATAAAGCTCTTCTAGCCGGGGGATGGTGAGAAATTTATGCATGCTGACTCCATTCTCTATGAGAAGTTTTACAAACGCAACCCTGTCCATTACAAGTGCGTCCAGCATGGCTTGTTCCAGGGCACCAACCTAAGGAAAAGTTCTCATTATGCTGGTGAGGTAAATTATAATCAAAACACTATATACTCAAAAGGAGAAAAAAAAACAAACTATAAAGGGGTTCTGTGGGAGTTTAATATTGATGTCTTATCCTCAGGATAGGTCATCAATATCAGATAGGCAAGGGTCCGACACCTGGCACCCCCGCCGATCAGCTGGCTGAAGAGGCGGCCATGCTCCGATACCTCATTGTTTACCTGCTCGGTGTCGACATAGCAGTGGTGAGCAGGTGTAATTACAAGCCGTCCCATTCAAGGGTATAGGAAAGAGCCGTGCTATAGAAGAGAATGGGACGGGTTGTAATTACATTGATGTCGACAGCGAGCAGGTAAACAATGAACACAAGGCAAGTGCGGGCACGGAGTGCAGCCTTCTGTTCAACCAGTTGATCGGCAGGGGTGCTGGGTGTTGGACACCCACCGATCTGATACTGATGACCTATCCTGAGGAATATTAAAATCCCATAAAACTGCTTTAAGTGAATTTAGAGGCACATTTTCATAATTAGTCATCTCCTAGGGTCACTAAAGGTGTATCATTTCAGGAGACTTCAGAATCAGCGTCTGTGGGTTTATATTAAAGGGGTTCTCCGGGAATTTGATACTAATGACCTATTCTCAGGATAGGTCCTCAATATCAGGTTGGCGGGGGTCCGACTCCTGTGACTGTTGAAAGAAGCCGCAAGATTTTAGCGGTGAACGGATGAAAGTCTGTAATCAATGCAACAAGCAGGGGGAGTAGAGCTGACCGATAACGGGAGAAAGGGGTATTTTTCTCTAAAACTATATTAAAACATGTTTTATAATCCCTTGTACTCAGTGCCTGTTTTGGAGATGGCCCTCACCCTCCCTAGGAGTTTTATACATTTAAAATCTTTAAAGCAATCAGCGGGGACAGCACAGAAAGCAGAAACATGGGTGTATCAAGTAAAGCTGCCACAGTCGGCTGATCTGAAGTCTAATGTGGGCACAGTGGGCTGATCTGAGGTCTGATGGGGGCACAGTGGGCTGATCTGAGGTCTGATGGGGGCACAGTGGGCTGATCTGAGGTCTGATGGGGGCACAGTGGGCTGATCTGAGGTCTGATGGGGGCACAGTGGGCTGATCTGAGGTCTGATGGGGGCACAGTGGGCTGATCTGAGGTCTGATGGGGGCACAGTGGGCTGATCTGAGGTCTGATGGGGGCACAGTGGGCTGATCTGAGGTCTGATGGGGGCACAGTGGGCTGATCTGAGGTCTGATGGGGGCACAGTGGGCTGATCTGAGGTCTGATGGGGCACAGTGGGCTGATCTGAGGTCTGATGGGGGCACAGTGGGCTGATCTGAGGTCTGATGGGGGCACAGTGGGCTGATCTGAGGTCTGATGGGGCACAGTGGGCTGATCTGAGGTCTGATGGGGGCACAGTGGGCTGATCTGAGGTCTGATGGGGGCACAGTGGGCTGATCTGAGGTCTGATGGGGGCACAGTGGGCTGATCTGAGGTCTGATGGGGGCACAGTGGGCTGATCTGAGGTCTGATGGGGGCACAGTGGGCTGATCTGAGGTCTGATGGGGGCACAGTGGGCTGATCTGAGGTCTGATGGGGGCACAGTGGGCTGATCTGAGGTCTGATGGGGCACAGTGGGCTGATCTGAGGTCTGATGGGGGCACAGTGGGCTGATCTGAGGTCTGATGGGGGCACAGTGGGCTGATCTGAGGTCTGATGGCACAGTGGGCTGATCTGAGGTCTGATGGGAGCACACTGGGCTGATCTGAAGTCTGATGGGGGCACAGAGGGCTGATCTGAGGTCTGATGGGGGCACAGTGGGCTGATCTGAGGTCTGATGGGGGCACAGTGGGCTGATCTGAGGTCTGATGGGGCACAGAGGGCTGATCTGAAGTCTGATGGGGGCACAGAGGGCTGATCTGAAGTCTGATGGGGGCACAGAGGGCTGATCTGAAGTCTGATGGGGGCACAGAGGGCTGATCTGAAGTCTGATGGGGGCACAGAGGGCTGATCTAAAGTCTGATGGGGCACAGAGGGCTGATCTGAGGTCTGATGGGGCACAGTGGGCTGATCTGAGGTCTGATGGGGGCACAGTGGGCTGATCTGAGGTCTGATGGGCACAGAGGGCTGATCTGAGTCTGATGGGGCACAGAGGGCTGATCTGAAGTCTGATGGGGGCACAGAGGGCTGATCTGAAGTCTGATGGGGGCACAGAGGGCTGATCTGAAGTCTGATGGGGGCACAGAGGGCTGATCTGAAGTCTGATGGGGGCACAGAGGGCTGATCTAAAGTCTGATGGGGGCACAGAGGGCTGATCTAAAGTCTGATGGGGGCACAGAGGGCTGATCTAAAGTCTGATGGGGGCACATTGGGCTGATATGGGGGCTGAGTGGGCTGATTGGCTGATTTGAGGTCTGATGGGGGTCTGAAAGGGCTGATCTAAGTTCTGAGGGGTCTCATGTGATGTCCTGAAATTTATGGGGGGTCCGATATGAGGTCTGATGAAAAATATTTTTTTCTTAGTTTCCTACTCTAAAATCTGGGGTGCGTCTTATCATCGAGTGCGTCTTATAAAGCGAAAAATACAGTAAATACATTTATCTAATTATAAAAATTTGTCCAGAGTTTCACATTTATAATTTAACAATAGATCCCGAACAATGTGTTACATGCTTACCAGCCACTGTTGTCCATAGACAAATACATGGTTTTTGGCTATGTCAACTCTGTCCCACGCCAAAGTTAATACCAGCTGGTCCAATGCAGATGCATTTGTTCCTGAGAAGAAGGAGTGCAGATGAATAAACATCTCTGTTTAACAATATATAACCAAATGAACAACTGATAGAAAAAATAAAAAGGGAGATTACACATGCTGGACTTTTCAGCCAGAAGATAAGCTGTTGCCAGAAGTATCTAGCAGCATCTGGTAGCCCTGGTATGCAAAATTAAATCTGGATTATTAGACCAGGCCACCTTAATTGCTCCATTGTTGTGGATGCTTTTGAAATGTACAGGGGTCAGCATGGCCACTAACCGGTCTGCAGCTACACAGCCCCATACATAAACTGCGATGCACTGTGTGTTCTGATAGTGGCTCTTCTGTGAGATGGGACCAGAAGGGCTAGTCTTTGCTCCACATAAACAATGGGCTCACAGGTTGTGCTACCTTGGACCACTTTTGATAGGTACTAACCCCAGTAAACTGGAAACACCCTACAAGATCTGCATTTTTGGAATTTCTATAATCCAGTCGTCTAGACATCACAATTTGGCCCTTGTCAAAATGAGTCAGGGTCCTAAGGTTGCACTCACACACAGCAAATTTTGTTGCAGAAATTTTTGTGACTGTAAATCACTTCCATTGATCTAAATGGGGCACTAAAGCACATGGACTTCTGCAAGCCCCTTTCAGATGAATAGAGCCGATTTTCAGTCACAGAAATTTCTGCCACAAAATCTGTTGCATACGAGTGCACCCTTACTCTTGCTCCCTACTCCAGCTTGCAACACATTAACTTCAAGAACTGACTGTACATAAAGGGGTTCTCTCTCTCTTGCTGTTACTAAGGCAAGATGAGACACAGTACCGACCACCAGCCTGCTTGGAAACAATGGAGCGTGCCAACCCGGAAACAGAATGGCTAGCTGTGCTACACTGTTTCTGTAGCTCCTACGCAACTGCAATGAGCCAGTGTGCTCTGCTGTTTCCTGGCCGGCTGGTGGTCAGGACTGTGTCTCATCTCGCCTTCGCAACGGCGAGATGAGACAACACCTTTAAGAGTACTTTCTAACTTCTTGCTGTACGTACACCATCTTGGCAACTTTAGAAAACCCCTTCTCAAGATTACAAACAAAAAATGGACCCAAACACTAACTGTTATAGATCTTTTCCTATCAAGTCATTTTTTGATTTATATACAATAATTGTATTTAGTTTTTCAAAGGCCAACACTACAATGGATCCTGATCGGTTACTATAGCAGCTATATTACCTTTCAATAGAGCAGTTAGTATTGCAACGTCAATGTCCTGATGCTCATCTGAGCCCATGTGAAACACAGTTATCTGTTTTAAAAGACAATAATGATCATTTTAGCGCTGCAAGCAACTTCCACCTCTGGAATGACCACAACATTTACAGCTCAGGCCCTCCAAGCTTCAACTTTAAAAAGGTTTTGAAAAACTGTGCAAATTAATTTCATTATAGATCCTATATCTAAGCTGGAAAGATGTGTAGAGCTGTAAATCCCCCTTCTTCCAACAGATAGATCAGCACAATCAACTCGCTAGCTTCACATTCAATTGTGTAATTCCGGCAGTCGGCAGTTATCACTAGGGAAAGCTTACAGAAGAGGACCTGTCACCTCTCCTGACATGTCTGTGGTAGTAACTATTTGCATTCTCCATGTAGTAACAATTGTGGAGCAGCTATTCTTATGACTATGCTGTGCCATTCCTTTATTATTCCTGCTAGAAGTTGATACAGATGGGCGTTACCAGTTAGCAGTGTGTTCCTGCACAGTGACACCAGCAGCACTGGACTGGACAGTCAGACAAACCGGATATTGGAAACACCCATCTGTACCTTTACTGCAGACCTCTGGCAATTTGTAAACTTGTAGCAGGAATAATACAAGAATGGTGCAGTACAAAGAATAGATGCTCCAGATTTGTTATTACATGAGGAATGTAAGAAGTTACTAAAACAGACATGTCAGGAGAGGTGACCGGTCCTCTAAGTATACAACATTACAATAAATCAATATAATGTAAGCTCCCGCTCGAGGTGACTGCAGGAGGCCATCATTAGCGAGAACCTGCCAACCTAAATATGCTGGTGTATCATGCCACCTCTGTATACACGCTCACAGAGAAAAGACATTGAATGAAACTGTCCAAAAGACTCAACAGAAAGGTTTGCACTGAAGCTACTTCGGCTTCATGAACATGGTAGTGTGTGTGCCGTCTGCAAACAGATCTGCAAAATACAGATAACTTCAGTCTGCATTCTGTAAGGAGCATAGCACATGGATGAAAAATAAGGCCGTGCCGTGTGCATGACGTCTGAGAATAAAAAAAAAGTTATGATGACACACTTGCACATGGCCTTTCAAGGTTAAAAATTATTCTGCTAAAACTGCCACCTCTCCATTAGCTCCTAGTTCACACTTCAGTGATCTAGTCAATGTTTGGTCAGTGATTTCCATCAGTGATTGTGATCCTACACAGAGATAAGGTATAATGGAAAGATTTGCACCTGGTCTGGGCATTTGACCCACATTAATGGAAATTATTGATCAAACACTGACTAAATCACTGAACTGATTCAATACCGAATCACTAAATCCTTTTACAGCCTCCAGAGGGAGGGCCCTGGGAAAAAAGCCATACTGTTGTAATCTGTGCATAATAAAGGACGACTTTCAGATTACTAACTGCATTTAGGGTATGGCCACAAGGTCATGTTTCCTGATGAAGTTCTCGAAGCCAAAATGAGGTGTCGATCATCCTCTTTTCACTCCCGGCCATGTAGAAACCTGACCATGTAGCCATACTGCACTAAATTCACAACAAAAAAACGCATTTATGTTTTTAAGTGCAGAAACAAACAAAAACCCGCACAGAAATCTGTGCAGTGTGCAGGTTATCCTTAAAGGCATTATCCAGGATTAGGAACGCATGGCTGTTCACAGACTGTGTGTGGTGTTGCATCCATTAAAGGGGTTCTCCGCTTTTGCTATACTGACGACCTATAGGTCAGCAATATCAGATTGGTGGTGCCCGACTGCTGGCACCCTGTCAATCATTGTTTGAAGAGAACACAGCACTTGGACGAGCACTGCGTTCCCTTCACTGTTTACCTGCTCACCACTGACATTGCAGTGACCAGTGATTACAGCTCCTCTGTCCCATTCATTTCAATGGGATGGCTCCGTTCTATTCACTTGAATAGGGGGGAGCCCTGAGGATAGGTCATCAATATAGGAAACTGGCCAACACCTTTAACTTCAATGGAGCCAGGCTGCAGCCCAAACACAACCCACAGACACATGTGGTGCCAGCATTTGGAAGAAAGCACCCATGTTTTTCTACCCCTTGAAAGTTACTGTAAACTACCTCTGTATACATCTGCCCCCAATGCACAGGGTTAAGTATAAATAATTGTATAACTTACAAGTTCCTTGCTTTTCATACACTCCATTACAATCTGGAAGAGATGGACGGCCTCAGATTGGCTAAAGTTGAACGTTTTTTTAATAGTTGAAATGATTTCAGACTCTGCACCTTCAGGAAGATTTCTTTATTTAAAAAAATAAAAAATAAAAGTTATTTCTGGTGAATGAATAAGTGCGTCTCTTTTTTTCCTAATAAATCATTTGGTCATACCCTCCTTCCTCTGTCTGCTTGTGCACATAAGCCAAAATATCAGCAGCTCTGCCCGTTCCTTCACATACAACAACTGGGACCGGAGGGTTTTCCTGCAGATAATCCAGCACCGTTAGGATCACATTGGGACCACCTTCCAATATCAAGGCCACAACTGGAACGCCTTGGCCAATGCCTGAAATGATAAGGTAAAGATTAGTTACCTTTCCCTATACACAGGGGTCTTCATGAATATGCAGTGTGTATTGACCAATGAATCTGGAAATGTAGGAATTAGAAATTTATCATCTGTATAAGATCAATATGACCACAAAGACTAACTAAAACATACGTGCATGAATGCGTTGCAAGTTTATGGTTTTCTCCAGCTGCCTCCGTAAGTTCACTTCTGCTCCTTGTTTTCCAACAGTGCCATCATCCACCAAGATGAAATGGGAATGCAGGTTGTTGAGGACATTGAGTTTACTCAGAGGGTTCAGCAAAGTTTGATATGGCGCAATGACCTAGGAAGAAAAAAAAAGTAGAATTAAGGGTCTATTTAAAGGGGTTGTCTGGAAATACCCCCTTCTTCACTCATTCAGCATTGGAGCATCTCCCACTTGCCCTTCTGCCGAGCATTGAGCCCAGTGATGTCACGCCACTAATGGGTGGTCTATAGCACTACTTTAGGTCAGCGCTTAAGACTGCCCATTAGTGACAGTGATGTCACTGGGCTCACTGCTCGGCGGAAGTCTCTGCCTAGCATGCCCATGTTGAGACCCGGTACGTCATCTGAGGTAAAGAAATAGCCCTTGACCTGCAAGATACAGCACAGGGCAAGGGGAAGCATTGAAGCAAGAAATGCTCTGATGCTGAATGAGTGAAGAAAGGGTTATGTCCAGGTTCAGCTTTGAACCCGGACAACCCCTTTAACCACCTAACTGTTTTGCCCGAGTCCAGCTCGGGCAGTGTGAAAAGTAGCTAACTGGAGGGGGAGGGCTGCTTTAGATGGTGATATCTCCTCAATGGTAACAGCTAGAAACATGCAACCGGTCTTGTCTTAAAGCTGACAGTCAAGTCTTTAAAGGGAACCTGTCATCAATTTATGCTGCCCATACTAACGGCAGAATAAAGTAGAGACAGGCGAGTTGATTTCAGTTGTCTGTCATTTAAAAGTTAAAAGTAAGTGGTTGCCAAGAACCAACATCACAATCATTGCAGACTGGGCCTGGAAAAGAGTCCCGGCCACCTGAGAAGAGTCCTAGTTATTCATGAATTCCTGCTCTCCCCGCCCACCTGCTGATGATTGACAGTCTTCTATTTAGTTTTCTCCCTTTCTCTCTAGGAGAGAACTGCCAATCATCAGCAGATGGATGAGAATGCAGGAGCTTATGAATAACCATGACTCTTCTCAGGTAGATTTGACTCTTTTCAAGGCCTGGGCTGTAATTATTATAAAGCTGGTTCTCAGTAACCACTTACTTTTAGCTCATGAGTGACACACAGCTGAAATCAGCATTTCTGTCACTGTGTTATGCTGCCCTCAGTGAGGTCATCATAAAGCTGATGACAGGTTCCCTTTAATACAAGTCTAAAATGGCAGCTAAAGTCCAAGCAACAGGGGAAAAAAAATCATTGTTAGAAATCAAGTCGGGAATAAATCAGGAGTAAAACCTGTTTTTACTTTCATTTTCAGCTGCATTCACAGCATCCCGATTTCTATCAGTGATATCTTTCTCTGTCCTGAACATATTTCTGTCATTTTGGTATGAAAGCTTGTAATCTCTGCTTTCAAACGAGACCAGCTGCATGTTTCTAGCTGCTACCATTCAGGAGGTACCATTCAGGAGGTAGCAGCATCTAAAGCAGCCCTCCCCCCTCCAGTTAGCTACTTTTCCCACTGCTGGAGCTCCACTCTGGCAAAACAGTAAGGGGGTTAAATTACCATATTTTTCCAGACTGCATATGGACCCGTGAAAGTAAATGGTGCTATTTACACCACTGTTTTTAGCACAGACTGAGAAATTCAAAATAAATCCTATCTTGGGTCATGTCTCACGAAACATGGACCTGGAGACCATTAAAGACAATTTTCTACAGCAGTCACCAGGATCATGTCTATGTGCAATAAGGACAATTTTTTACTACAGATGTGTGAACAAATCCTTAGGTTTTGAGCAAATATTCACGGAGAACAAATGCACTTACGTCTCTTCCAACCAGATCATTACGGTTTTCAATGACTCCCCATGGTGCTATTCCAATAGTGCAAATCTTTCGGGATGATCTTGAAGCATGCTCTTTAAGGGCATCCCCAACATGTTTTGCTACACCTAAAACGAAAGCGAAGTGGAACATGAAAAAGCTTCAGAAATATTATGCAAAAGTATTGAAATTGGCCATGCATGTTTGTAACTGCCATTTTTTTTTATTTGCTAGTTTATTAGAGATAGGCAGGTATACTTGAGAGAGTCTGTCAATGATTGCCAAAAGATCTGTAATTATCTTATAATAACAGCTTTCATTAACCCATCATTCATCAATATCCCTTTGCACTGGTCCCTTAAAAGACCATTGTTAGGGCTTTTCTGTCTTCCCTTTGTGTAAACAGAGGATATACACTGCAGGGCTGTGGAGTCGGTAAGCCAAAGCCCCGACTCCAACTCCTCAATTTCCCCTAACTCCGCCTCCCTCATACATGGCGCATGTTTAAGCGATAACGTTAAACTTTGCATAAATCAATAGTACAGATATGTCATGACAAAAAGAGTTTGTAATATATGTTTTACTAGATATCTTTACTCTGAACTTCCAGTATCAGGCTTAAGGGCTAAGACTTTCTTTGTTGCCCATAGTAACCAATCAGAGCTCCCCTTTCATTTCTCCAGAGCACTATATGAAATGAAATGGGAGCTCTGATTGGTTTCTATGGGAAAGTTTTCATACATAAGACCCTAGGTGTTTTACATCATACTGCTTTACAGTCATGAAACTACTAGCAGTGCTGATAACAAAGGCTTGACAATGGCTTCAACACATATAGTACTTTTTCACATTTGTGTTTCTGTATTTCTGAATTTGATATGTTAGAAAACAGTTTGTACATGTATAGTATATAGAAGCTATGAGAGCAGCTAACCTCTCCAAACATGAGCTCATAAAGCACAAAGAGAGAACATGCACTGGACAATTGATTTATGCACAGTTTATTGAAAGTTTAGATAAACTAAGAAGCAGGGCGTATCTACCATAGCGGCAGACCATGTGACTGCTATGGGGCCCAGGGCAAGAAGGATCCCAGTCTTAGTTGGGATGATCTCCTCTTCTACTGGAGGTAAAAACTTGGTCAGGACTCTACCTTCTAAAGGAACGTTTGTCAAATGAAGCAGTGGAAAAAATGGACCAAGAGTCATTGAGAAGGGTTTAGGCAGAAACCCTTCTGTCCTGTGTGGGGGGCCTGGTTTGATCCTTGCTATGGGGCCCTTACTTCTCTATGTATGCCACTGCTAACAAGTATTTGCCTTAAAGGGGTTTTCTCAACACGTTGAGTCGCTGGCTGACGTAGTTTGCACTCACACTGTCTCCTCAGACTGTGGGTGGGTCTCCAGCAGTTATTAGCATATATTAACTTTAACTGAGTTGTTAACTCTGACAGAGAAGGAGATTGTGATCTCTAACACAATAACAGTTAAAGCCATGCTTCTCAGTCCTCACAACACTTCTACATTTTGCTTACTGCAGGTAATCACTCAGCAATCAGCCCCATCATTCTGTGGGGGTTAGGTCATTCTGTGGGGGTGAGGTCTTTCTGGTCTGCAGGTTACCATAGAAACCTGCGTGCAGTGAGAGACCTGCTGAACTGTCTGTAGTCCATGACTGACAAATGTATTTAGAAAATGTCTTCTTTTAACTGTCCCTTTATGTTGAAAGCTAATCTTTGTAACTAGTGAGAAAACCTCTTTAATCCTGTTTTCTCCAGCAGATCTGAGATGAGTGCAGCTATTCCTTCCCAGTGTCTTTTTCCTCTGATCTGTAGCAGAGGAGCTGCTACTTCTGGCCATCTACATAAAGGGCACCACACATTCATCTTAACTAAAAGCCTAGATCCTTAGATCAGGAAACGAACAGACATGTATAGGGCATTTCATCATTTTCCAAAATTCTTATGAAAATATATTCGGCACATACTGCATTGAACTAAGTGTACCAATTTATTATATATTTTTGGAGTCGAAGACGGTCCATTTTATAACTACTCCGACTCCACAGCCTTGATACACTGCATGCCTGCATTAGGCTTCAGAGTAAGGAGGCATGTCTCAGTAATCCAATCTGACTGGATGGCAGGAAGCTGTTGGCTAAAGCAAGTGAGTATGGGAAGTGAGGGGAGGCAGTTTTGGCCTCAGAGAACTGGCAGAGGAGCCATCTTAAGAAGATATTCATATTGTAAGGTTCAAAACAGACATAACTAAGAGAAAAGCTCATGGAAAACAGTGGTATGTGAAGCTTGCTTTATGCATATTGCTGCTGCAGCAGTAACATATGCCAAGATTGATTTTTTGATGAAAACATGACAGTTACGCCTTCAACCCAACATATAATCACAGTCGGCAGGCTGGTTGGCAAATGGAGCAAACATGGCAAGATGCCAAAGACAATTTATTTCAAGTCAATGACACAGAGTGTCTTACACCAAGTGGAATAGTGCGGTGTGCAGAAATTCTGCATACCTTCTGCCGTAAAGACCCCAGATACCGGTGGTTTGGTACTTACCAGCATTTACCCCTCCAGTGATGATCCATGCCCCGGTTGTCACAGCAGCTTTAATGAGGCCTTTACCAATTAACTGCTTGACACGTGGATGAAGCTCAAACTTCTGCACTCCTCCATGCACAGAGATTACAAGTTTTGGCAATTCCATCTGCCATTCCTTTAGCATCAGCTGTAGAATGGTTTCTGGCTTTGTGTCATACGACAACCTGACATACTGAAACATTGGCAGATCGTTACATATCTCAACAGATTTACACATACTATTTTATATATCACATAGTATAACAATTGTACATGGGGATGTAGGGGTTTGTAAATGTACAATGGATCAAACAGTTGTTAAAGGGGTAGTCTGACTTATTAACCCCTTAATGACCAGCAACATTTTTTTTTGTTTTTGCCTCTTATTTCAGCAGCCATAAGCTTTTTAATTTTCCATTAATGTGGCTGTCTGAGGCGTTGTTTTATGCAGGAAGCATTTATTATATTTTGGCATTGTTAAAGGGTACAGATAATTTACGGTGTAATTTATACCATTTCTTTTTTTGCTGTGCAAACATTGGCGTTTGTTTTATTTTTATGCTATTCATATTTCACAATAAATAATCTGATAAATGTGTACATTTTTTAATTGTTATTTAATGTGTGCACAGTAAAATTTGCATTTTTGTCTACTTGGGCTTTTTTTTGCAAGTTTTTATTTTCTTTATTCCTTATTACATTAATAACTTTTTTTGTAATCCGATTATGCGGTTACTATTTTATAACAGTTTCAAACATATAATGTATTAGTATACTCCTGTATGTTAATACATTATTCTCTGTGTCAGTATGATTCAGGCTGCTGTTAAGGCAACACTAGTGTGCCCTAATAGCAAGGTTACTGAGCCGACCTGGGGTCCCATGCAGGTCCTCACAGTACCAGTAACAGCTGGTTCTTAGCACAGGAGCGTTCCTCAAGCCATTAACTCTCCTTTACTGCAACAAGAAAAGACGTTGCTGCAGAATGAAGCCCTGCACCTTCTGTTGTATATATAAAAAAAAAAAAAAAAAACAGTGGGAGGTCTGCCCGCAATCACGTGCCGCATACGGCTGAGGCTGTAGAGGTGTCCAGGGTGTACGGGCACGTCATTGCTGCAGCCAATACAGCGGCAGGGAGGATCGGAGCAGTGGTGTGGTAAGCCATGGGGGATGTAACAGGTAAGTATGCATTCTTTTATTGTCAACAGCTGCTTTTTTAATGCACAACACTGCGTAGTGAAATATAACGGTAATTCGTTGTCGGCACCTTTGCTCTGTAGGAATGTGATCCACCTTGAAAATTGATAACACCATAGGCATCTGTTGGGCTCTCTTCTGTGTCTTTTTCCACGGTCCACTCTTCAAGCTCTTCCGTGAAATTTTCACCTAGTTTCAAATCGGAGTACTTCATAGCGACACTGGCGGTGAAGCAAGCATGTTGTCTGACCAGGCGGCCACAGCAGCATCTACAAGACGGTAAGAAAAAAAAAATTACTTACGTTTACCAGAGAAAATCAGAGAGAAAAATAAAAAAAAAAATAATAATTTGAGTTAGGGCCAGTTCACACGACCGATTTTGAAAAACATACTTTCAAAAAATCAGCACTAAATCCACACTTTTTTTTCATGCAGTTGAAACTTTTTTTTTTAACCTCTGCGTTGAATACAAAGCTGATTTTTCAGCTTGAGGTTTTTAAAAAAGATCTGCACCAAAAAAAAAAAAAAAAATGAATGGACTTACCTGGAGCTGTTTTTTCTGCTTCCCATTCATTTCAATGAAAGATTCAGCACCAATTCTACACCAAGAAACAGCGTGCTGACTCTTTTTTCCACGTGTAGAAAGAAACAAGTGCTGCTTCCCATTGAAATGAATGCTGTTGAGGCGTTTTTTGGAGCAGACTTTGAAGCAGAAACACTCCAATATCGGTGACAAAAAACGCAGAGTAGACTAGCCTTCATGCTCAGTGTCACAGATTACAACGAAAGACAATAAAAGCACTTCCATACTATACAGGAGACTATAAAGCCAGTTAATAATGCTGATCGCGCAAAAACAAACACTTTTCAGTTTTCTGTCAGCGCCAGACGCACAGTGGTCAAAACAAAGATCTTGGGATTTTGTATATCTGTAATATCTGGGTGTGATATTAAGGATTTCAGCATGCCAGTTGGCTGGAAACTATAAAATCACTAGTCCGGTTGTTGTATCAGATGAAATATCTGTCCCGGTAGGCACAGAAATAAGAGAATAGCTAGACAAAGGTTAAAGAATAACTAAACTTTTATACTAAATTTTAATATGTTGACCCCAAGCCCCTAAAAAATCTTTTTCTAACATACTTTATTTATTAATTTTCTATTTTTACCATACTTTTTCATACTAAAACACTGATGTGTGAATACACACATTAAAATGAAAGAGTACATGTGCTGTCATGTGAATGTGGCCTAATGAAAACTGAATTGGGATGAAAGATTGTTACTAGAGATGAGCGAGCATTCTCGGCCGAGCGTACTCGGAAGCAATTTTCGAGTAGTAGCGTACGCTTTTCAGAATCTGTAGGCTAATGCATACACATCTTCTAATCTGTACACTAATGCGTACGCACCTTATAAATTTGTACGCTAATGCGTACAAATTACAAGATGCGTACGCATTAGCGTACAGATTAGAAGATGTGTATGCATTAGCGTACAGATTCTGAAAAGCGTACGCTACTACTCGAAAATTGCTCCCGAGTACGGCAATGTTCTGCTGACAGACAACAATGTCTGGTGGCACATAAAGCATACAATCACCCCACAAACAAGCGTTTGCTCATTTGTTGGATCAGCAAAGTGTGTATGCCTGTTACAGGAGGCAGCCCTTGGGAGCTACTGGTTGTTTTTTTTTTTACTGATCACAGGCCCATGTAAAAATGGGCCTTATATACACACACAAAATGACCAATCCAAGTGCACTAGTAATGATCTGTTATAACCACATTCACTAGGAAAGGATAACACAGAAGCATTGTGTAACAGGCTCTGGTCAGACCATGGTACAAACCTCACAAGCTGCTGGCAGATTTGGCATCCTGGAAGGCATCTGGAAAAACAAAATAATAATTTAATAAACTGGTACACTAAAACTGCTGACGTCCAGGACCTATTCATTAATAAATAGGACATAGAAATAAAATAATCTGACCAGCAAGCAGCTTAAGGGTAGGTTCACATGCGCCGCATACTCTGTGGATTTACCATCGTGTATTGGGGTAGAGAAAATTGATATGTGGCAGATTTCAATGTGGACCCATTTTGTGTGGATGTACCCTAAAGGGTCTCATGAAGAAAACCCTTGTCCATATGCCTCATAGTGTGAGGTGACCCAGTTCAATAGCCTTCTCATTGAGCCAGAATGGAGGACTGCGCTCTACGCGCTCTACTAACCAGCCGCTGGGAGATATTTTCTGGCCGTTACCTGTGGGGGTCCTTCGAACTTGGAATTATATAGATACATTCCCTCTTGGTGAAAGTGCTTTCGATCCAAGATTTCTGGGACTGAAATAGAGAATAAAAAAAGAAAAACAAAAAACAAAAACAAAAACATAATTAGATTTCCGTAACAGGATAATGGCATACCTTTCATCAGATAGGATTATGTTGTATTTGGTTTACTATACAGCACAGCCACTACAGAAGTGACATAAAGCAGAACCCCTCTACTAACCATCCTGGGTTCCTTAATGTAATTCACCAATGGGCCAAAATATACAAGGTCCACATTACTCTGGTAACCCAATTAAAGAAGAACTCCCGCAAAAAATTTTATTCCATGTCCTGCTAGAAATGTACATGATGTAATCTGTAGTGAATGTCATTTTCTTACCAGTAGCTGAATTTTTGAGTTATATCATCCTGAAGTTTCTTATCTGTGTCATGTGACTAGGAATTAGACCCACCAACTCACACAGCACCTTATGTGTGGACAGGAAGTCTATGCATTCCTATGGGAGCCTCACTTTCAGTCTCATAGAAATGAATAGAGCAGTGACTGGCTTTCTGTCCTGGGTCCGTTGGAGGTCAGGGAGTTGGTCACATGACCCAGCTACAATAAGAAGAGAGTGGAAACTCTCAATTTCAGCCTCTGATAAGAAAATGACATTCACTACAGATTATATCATGCACCTTTCTAACACGTCAGAGAATAAAAATTTTTGTGGGAGTTCTTCTTTAAGGGCCAAATGTAAAGTAATGCAGGAGCCAACATAAAGGAGTTGCACAGTTTTTAAACCATTTGTCATACGGTATACCATATTAAGGAATTCTGAGATACTAGATCCAGGATCCCCATTCTCTTGGCCCAAGTGGACAGCACTGAAAATGAACATTGATTTGAATGGACACTTTAATGCAAAATTTGCCCTTTGGTGGCGCTGCAGGGAATTTAAACACTTAGCCTGGGTTCACATCATGGTTTTCTCATCCATTTAACATATACGTTAGCTGATGCCTCAGACTAATGCCATACATTCACCACAGAGCTTCACTTTAAAATAAATAAATATTTTTTTTATCCGGACTCTGCAGGATAAAAAAAGAATGGCGGAATATGCTTTTTGTTGTTTTTTTTTCTCACACAACATACCATTAAACGGATGTCAAAAACGTAATGTGAACCTACCCTACTGCCTACAGTAGGGGAAGAATCTGATCAGATTATTGCTAAGGCCTCTTTCACACTTGCATTGTTGTTTTCCAGTATTGAGATCCGGCAGAGGATCTCAATATTGGAAAAAAGCGGATCCGTTTTGTCCCCATGCATTCTGAATGGAAATAGATCCCAGCAGGATGTCTTCTGTTTCGGCAGTATTCTGCTTTGTGACTGGGCACAAAACTGCTGCAAGCTGCAGTTTTGTGTCCGGTCATAAAAGTGGAAAAAAAAGGATCAGACACTAAATACACGGAAAGACAATGGTGATGGATCAGTTTTTTTCTGAGCCAAAAAAAAAACAGAAACCATTGACTTTCAACGTATTTAGTGACAGATCCGTTTTTTCCATTCTGATCTCACACAACCGCATCCCAACGGAACGGAGGCATCCTGATGTCCAAAATTAAAACAGATCCGTTTAATTCCGCTATTGAGATCGTCTGACGGATCTCAGTATCAGAATTAACTACACAATTTTGAAAGTAGCCTAAAGCAGTTTTCCCATTACACGACCTTAATCCTATCCGCAGTGGGTGGAGGGGGCCCTGCCCATCACAAGAATGGAGGCCCGTGTTCACCTGTCTGAATGCGATTATGGGATTGCTGGAGACAGAGGATTAGAGCACTCCGTTATCTACACAAGTCCCACAGTGATGAAGGGAGCAGTAGTGTGCGTGCTGGACCTGCCATTCTGTTCATTTCGGAGGGTGTAAGGAACCCCTTCTTGTCACATTCACATCATTACACAGGAACAGGACTAGGTTTCTGTTCTAGCAGCACAGTGCCACCCCCAAGTTTCATGTCAGCCAATCAGAGCTCCTCGTTTTAGTGAGGCCCCCATTATTCCTCATGTAAGAAAACAATATTAAGTACCCTGTGATTTTGTCTGATAGATCATCACTTGATATCAAAGGACTGCATGTTACTGATCAAGCATACAACGTAAGGCTCTGTTCACATAAGGCATTCATAGTGCCTATTGGGGTTGTTTCAATTTTCATGGCAAAAGTACTGCAGCATGCAAATAGACAGAAACCATGATGGAGCCCCATCATAAATCAATGGGGCAAGTCACTGTTCAAATCCATTGAACAATGTCAAATATGGATCAAGGGGAAAAAAGCCATGTGTATAAAAATGAAACTGTATATATTTTAATATATTTTTTACAAAGTCAGTATTTGGTCAGTGATTTCTATCAGTTATTGTGAGCCAAAACCATGTTTGGGTCAAAAACACAGAACAGGAAAACGTCTTTCCATTATACATTTTGTCTGTGGAGGCTCTACTCCTGGGTTTGGCTCACAATCACTGATGATAATCACTGATCAAACACTGAGGCTGGGTTCACATCTGCTTTGTGAACTCCAGCGGTCTGTTCCGGTGAAGGCATAGACTGCCGGAGTTCACTGAATCTGGCACAGCAGGATACCACCGTGCACCGCGGGACCCCAATTCACTGCAATGTGAAAAAAATAAAAATAAAAAGTGCAGCAAAAAGCTACGCATGAAAGCATACTAAATATTATGTTCATGGGATAAAGTAGGACAATGACTACTCTGTGCTGTGACAGGTTTGTGGTAGAAACTTTCATTTCTAAGTTTTTTTTTTTTATTATTATTATAATGTGCTTACAAAAATGTGCACCTTCCATTTTAATACTTGCTGTATATTTACGCAGGTGCAAAGAACGCCACTATAAACATGCGAACAAAAAACCGGTGTGTGAACCCTAACGGTAACTTTACCTTGATCTTCTAGAAAGCAGTAAATGTATCAAGTAACACGCCTGCACACCAAACATCCAACCAATAAATGAATAAAATCTTACTATGTGGACTGAACATGGCAAAGCACAACCCGGCGTTCACCACACAACCTCTGCTGTGCAAACAAGGAATATCAAGTGTTGGGAAGTCCACTGTATCAGAAGAACCCTCTTTTCTAGTCAAGATTCGACCTCATCAACCCGATCAACACAAGCCAAAGTGTCCACATTAGTCACATATTCTATTACCTAAACTGGTCGAAACGCGTCAGAAAGACATTTTATGGACATGAAGAAATAAAGATAAAGTTTTATTTTATTCACTGGATCGAACCTTCCTTTCTAATGGTATACCAAGAGTGTGACCACACTCCAGATCCCTGCTCAATTTGGTCAATTGACCTTCCACCTCAACGAGTGTATCACTGGACAGCGGCTGCTTCACGAAGCAGATGTCTGAATTAGGCCTTACGCTGCAGATTTCCCACACAAACACCTGCAAACTAGAACTGGATGTAATCCACATTGTGAGCAGTTATCCTTACGAATGCATAGGGTAAAAACTTCTGCAAATCTGCAGTTTCTACACAAAAATCTGCACTATTTGGTGTGAATTGACACCGCAGATTTCTGCCAGATACGCAGCGGACACACCACGTGGGAAAATACCCTTAAGACTATTCTATTTGTGATTCAACCACTGCATACTTTGGTCTTCAATCACTTGTACTGGAGTGCAAAAACTGCATCAAAAATACAGAATCTATCTGGAGGACAGGTCAGCAGTATCAAAGAACTGGAATAATACAAGGGTAATTTTTTTTGTTTTTTTTTTGTTTTAGGCGTCTTTCCCTCCTCCCCCTCTTCTTGAATAATTAGTCATGAACCTGTGGAGACTAGTCGATTCGCAAAAAACTTCGTTCTAATACTGTAATAACTTCGGCTCATCGGAGCCAATACATTCTAATACTGTAAGGAGCTGCCGTTCGGTACAGCATTAGAACAAAGTTTTTTGTGAATCAACTTCGGATATTTCATCCGAAGTCGATTCGCTCATTCCTAGTGGAGACCTAATGATATTCACCTGATCATGTATGTGTTGATTCACTTTTGGTTACCTGATTTTCCAAATGTGTATTTTATCTGTTGCTTTGAGTGAGATTTTATTCTTTTGACAAAGGGCTAGTGTTGCCCGAAATGTGTCAAGAAAACTCAGTCTTTAAATTGCATGTGTACGTTTCAATAATAAATAAGGCAGTGCTGGATCCTTGTTTTCCATTTTGGAGTCTTCACTCGAAGTGACACGCCACATCCACTGACATATGATTTAATCCTGGGTTGGAGCTGGTAAGGGAGTTTTTCTTCCGTATATCCCTTTAAGGGTATAGGCACACGTGGGAGATTGCAGAAATTCCTGCGACTAAAAGGCAATTCCATTCATCTGAATGTAGTTGACAGAAAGCACATGGGTTTCTGCAACACGAAAGAGTTGGGGATTTGTGCACCAAATCGGTCATGTGTGCCTATACACTTAAAGGGGTATTCCAGCTTTTCCATACTGATGACCTGTCCTACAGATTGGTTATGAATATCCGGTTGATGGGTTGCAACACAAAGCACCCCAAATGATCAGCTATTTTCATCAGTCAATGGTGCCAGAAGCAGAAAAGCAGCTGCATGTATTTCAGCTTAGATCCCCTTTAAGGCCTCATGCACAAGAATGACTATGCCCGTGCTGTGGAACGCAAATTAGGATCCGCAATACACAGACACCAACCATGTGCCCGGCGTCTGTGGACACAGGCAGAAATACGGGCACGGACCTGGTAAAGTTGTGTGCATGAGGCCTAAGTGCCAGAAATTAAGCTGCAGTACACCGGCATGACGACTTAACAGTCAAAATGAGCCTTCTCCATCCACTGTTATATCTTCAGGGTGGGCGGCAGCTGCAACGGTTGATTGGCATAAGTGCCGCAATGGTATTTGTCTGGTTGAAACCCAGCATTTCTGTCGGATCACTGCCAGATCCCATTATAGTCAATAGGGCTTCGACGGTGATCAGTTAAATCCAGCAATGCCAGATCCGGTGAACCCCCGGAAACATTCACCAGAGAAGTGTATATGGCTTTATAGATGTGAATGTGGCCTTCTTTCCTCCAGCATATAGGATCCCCTCTTGTTATAGTTAGCGGCTTAGGTATTAAGAGATCATTAGAAAGATCTCTGCACTTTGAATATATATATATATATATATATATATATATATATATACACACACACATATATATATAAAAATATAATTGTATATACTATAATTAGGTCTCCACCAAAGCAGTCTTTTTTTCCCCCCCAGACTAAACAAACTCAAGTTTGATAAACTGTCTTGGAACTGCAGTCCACCCATTCCCTTGAAGGGGTTATGCCGTGAGTGATGTAAATAATGCTAGATTTACTTCAGGTTGGCAGCTTAGGAGGCATGTCCTTTCTGCTGCAGCTCTCTCACCATCACAGCTCAGAGGGTGTGTCCATTTTGTTCTCTCCCTGTAAGGGCTTGTTCACACGTCAGTTATTTCCATCAGTTATTGTCAGCCAAAACCAGGAGTGGAGGTTCCACAGACATAAGGTATAATGAAAAGATCTGCAACTCTTCTGTGTTTTTGACTTGCACCTGGTTTTGGCTCACAATAACTGATGAAAATAACTGATCAAAAAACTGAAGTGTGAACAAGGCCTAAATGACACAGCTTCTAACACTTGATAAGACTGGTGCCAGTTGAAGATTTAAACCGGGCACGTGCAACCATCTCAGTAAGGTGGACAGAGAAATAAGGAAAAGAACAAGCAGCAGGTGGCGCTATACATATACATTTTAATTATACATTTTTAATTATATGAAATTACAGAGGTATTCAGATCCAGGTGCAGAAAACGCAGAAGAATTCAGATCCAGGTGTGAAGAATGAATATTATCTCGCAGCACAACTCCTTTTTAAATGCCCGACCGCCAACGTAATTTAAATGGGGCAGTCGGGCATTTAAAAATGGCGCCCGCTCACAAGCAGGGCAGGTGCCATAGCCACCGGGGGCCTGCTATTTTAAACAGCAGGCACCGGGGAATAATGTCTAAGATTGTCAGTAATGTCAGTTGCGGATGTTTAACCCTTCAGATGCCGTAGTCAAACATGACCACGGCATCTGAATGCGTTAAAACTGTGCTCCAACGAGTGAGGATCGGGGGAAACAGACGCATTTTGCGGCAGCTTCTGAATGAACAGAAGCTACCACACATTAGTTCCTATGGAGCCCCTGCCTGTATATCATCCGGTAATTTTCACACTGGCCACTAGGCCAAAATATGTTAAAGGGGTAGTATCATCTCAGATCAGTAGGATATGCCCCTAATATCTGATAGGTGCAATTCCCAGAGGTGAGACCCGCACCTATCATTAGGACGAGGTCTGCAAAGTGAAGAAGAGCACACTGCACATGCAAAGCCACCCTCCATTCATCTCTACAGGAGTGCTGGAAATTGTTTGGCAGTCCCATTGAAATGAATGGGAAGCGCAGCCACCGGTCCATTCACTTCTATGGCGTTGACAGAAATAGCCAAATCATCGCTCGGTTATTTTCGGCAGTCCCATAGAGATGAATGGAAGGTAGCCACGCATATGCGGTGCTCCCTCCTTCACTTTGCCGGCTCCATACTGAAGATAGGTGGCTCTGGGATCCGCACCTATCACAATTTAGGGGCATATCATAGTGTTCTGAGATGATACAAACCCTTTAACGTATTTTAGGCCTCTGGTCGCTCATGGGGGCATATCCTAGAAATATGCCCTCAATGTCTGAGATGAAACAACCCCTTTAAGACTTTGTCTTTTGAGAGCAGCCACATGGTCCTAGGCCTAGTGGCCACTTTGAAAATTGCTGGATTACAAAATATATATATAGATAAAATGGAAAACTGAAAATTCTAAAAATAAAATAAGTTTAACATAAAAATATGATATAAACAATAGGTCATTTTCTGATGACACATTCCCTTTAAGAAAAAAAAAATCATACCTGTGCTGCACAAACTGTAGTGGTACACTTATGGGGTCATTTATCAAACTGGTGTAAAATAGAACTGGCTTAGTTGCCCATAGCAACCAGACTCCACCTTTCAATTTTCACAGCTCCTTTGGAAAATGAAAGGTGGAATCTGATTGGTTGCTATGGGCAACTAAGTCAGTTCTACTTTACACCAGTTTCATAAATGATCCCATTAGGGTATTTCCTGTCCATGAGTGTAGACATAAGGTGCCTTCACACGCTTCAGATCTTATTGCAGAAGTTTCTGCAATGGCAAACCATTCATTTGTATGTCCCATTCAGATAAATTGGACTGATTTTCAGTCACAGACATTTTGTGCAGCATCCTGACCACACTACCTAGGAATGAGACGCCAGGTAGCATATGCCCAACAGCTTCACTTGTGTCATGCCCATTATCCTTGGAGAAACGGGAGGCTGGCATGAAGCGGTTGCTTAATATTCTGACCACAATGACAATTTTCCTCCTCAGTAAGGCTGTGAGTTATGTAGTGTGTATCAGCCTAGAAAGGAAAAAACAGCGTACCACCCATTCTGCTCCAGATCGTAAGGAAACCTTCAGGATGGAGACCAGGTCCCTGCTGACAGCCCTACCCCTCTGACCTCTCCAAATCCATGTGTGGCCTCACAAGGTGGTTACTGAATGACCCCGCTTCTTTCTTTTGACTTAGAAGTCATCTGAAACCTTAAAACCCTCTAACAATGTGAAGAACCTTGAAGGAACATGTTCCAAGTGACTTAATACATTCCACAAACCATACAGGGGCCATAAAACAAGGGCATACAGAAGAGTAAATATCAGAACCGCACTTACAACTGGGTAGGCTGGGGCTCCATCATGTAACACCAGGAATGGCCACTACAAAATGTACGAAGCTGTGACTGGTAAACGATGACAGCGACGCAGCAGTCGCTGGAACACAACGGTGCCTTCAATAAACTGATTGTTGAGGGATACTGGTACTGATGGTCTATCCTGGCCCCTTTTCACTAGGATATGTCAGCAATGTCATGCAGGTCCTATCTCCAGAATAGGGCCCTCAAAGTGAAGGAAAGCACACAACACTTGCATGATCTGTTATCCATTCACTGTTATGGGAGTCCTGAAAACAGCCGAGCAAGCGCACTTGCCCGTTTACGGAAATCCCATAGTGCTGAATGGAGAGCAAGCCAGGCTAAAGGGCCACCTCTTCATGCACATATGCGGTTGCACTCCCTGCACTTCAGGGGCCTTGGTCTGAAGACAGGAGCAGGTCACAGACATGGGACCCACACGTCACACTGACGGCATAGCCTGGCGATGGCAACAGACCTTTAACCATCAAGCTACGGCTGCAGTGGAAAGCTATACACCGAGTACATGTGGACTGCAGATGTCAATTAAAGGGAACCTGTCACAAGGTTTGGGGGCCGCTAAAGCACGACCATGTCCTTAGGCAGCAGTCATCACTGGCCTTCTCAGAATTATGTTTTTTTTAAAAAAAGGCATCTTTTACCCAAGATGCGTCTTAGAGATGAACCTGGCAGCTACAGCGCATGCGCATTGTGAAATTTGAATAATGGCAAACGTCTTTTACTAAATAATTCCAAAATGGTCGGTTGTGACAGGGGCACTTTCAGAAAGCTTGCAGAAGGACAGACTGGTGGTTTAGTGTCCCCAAACCTAGTGGCTTTCTTCATGTAGCCCAGGCCTTATAAAACATATGAAATATCTTCAGTGACAAAGGTATCTGCACCGTGAAACTTAAAGAGGTCATTCCTATCTGGACATTTATGAAATAGCCGCAGGATATGCCATAAACATCTGGGAACGACTTATCTCAAGAATGTGGCCCCGTCTTGCGTGGCTGTGAATAGAGAGGTGGCTGCGCAGGCACTGCTCGCTCCGTTCACTTTTATGGAATTTCAATAAAAGCAGAGTAAGGCTACTTTCACACTAGCGTTTTTGCTGGATCTGGCAGGGTTCAGCAAAAACGCCTCCGTTACTGATAATACAACCATCTGCATCAGTTATGAACGGATCCAGTTGTATTAGCTTTAACATACACAAGACAGATCCGTCATGAACTCCATTGAAAGTTTTGTCAGAGAAAACAGATCCGCCCCCCCACTGACAATGAAAGGGGACAAAACGGAAGCGTTTTCCTCTGGTATTGAAACCCTATGACGTATCTCAATACCAGAAAATAGAAACGCTAGTGTGAGTGTAGCTCTCAGCTTTTTTTGGACCTGCACCTGTCAGACATTTATGACATATCCTGTGAGAATGCCATAAATCAGTGATGGCTAACTTCCGGCACTCCAGCTGTGGTGAAACTATGACTCCCAGCATGCTCCATTAATTTCTATGGAGTTCTGAGAACAGCCAAGTGTGCATCTTGGGAGTCGTAGTTTTACCACAGCTGGAGTGCCGGAGGTTTGCCATCACTGCCATAAATATTCAGATGGAAATGCCCCTATAAGGACTCTTTCACACGAGCGGATGCCGTTCGTGGAATCCGCTGTGTGAAAGAGAACCGAGCCCCATTCTGGACAGCAGAGACACAGAGCATTAACATAATTGATATGCTCCATGCCGCTCTGTGACCTTTTTAGTACAAAAATCACAGTGACAACTTTATCTCACTGTGAATTTGTAGTAAAAAGATCACAGAGAGGCACCGAGCATTATTAATCATGTTAATGCTCCGTGTCTCTGCTGTCCTGCACGGGGCTTGGCACTCTTTCACGCAGCGGATTCCACAAAGGGCATCTGCTCGTGTGAAAGAGCCCTAAGGCTTTCACGAGGATGCTCCAAAATCTTGCACAAATGAGAAAGAATACTGAATATGGTTCCAGCTTTACATCTAAAACACGTGTCACACAGACACTTGCTCTACATGTTCTGTACCTGTTCACACATGTATGTAGGATATTAACAGCTTCTCATAAACTGCACCTTTAAAAAGACATGTCGCCATAACAAGGCCGTGAAGTTAGTGAGCCTGTGAAAGCCATGCCAAACACACTTTTTACATTGTAAAACACTTCATAAAGTATAATAAAGGTAAGTAACCTCCAACCTACAGCAGACATGCCCTTGTCATCACAATATCAGGAAGGCTCTGCCCCTCATGTATACACGGGCAGACAAGTCCTCCAGTAGCGCACACACCGCTCTGGCCTGTGACACAGAATCCCACGCTGTTTATTGCTGCCATTATGAGAAGCAAATCACCAGCCGGGCTAATTCCACCTGCCGGAGAACGTGTCCCTCCCAGCCTGTTCCTGTACTTTTTCCACTTGACATCCACGTGACAAGTCACAGGTCTGCCTGTGCTCAGCACCAGCGGGCGCTGCCATAGCTCAGAGGCAGGAATTCCAGGCCATCAAGTGTCCTTATCTTACAATCTTCACGCTGGAAACGGTAATGGCTTATCAATGAACAACCAACTAGGAAAAACATACATTCCAGCCTCCATTTACTGCTCTGCTAGATCGGACACCAGATTTCTAGGTTCAGGGAGTAGTCACTGATCGGCCTTGGTTTACTTAGCGATGATCGGGCGGATTATTGGGGATGAAGAAGACATGGCCTGATCAGGGGCTGAGGCTGCAGTTACATGTTGTATGGAGCCATAGATACAGTCATCACTTGTCCCCCATAGGAAATCTTTGTTGCTGCGCAGCAGATCACTGCTTAGATAGCACAACCTCACAGGAACGATGATTTTTGGCACCGGCAGAATATCACGATCACCAGATGAACTAGCATTTGCTTATTCAGCAGGTGATCACCTCAGTCCATGCAAAAGGATCTTTACTGATAGTGTACTGGTTGCAAGAATGGATGTTCACACGTGGCAGATAGAACGGTGAATTTCCCATCGTGGATTTTGAGAAATCTCATCCACACAATGCAAAAAAAAAACAAAAATTCAAAAAAAATCTGAAGTAAAGTGAAATCTGCTGAGAATCTTTGCAGCGCATTTAATTTTTTTGCAATGGACAAGGTGAAATCCACAGCAAAATCCTGTGTATGTTCCTTCACGTATGCACCACGCTATTGCAGAGACGCCTGGATTTCAATCACTTTCTGGTGAGGTCTGCTTTGCTAGTTGTTTCTTCAGCTCCATGACTATGGCTTGAATTACTTTTGCTCGCAGATCCTTTGACAGTTTTTGCTTTCTCCATGCTTCAACAGCTTGCAAATTCCGTTCAGTCTGGATAATCCAGGTTTGTCAGAAGTTGCCCAGGCTTTTACTATTGATGACTTATCCTCAGGATAGGTCATCAATATCAGATCAGCGGGAGTCCAACACCCGGCACCCCCGCCGATCAGTTGTTTGAGGATAGGTCATCAGTTATGAATAGATCATTACTACAACTCTGAAGCATAAGCCCATATATAATGGAAGATGAAGGCACACTTTATAAAATGCTCTAATATCCGTCACATGAAACTTCCTCACAAACTAGAAAACCACAGCGAAGGTCATGAGATATGATCTAGGTTAGGTTTATGGGGATCCGATCAATACCTGGTCCAGTCTGCCAGCTCACTGGGAGCGACGTCATAAAAGGAGTCATAATACATTGCTGCAAGTAATAACTTCTACAGCTCTCTGCAGACATGGGAAATCTGAGAAAAGTATATACTCCAGAACAGGTTTACAGGAATGGAGGTCATGGCACAGAAGTGACAGGTAAAACTGCACACTGTGTGCGGCCTATTTATGTGGGGCGCCTAGTCGTCAGAGGTCCAATGGGCTTATACGGAGATCAAATATAACTGGTCTATGTACAGTACTAGACATAGACCGCAATCCTATATACCAGTTGTACCGGAAACTTTAGACCTTCTTCATACAATTATACAGGAGCACGACATCCCCACCACAGGCACTAACTCCTGATCTGTACGGACTGCATTGTTTAGTTGGTCTGCATTATTAATGGCCACGCGGCAGGTGCAATGCACTGCTGTCCTTATTAGTTGAATTAGGGCCCGCTGCAGCCTGTACGCCGCATGGCCACATCTCATCTGTGACACGGCAGTGCCCTAAGGACAAGTTCATACGCAGCACCATGGTGTGCTTTCTGTAACTGCATGTCCTTTCCACAAAAAATAGAACATGTCCTATTCTTGGCCGCAAATGCGTAAAATAAAAAAATTAAAAAAAAAAACGCAGCACACTGCGGTATCACTAATCACTAACTTTATCACTAATTTTCACGTCACCTTCTTTACAGAGTAACCACTCCATAACGTATGCTAGTGGCCAAACACAGCGGCCCAGATTTACTTTGAGATAGAATTTTACACCAAAATGGCGCGTGTTAGGCTGGGTTTACATCATGTTTTTCCCATGGGTTTAATGTATACAAATAACGAAAACAGATGCCTCAGACTGATGCCATACAGTGGCATCCGTTCACCAGAGTTCCATTGTATAAAAAAAAAAAAGTATACTTTTTTTTTTTTTTTACCGGACACTGTAGGATACAAGAACGTGGTGTGCTGCTTTTTGGTATTTTTTTTTTCTTCTAACATATATGTAAAATGGAGGCATAAAACGTGATGTAAACCCACTCTTATGCCATGCCACATTTCCCGCAAGCAAGCTTGCTTGCGGCACCTGAGGGGTTAACTACTGCTGATTGCAGCTCCCTATAATACAGGTCGGGTGCCGGCTATGTGATTCAGCACCGGCACCGCTCCTGTACTTTTATTAAACAGAGTTATCATGATTGGTGGCGCAGTGCGCCCTCCCAACCCCCCAGAATAATAAACATTGGTGGCAGTGGCCACAGGGTTCCCCCCCCCCTTCATTGGTGGTGCACTGGCAGTTCCCAGCAGTGTAATCTCGGGGCTCCGAGGGGCTACTGAAGCCCTGGCTGCTATGGTAAGATCCCTGCTGCTGTGTGCACAAAGCACAGGGCAGCAGGGAGAGTGTAAAGTCCTATTCACCCTAATTGAGTTCTATTAGGGTGAATAGGACAAGGGAATAATAGATCCCAGGATCTAGCCCCCAGGGAACTTAGAGCTATTAAATAAAAAGTTTTAAAACAAAGTTAAAAAAAAAAAAAAAAAAAAAAAAAACAATGAATGTAAAGCACATTAGTTCAAGTATAGGAGGCAGCAGTATAACATACCCGGCCTCAATAACAGGGCAACGCGGCAATTAACCCCTCACCTGCGGCACCTGAGGGGTTAATTGCCGCGGATCGCACGCCCTGCTATTGAGGCTGGGTATGTTATACCACTGCCGGCAGCCGCTGCCTTCTATACTTGATTTAATGTGCTTTATATTCATTGGTGGCGCAGTGCGCCCTTTCCCCCAGCTCTCCCCCCCCCCCAGTTATTAGCCTCATTGGTGGCGCAGTGTGCCCTTTCCAAGAGCTCCCCCCCAGTTATTAGTCTCATTGGTGGTGCAGTGTGCCCTTTCCAAGTGCCCCCCCCCCCTTCCCAGTTATTAGTCTCATTGGTGGTGCAGTGGCCACAGGCGACCCCCCCCCCCTTCATTGGTGGCAGTGGTAGATTCCGATCGGAGCCCCAGCAGTGTAATCGCGGGGTTCCGATCGCTTACCATGGCAACCAGGACGCTACTGAAGTCCTGGCTGCCATGGTAAGCTCCCTGCTGCCCTGTGCACAAAGCCCAGGACAGCAGGGAGAGTGTAAGATCCTATTCTCCCTAACAGAGGTCTATTAGGGTGAACAGGACAAGAGTTCTAGCCCCTAAGGGGGCAAATACTTAGTAAATAAAAAGTTAAAAAAAACAAAAACACAACAATATATTAAGTTTAAGGGTCCATTCACATGACTGTGTCATGCGGTCGCATTCACTTCAATGGCGGCGAGCTAACTTGCTGCAGCTCCGCAATTACAGAACATGTTCTATTCTTGTCCACAACAGCAGACAAGAATAGGTATTTTGAACGGGGCGCCTGGCTGTGTATTCCGCAAATTGTGGAACACACGCCGGGCGCCATCCGTGGTATTGCGGATCCGCAATACTACGGCCGTCTGAACGGCCCCTTAATCACCTCCTTTCCCAATTTTACATACGTTTTACAAATCGCCACGTCCGAAAAGTCCAAACTATTAAAATATTTTAAAAATCTCCTATGCGGTGAACACGTAACAGAAAAAAAAAATCTGCACAATTCGCCATTTAGTCACCTTGTCCCCCCAAAAAATATGATAGGACTGTTCTATTATGGGCCGGATGTTCCATCTCCTCCTCCAAGTCTTTTTTTAATTAGAATTATATGTATTTAAATTTGGCGACTAAACATTTAATTTGGCTCCTAAATTTTTCAGTTCAGGAGCCAATGGCTCCTAGGTATTTTTTTTAGTCTGGAGCACTGAAACCCCTTCAAGGCAAGTACTTCTTAGTATATCTAAACTTTCAATTAACTGTGCATAAATCACTTGTCCAGTGCATGTTCTCTCTGTATGCTTTATGTTTTAGTTTGCTTTTCCTCCAATGTAAAACAACTAGGGCCTTATGTATGAAAACTGTCTAGGTGTAGAAGTTTCTTTGTTGCCCATAGAGACCAATCAGAGCTCCCCTTTCAATTCATATAATGCTCTGGAGAAATCAAAGGGGAGCTCTAATTGGTTGCTATGGGCAACAAAGAAAGTCTTCGACCTAGACAGTTTTCATACATCAGGCCCTCAGTGAGCTGTACCCAGAGAAAAGCCTGATACTGGAAGTTCAGAGTAAAGATATCAGTAAAACATATATATTTTTTTGTCATGACATATCTGTACTATTGATTTATGCAAATTTTGTTTAAAGTTATCACTTAAACATGCGTTTGAGTTTGGAGAAATTGAGGAGTCAGAGTAGGGGCTTTGGCTTAGGCTACTTACACACTTGCGTTTGCAGGATCCGTTTGTGAGATCCGCCCAGGTTCTCACAAACGGATCCGTCATGATAATACAACTGTCTGCATCCATTCTGAACGGATCCGTTTGTATTATCTTTTACAAAGCAAAGACGGATCGGTCTTGAACTCCATTGAAAGTCAATGAAGGACGGATCCGTTTTCTATTGTGTCCGACAAAATGGATCCGTCCCCATTGACTTACATTGTGAGTCATGACGGATCCGTTTGCATCAGTTTCTTCATGCGGACACCAAAACGCAGCAAGCAGCGTTTTAGTGTCCGCCTCCAAAACGGAATGGAGACTGAACTGAAGCAAACTGATGCATTCTGAACGGATCCTTTTCCATTCAGAATGCATGAGGACAAAACTGATCAGTTCAGGACCGTTTGTGAGAACCTGTGACGGATCTCACAAACGGATCCTGCAAACGCAAGTGTGAAAGTAGACTTACCGACTCCAGAGCCCTGGATGAAACAATTTGTGCCACTTTTACACAGATTTTTGTCACACACTACTAAAATTGCACCACTGTTTGCAAAAAAAAAAAAGTAGAAAAAACACCATCATACAAAATTCATGTAAGGACCCCAAGTGATATTGAAGTATAAACCTACACAACAAGTGCACATTACTAAGGGAACATGTACAAGATGAATTCAGCTGCCGGCTTCTACACACAAATCAAACAAAACCCGGATTCCAAGAGAGACGGAGTAAAACAATATGCAGATAATCTTTATCCTCAGGAATTTACAGAATTAACATTCTGAATTCTGCATTCTAGCCACGGTGGGCCGGTGCCAAGATCTCTTGTGCCGTCCTTTCTCAACGGCAAGTAACATTTATCTAAACCCCACAGGGAGAGCGAAATACTACTCAGTATTAACACCAGCGCCCTCAAATTGTTTTATTTCCATCATTTCATTAAACTGGATCTCATGGCTGTGACTGCTACACACCCTACGGCCAAGCCCCAGGGACCACGATGTTAAAGTAGTCCTTAAGGGTGCACTCACATGTGAGGAATTTTCCGCCAGAATATCCGTAACATCAAGATTTCCCTTTACGTTATACTATGGGGCTGAAAATCGTCTAGTCCTGCTTTGCGTTCCACTGTGTTAATATCGTTGTGTTGCGGATTTTCCGTATGAGAATCTCTCCATTCAATTCAATAGGAAACTGATTCTGCAGAAGAAAATGCGGAAAAGATTTTATACAGTAAATCTGGAACAAAATCCGCACCATAATACACACCAAAAAAAAATCTGTAACTTTGTAAAAATCTGCACCTGCAGATTTTCTGGTGGAAAATTCTGCCATGTGTTAGGGCATCCTAAGGCCTCTTTCACACGAGCGTCGCGGATTTGTTCAGGATGCGTTGCGGATGCGTTGCGTTAAAAACGCGCGGATTGTATGCGGATGCAATGCGTTGCGTTTTTAACGCACCCCCATTCATTTCTATGGAGCCTGGGCTGCGTGAAAAACGCAGAATATAGAACATGCTGCGTTTTTCACGCAACGCAGAAGTGATGCGTGAAAAAAAACGCTCATGTGAAAAGCCCCATTAAAATGAATGGGTCAGGATTCAGTGCGGGTGCAATGCGTTCGCATCACGCATTGCACCCGCGCGGAAATCTCGCCCGTGTGAAAGGGGCCTTACAGGAGGCAGATCAAAGTACTCAATCTCGTGCTGGTACACCATATGTGACACCCTAAGCTGAGACCGTACCAGCAAAGTGGATGAGATTTGAGCCGCAGGTTTTCAGTTCACAACATGTCACTTTAGGGTGACTACACACAATGCAGATTACGTACGGTTTTTCCGTATGGATTTTGGTGCAGAAAAACCACAGTGTAAGGGCTCGTGAGCACAACCATTGACTGTTTTGCAGTCTGCAAATTGAGGATCCACAAAACATAGATAATGGCTGTGTGCGTTCCGTATTTTGCGCAACAGAACTTCCGGGCCATAGTATAACAGTCCTGGCCTTGTCCATAATGTGTTCTATATTTTTGTGTGCGCCATGGAACAAAAATCAGGATGCGGACAGCACACTGAGTGCTGTCCACATAGTTTGCGACCCCACTGGAGTAAATGGGTCAGCGTCCAACCCACAAAAATCGTGGATCAAATGTGTACAAAAATACAGCCCTAATACAGTACTGGCAAAGTAAATGACATTAGGCAAATCTCACATACACTTTGCTTTTTACTTGAGTGCAAAAATTGACCTGCTGTGCGGATTTTAAAATCTGCAGCATGTCAATTGTTTGTAATGTTCCACACCTTATGTAGAGTGGTTTTCCCCATAGACTTAAAGGTGTTAAACAAAAATCTGCACCAAAACTGCACAAAAAAATGTTAAAAATAGAGTGGATTTATGTGTGGTTTAGGAACAGAACCCTTATACTGCTGATTCTAACCCCAGATTTTAACCTTTGAAACACAAAAGTTGAAGCCAGCGATAGACATGCTGCAATCCAGACCAGACCATTTATATTAGGGAGGTTTATGGCCAGAACCACTGTGGATTTTCTGCTGGGGGGGGGGAGCACAACACCCATTCAGTCCTCCATCATGGTGGTTTACATACATTTTATTTTATCATCTTTGTTACTGCATTTTTTTTACGTCCTAGACGACACCTTTAATTTGTCATACATCATGATCTTGTTAATACTGTACATGCAATCACTGTCATGCTAAGCTGAAGATCAGGAGATCTGGTATGTAATGGAAATTCTTGCTGTGGTGGTTTCAAAGGGGTTGTTGAGGATTAGGAAAATATGGCTGCTTTCTACCAAAAACAGCACTACATCGGTCCCCAGGTTGTATCTGGCATGGCAGTGAATGGGGCTGACATGGAATACCAGACATGACCTGCAGATAGATGTCTGTCATCTATCTAAAAGAACACAACTATGTTTTTTCCACAAACACCATGGGGGAATTTTTCAATGTAAGTATACCAGCCACAAAACAAGTAGTAATTGGCAATTAACACTGTTCTCAACAAAGAAAAAGCGGGGTTAGCAGGAGGGGTGTGGTCTCACAGATTTACTATACTTTACGCCAGAAACAAGCACAAATTACAGATCAAATCTACACCAATCTTTGAGGCAACAAATGTATGCGGCCACCTGTGTTCACGCACAGCAACACGTTTAGATGCAGTTCTACCGTGGCAGATTTTGTCAGGGCACTGTGTACCGCTGGAAAGTCTAGTGCACACAGAGCCAAAGTCTGTACCAGATATAGTGACAAAATTGTGGTGTGAACAGGGCTTGAAGTTGTCTGTATGCATTAGACCTCTATCACCAGCTTGTCTCCCTCTCCCCAGCTGAGAATGCATTGGGGGGGGAATGGGGGACAGATAAGACAGCTGTCAGCCAAATAAGGGTTCACCCGCCGTACAGAAGGGGAGCAACGGGGGCGTTCCTGTTACACCTGATTGCTGGGGCCACGCAGTATGAGGTTTACACTGCCTGGTCCTGTACAGAGGGCGCAGCAGAGAGAGCAGAGCCTCTAGGCGTAACAGGAACGCCCCGTTGCTACTACAGCCTCATTTTCATACATTATAACATCAGGCACATATGAACATGGGACCAACACAGATGCCTTCAGCTGCCAGGTACACAAGTAACAGGTCAGCCAGTTTCATAGGTACAAATCTGCTGACAGATGCCCTTGGATGTCCCCCCAATGCCAGCAAGTACCATCCATAAATCATGGTACAAACATTCACACGATTATGCAAAATCTCTCAAAAATCAGCATGTACGCCCACCAAGAGCACTGACAGATTGGCATCATCTTCTGACATACCACGGAGATATACTAAAGCATGAGGATTTATTCCCTGGTCATGAGTCACAGTTTTCTCTATGACTCACGGCTGCAACTACTCACCACTGCCCACTTACTGTAAATCAGCATAAAAGAAGAGCTATACAGAGTACGCCAGGTACCGTATGCTTGAAATATCAGATGACCATTTAAGTGATGCTGAAAGGAGACATTAGATTCCAGTAAGTAGATCCTTAAAGGGTTTCTGCAGTTTTTTTAAAACTGATGATCTATCCTCTGGATAGATCATCAGCATCTGATCAGCAGGAGTCCGACAACCGGGACCCACGCCGTTCTGCTGTTTGAGAAGGCAGCCGCGCTCCAGGAGCTTAGCCCCGCCCAGGCCAGTAATACTAGTCGTGACGTCACTGGGCCTGCGGTAAACAGTGAAAAGGCCGCGGCGCTCCTGGAGCGTCGCTGCCCTCTTAAACAGCTGATCGGCGGAGGTCCCGAGTGTCGGACCCTGCCGATCAGATGCTGATGATCTATCCAGAGGATAGATCAGCAGTTTTAAAAAATGCAGAACCCCTTTAAAGAGGACCTTTAACCTCTCCTGACATGCCTATTTTAATAGCTTTGTGCATTTCCCATGTAATAACAATTCTGGAACATCTATTCTTATGGCTCTATGTTGTGCCATTCCTTTATTATTCCTGCTAGAAGTTATGAATGAATTGCTATTTGTCTGCAGTAAGGGTACAGAGGGGAGGCAACAAGTTGGGGTGTGTACCTGCACAGTCTGAACATGGCAGCAATGATTGGATAGAGTGAGTCTGTGCAGGTACACACCCCCAACTGGTTACTACCCACACTGTACCCTTACTGAGGACTAATAGCAATTCATTCATAACTTCTAGTAGAAATAATAAAGGAATGGCACAGCGTAGAGCCACAAGAATAGAGGCTCCAGAATTGTTATTACATGGGGAATGCATGAAGCTATTAAAACAGGCACGTCAGGAGTGGTGAAAGGTCCTCTTTAATACTTTATGGCCTGACAAAGACTCCCCCCCCCCCCCCCAATGTCATGCCCAAGGCAGCAATACAGAAGACCCCATAGACTTCTATGGGCACGGCATGATACCCTTAGTAGAAGCAAGGTCTACATAGTAGGTTTCTATTCGTGCCTGACTGCTGGAGATAAGCGAGATATCTGTTAGCAAATTACCATTTCTGCTCTATGGGGTTGTTCCATGAAAAATATTCTGCAACTTTCCAACCAGCACCTGAATACTTTTGTAATTGCATGTAATTAAAATTGTATTATAGCCACCGAGTTACTCAATAAAATGTATCTGTATAGCGCCACCTGCTGTTTGTTTTTTTCTTATTTCTCTATCCTGCTCACTGAGAAGGCCGCACATGCTCTGTTTCATCCTTCAGCTGCCTCCTGAGCTGTGATAGGTAGAGCATGGACACGCCCCCTGAGCTGCAGCAGAAAAGAGACTCCCCTTGAGCTGCAAGCTTGATATAAATCTAGCAGAGCAATGAATGGGGAGATCTCTTTATTTCTTAGACAGAGATTGTCACGTACTAGATTATGTTTTTTCATTAATCATGGGATAACCACATTTTTTTCACCAATCCTGGGATAAACCCCTTTAATACAACAGTCAACCATCAATAGCAGGCCATGCTGCTGAAATGCTCCCATTGATTCACGGGTCACCGTTGTGGCCTGGCTGACCCCCACCTACCAGTCGCCGGATGTTGTGATCTGCAGCGACGGCTTCATTTATCAAAACTGCCTAACTGTAAAACTATCTTAGCTGCCCATAGCAACCAATCAGAGCTTTCATTAGTTCAGAGTCCTTTAAGGAAATGAAAGCTGAGCTCTGATTGGTTGCTATAGACTAAGAGTTTGGATAAATGGGGCCCTACGTCTTCGCTGAAATAGTACAGCGTAAAACACAAGCACAATGTAATCAGGGAGCCTGTTTTATGTGTCCAGTGCTTTAAAGGGGTGATCTGGGAAAAGATAATGATGACATCCTCAGGATAGGTTATCATTATCACATCAGCGGGGGTCTGAGCTCTGTCACCCCGCCATCAGCTGTTTCAGGGAACTGCTGCACTCACCGGAGAACTGGTGAACCATGCAGGCTCCCGGCAGCTTTCCAAGGACAACCCAATACATCGTATAGTGGCAATGCTTGGGATTGCATTTACTTGAAAGGGGCCGAGCTGCAACTAGGCCATGAGACCGATGTACAGTGATGGCACTGGCCTAGGAAGGGGCTGCAGCTGATCAGTGGGGGTCCTGGGGAATGCACCCCCACAGATCTCATACTGATGACTTACCCTGAGAATAAGTCCTAAATATCTTTTTCTGGATAACCCCTTTAAGGCCGTTTTCACACGAGCGGGAGACTCGGACGTCTCCCGCATCGTGTGCCGTGTACTCAACTCCCGGCACTGAACGGGGGTTACATAGCATTATACTGATTTATGATGCTATGTAACCCTTACAGTTCTGGAATGTGTTGGATAACACTGTCGGCATTATCCAACACATTCCAGAACTGTAAGGGTTACATAGCATCATAAATCAGTATAATGCTATGTAACCCCCGTTCAGTGCCGGCAGTTCAGTACACGGCACACTATGCGAGAGACGTCGGAGTCTCCCGCTCGTGTGAAAGGGGCCTAAGGTAGCAGGTTCCCTTTAAGGCATCACAACTCTAAATAGAGCCTTGTACTATATAGGGAATGTGCCATACATCAATATGTAAACCAGCTGGTCACAAGCATTGCACATGTTACGGCACCTTATGCACACTAATTGGGACGTCTGCTCCCCTGGCCATCACTACTTACCAAAAATAGGAGCAGGTCCTAACCTAGGCGAAAAAGGATACAGTTAATATATTAATATTCATAACCGGGCGACACCTTTCGCCCCTGCCTGACACCGTGGTAACAACCGGTTGTCAATTTATTCCTATATTTGCAAGAGGGATAATAGAGAAACGGCTCAATGTGTACAGAAGTTGGGGAACATATAGTAAGTATAGTAAAGCACACACCAGAGCAATATGGTGTAGACTTCAACTATATCTTCTGCCACTTTCTGGTGAAAGTTATAATAAATGTGGTGGGCAGCTCCACCCACTTCAGCTAAGTCCCACCCTTTTCTCACCACTTCGGAAAAGTCGCAAAATATGGTGCATATATGATGTGTGCCATAATGTGTGACTTTTTTTACGCCACAATAGGGGCACAATTAGCTTTAATGGGCACGATTCGTCTGCACATGCTTCAGTGTGAATCACTGCCATTTCATTAGACCCCTATGCCTTTCCTCACGGTCTAAGCAAGGGGAGCATATAACCTGAGGACTTGTAAATGTAATGCAACTGATGCCAGCCAACAGTGAAATTAAGGAGGCAGGGTGACTACCCGGGGGAGGGTGGAAAAACATGGTGGAAAGCCATAGACTTTGGTGCACGCCATTCCTGTGCAAAAATCTGCAATTGTATATGATTTTATGGCACTTGCGACACTTTTGAAAAGTGGGTGGAAAGGCGGGTACGATTAGCCATGTTCTATCAACTGAGGATTTTAAAACGTTGTGAAAAATAGTGCAATCTTCTGGGGGTGGTAGTAAGACAACTTCAATAACATTTTGAAATTTGGCACAAATTACAGCACAATAAAAAGTGACAAATTCAACTTAAAAAAAAAACTGACATGTCAGTTTTAGTTTCTTCATGCATTTCCGTGTAATAAGAATAGATGCTCCAGAATTTGTTATGTCTGTATGTTGTGCCATTCCTTTATTATTCCTGCTAGTAGTTTACAAATAAATTGCCAGCAGTCGGCAGTAAAGGTACTTCTGGGTGTTACCAGTAGTGGGTGTGTCCAAACAGTGCTGCTCTTGTGGGACTGTGCAGGGACACCCCCCAACTGGTAATGCCCATCTGTACCTTTCCTGCAAGCTGCTGAGGATTCATTCATAACTTCTAGTAGAAATAATAGAGGAATGGCACAACATGGAGCCATAAGAATACATGTTCCAGGATTGTTATTACACGGGGAATGCATGAAGCTATTAAAACAGGCATGTCAGGAGTGGTGAAAGGTCCTCTTTAAGATAAATTCTTCCCACAGTGTGCCACCATACACAAGTCCTTTATTACCTGCTATGGTACCTTACATCCCACTGAAGACTAATGAAGAATATAGACTACAGAGAGGCCACGCCTCGGTGTTCACCAGGTACCTCAGTTTTTGATCCAGCATTGCAGTGCAGTAAAGCAGCCCAGCAATGACCTCTGGAGCTATTCTGCTGTAAGGAAGCCAGCAGCTTGACCATTCATTATTGGTGCCTTCCTCTGCACAGCCTCCAAGTAACATGGGGAAGGCATGACCTCTCTGTGAACGGCCTCCAGCAGGTCAGAATATGCCATGGGAGATAAGAATTAGGAATGCGCTGCAGCAATACAAAGGCAAGGAGCAGTTTAAACATGTCCCAAGTGAAGACATACAATGGCCCCAAGTAGCATTATCTGTCCTCCACAGAATGTGATAGCACAGCAGGGTGCGCTGTACAGATAACGTGTGGTGTCTACATACGTGTATACATAAATACCAGACAAGCTCATCTTCAGTAGAAGCAAAAATCTTCTGGCTCCCCTGCAGCCCCTCACATGCCATCTCCCACCGTGTCAACAGAAATTAGCAGCATTTTGGGGGTCATCTATGCCAGTTTGTGGAGCAAAAAAAGACCTGTCACACTCGCCACTCGGGAGCGGTGGGGCCAGGCCAGGTCGGAGACGTTGTGCCTGACACATTTACTGGAAACAGGCGTAAATGCAGAGTGAAAACGACTCCAGAGAGGGCTGGAGTAGTTTTTATTGCAGCTGCATGGAGTGGCGATGGTGCGCCCTATTTAGGACGAGGCTGGAGCCTTCTTATGAATTAGGTACTTTCTCCACCAGCGCAGGGAGGAAACAAAGACTGGCGATCTTTATAAATGTCCCTGCAGTCTCAGGACAAAGCACAGTATCACCTTATCACCCACTGCTTCAACCATTCACAGTCAGCTAATGGATCCCCTCATTAAACCAAACAATGTCTTACAGCGAGAAGTGATCACCTTACAAGAGTTTTGTAAGACTTTTATACTGATGACCTGTCCTCTGGAGTCTGACATCCGGGAGTCAAGGAGGAAGAAAACAAACCCCGGACCAGAAGATGGAGACACAGGAACCAGGCTGCTGGCACCCATTAGAGATTATGGTATGTTTTCCAGGACAATTCCCTTAAAGGGTTTGTCCAGCTTTTTAATGTTTTTTTTTTAATCACTTGAGGAATGGGGGGGGGGGGGCATACTTACCTGTCACTGATGCTCAGTTATAGCTCCATCAGACCACTGCTGCGTTTGCTACATTCTGGGTTCCAACTTTTAGAATGAGTAATGCCTCACAAGTCAGTGTTCGGTCAGTGATTTCCAATAGTGATTAGAGCCTCACCTGGTTTTGGCTCACAAACACAGAACAGGTGCAGATTTTTCTCTTATACCTTATGTCTGTGGAGGCTCCAATCCTGGTTTTGGCTCACAATCATTGATGGAAATCACTGACTGAACACTGACGTGTGAATGAGGCTTATGTGGTTGTGTCTGCAGCCAATGACTGACTACAACAGTGACATGTCCCACATTACTGCTGCAGCCAGCATATGGGATCCATGCTCTGCACGCTAGAAATGCAGAGCGCGCTTAGAAGCTCTCCTGCACAATTAGTGTTTTAGTAAAGGCTCAGGTATCCAAAAACCTAAACAATCATCACAAGAGGAGAAAAAAAAAAAAAAGAAACCACACAGACTGCTGAGGAAAAATCAGCATATAGCATGTGTACGGTATATTCAATGCCGGTGAGGACTCCTGACTTGCAATGCTGGAACAACACAAAGCGGAGACTTTTATAGTAGAGGTTTTATGTCTTTATTTATCCGATAGCTTATCAGCCTTTCACAATCACTATCTCTTCACAACTTGCTGGTACGTATACTTCCATGTTTGCAGCACTGTAAGTTACTGTACTGCTGGGTTCACATCTGCGCTGTGTAGTCCGGGGGGACTGCCAGAGTTCACCGTATCCGGCAAAGCTGCATACCATCGTTCACTGTAATGGGATCCGGCTGTTATCCGGCTGCTTTTGTGTGTAGCATTTTTTTGTCTGGAGAGTTGGCATGTATGCCGGATACAGTGACCGGATTACACAACGCAGATGTGAACCCAGTCTTACATAACTGGAAAAGGAACGCAGAAGCCATATGTATTAGGACTCATGCACACAAACGTATTTTCTTTCCATTTTTTTGCAGACCATATGTGGAACCATTTTTACGGGTCTGCAAAAAAAAAAAAAAAAAAGTTTTACCACAGGGGAAAATTCACAGCAAAATTCACTATGTGAATTTGTAGCCTGAGGGTGCATTCACACGCGGCAGATTTTGTGGCAGAAAATTCTGCAACTATAAATCAGTTCCATTCATTTGAATGAAGCAGCAAGCGTTTGTTCACCTGTGAAGTGTTTTTTTTTTTTTTCAATGGCGTTTTTTTTCCCCTCACTGCCTGATTTTTCTTCCATAGATTTCCAATGTGAAATGTGTTTTTAAGGCTCCATTCACACGTCCTGGAAATGGGTCCACATGGTTCCGCAAAATTGCGGAACAGGTGCGGACCCATTCATTTTCAATGGGGCTGCAAAAGATGTACAGTGTACACAGATGCACAGTGTGCCGTCCGCATCAGCACTTCCAGTCTGCGGCCCCGCAAAAAAATAGAACATGTCCTATTCTTGTCCGCAGCCACGGACAAGAACAGGCATTTCTATTATAGAGCCAGCCATGTGCGGTCCGCAAAATGCGGAACGCATATGGCCGGTGTCCGTGTTTTGTGGATCCGCAATTTGCGGACTGCAAAACACTTACGGACGTCTGACTGAAGCCTAATAGTGTTTTTGCTCTGCTTTTTTCCGGCCACACAGCTCTATAGAGAAGGGGAGCACATACCTTTGCCTAAAGGAAACGATATCAGCAAAAAGGTCTCAAAAATCAAAATCTGTCATTTTTTGAGCCTTTTAGGCCCCTTATTCTAACTCTCTAAAACATTTGTATGCACATTTCAGAATTCAAATTCACGCAGTAAGTTATGTGAATGCAGGTTTTTGTGAAGCAATTTTGTGGTGTCTCGCTCCATGAGGCTGAAGACGTCGGTGCTTCTTTTACATGTGGTTTCAAAAGAAGAATCTCTAATAACGCTTCTTAGAACGGATTCTTTAAATAATCGCCTACTCTGTCACAGTGAAAACTGCGAGGAAGTAGCCGCGTAAATGCTCCACATCATTTGTGTCTGGCTCGCCAGCTCTTGGAGAACTACAGCTTCCAGCATGTCTCGACACCTGGGTTAAAGCATACATTTAGTCTTCATGTACAACACATTTCAGCCATTTGTGCTGTAGACCTCTGCTTCCTGCTAATTCTCTACAGGAAGTTGTTATCAATGTCTGACATATGCCGAGGCCACAGGCCCAGGTACTGCGACTACGAAAAACACACCATGAGGCCTCACTGGGATAATATAATATATACATATATATATATATATATATATATATATATATACATACAAACATGTGCCAACTAAGTAGTGTCATGAAATGAGAAAAAAAATGTAATTTTATAGTGGGCCAAGATGTGGACCCTATGTAAGCTTGAAAGGGTTGTCCACGATTTACAATTCTGTTTTCTAATTCCCCCTTCAACCAGTGGAATCTGAAGGAACTATACTTCCCTGCTCCGTTTGGACTCCCAACCTTAACTGGACGTCCAATTCCCGCCTGCACAGAGGGGCCAAATGCGCTGCAGCCAATGACTGGCTTCCCAAATGGCATGTCACTGCTGGGGACACGTCATTGCAGATGTCGGTCACTGTCCGCAGCAGTGCACATGACACAGCCCGCATAGGAGGCTTACATGAGGGGACCTGTAGTGCAGTAAAGACAGCTCGGGATGCGGGGATGAGGGGCAACAAGGGAGCAAGTAAGCATAGTTACCCTCACAAGTCTAACATGTTTGGAGGAGATCGTAAATTATGGACAACCCCTTTAAGAGTGCTGCTGCAGTATTTTTTTTGGTTTGTAATAAAGGTCATGTTTTTTTTTTGTTTTTTTTTTTGGGGGGGGTATTAAGTCAAAATTAGGGATGAGCAAATCGACTTCGGATGAAACATCTGAAGTCGATTCGCATAAAACTTCGTTAAAATACTGCACAGTGCTTGGAACCGAAGCAGAGTTCAGTAAAACGTTTTTTACAGTAGAAATTAATTCACTGTATTAATTCGCTAAGTAATAACTTCGGCTCATCAGAACCAATACATTCTAATACTGTAGGGAGCTCCTGCTCCGTACAGTATTCTAACAAAGTTTTATGCGAACCGACTTCGGATGTTTCATCCAAAGTCGATTCGCTCATCCCTAGTCACAATGTTTTACCAGTATTTTTGCCAGACTTTTACTTACAGAGACAAAAAAAAGTGTTTGAGAAACCAACACTAAAAGAAAAGTCAAAAGCAAATGAAAATCCCTGTTCTGTGGATAATCGCCTTTCAGCAATCCTCTCATTATCTTCACAGGCAGGATTACACCTCTGAATAGATCACACAGTATCCACTATTCACAATAGGTGATGTTTATCTCTCCCTGCACAAGTCACAGAGCATGCCCACAACACTGTTCCACAAAAGTCAATAAACATCTTCATACTAGAAGCTCCTGTAAAGCATATCAAGATATCAAATAAGTTTCAGTATATGTTTTTAATTAAAAATAAAAAAACAGGTCATTAATTCCTTTTAAAGGGGTTCTCCTCGTGTCTCCATGAGTCAAAATAAATCTGTCCACCATCAGAAGCAACCTGTGCAGGTTGGCAGGTGTCTCAGTGGTCAGGCCCAGATTCTGGTTATCAGAGGAAGCCCCAGCAGTGAGGTCCCTCTGGTCTAGCATTTATCGCCCATCCAGTGAAGACGTGACAAATGCCTCAGGAAGGAATGCCCCTTTAAAGGGAACCTGCCAGGAACTTCATGTAGACCTCACTCAGGGCATAGTAAAGTAGTGACAGACTCCCAGATTTCAATGATGTGTCCAAGAACCAGCATCACCCTCATTGCAAGCTGGGCCTGGAAAAGAGTCACAGCTGTCTGAGAAGAGTCATGGTTATTCATGAGCTTCTGCTCTCTCCACCCACCTGCTGATGATTGGCGGTTCTCTCCTAGAGAGAAACTTTGGAGAAGACGGTCAATCAGCAGGTAGACGCAGAGAGCAGGAGATCATCAATAACCATGACTTTTCTCTAAGACCAGGCTTTTAGCTCATGAATGACACTGACATCAGTGTGTCTACTGCTACTTTATGATGCCCTCAGTGAGGTCTCCATAGAGTTCATGGCAGGTTCCCTTTAAATAGAAGAGCAGCAGCTTCCATGCATCACCACAAGTGCCCACGTAGCTCTCATTTACTGCAGATCTGGCCGGTGGAAGGCTCCAACACTCAGAACGCAATCCCTCCCAACCGCCATGCAGAGGGCATTTCATCTAAATGCAAATAAGTGACATAAGTCCTGGTATTAACCGTGCGCTGTGCCCGGCGTCTCCACAGTAAGAAGAGCCCTTGCAATGTGAACCAAAGACTAGGACAGGACAATAAAGCACTTGTCAGGTTTAATCCGTAAAGTCTGCTCTAAGTATGGGCGCTTTCTAGTTGCCAAGGAAAACATCAACCCCAAAAGGTGAGGTGACATGCCCTATCCCTTCTCAGTTCACAGCGATGGTCACAGATAATGACACGGTGGATGTCGCAATTTACAGGAGGCAATAACCAGAGGACACATGTGCTGTAAACCTGAGGACTTCATGTTCTTCGCTCGCCGCAGTTAACTATTTTATAACCAAGATGACTAGAATACGAAGGATCCCCTGCAGACAAGGAAGTACGGCCGCTTACAGTCACTGTCTCCTAGGGAGCCCCATGCACAGGAGGATTTCAGGCATGCCCCTTCTTGTAGAGTGCTAACCCCCACCCTGAATGGACCAGCATACCTTCTATATATAACCAGAGCTTTCAAAGCTCCCAGGCCACTTCACTAGTGACAGGCTGCGGCATGATTCCCAAGGTCTCAGCTACATCTGGCCTCATGCACACATCCGTATGTATTTCACGGTCCGCAAAGTGTGGATCCACAAAACACAGATAACGTCCATGTAGCGTCTACATTTTTTGCAGACCCATTGGCATCAATGGGTCTGTGGTCTTCACTATGTGGACAATCATGGGTCATGTTCTATCTTTTTGGTCATCCGTGTGCTTTCCGCATCCATATGTACGTTCCATAAAAAGATAGGTCCGCAAAACTTGGACCATGGACCCATTGAAGTCAATGTACTCAGGATGGGTATGACACATAATAAATATGGTGCCCATACTCTGTACTAACACTATACTATGTCATGTAACACCGCTACCCTGCACAAGGATTGCTCCTCTGTATGCCCCCATACAGATCTGTGCACACAATGGGGGTCATTTTACACCTGTCTTTGATACTCCTGCACTAAATTTATGGTGAGGTGCAGGTCTCAAATTAGGCGCATCCTCCACCAGTTCATGTGCCTAAAGTAAAATCTACTCGAGCCCCTGACTGGAGTAGATTTTAAGCATGATTTACACACACCCGCACACCGCCCCTGCCACTCCCCAGTGTTGAGGGCAGTAGGAACATACATGTGCAACAAGATTTTGTCGTACTGGCATTAAAAAGTCGCAAAACAAGCATTTTATTTTTACACCTTAAACCAGAGTAAGAACTGTTAGTAAATACCCTCAATAGTGCTGTGTACATGTGCCCATAGCATTCAGGTCAGCCTTGTATCTGGGCACAGCCTGGCATCAGCCAGCTTCCTCAGATCCATGCCCGTCTAGCCTGCTCCCGTATCTCTACATAACCAGGCAGATCTGCGGTCCTGGACTAGAAAACTCTGCGTGACCTCATGGCGCCATCATGGCAGACTGCTTCTCAGCTTCCACAGAGACAACTAAGGGCTTGTTCACATCTGTGCTGGAGGCTGCATTTGGGTCTGCTGTCACAGACCCTCGAAAATAGTGGAGGGAAAAGTACTGCATGCAGACCTTTTTTTTTTTTCCTCCTTCTGCTGCACGGATCCCTTTACAGTTAATGGGATCTGTCAGTCTCTGTTCCTGTCAGTTATGCTGAATCCGGCACTAAATCTGGAAGTAAAGACCACAGATATGAAGGATCCCTAAGGCCTCACTTAGACGGCCGCCACGTGGGTTTATTTGGCGCTTGTATTATGGTGGTGAAAACACTTTGGATTTTTTTTTTTTTAGCCAAAGTTTGAAGTCAGGTTGAAGGGAACTAAAAATATAATTGAAGGACAACTCCCCGTATTCCTATCATTTAGAGGGCATCTCTCAGCTTGTCCCTATGACACTGGCTGACCTGTTACATGTGCACGTGGCAGCTGAAGGCATTTGTGTTGGTCCCATGTTCATATGTGCCTGCGTTGCTGAGAAAAATGAAGTTTTAATATATGCAAATGAATCTCTAGGAGCAACGGGGGCGTTGCCGTTACACCTAGAGGCTCCTCTTTTTCTACAACTGCTGCACCCTCTCCACTTTGATTGACAGGTCCAGGCAGTGAAAGGTTTTCAAACTTGTTGCTGTCAAAGTGCAGAGGTTGCAGCAGTTGCAGAGAGAGCAGAGCCTCTAGGTGTAATGGCAACGCCCCCGTTGCTCCTAGAGGCTCACTTGTATATATTAAAACATCATTTTTCTCAGGCACATATGAACCTGGGACCAACACAGATGTCTTCAGCTGCCAAGTGCACATGTAGCAGGTCAGCCAGTGTCATAGGTAGGTGCCCTTTAAGGTTTGTTCTTTAAAGGTCCACAGTACAGAGGCATCAGGGGTGCTGCAACCACCCAGTCCGTCAGTGAGTGGAGTCACAGGAACCGCAGGGCTGCTGCCTGACAGGACTCTGCCAGTGACTGTGCCAATAATCGAAGAACATTCACACCTAAACCGTACCAGAAGGACACAACCGTTGCACGGGAGGCACGAGCTTCGGTTTTATAGTCTACATGTTAGGAGGATGATCCAGAATGAGGCGCCACCATCGGTCCCCGCGACCTCAGCACAATGTACAAGATCTTGAGGTCAGGACCACCTAGGTCACCAGCCTGCTGAGGAGATCACTGCCTGCTCCATTGGCTCTAGTGGGCAGCTTGGGTGACTTCATCAGTAATAAAGCACATATTGACATGGAACATGAAATTAAATGGAACCCCCAGACAAACATATTACTGCAATAGCGATCACCTACGCTGTTACACATACTTAAAGGGGAAGTCCAACCTCAGACATACATGGCTCAGTTACAGAAAACACCAGCGCCGTAGACATTCAGCCACTTCACAGTCCTCTGAGTAACCTATAGCAGTTGAAGGTATCAATGGTACCTCTGGGCATGTCAGAAGATAACGCAAGAGTATTAGTTACTCTAAAAGTAATATGCCATCACCACCGGGATAATCACAGATCCTGGATGCACAGCAAGAGCCAGGATAATACAGGCTGAATCAGAGCTGTGACTCCTTCACTCTCTGGATCACTGAGGGGGCACTCATGAAGTGATGTCATAGCCTGGTGATAAGACGTCACTTTATGACATGGGAGCACCGGTCCCGGGGGCAGCATTCTGTGGTCATCAGCCTGGGCCACGTGGAGGGTCAGGGCTGGGGATGCGGACAGGTAACCCCGGGCTGCGCACACAGTAATAACGCACATGACCGCAGCATCCTCCTGCGGCTACAGAGCAGTAACGGTCCGCTACAGGCAGCACGTCTCCCTCCACCCCTGTCCCACACTGCTGACCGGCCGGCGCCCGGGGCCTGTGCACAGCTGCCTACCATTCTCTTCACCGTGAAGTGTCAGGCAGGCCTCCTCCGGGACGTTCAGCCATCTATCGGAGATGTCTAGTGTGGGGAAGGATCCCTTGGCCGATCGAAGAGTGCGCCCAGCAGCCGTCTCCCCTCCGGACTCAGCGGAGGATGAGTCTTTCATAATGGAGCCACCACTCCGGACTGACGGAGTAGGAGGAGGACTGAGAGCTCTCGGCTGTCAGTCACGTGTCACCGTGACGTCAGGCGCCGTTCACGCGATCACAAGGCTGGAGTGGCGAGGGCGGTGGAAAGTTGCACCGCCGGCGGGGAGGAGCTAGGGTGATGTGGGCGTGGCGAGAAGAGCGGCACAGTCACCTAGGAGGACAAGCCGCTGGAGGGCATGTATTGTGTGGCAGATAGGGATGTAAATGTGCTCTGCCTCTAACGCCACCAGATGGGAGGCAGAGAAACATGAAGTACCATAAAAAGTGAAAAAAAGCGAAATATTGCTCCAATTTACGGTGTTGCGTGCATTGCTGTACTGATGTGATTGATAGTTATGTGAGCGTAAGTATGGACGGCATTGTATACTGACCGAGAATGGGACAGTAATGTCACTGCACTATAACTGCACAGTATTACGTGACTGGGATAATGCACGTAGTGATGTCACAGTATAGTAATAATGCACACAATAATGTCACAGTGCAGAGGTGTTGCATCAGAGGGATAATGTGTACATTGGGTGCACACAGTGGTTTCAAAGTACAGTCATACTACATACAGTAATGTCACAGTACAGTAGGCCTACACAGTGGTGTCACAGTACAATTATACTTCACACAGTGATGTCACGGTACAGTTATACTGTACACAGTGGTGTCACAGTACAGTTATACTGTTCACAGTGGTGTCAGAGGACAGTTATACTACACATACTGATGTCAGAGTACAGTTATACTACACCTAATGATGTCACAGTACAGTTATATTACAAACAGTGATGTCACCGTACAATTATACTACACACAGTGGTGTCAGAGTACAGTTATACTACACACAGTGGTGTCAGAGTACAGTTATACTACACACAGTGATGTCACAGTACAGTTATACTACACATACTGATATCACAGTACAGTTATACTACACACAGTGGTGTCACAGTACAGTTATACTACACACAGTGATGTCACAGTACAGTTATAGTACACACAGTGGCGTCACAGTACAGTTATACTACTCTTACTGATGTCATAGTACAGTTATACTACACAGAGTGCTGTCACAGTACCATTGTACTACACACAGTGATGTCACAGTACAGTTATACTACACATACTGATGTCACAGTACAGTTATACTACACATACTGATGTCACAGTACAGTTATACTACACTTACTGATGTCACAGTACAGTTATACTACACATACTGATGTCACAGTACAGTTATACTACACTTACTGATGTCACAGTACAGTTATACTACACACATTGCCACATCCCACCAATTTTTGTAAAAAAAATACATAGAATATTCTCTTATATGCTGTTAATACAGTATGTGATAAAAAAATGTTGGTGGTAGTGTCCCTTTAAATAAAAATGGAGTCAGTTCAAAATCGCCCCATAGTGCTTTGTAACATCTACGCCCCCAACACCTCCCAACTCCCATTTGTGCGCAAAGTTTTTAATAAGCTCCATAAACTGCCCCCTGCTGCATGGATTGTCGGGGGGGACTTTAATATGGTCTTCTCTGAGTCGGCGGACAGATTGTCACTTACTCCCTTGCTAGGGACTTCCGTTGTGTAGTTTTGGCCCTCTACGACCTCTGGTGAGTGGATAATCCCACGGATCGGAGGTTCACCTTCTACTCCCCCCCCCCACACAAACTAAATACCAGATTAGACTACTTCTTTGGCAATGCTCTCAAAGCTAAAGCTGTTAAGGGAAGTCACTATTGGACCTATTTCCTGGTCAGACCATGCACCTGTTACACTTACTCTCTCCCCTCAACCTAAACCGCCCCGTACCTGCCATTGGCGCCTCAATGATTCCTTATTGAAATCGCTCCCTACACGCACAGATTATTAAACAATACATTCAAACATATGTCAACGAAAACATAAACTCAGTCCCCTCCCTGGCTACACTATGGGAAGCCCACAAAGCTGTTGTACGAGGTCAGTGTATTGCACTGGCCTCTAGACTCAAAAAAGATAGACAGACCCGTCTGCGAGAACTCACAACTCAGATTGAATCCTTACAATCCCATTAACAAGTTAATCCCAGTCTTTCCTTCCTCCGGGACCTGGTTGCTGCTCGAGCTAAGTTAAAAGATATGGCGATATGGATGTTCTAATATCTGCCTGCCGCGCTGCCAGGGCCCCCGCGCCCCCCTCAGATCAGCCCACCCAGGTCCCAGCCACTTAAAAAAAAAATCATACTTACCTGTTCTGGCCGCCGCTATCCTCACTGGTTCCCCGCTCCACCGTCTTCCCTGGCGAGCACTATGACCTGACGCTATGACCTGACGCAGCGTCAGGTCATATTGAGCGCCGGCAGGCAAGAGAGTGGAGCGGGGAACCTGAGGACAGCGGCGGCCAGAACAGGTAAGTATGATTTTTTTAAAGTGGCTGGGTGGGCTGGTCTGAGGGGGGCACAAGACACTGACCTGAGGTCTGAGGGGGGGCACAACTCGCTGACCTGAGGTCTAATGGGGGCACATTGTGTTGGTCTGAGGGGGGCCACAAGACTCTGACCTGAGGTCTGATGGGGGCACATTGTGTTGATCTGAGGTCTGAAGGGGGGCCACAGGACGCTGACCTGAGGTCTGATGGGGGCACATTGTGTTGATCTGAGGTCTGAAGGGGGGCCACAGGATGCTGACCTGAGGTCTGATGGGGGCACATTGTGTTGATCTGAGGTCTGAAGGGGGGCCACAGGACGCTGACCTGAGGTCTGATGGGGGCACATGGGGGCACATTGTGTTAATCTGAGGTCTGATGGGGGCACAAGACGCTGGTCTGATGGGGGCACAAGACGCTGACCTGAGGTCTGATGGGGGCACAAGACGCTGACCTGAGCTCTGATGGGGGCACAAGACGCTGATCTGAGCTTTGATGGGGGCACATTGTGTTGATCTGAGGTCTGATGGGGGCACAAGACGCTGATCTGAGGTCTGATGGGGGCACAAGACGCTGACCTGAGGTCTGATGGGGGCACAATGTGTTGATCGGAGATTTATTATCCCTGTACTGTGACATCACTGTGTTTGTTATACCTGTACGGTGACATCGCTGTGTTTATTATCCCTGTACGGTGACATCGCTGTGTTTATTATCCCTGTACGGTGACATCGCTGTGTTTATTATCCCTGTACTGTGACATCGCTGTGTTTATTATCCCTGTACGGTGACATCACTGTGTTTATTATCCCTGTACGGTGACATCGCTGTGTTTATTATCCCTGTACGGTGACATCGCTGTGTTTATTATCCCTGTACAGTGACATCGCTTTGTGTATTATCCCAGTGCAGGAAGAGGTAAGTGGTCTGTGTTTGTGTGTTTGTTTTCTATTTTTCAGGGTCGTGAATGCAGAGGACTACGTCGGACCAGCTTTTTTTTTTTTTTTTTTAAATAAAATGGTCAAACAGGGGTCTGGGGGAGTGTTTATTTCAATAAAATGTTTTATACTTGTGTGTGTGTATTTTTTTTTTACAATACTACAGTTTTAGTAATTATGGCTATCTATAGACGGCCCTGATTACTAATACTGGGCTTAGTGCTTGCCGGTATGGCAGGCCAGCACTAACCCCAACATCTATTACCTCGGCACCCACCGCCACCAGGGGTGCCGGGAAGAGCCGGGTACCCGCAGGACCGGACCTTCTAAATTGAGGGTCTGGCTCTGGGGCGGCTGCAGGCTGGTACCATTAGGCTGGGAAGGGCCAATAACCGTGTCCCTTCCCACCCTGGTAGTGCCAGGCTGCAGCTGCTGGTTGTATCTGGCTGGTGAAGGAAAAAAGGGGGGGACCCCACGCCATTTTTTAAAAAAAAATAATGAAATTTTTGAAAAAAAAATGGCGTGGGGTCCCCCCCTTTTTTCCTTCACCAGCCAGATACAACCAGCAGCTGCAGCCTGGCACTACCAGGGTGGGAAGGGACACGGTTATTGGCCCTTCCCAGCCTAATGGTACCAGCCTGCAGCCGCCCCAGAGCCAGACCCTCAATTTAGAAGGTCCGGTCCTGCGGGTACCCGGCACCCCTGGTGGCGGTGGGTGCCGAGGTAATAGATGTTGGGGTTAGTGCTGGCCTGCCATACCGGCAAGCACTAAGCCCAGTATTAGTAATCAGGGCCGTCTGTAGATAGCCATAATTACTAAAACTGTAGTATTGTAAAAAAAATACACACACACCAGTATAAAACATTTTATTGAAATAAACACTCCCCCAGACCCCTGTTTGACCATTTTATTTAAAAAAAAAAAAAAAGCTGGTCCGACGTAGTCCACCGAATCCGACGTAGTCCTCTGCATTCACGACCCTGAAAAATAGAAAACAAACACACAAACACAGACCACTTACCTCTTCCTGCACTGGGATAATACACACAGCGATGTCACCGTACAGGGATAATAAACACAGTGATGTCACCGTACAGGGATAATAAACATTGTGATGTCACAGTACAGGGATAATAAACATTGTGATGTCACAGTACAGAGATAATAAACACAGTGATGTCACAGTACAGAGATAATAAACACAGTGATGTCACAGTACAGAGATAATAAGCACAGTGATATCACAGTACTGGGATAATACACACAGTGATGTCACAGTACAGAGATAATAAGCACAGTGATGTCACAGTACACCTGTGCAAACAAGGCCTGGGGGACCAAGATAAGGCTAGGGGCTACACTGAAAAGGGCCAGTGGCGCACAGATAAGGGGTAAGGGGCAGGGTCACAAGCAAGGTCCTGGGGGGGAAGGGGTGCACAGATAAGGGCCAGGGTGGCGCACACAGGGGGCAGCAGAGACAAGAACCAGAGAGGCACAGACAAAGAGGGAGTGGGGCACAGATAAGGGCCCAGGGGCGCAGACCAGGAAGAGGCGTACAAAGACAAGGGCCAGATCCCAGGGGTGCAGACAGGGGCCAGGTAGGCACAGCCAAAGGGGCGCAGATAAGAGCCAGGGGCTGCATTGAAAGGGCCAGGGTGGTGCACAGAGCAGGGTCAAAAGCAAGGTCTGGGGGGGGTGAGGGGCGCACAGATAAGGGCCAGGGTGGCATTAATAGGTTCTTCTTTATTTTGGCAAGGTATCGTATCAGTATCGAGTATCGTGATATTTTTGTACGTATCGGTATCGAACTCAAAATTCTGGTAACGTGACAACCCTAATCTGTACTATAAGACTTTTAATGTTGAACTCTCCCCTCATCTTTTGTCTCTCTATAATTCATTCCTTCAGGGCTCCCCAATCACCCCCACGATGCTGTCTTCTCACATTGTAGTAATCCCCAAGCCAGGTAAGGATCCACATGATTGCATAAGTTATAGGCCGATATCCGTGCTAAATGCCGGCTTAAAAATTTTCACCCGTATCCTCGCAGTCCGCTTAAATGAGTGGCTTCCCACTTTAATTCATAAGGATCAAGTGGGCTTCATTCCGCATCGCCAGGGAGGACATAACACCCGAAGAGTCCTTAACTTAATCGAAGTGGCCACTCGCACTAGTACCACAGCGGTAATATTAAGCCTTGACGCAGAGAAGGCCTTTGATCGCATCGATTGGTCTTTTCTATTTGAGACTCTTCGGGTGTTTGATATCTCAGGTCCATTTCTGCAAACCATTCGTAGCCTATATACTGCTCACTCTGCCCTTATTAAACTCCCCTCCTGCTCTTCAACATCTTTCACTATTTCTAACGGTACTCGACAGGGTTGCCCGCTCTCACCGCTGATTTTTGCCGTATGCATAGAATCCCTTGCTGCCCACATTAGACTCCATCCAGATATTCAAGGACTTAAGGTCCAGGATAAGGAGTTTAAAATATCCTTATACGCGGACGATGTCCTCCTTACATTACCAATCCTCATATCACGCTACCCAACCTACACACAGCCCTTACACAGTATGGGGCTCTCTCAGGATATAAAATCAACATTTCTAAAACCGAAGCGTTGCCCATCCTTATACCTGCAATAGATCTCCAAAGATTAAAAAGCAATTACCCGTACCGATGGGCAGAAGACAGCTTAAAATATAAGTTTACATAACCCCTAATTACTCCTCCTTATACTCAAAAAATTCCCCCCCCCTCTTTCGAGAGCTCAAATCTCTACTTCACAAATGGAAACCTCTGTTCCTATCTCTACTAGGGCAGATAGCAGCGGTCAAAATGTCCCTACTCCCGAAACTACTGTATCACTTTGAAACGCTCCCGGTGCGCATTCCTCTATCGGAACTCAGGTTGCTACAACAGACTATTTTTTATTTCATATGGCAAGGCAAGCGACATCGCATACCTCGTATGGTCATGCTCGCTGATATGGACAGAGGTGGTCTTTCACAGTTCCCAATGTTGTACATTACTATTGGGCCACACATTTAAGAGTGATACCCTTTTGGGCCTCACAACTAGCGTTCGCCAAATGGGTGGAAATTGAAAAGCTTTGGCTTGCCCCCATACATCCGAATACTCTGCTGTTGCAACAGAACCCGATATCATCCCACCCCCCACCACTATGACCTTTACTAAACACATTTGGCATACATGCCACCAAAGATTTGCCCTTACATCCAAACACTCGTCGATGATCTCCTTTTTATATAACCCTGCTATACCCAGTAGCATAACAGCCCCCATGGTCCATGTCTGGTCGTCGCTGGGTCTATTTCGCCTGGCAGACATTGTCGATGCCTCTACTCTGACACTTAAGTCTTTTTCTCAACTACAAGAGCATTCCAACCTATCCCGAACTGAATTTTTCCACTACTTGCAGATCCGCCATTATGTAAACACTGTTTTTGGGACACTTCTGGTCTCGGTCCCTACAAGGTTCGAACTCGTGGTCTGGGTACCAGCATGAAAGGCTTAATTTCCATAATATACCACCTCCTGTCTGCCCCAAAAGAGGGAACCCCTCCCCACCACAAATACATGGACAAGTGGGTTGCTGACATTGGCTCTTCCATTTCACATTCTGACTGGCAGATTATTTGGAGCAGGACCACCTATAAAGAAACGCAGTATAAACTCATGCATTGGTATCACACTCCAGCCCTCCTACACTCTCTGAATCCCACCATCCCATCAACAGGCTGGCGATGCCTGAATGAGGTCGGTACCTTATATCATATTTTTTGGACATGTCCGCTGATTGTGCCAAGAAGTGAGGGACATTGTCCAATCTCTCCTCTCGTTACCAGTTATGTTGGATCCTAAGACCTATTTGCTCAACCTCCCACCTCTGAGACTGAGTAAGCACTCCTCCAGGCTGTTCCTACTTTTGTGCATGGCAGCTTAAGGTCCTTTTACACGGGCCGATTATCGGCCGAAAAAGCGTTCCTAGGAACGCTAGTGCCGATAATCGGCCCGTGTAAAAGTGGCCCTAATCAGCCGACGAACGAGCAAAACGCTCATTCGTCGGCTAATTGGATCTTTTGGTTTGTACAAAAGATCCAATCTGTCGGGCGCACATCACCCTGTGTAAACAGGCGATGTGCGCCTGACAGTATGGAGCTTCCCGGCCACACAAGTGATACAGCGATCACTCGTGCGGCCCGGCGCTCGATTCATCGGGCCGTGTAAAGGCTCCCTGCATGAGCGCCGATATCGCTGATCGGCGCTCGGGCAGGGAGACACATCGGCCCGTCTAAAAGGGCCTTAAGTCCTTGATTGCTAAATCATGGAAACAAACGAACCCCCCCTCTAAAGCCATGTTTCTCGCTAGAATACGTGACATTAGGTCACTTGACTACCTCACAGCTTCTCTCAACAATACATTAGACCAATTCAATGTGATTTGGCTGACATTGGACGCACACCCCTCTTCTTAGATTCTATCCCCAATTCCCCTCCCCCTCCCCCCCTGCCTCTTCCCCTTTTGTTAAGGTCCTTTTACACGGGCCGATTATCGGCCGAAAATTCGTTCCTAGGAACGCTAGTGCCGATAATCGGCCCGTGTAAAAGTGGCCCTAATCAGCCGACGAACGAGCAAAACGCTCGTTCGTCGGCTGATTGGATCTTTTGTAAAAACCAAAAGATCCGATCTGTCGGGCGCACATCGCCCTGTGTAAACAGGCGATGTGCGCCTGACAGCATGGAGCTTCCAGGCCGCACGAGCGATACAGCGATCACTCGTGCGGCCCGGCGCTCGATTCATCGGGCCGTGTAAAGGCTCCCTGAACGAGCGCCGATGTCGCTGATCGGCGCTCGTTCAGGGAGACTTTATCGGCCCGTCTAAAAGGGCCTTTAGTCCTTGTCCTGTTTTTTATCTACGTTATTGTTCTCTTTACTCAAACCAAGGAGTATTATCTTGGGACTATCATCATTTATCTAATTTGCCTCCTTGATATTCTATAGGACATTTTACCTGCTCCATGGATATAATTTTCTATGTTCTCGTTTATTATATTTTCAGGAACAATGTGTGTACTTTTTTTTTTCTTTTTGTCGTTTACTATATTATAATGAAAAACTTGTGTACTTGTTTTCTGTACCAATAAAATATACAGTTTTAAAAAAAATGGAGTCAGAGTGGGCTAAAATAAACAGCAAGTACTGACCTTACCAATCCACTGTCCTTGCTGTTCACCCACGGCTCTGGTCCTTTCCACTTCATGGTAATGGGCTCAACAGGCCAGAAACGACCTGGACTTCCCATTCAGCCAGTCACTGTCCACCTCATCCACTAGTAGCGGCACTTTCATAGGGCATGCCATGCTTATTATCTAGAGGCTGTCACTGTGATTTGTACTTGTACAGACCTGCCAATCCAGTGAATTAGTTCTGTGGTGAATGGGTTGGATTCCAACGGCAGAAGCCAGCAAGGAGGCATCGTAGTCTCCACACATGATTGCTTGCAGCTGTAATGGAGCGCTGGGCTGAAGCCTGCTTCCGAAAACCTGGACCAGGTAACACTGGTGCAGTTGTCCTGAAGAAGTGCAGTGTCAGCACAGCATGTGGATCGTACAGGCAGGCTACCTGATATAAAAATCTGTAGAACGTATGGCTTTCCATGGAATGGGGAACGGCACAAACATGAAACTGATGTGAACCCGCAACACAGGGTCCAAGAAGCAACAAATAGAAATGGTTCTGCACTGGTGGTTGCCGCCAGGGACACACTGGAAACTTAAAGTGGCCCTAGAAAAAAAGCTGTTCCAAATTGACAAGAGGTGAGGCCAACGCAAGTAGGCAGGGACCATTCTAGAAGGCAGGGTCAGCAATACAATAGTGCAGTGCACAATACCACTCCAGGAGAACCAAATACCACAGCACCACAACATACTGCCCCAGCACCACAAAATACCTCCCTATAAGTACCTGTCTTTCCCAGTGATAATGAATGCTAAGAAGAGCATCAGGTTATTACGTACCCAGCTGGCGGACGTGAGGAGGCCTCAGGTGGCCCACCAGGAGATTTCCCTGCAGGGTTTAGAGCCTGTCCACCCCTGGTTGCCTAAAGAGATAGGAGGGTGGTACACCAATGGACTCACCAAGTCTAGAGGGCCATCCCATGAGAAAGGTGAGGTGGCCTGTATGTTCTGTGCTTGCCAAAATATATTATACAACAGTATTCCAATCTGCACAAAAGTTCCTTTTTGGGTCACACCCTTTCCCCTATGGATGCACACCCTCTACTAACACACGCAAACGGGGCCTTACCTGCTGATGTGCACAGTTGTACACCTGACTGACAAATGAATTCATCATGGCTACTGCCAGGGAGGTGAACAGCCTCTTTGTGATGGGAACCCCACTAAACCCCACTAAGACACGTGCACTGTTATCTCTATGCACATTTTCATAAGGATGCCATACTGATTTTCTAGATGCTACCACTATGATTAACAATTGGGCAGACTGGTCAATCCACTGAATCAGTGCTGTGGTGATTAGGTTGGATTGCACCAGCAGAAGCCAGAAAGGAGACCCTAGTCTAGGGTTGGCCAACCTGTGGCTCTCCAGATGTTGTAAAACTACAATTCCAAACATGCCCTGCTGTAGGCTGCTAGCTATAGGCAGTCTGGGAGTTGTAGTTTTGCAACAGCTGGAGAGCCTCAGGTTGGCCATCCCTGCCCTAGTCTCCATACACAATTGCTTGCAGCTGCACTGTAACGTTGGGCTGGATCCAACTTTCGGAAACCTGGACCAGGTTGAGCAGGTGCAGTGCTTCTGGGGAAGTGCAGTACCAGCACAGCATCTTGGATCATACAGACAGGCTCGTTCTCCATCTCCCTGGCCAAAAAATCCATAGTATGTATTATACCCCATGGAAGAGTGGGCGGCGCAACCACAAAACTGATGTGAATCTGCAACCCAGGAACCAAGAAGCAACAAACAGAAACTGTTCCCCACTGTTGGAGGACACTCTAACTCATCCCTTGAAACAAAGTTGGGTGCACTGGTACACTCTCCAAGTCTAGGGGCTTGCCAAAAGGCAACTTGTCTGTTCTGTGCTTGCCAAAATATGCTTCAGCAGTATTGCAGGCTGCACTGTAGTGCCTTTTTAGACCGTACATCTCCCCCTATGGACATGTACCAGCAGCTGATAGACACAGACAAACACAGGCTTGCCGTCTGATGACTGACAAATGAATCTATCATGGCTGGAAAGACCTGTCAACCCAATCAGGGGCGTAGCTATAGGGGGTGCAGAGGTAGCAGTCGCTACCGGGCCCAGGAGCCTTAGGGGGCCCAAAGAACCTTGTTCTGCATAAGAAGAACACAAAGAACTGAAGGAAGGGGGCCCAAGCTGAACTCTTGCACCTGGGCCCATCAGCCTTTAGCTACTCCCCTGAACCCAATCATTTAGTGCTGTGGTGAATGAGTTGAATAGCAACATCGGAAGCCAGCAAGGAGGCATCCTAGTCTAAATGAACGATTGCTTGAAGCTGTCCCGGAGCAGTGGGCTGGATCCTGCTTTCGGAATCCTGGAAAAAGTAGGGTAGGTGTAGTGGTCCTGAGGAAGTGTGGTACCGGAATAGCATGTGTGTCATACAGACTGGCACATTCTCCATCTACTTGGCCCAGAAATCCATAGAACGTATCCCATTAAATGGAAGGGCGGACGGTACAAACACTAAACTGATGTGAACCTGCAACAAGGGCCAATATGCAAAAAACAAATGGTCCAGCACTAGCAGTGACCACTCTAGCTCCACCTTGAAGCATTGGGGGAAGGGGGCAGTTTGTGGAGAGCAGTGGCGTAACTACAACTAACTGGGCCCCACAGCAAATCATTGAACAGGGCCCCCCCAGAAACTTCTTCGCAACCCCCAACTCACATGCAACCCTCACTCTTGTGGCTAGTCAAGATTGAGCTCTCCCAGACAAGGTCTGACAGCCGCTCCATCCATTTCCTATAGTGTCACTGTATATAATGTCATTGTGTAAGGTGGTGAAACAGCCTCCATTTTGTGAATGCACCTGTTCCTGTAATTATAGTTGTTATTAAACTGACATTTCATTTTGGCCACAAGATGTCACTGTTTACCACAGGAAAGACTATAGCTCCCTGGAGCAATGACCAAGAGATCCTGTTCGGCAGAGGTGGAGCTTCAGACTGGAGAAGTGTGTGGCAGCCATCTTGAGAGTGTGCTGCAAGGAGGCAGAGGAGAAGGATCTACTGTCTGTGTCTCCTAATGTGATCTACAAGTGAGACTATTCCCTAAGGGAGCAAGACTCTGCAAGGAGATCTGGAATAGAGACTGTTGCAGTATTACAGACTAGAAGAACTACCATCAGGAGCCCACCCCAGTACACGGCTTACAATTGTATAATACTGTTGAGGGGGCCCTGACAATAAAATCTTTTAGTCTCCCTCTTGAGGGGCCCCCTTGTGGGTCTGGGCCCCAAAGCAGCTGCTTCCCCTATAGCTACGCCCCTGGTGGAGAGTACAGAGGGCCATCCCGTCGGAAACAGGTGAGGTGGTTTGTCTGTTCTGTGCTTGCCAAAATACACTGCAGGGTTCCAATCTGCACAAAAGCAATTTTACGGACCCTATGGATGCGAACTAAAAAGCTCATTCAATCCGCAAGGAGCTATGGTATTGAGGACTACCATACACTTTGTTTCCTTTGGGGAAGAGCTTTTGTAACATTTTCCCCACAAGACCATCCTCATCCACAGTAATCCATATGTACAGAAAATCTTAACTGATCTGAATCTACAACACGAGCAAAGATCAGCATCAGAAATGGTTTCACAACAGCAGTGGCTACTGTAGCGACCCCTTAAAGCAACAGAGGAGAGAGGCACAATATTGGACTAGGGTTTCTGGAGCCCACCAGAGGAAATTTTTCTATATAATAAATACAGCTTACTAGGCTTTGAATCAAAGAAATAGACCTTTGTGGCAAGTGATTGGCTCCAAAGGAAACCAAATGTTTTTTTTTTTCTAGATTTTTAGGGCTCATAATGGCATCAAAACCTGGGCCCACAGGAGGATCCTCTGGTACTCTGGTGGGCCAGTCCGACCCTGGTACCTTCTGTCGTAAAGATCATTAACTTTTTCAGTAATTTGTTCTACAGCAGTTCTTCTATGTCCTCAGACCAGACAGGCAAGCTTCTCACACATATTAGATTCAACTTACTGAGCAAGTATAAAATACAGCGCCAATGAAACACAGTTTACATCCATCCATAAAACAAGAACACGGACAACACATGTAAAAATATTTTATTAAAATATTATTTAACAACACAGTACTATTACAAAACTATATTAGAATTTTGAATTCTCAAGGCCTCTTCTGTAATGTGTGCGAGAACGAAGACACCTATAACAATGTCCCGATGGCAAAAGTGAGAATAGCTCATAATTTGGGTGCCAAGTATACTCCATAATCCCCCCAGCCAGACTCACACAGCGTTGTTGGTAAAGGCTGTCAACCGAAGGTAGTTGGCATTCAACAACACGCTGAGCCATATTCACCACACGCTGTATCTTGTTCCGATCACAGACCACTTGCCATACCATCCTATAATGCAGTATGTCAAAATGCTCTCAATAGCACAGCAATAAAAGTCCACCAATATCCATAGCTGCACTTTCTTCAGACATTTTAGAAAGTACAAGCGTTGCTGAGCTTTCCTAACCACTGCACCAGCAGTCACTGACCAAGTCCAATCTTGGGATATATGAACCCCAAGGAACATAAAACTAGTTGCTTGCTCCACTTGTACTCCATCTATAAAAATGGGCTCATGCAAGTTAGTCCCATGCTTGCTAAAGTCCTCAATAATCTCCTTAGCCTTCTTGACATTAAAGGGGTTGTCTCATCTTGCCTAATGGGGGCATATCGCTAGGATATGCCCCCATTGTGTTATAGGTGCGGGTCCCACCGCTGGGACCCGCACCTATATCGAGAACGGGGCCCCGAAAGCGAACGGGGGCGCACTGCGCATGCGCAGCCGCCTCCATTCATTTTCAATGTGGCCGGCGAAGATAGCCGAGCGCTGGCTCGGCTATTTCCGTCGGCTTCATAGAAATGAATAGGAGCGGTGGCCGCGCAAGTGCGGTGCGCTCCCATTCATTTCTATGGGGAGCCGGCTTGGTGGTGGCCGGACCGGAGTCCTCCAGCCACCACCTTGCGGGGCCCCGTTCTCGATATAGGTGCGGGTCCCAACGGTGGGACCCGCACCTAGAAGACAATGGGGGCATATCCTAGCGATATGCCCCCATTAGGCAAGATGAGACAACCCCTTTAAGCACCAAATTATTAGCATGATACCAAGTAATCACCTGCCTTACCTCATCATTGTTATACTTGATCAAGCCTACCAATGTAGTATCATCTGCGAATTTGATCAAGGAATTGGAATTATGTATTGGAACACAATCATAATATTAAACAGCAAATATATAAATGGTCTAAGTACACAACCCTGTGGGACCCCTGTATTAAAATTAATGGGTTTCGAGAGAACATCATTGGCATTTACAGACTGCAGTCTATCAGTTAGAAGGCTTAAAATCCACCTTCGCAGAGATGGGTTAACTCCTAAAAGACCCAGCTTCCCAACTGACATAAAGGAGTTTACTGTGTTAAACACCAAACTAAAATCAATAAAAAATAATCTAGCATAGGTGTTAGAAAAATCAAAATGAGATAATACAGCGGGTAGTGTTGTGGTAATTGCATCCTCTGTGGATCTATTTTGTCAATAGGCAAATTGATATGGATCAATTTCAGGAGATATACTGTAGCAGATTTCAAAAGAGGCAAGACCAATTTTTCTAAACGTTTTAAAATAATAATAATGCCACTGGTCAGGAATCATTAAACCCTGAAATCAATAAACACTGTAGTACTGGGACAATAAGTGCTGTTTTAAAACTAATAGAAACAATGGCCTGAGCTAATAATAAATGTAAAATATCCATAAAAACCCCTGCCAGTTGTATAGCACATGTTCTCAATACTCGACCCCATCAGGGCCGGTCGCTTTCCGAACACCATGAGCATTCGGCGCCCATGACCCTGTGGCTGCTCAGATCCTAAAACTTGACCGTTTTTCCTGCTTTCCGACACATAATCAGAGTTGGGCACACTGTGTCTGAGCTCTAGGTTTGACGTAAATGCTGGTAAAAGCTTATCAAACGCATCCATAGGGCTCTGTTCACCTAACAGACGATAGTGACCTGAACTTTGTTTTCCGTCCAGCATAACGGAAACCAGACGGATCCATTATACTTGCCTATATACTATGACCTCTTATTAAATTAGAATTAAGGGTTATTAGTAGAGATGAGCGAGTAGTGAAATATTCGAAAGTTCGAAATTCGATTCGAATAGACCGCGAAATTCGACTATTCGACCGAATATCGAATCCCATTAAAGTCTATGGGAAAAAAATGCTCGCCACTTGGAAATCTCAATTCGACCACTTGGAGGTCACCAAGTCCACCCTGAAACCTCAGAAAAGGATGCCAACACTGCTGGAATGCAACTGGGACAGCAGGGGAAGCATGTCTGGGTGCATATAACGCGCCCAAGTCGCACTATTACGCCACTATCACAGCCTCTCAACAATACACTCCAAAGACAATATAACCTCTCTGTAAAGTGAGACCATACAAGGAAACCTTCTTTCCTCTACATTGCCATGGACCCCAAGCCAAACTAGACAAAAAAGAAGATGAAATTCTGCACCCCTTAAAATCACGTTGCCTATGACAACCACAGATGGCATAGGCAAGGGGGAAAGCAAATAGACCCCACCCCTAATTGTCATTGTGTGTGTGTGTGAGATGTGGTCAGACATGTCTTCTTTAAAATGTAAAAACAACTCAAACACATGCAGAAGCCTTAAAATGCCCAAATTGTTGGCGCTAGAGATGTCAGTGACCCGACCTGGCCCAGTGTCATGTCTAGCAGGTAAAGCAGTGGGGATGTTGAGGGATGCGTAGGACCGCAAAAGGCAGGAAGAGGCCGTGGGCTGGCCAGAGGCTCATGGAAAATTTTGTGGAGGCCCAAGAGGTGAGACGTCTTAAAAATTGTGTGGAGGCTAAAGAGGTGAGACCTCTTAAAAATTATGTGGAGGCCCAAGAGCTGAGACCTCTTAAAAATTATGTGGAGGCCCAAGAGGTGAGATCTCTTAAAAATTATGTGGAGGCCCAAGAGGTGAGACCTCTTAAACATTTTGTGGAGGCCCAAGAGGTGAGACCTCTTAAAAATTATGTGGAGGCCCAAGAGGTGAGACCCGTTAAAAATTGTGTGGAGGCTAAAGAGGTGAGACCTCTTAAAAATTGTTTGTAGGCCCAAGAGGTGAGACCTGTTAAAAATTATGTGGAGGCCCAAGAGGTGACACCTCTTAAACATTTTGTGGAGGCCCAAGAGGTGAGACCTCTTAAAAATTATGTGGAGGCCCAAGAGGTGAGACCTCTTAAAGATTTTGTGGAGGCCCAAGAGGTGAGACCTCTTAAAGATTTTGTGCAGGCCCAAGAGGTGAGACCTCTTAAAGATTTTGTGCAGGCCCAAGAGGTGAGACCTCTTAAAGATTTTGTGGAGGCCCAAGAGGTGAGACCTCTTAAAAATTATGTGGAGGCCCAAGAGGTGAGACCTCCTAAAGATTTTGTGGAGGCCCAAGAGGTGACACCTCTTAAAGATTTTGTGCAGGCCCAAGAGGTGAGACCTCTTAAAGATTTTGTGGAGGCCCAAGAGGTGAGACCTCTTAAAGATTTTGTGGAGGCCCAAGAGGTGAGACCTCTTAAAAATTATGTGGAGGCCCAAGAGGTGAGACCTCCTAAAGATTTTGTGGAGGCCCAAGAGGTGACACCTCTTAAAGATTTTGTGCAGGCCCAAGAGGTGAGACCTCTTAAAGATTTTGTGGAGGACCAAGAGGTGAGACCTCTTAAAGATTTTGTGGAGGCCCAAGAGGTGAGACCTCTTAAAAATTATGTGGAGGCCCAAGAGGTGAGACCTGTTAAAAATTATGTGGAGGCCCAAGAGGTGACACCTCTTAAACATTTTGTGGAGGCCCAAGAGGTGAGACCTCTTAAAAATTATGTGGAGGCCCAAGAGGTGAGACCTCTTAAAGATTTTGTGGAGGCCCAAGAGGTGAGACCTCTTAAAGATTTTGTGGAGGCCCAAGAGGTGACACCTCTTAAAAATTATGTGGAGGCCCAAGAGGTGAGACCTCTTAAAGATTTTGTGGAGGCCCAAGAGGTGAGACCTCTTAAAAATTATGTGGAGGCCCAAGAGGTGAGACCTGTTAAAAATTATGTGGAGGCCCAAGAGGTGACACCTCTTAAACATTTTGTGGAGGCCCAAGAGGTGAGACCTCTTAAAAATTATGTGGAGGCCCAAGAGGTGAGACCTCTTAAAGATTTTGTGGAGGCCCAAGAGGTGAGACCTCTTAAAGATTTTGTGCAGGCCCAAGAGGTGAGACCTGTTAAAAATTATGTGGAGGCCCAAGAGGTGAGACCTCTTAAAGATTTTGTGCAGGCCCAAGAGGTGAGACCTGTTAAAAATTATGTGGAGGCCCAAGAGGTGAGATCTCTTAAAGATTTTGTGCAGGCCCAAGAGGTGAGACCTGTTAAAAATTATGTGGAGGCCCAAGAGGTGAGACCTCTTAAAGATTTTGTGCAGGCCCAAGAGGTGAGACCTGTTAAAAATTATGTGGAGGCCCAAGAGGTGAGACGGGTTAAAAATTATGTGGAGGCCCAAGAGGTGAGACCTCTTAAACATTTTGTGGAGGCCCAAGAGGTGAGACCTCTTAAAAATTATGTGGAGGCCCAAGAGGTGAGACCTCTTAAACATTTTGCGGAGGCCCAAGAGGTGAGCCCTCTTAAACATTTTGTGCAGGCCCAAGAGGTGAGACCTCTTAAAAATTATGTGGAGGCCCAAGAGGTGAGACCTGTTAAAAATTATATGGAGGCCCAAGAGGTGAGACCTCTTAAACATTTTGTGGAGGCCCAAGAGGTGAGCCATAAATATATAAATTTTTCTTATTTACGGAGCAATTCTACGGCGGTTAAGGAGGAGGAGGAGGTGGAGGAGGAAATGGCACTTCATACAGATGGCACTTCACTTTTGGCTGCTTTCCACGGTTGGAGAAGCAAAGTCCGGGTCAATCCACTTGCTGTTCATTTTGATTAGCGTCAGCCTGTCCGCACTGTCGGTTGACAGGCGGCTGCGCTTATCGGTTATAATGCCCCCGGCTGCGCTGAACACCCTTTCTGATAGCACGCTGGCGGCAGGGCAGGCAAGCACCTCCAAGGCGTACAGGGACAGTTCCAGCCACGTGTCCAACTTGGAGACCCAGTAAGTGTAGGACGCCGAGGGATCGGGGAGGACAGGGGTACGGTCTGCCAGGTACTCCCGCAACATCCGCCGATACTTGTCCCTCCTGCTGATAGCGGGCCCCGCAGTGATGGAAGTTGCACGAGGGGGTGCCATGAACGTGTCCCACACCTTGGAGAGTGTTCCCCTGGTGGCTGTGGGCCTGATAGATGTTGTGGGACTCTGGGAGACCCTCTCCTCTCTGCCGCCAGCGATGGTGGGTGGGAAAATCTCCATCATGTTCTGCACGAGTTCCCTCTGGTATTCCAGCAATCGATTCGTCCTCTCCTCTACCGGAATAAAAGAGGAGACGTTATCTTTATACCGGGGGTCCAGGAGTGCGAAGACCCAGTACAGTTTGTTCTCCACTATCCGGACAACACGTGTGTCCCGGGAAAAGCAGCCCAGCATGAAGTCAGCCATGTGTGCCAGACTCTGAATAGGCATGACCTCACTGCCCCCACCAGAAGGATCACTTGCCATTTCCTCCTCTTCCGCCTCCTCTCCGCCCCATCCGCGCTGAACCAATGGGACGCACACAGCCTGACTGCTACCCTCGCCGCCAGCATCCTCCTCCTCTTCCACAGCCACCTCCACGTCGTCCTCCTCCTCATCCTCCTCCTCCTGCAACTGCCACCGTGAAGCAGACAAAAGTGTGGTCTGACTGTGTAGCTCCGTTGCGTCTCCTCCTACCCCGTCTCCTCTGCGTGCAATGCGTTCTCCCTTATTGCGATGAGCGATTCTTTAAGGACGCATAGGAGCGGGATGGTTACGCTCACTATAGCGTCCTCGCTGCTGACCTTCTTGGTGGACTCCTCAAAGATACGCAGTACATCGCATATGTCTGCCATCCATGGCCACTCGTGGTTGGCAAACTGAGGGAGCTGAGTTGGAGGCACGCGTGGATTCATAATCTGGTACTCCATCGATGCTCTCTGCTGCTCACACACCCTGGCCAACATGGAATAGGTGGAATTCCAGCGAGTCGGCAGGTCGCACAACAGCCGATGTTCAGGCAAATGGAGGCGTTGCTGGAGTTTTTTTAAGCTAGCAGCAGCTACAGTTGACTTCCGAAAGTGAGCGCACAAGCGCCGCACTTTCACCAGTAGCTCTGCCAGGTTGGGGTAAGTCTTTAGAAATTTTTGGACTACCAGATTAAAAACGTGGGCCAGGCATGGTACGTGATCGAGTTCGGCAAGCTCCAGAGCCGCCACCAGGTTACGGCCGTTATCGCACACGACCATGCCTGGTCCTAGCTGCAGCGGCGACAGCCACATCTCCGTCTGCTGCAATATGGCGTCCCTCACCTCTGGGGCGCTGTGCTTCCTGTCGCCCAAGCTGATGAGCTTAAGCACCGCCTGCTGACGTCTCCCCGCGCCAGTGCTGCAACCAGAGGCGTAGCTAGAGGTTCAGCACAGGGGGGGCGAAACATACTTGAGTGGGCCCCCCACTTGGCTTCCCAAACGCACGTTTCCAACTTCACAGGCACATACTACTAGTTGTGGTTATAATATTGTATTAGAAAGATGACTATATAAACTGCTAGATAATCTATGCTGTTAAGTACAGTACAATAGACTTTCTACCTACCCTACTGTAAATACACTACCATATAATGCAGTAAAATATAGGAGTAATAGGATTAAAAAACAACGGGACTCCTATGTTAAAGGAAACCTGTCCCCAGTTTTTACATCACTAAACTAACAGTCCCCTGCCCCCATCAGACCTCAGATCATCAGAATGTGCCCCCATCAGACCTCAGATCATCAGAATGTGCCCCCATCAGACCTCACATCAGCGTATTGTGCCCCCATCAGACCTCAGATCAGCGTATTGTGCCCCCATCAGATCTCAGATCAGCGTATTGTGCCCCCATCAGACCTCGGATCAGCCTACTGTGCCCCCATCAGACCTCACATCAGCCTACTGTGCCCCCATCAGACCTCAGATCAGCGTATTGTGCCCCATCAGACCTCAGATCAGCATATTGTGCACCCATCAGACCTCAGATCAGCAGAATGTGCCCCCATCAGACCTCACATCAGCCTACTGTGCCCCCATCAGACCTCAGATCAGCGTATTGTGCCCCCCACCAGACCTCAGATCAGCGTATTGTGCCCCCATCAGACCTCAGATCAGCGTATTGTACCTCCATCAGACCTCAGACCAGCTTATTGTGCCCCATCAGACCTCAGACCAGCGTATTGTGCCCCCATCAGACCTCAGATCAGCGTATTGTGCCCCCATCAGATCTCAGATCAGCGTATTGTGCCCCCATCAGACCTCACATCAGCCTACTGTGCCCCATCAGACCTCACATCAGCCTACTGTGCCCCCATCAGACCTCAGATCAGCTTAATGTGCTCCCATCAGACCTCAGATCAGCGTATTGTGCCCCCATCAGACCTCACATCAGCCTACTGTGCCCCCATCAGACCTCAGATCAGCGTATTGTGCCCCCCACCAGACCTCAGATCAGCGTATTGTGCCCCCATCAGACCTCAGATCAGCGTATTGTGCCTCCATCAGACCTCAGACCAGCGTATTGTGCCCCATCAGACCTCAGATCAGCGTATTGTGCCCCCATCAGATCTCAGATCAGCGTATTGTGCCCCCATCAGACCTCACATCAGCCTACTGTGCCCCCATCAGACCTCACATCAGCGTATTGTGCCCCCATCAGACCTCAGATCAGCTTAATGTGCTCCCATCAGACCTCAGATCAGCGTATTGTGCCTCCATCAGACCTCAGATCAGCGTATTGTGCCCCCATCAGACCTCAGATCAGCAGACTGTGCCCCCATCAGACCTTATATCAGCCTACTGTGCCCCCATCAGACCTCAGATCAGCGTATTGTGCCCCCATCAGACCTCAGATCAGCGTATTGTGCCCCCATCAGACCTCAGTTCAGCGTATTGTGCCCCCATCAGACCTCAGATCAGCGTATTGTGCCCCCATCAGACCTCAGATCAGCGTATTGTGCCCCCATCAGACCTCAGATCAGCGTTTTGTGCCCCCATCAGACCTCAGATCAGCGTATTGTGCCCCCATCAGACCTCATATCAGCCTACTGTGCCCCTATCAGACCTCAGATCAGCGTATTGTGCCCCCATCAGACCTCAGATCAGCCCACCCAGCCACATAGGATTAAAATAAAAAACCTCACTTACCTGTTCTGCGCTGCGGCTGCCCTCCGGTCCGCGCTCTGCTCTCTTCCCTGGCCCGCGCACACTATGACCTGACGCTGCGTGCAGCGTCAGGTCATAGTGCGCGCCACCAGGGAAGAGAGCAGAGCGCGGACCGGAGGGCAGCCCAGCGCAGAACAGGTAAGTAAGGTTTTTTATTTTAATCCTATGTGGCTGGGTGGGCTGATCTGAGGTCTGATGGGGGTCCCTAAATACAAGTGAGCGCTTCCATAATGGAAGCGCTCACTTGTATTCGCCTGATTCTGGGCCCCCCTGAGTCACTGGGCCCGGAGCCGTCGCCCCCCCTGCCCCCCCGGTAGCTACGCCACTGGCTGCAACGCTTCCAGCTAGCGGCTGAGGGCGATGTTAAGGCGGAGGAGGAGGAGGGGGGTTTATCAGAACCCATGCTGGCAATCTTGGGCGGGGGTGGTAGGTAGGCCGTCTCTGTTTGCGACCCCGTCCCCGCTTCCACTACATTCACCCAGTGTGCCGTCAAAGAGATGTAGCGTCCCTGGCCGCAAGCGCTTGTCCACGAGTCGGTGGTCAAGTGGACCTTTGCGCTGACTGCGTACCTCAGGGCCCGCCTGATGTTACGCGACACGTGCTGGTGCAGGGCGGGGACGGCACTCCGGGAAAAGTAGTGGCGGCTGGGGACGGAATAGCGAGGTGCGGCAGCCGCCATCAGGTCGCGGAAGGCCTGCGTCTCCACAAGCCTAAACGGCAACATCTCCAGGGCCAGCAGTTTGGAGATGTGGCAGTTTAAGGCTTGGGCTTGGGGGTGACTCGAGGCGTACTTCCGCCTGCGGTCGAACGCCTGCGAGATGGACAGTTGTTGGGACGAGGAGTGTGAAGGTGCAGGCAAAGAGGCGGGGGAAGGGGAGGCTGAAGGAGAAGGCCCCAAAGTAGCCGAGGCAGAGGCAGATGTGGAGGTGTCCTGGCTGGAGGTCTGGACCGCAGTGGCAGCACACAACAAAGGGGAAGAGGCAGTGGCAGCAGGACCGGGCGCAGGTTGTATTGCGTTTGCTCTCTCCCACTCAGCCCAGTGCTTGACTTCCAAGTGACGCCGCATGCCTGAGGTGGTCAGATTGCTCTTCTCAGAGCCCCTACTCAGTTTTGAGTGGCAGAGTGTGCAAACCGCGCTCAGTTTGTCATCCGCACAACCATTAAAAAATCTCCACACCACAGAAGTACGAGGCCTCGATGGGGGAGCTTCGCGCGACTGCCCGCTGCCGGGAACAGCTTCGGCCGTGCTGGCTGTGGCCTCACTACTCTGTCTGGACTGTCCTCTGCCTCTGGACATCCCTCTGCCTGTGGACATCCCTCTGCCTCTGGACATCCCTCTGCCTCTGGACATCCCTCTGCCTGTGGACATCCCTCTGCCTCTTGCTGCCTTTTTCGGTGCTGCGCAGACCACCACCTCTCCACTGCTTTCCCCGCTGGACATCACCCCTGGCCAAGTGGGGTCGGTCATTTCGTCATCCACCACCTCCTCTTCCTCACTCTGCTCCTCCTCCTGCCCACTGGACATTCCAACAGCCTCCCTTGATGGCAACTGCGTCTCATCATCATCATCGCTCATGATAACAGATGCTGGTTCAGGGTCCACATCAGCAGGAGATGGCGAAAACTCAAGTGTTTGGGCATCACTACAAACAAATTCCTCTGCTAGCTCCTGGGATTCTTCCGGCACATCTGAAAAAGGACCCGAAAAGAGCTCCTGGGAGGGGTCAAGGGTGGGATGACTCTGTTGGCCAGGTGTGGAGGAAGGAGGGTCAGAGTGAGACTGTGTGGATGACTGGCTGGTGGACAACTGTGTGGAAGCGCTATCGGCTATCCATTGCACCACCTGTTCAACCTGCTCAGGCCTCAACAGCGGTGTAACTCGCCCCCTGCTTAACTGTCCCATAAAGGCAGGGATTCTGGATGAGTGGGATCCTGGCTGACCCTCACCAGCACGCATTGTATCCCCACTGGCTTCAACAAGGCCACCAACAGCATTTCCGCGCCCCCGTCCTCATCCACGTCCGATTCCGCTAGCCCCCCTCCGCATTTTATTTTTTTTTGGTTGCAAATACAATATTTGGGTATATAATTAGGTATGTGAAATAATTTAGCAAGAGAACGCACAGTATAGTGGCCAATTAAAAGGCCTAGATATTGTATATTTCAAGGTACACAGCCGTGTACTAACTGCTCAGACGGTGGGTATTTACACCAGGTATGTGAAATAATTTAGCAAGAGAACGCACAGTACAGTGGCCAATTAAAAGGCCTAGATATTGTATATTTCAAGGTACACAGCCGTGTACTAACTGAACAGACGGTGGGTATTTACACAAGGTATGTGAAATAATTTAGCAAGAGAACGCACAGTACAGTGGCCAATTAAAAGGCCTAGATATTGTATATTTCAAGGTACACTGCCGTGTACTAACTGTACAGACGGTGGGTATTTACACCAGGTATGTGAAATAATTTAGCAAGAGAACGCACAGTACAGTGGCCAATTAAATGGCCTAGATATTGTATATTTCAAGGTACACAGCCGTGTACTAACTGAACAGACGGTGGGTATTTACACCAGGTATGTGAAATAATTTAGCAAGAGAACGCACAGTACAGTGGCCAATTAAAAGGCCTAGATATTGTATATTTCAAGGTACACTGCCGTGTACTAACTGTACAGACGGTGGGTATTTACACCAGGTATGTGAAATAATTTAGCAAGAGAACACACAGTACAGTGGCCAATTAAATGGCCTAGATATTGTATATTTCAAGGTACACAGCCGTGTACTAACTGAACAGACGGTGGGTATTTACACCAGGTATGTGAAATAATTTAGCAAGAGAACGCACAGTACAGTGGCCAATTAAAAGGCCTAGATATTGTATATTTCAAGGTACACAGCCGTGTACTAACTGCTCAGACGGTGGGTATTTACACCAGGTTTTTAAAATAATTTAGCAAGAGAACGCACAGTATAGTGGCAAATTAAAAGGCCTAGATATTGTATATTTCAAGGTACACTGCCGTGTACTAACTGTACAGACGGTGGGTATTTACACCAGGTATGTGAAATAATTTAGCAAGAGAACGCACAGTACAGTGGCCAATTAAATGGCCTAGATATTGTATATTTCAAGGTACACTGCCGTGTACTAACTGTACAGACGGTGGGTATTTACACCAGGTATGTGAAATAATTTAGCAAGAGAACGCACAGTATAGTGGCAAATTAAAAGGCCTAGATATTGTATATTTCAAGGTACACAGCCGTGTACTAACTGAACAGACGGTGGGTATTTACACCAGGTATGTGAAATAATTTAGCAAGAGAACGCACAGTACAGTGGCCAATTAAAAAGCCTAGATATTGTATATTTCAAGGTACACAGCCGTGTACTAACTGAACAGACGGTGGGTATTTGCACCAGGTATGTGAAATAATTTAGCAAGAGAACGCACAGTATAGTGGCAAATTAAAAGGCCTAGATATTGTATATTTCAAGGTACACTGCCGTGTACTAACTGTACAGACGGTGGGTATTTACACCAGGTATGTGAAATAATTTAGCAAGAGAACGCACAGTACAGTGGCCAATTAAATGGCCTAGATATTGTATATTTCAAGGTACACTGCCGTGTACTAACTGTACAGACGGTGGGTATTTACACCAGGTATGTGAAATAATTTAGCAAGAGAACGCACAGTACAGTGGCCAATTAAAAGGCCTAGATATTGTATATTTCAAGGTACACAGCCGTGTACTAACTGAACAGACGGTGGGTATTTACACCAGGTATGTGAAATAATTTAGCAAGAGAACGCACAGTACAGTGGCCAATTAAAAGGCCTAGATATTGTATATTTCAAGGTACACTGCCGTGTACTAACTGTACAGACGGTGGGTATTTACACCAGGTATGTGAAATAATTTAGCAAGAGAACACACAGTACAGTGGCCAATTAAATGGCCTAGATATTGTATATTTCAAGGTACACAGCCGTGTACTAACTGAACAGACGGTGGGTATTTACACCAGGTATGTGAAATAATTTAGCAAGAGAACGCACAGTACAGTGGCCAATTAAAAGGCCTAGATATTGTATATTTCAAGGTACACAGCCGTGTACTAACTGCTCAGACGGTGGGTATTTACACCAGGTTTTTAAAATAATTTAGCAAGAGAACGCACAGTATAGTGGCAAATTAAAAGGCCTAGATATTGTATATTTCAAGGTACACTGCCGTGTACTAACTGTACAGACGGTGGGTATTTACACCAGGTATGTGAAATAATTTAGCAAGAGAACGCACAGTATAGTGGCAAATTAAAAGGCCTAGATATTGTATATTTCAAGGTACACAGCCGTGTACTAACTGTACAGACGGTGGGTATTTACACCAGGTATGTGAAATAATTTAGCAAGAGAACGCACAGTACAGTGGCCAATTAAATGGCCTAGATATTGTATATTTCAAGGTACACAGCCGTGTACTAACTGAACAGACGGTGGGTATTTACGCCAGGTATGTGAAATAATTTAGCAAGAGAACGCACAGTACAGTGGCCAATTAAAAGGCCTAGATATTGTATATTTCAAGGTACACAGCCGTGTACTAACTGAACAGACGGTGGGTATTTACACCAGGTATGTGAAATAATTTAGCAAGAGAACGCACAGTACAGTGGCCAATTAAATGGCCTAGATATTGTATATTTCAAGGTACACAGCCGTGTACTAACTGAACAGACGGTGGGTATTTACACCAGGTATGTGAAATAATTTAGCAAGAGAACGCACAGTACAGTGGCCAATTAAAAGGCCTAGATATTGTATATTTCAAGGTACACAGCCGTGTACTAACTGAACAGACGGTGGGTATTTACACCAGGTATGTGAAATAATTTAGCAAGAGAACGCACAGTATAGTGGCCAATTAAAAGGCCTAGATATTGTATATTTCAAGGTACACAGCCGTGTACTAACTGTACAGACGGTGGGTATTTACACCTGGTATACAAAAAGGGTATTGCAGGCACACAGAACCCAGAACACTAGAGCCAAATAAACTGTATTTAAAAAAATAAAATAAAATTCACAGCCGTATACTGCCAGATCAGATGGTGCATATACACACTAGTTATATAACAGGGTTTTTCAGCCAAAAAGAACGCTGAACAGTAGTGCCAAATATAGTTTGGTATGTAGCAGTGCACCTAATACACCACTAATGCCTCTCTCTGTCCCTACTCCAGCAGCTATCCCTGAATACGGCAGCCGTTCTCTGTAAAGTGTATCTTGTAGTAAAGCTATCACTGTAGTGCACTATAGTAGCCCTGATAAGGGCTTTTAATCACGCTCCTGCCTGTCCAACTGCTAAAACCTGTCTGTCCCTTCTCCAGCCTCTGTCCCTGACTAAGTTCACGCAGCATATGCGTACGAGCAGGAAGAGCTGAGTTTTTAATATTCGAGGTCACATGGTTTTTCCAGCCAATCCATGTAGACGCTGTTTTCGCGCTGCCAGCGTGCTCAGCGTGCCTGTCATACCCCCCCTGCATGTTGATTGGTGGAAAAAGAGCGCCAGGGAAGGTGGGAGGGGAAACGAATTCTAAGTGCGCCATCGCCGTTATACTCGATTGAAATCGAGTATGCCGAATAGCGTAGTATTCGATCGAATACCGGCTCGATCGAACACTACTCGATCATCTCTAGTTATTAGATGACCGGCACAAAGTAAAAGTTAAAAATACTATTCATACAGCTAGATAGTTAACCCTTTTTGACAGAATGATCAATATTTTTAATAAAGACCTATTGAAAAAATGATTTTTAGCCCAAATGTAGTAAAAATGCAATCATTAAAAAAAACCTCCGAAGGTGTACATAGTATTTAACCCCTTGCCGACGTAGGACGAGAATGCTCGTCCTAAGTGGCCGGGACTTAAAGGCCGCGCTCCCATTCTTTTCTATTAGCGCAGCGGGGGGCAGCGCCTGGCGGTGGTGGGACCCCGGGAAACCCGGGGTCCTCCAGGCTCAGAGCTCCCCCGCTTAGATCTCAATATAGGTGCAGGTCCCAGCAGTGGGACCCGCACCTATAAGACAATGGGGGCATATCCTAGCGATATACCCCCATTGTCTAAGATGGGAATACCCCTTTAACGCCTTAGGGCGAGCATTCTCGTCCTAGGGTTAATCGGCAGTATGGCACGTGCTGCCGTGATCCGCAGCAGGGGCCCGGCTAATACTGACAGCCGTGTCTCTGCTGTATCCGCCAGCAGAGGCAACCCCATCAGGTCCCCGTGCAGCGGTGAGGGGGGCCCGATGGTTGCTATGGCAGCCCCGATGCCTTGCACAGGCATCGGGACTGCCAGCTAAGGAAGCCCAGGAGATCCAGCCACAGCGCTGGGTCTCCTAGGCAACTGTCAGCGTCTTACAGTGTAAGACGCTGACAGTTCAATACAGCACAATACATATATATTGTGCTGTATTAAAACAGGGATCAGACCCTGAAATGTTGAAGTCCCATAGTGGTACATAAGTCAAAAGTAAAAAAAAAAGTAAAAAAAAGTTTAACAATAAAAAAACAATTAAAGTTTCAATAAAAAAAGCCCCTTCCCCATAAAAAGAGACATAAAATTGTAAAAAATAGAAAAAAAAATAAAGAATATACATTAGGTATCGCCATGTTTGTAACAACCTGCTCTATGAAAATATCACATGATCCACACCGCCCGATCAACACCGTAAAAAAATAAAATAAAAACTGTGCTAAAAAAAAGCCATTTTTGTCACCTTTCATCACAAAAAATGTAATACCAAGCGATCAAAAAGTCATATGTACCCAAAAATAATACCAATCAAACCGCCATCTCATCCCGCAAAAAATGAGCCCCTACCTGATCGCCCAAAAAATAAAAAAAAACTACAGCTCTCAGACTATGGAGACATTAAAACATGATTTTTTTTATTTCATAAATGATATTATTGTGTAAAGTTAAATAAATAAAAATAAGTATACATGTTAGGTATCGCAGCGTCCGTACCAACCTGCTCTACAAAAATATCACCTAACATCTAACCCCTTAGGTGAACACCATAAAAAAATAAAAAATAAAAATGGTGTAAGAAAAGCCATTTTTTGTTACCTTACATCACTAAAAGTGCAACACCAAGCGATCAAAAAGGCGTATGCCCCAAAAAATAGCACCAATCAAACCGTCATCTCATCCCGCAAAAAACTAGCCCCTACCTGAGACAATCGCCGAAAAAATAAAAAACTACAGCTCTCAGACTATGGAGACACTAAAACAATTTTTTTTTTGTGTTTCAAAAATATTATTGTATAAAACTTAAATAAATAAAAAAAGTATACATATTAGATATTACCGCGTCCGTAACGACCTGCTCTATAAAAATATCACATAATCTAACCTGTCAGATGAACGTTGTAAATTCAATGCCAAAACAGCAATTTTTTGTTACCTTGCCTCACAAAAAGTGTAATATAGAGCAACCAAGAATCGTATGTACCCTAAAATAGCACTAATGAAAACTGCCAACTTATCCCGTAGTTTCCAAAATGGGGTCACTTTTTTGGAGTTTCTACTCTAGGGGTGCACCAGGGGGTCTTCAAATGTGACATAACAACTTAAAATTTTTCCAGTGAAATCTGCCCCCCAAAAACCATATGGCATTCCTTTCCTTCTGCGCCCTGCCGTGTGCCCGTACAACAGTTTACGATCACAAATGGGGCGTTTCTGTAAACTACAGAATCAGGGTTATAAATATTGAGTTTTGTTTGGCCGTGAACCCCTGCTTTGTTAATGGAAAAATTGATTTATATGGAAAATCTGCCAAAAAAGTGAAATTCAGAAATTTCGTCTACATTTTCCTTTAATTCTTGTGGAACACCTAAAGGGTTAACAAAGTCTGTAAAATCAGTTTTGAATACCTTGAGGGGTGTGGTTTCTATTATGTAAGGGCTTTTTCACACGTCAGTTATTTGATCATTTATTTTCATCAGTTATTGTGAGCCAAAACCAGGAGTGGAGGCTCCACAGACATAAGGTATGATGAAAAGATCTGCACCTGTTCTGTGTTTTTGACCAGCACCTGGTTTTGGCTCACGATAACTGATGGAAATAACTGATCAAATAACTGAAGTGTGAACAAGGCCAAAGCCTCACAAAGTGACTTCAGACCTGAACTGGTCCTTAAAAAGTGGGTTTTGGAAATTTTGTGAAAAATTTCAAGATTTGGTTCTAGACTTCTAAGCCTTCTAGTCGTCCCAAAAGAATAAAATGTCATTTTCAAAATGATCCAAACCTGAAGTAGACATATGGGAAATGTAAAGTAATAAATATTTTTGGAGGTATTGCTATGTATTTTAAAAGTAGCGGAATTGAAATTTGCAATTTTTTTAAAATTTTTGGTAAATTTGCAATTTTTTTTTATAAATAAAAATGAAATATTTTGACTCAAATTTACCACTGTCATGAAGTACAATACGTGACAAGAAAACAATCTCAGAATGGCCTGGATAAGTAAAAACATTTTAAAGTTATCACCACATAAAGTGAGACATGTCAGATTTGCTAAAAATGGCCTGGTCCTTAAAGAGGACCTATCACCACTCCTGACATGCCTGTTTTAATAGCTTCATGCATTCCCCATGTAATAACAATTCTGGATCATCTATTCTTATGTCTGTATGTTGTGCCATTCCTTTATTATTTGCACTAGAAGTTATGAATGAATTGCTATTTGTCTTCAGTAAGGGAACAGAGGGGAGGTAACAAGTTTGGGGTGTGTATCTGCACAGTCTGAACATGACAGCACTGATTGGCTAGAGTCAGTCTGTGGAGGTACACACCCCCAACTGGTTACCTCCCCTCTGTTCCTTTACTAAAGGCAAATAGCAATTCACTCATAACTTCTAGTGCAAATAATAAAGGAATGGCACAACATAGAGCCATAAGAATAGATGTTCCAGAATTGTTATTACACGGGGAATGCATGAAGCTATTAAAACAGGCATGTCAGGAGTGGTGAAAGGTCCTCTTTAAGGTGAAAAATGGCAGGGTCCTTAAGGCCCCTTTCACACGAGCGTGACGGATTAGGTCCGGATGCGTTCAGGGTGCGTTCAGGAAAACTCGCACCATTTTGTAAGCAAGTTCAGTCAGTTTTGTCTGTGATTGCGTTCAGTTGATCAGTTTTTTCCGCGAGGGTGCGATGCGTTTTGATGCGTTTTTCACGCGCGTGATAAAAAACTGAAGGTTTACAAACAACATCGCTTAGCAACCATCAGTGAAAAACGCATTGCATCCGTACTTGCTTCAGGATGCAATGCGTTTTTCACTGAAACACCATTCATTTCTATGGAGCCAGGGCTGCGTGAAAAACGCAGAATATAGAACATGCTGCGTTTTTCACGCAATGCAGAACTGATGCGTGAAAAAAAATGCTCATGTACACAGACCTATTGAAATGAATAGGTCAGGATTCAGTGTGGGTGCTATGCGTTCACGTCACGCATTGCACTCGCGCGGAAATCTCGCTCGTGTGAAAGGGGCCTAAGGGGTTAAAGCAAAAATGTCATTTTTGTGCAGATTTTTCATTGTAATCCATTTTTTCCTGTATGGCCGTAGTTCTCAGATAGTACCATGATAGTGCCATGTGCCTGCCAAGCCCATAGACTATAATGGAATCCAGCCACTCCCCAAAATAAATGTCTGGATTTGGCCAGACAAAAATCGCTGTACACAACTCCGGTAGGCTGTTCCTTTGCCAGAACAGCTTGCTAGATTGGTGTAGTGCAAGTGTAAAACTAGTGTAACATAGCAAGCATTAACAGCAAAACAAACCTTAATATTTTTTACCTTGATTATGCAGTTTACGGAAACATCTCATATGTGGTGGTAAACTGCTGTATTAGCACATCACAGTGCTCAGAAGGGAAGGAGCGCCTTATGGTTTCTGGAGCAGAGATTTTGCTGGAATTATTTTTGGGTGCTGTGTAGAATTTCAAGAGACTCTGAGGCACCCCTACAGTAGAAACACCCCATTTTGGAAACTACATTCCTCAGTGAATTTTTTGAGGGATATAGTGAGCACTTTGACCTAACAGGCGTTTCATAGAATTTAGACACTTGGCTGTGAAAATAAAAAAAAAATCATTTGTTCCAATAAAATGTTGTTTAACTCCAATTTTCTTCATTTTCATAAAGGGTAAAAGGAGAAAAGGCACCCGACAATTTTTTTACGCAGTTTTTTCCTAAATATGGCATTACTCCATGTGTGGTTATAAACTGTTTTATGGGCACACTGCAAATCTCAGAACAAAAGGAGCACAATTTGGCTTTTGGAGGGCAGGTTGGAATGGTCCTTAGGTGCCATGTCACAGTTGCAGAGCCCCGTGCAATTCTTCCACAGATATGCCATTTCAGTGCCCAGTATGTTGTGCACATAGTGTACCAGAGTGAAAATCAAGCCCTTTTATTATTATGCCATGCTTCCTGGTTTTAGAATGTGGTCCTCCCTCCCACGCCCCGCCAACTTTTCAGAAAAGTAGTGAGGGCATTGGAAAACATTGTGACTTTTCTACACCAGAAAACTGACATAGAGCCTTAATAGATCTCCCAGATTGTCCAAAAGAATGTTTAGCACTTCTGCAAAAAGGGAGTAAAGGTATTTTGCTGCATTAACAGAAAATATGAAGACAAACAGTAAGAAGAATCCATTTAAGATATTTATTACTGAAACTCATATAAAATATAAGGACATAGACAAGCAACAAGTTAAGGTAATCATACCTATTAGTCTACACTTGTTTTAGTCAACTAGGTAGGGATTGGGCAGAGTAGAAAAACATGCTTGTTGTAGAGCTTTTATTATCAAAACTAGTGTGTATATAAACTTTTATTCTGACTGATACTGCTCCTGCAATTGCCCAGAAGGTGGAGCTTCAATGTAAAGTGCTCTCTATATTTAGCTGCTTCAGAACCTCTCCCCTCTGCTCTGAGTGACATCTGTAGTATCCAATCAGGAGACCACTACAGCAGTTACTCAGAGCAGAGGGGAGGGTCTGTTCAGTTCAGAATGCATGTCACAGCGAAGCTCCACCTCCTGGGCACCTGCAGGAGCAGAACCTGGTAGAATAAACAGACACCCTTTAAATCTTCATAGCAGGTTAAAAGCTGCTGCTTGCTCTTGTGTACTTTACTGGCTTACATGTATTTACATAATTGTTTTGTACAAAACCAACTTTATACGATAATGTTTCTATGGTAGCGAAAAATTTGCCAAGTATGCATCAATCTGTTCCTTTTAAGCACATTCCAGTATCATTTAATTGTTGTTTAGCATGTTGTACCCACTAAAACACCTGTGCGTTTATTTCATTCCACTTGTGCTGTGGCCCTAGTTGATTAACCCTTTCATAACCAGGGGGTGTTGTGCCCTCATGCACAGATCAAAATATTACCTTTTGGACTGCTTTTTTAAGGCACATTTGTATTATCCGATGCGCTCCTTCCCGACTGTCGGCTGCTTGTTAAGTGGAGGTGAAGAGCTATAGTTACATGCAGTGATCACCTCCACAGTATGAGGAGCGTTATCACTTGCCCCCATACCGAATCATTTTTCCTGGGCAGTAGAGTGCAGTTTAGACAGGACGATCTGCTGCCCAGGAAGGATGATTGCTTCATTCGTTGGTTCATTGGGTGATCTGCGGCACCTTTAGACAGGCAGATTATTGGGAACAAGTGTTCATAGGAATGTTCATTCCCAGAAATAAGCCCAAATATCGGGCTGTGTAAATCTACCTTCAGACAGCATTTTCCAGGTGACAGGTCTACTATAACCTGTGAGAAATCAAGATCCAGTTGTTTCCAAGTGCAAGCAATTATGTAATTGAAAGGCAGGAAAATACTATTAACTTCAGCCTAAGGAGCACCTTCAATGTCGTTATTAAGTGATGCCTAAAAGGGTTTTTAATTTAATTGTGACCTGTGACTGTGGATGAGGTGGTAAACCCGTAGACACAGATACTTTGGGGCAGGGCCACCAAGAGTGGTACATACATATCACCTTTATTAGGGCATCCCTGGAAACATAGGGGGTATCCAGGGGCCATGTGAGTTTTCTAGGCACAAAGTACTACCTGTGCAATATACCTTGCAACATGTTTCCCCGCATAAGAGTGTTAATGAACTTTGTGCTTTTCCAGATTTGACTCCACTGTGACTAAGTGTGGAGCCTAAGGGCCCTTTTAAATAGGACAATTTCCATCCTGAACAGATCCTGATTGAGGATATGCAAGTTGATCAAATCTCGTTTTTACATAGCTGGATGCAAACTGAATGGGGGGCTGTGAATAATCTTTACTACGATCGTTTGCCCCCCGTTCAGTTTCCATATAGTCAGCAGCATGTTAAAGCTGGAATGAGCATAAGATCTTTGCCCCAAACCCTCCTCATAGCAATTGATGACACAGAGCATTTCCACAATACTTTTCTATAAAGAACAATTAAAGGGGTTGGCTACTTTCTGGTTACTGTTTGTGTTTATATGGCACTTACTAATATAGTCTCTGTAGAAATTCTGTACCATTTTCTATATTTCATAAGGTATGCCCCCTTGATTACAAAGTCTTTTTTGAAGTCCGCAAAGAGGTCCTGTCCATAAGATGGCCGCTGATGGAGGGTCATGTGAGGGTCATCAAGCACACTGGACCTGCCATCTGCACTTGTTCTTTTGGTTTAGTACAGGTGCAGTGTGCTTGAATGGAGAAGATATCACATGGAGGTGATTAGCCTGGTCACACGACCCTCCATCAGTGGCCATTTTATGGACAGAACATCTGTGTGGATAGCAGAAAGGACTTTATAAATAAGGGGGCATAGGTTATGAAATGCACAATATTTAAAAAGACTATATTGGTAAGTGCCATATAGATATCTCACAAACACATTGGTCAACAGTAACCAGAAAGTGGCCAAATCTTTTTAACCCTTTACATTTTCTGACTGAGGTTTCTTATGTCAAGGTGTCTACTGTAAAGGAAATCTCAGGATCTGTTGTACACAGCTCAGACCAGCAGCTAAGCTGACCCCTCCCATAAAAATGGCAGCACCAGATCTGTCATATGATGACCACCAACCATGGCCGATAGACCCCATTGTTTATACTGCAGTCACTAGGTTTCTATTAGGGAGCCCATCTTTCCTTACAGGAAATCTGTCACCTGGATCATCGCCATTCATGTAAAAATATTGCTTAATAGTACACAGTAGCTCATTTCCAGATGTACCTTTCTGTCTGTGATTCTTTTTTTCTATCTTCAGAAAAGCCACTTTGTTCAGTATGCAAATCAGCTAGTAATGTGCCCAGAGGGGCCTTATTTCCTCTTGAAGGAGCGGGATTATGGTATGATTGTGACTGAGCGGTGGGGTGGGTGGACGCAGTGCAGCAGGGGCGTCATATCTGAGTGAGGAGGAGGTGTGCTTAGGTTCTGCAGAAGGGCGTTCTTGGGCACTAGATGGAGGCGTGCCTGGGCTCCTCCAAGAGACCTTACTAGCTGATTAGCATACTGAACAAAGTGGCTTTTCTCAAGATAGAAAAAAAAAATCACAGAAAGAAAGATACATCTGTAAATGAGCTACTGTGCACTATTAGGCAATAATTTTACATGAATAGCGATGAGCCAGGTGACAGATTTCCTTTAAAGAGGACCTTTCAAATGTATTTTTTTAAACTGAGTACCTTTATATGGATAGTACCCTCTGCTGATGATGCAGGAATTTTTTTTAAACACCCCTCGGCTGCCCCACTGTGATCCCTTGAAGTTTTGGCACCATATACTGTATGTTAATGCAAAGCATCGGTACAGGGAGGAGGAGACATCAGCTTTTCTTAGTGGGCATCTCCTTATCCCTGGCTGTGACAAAGTCCAATCGCAGTGGACCGCTTCACAGCCAGGGAGAAGAAGAGTTGTTCTCGTGAGTTTTGATAAATTAACTCTCCTTCTCCCTGGCCGTGAAGTGGTCTGGACATTGTCACAGCCAGGGAGAAGGAGACGCTCACTGAGAAAAGCTGATGTCTCCTCCTCCCTGTACCAATGCTCTGCATTAACATATATGGTGCCAAAACTTCGGGGGATCACAGTGGGGCAGCAAAGGGGTGTTTAAAAAAAAATCCTGCAGCATCAGCGGAGGTTACTCTCCATATAAAGATATTCAGTTTAAAGAAGAAAAGAAAAACATGAAAGATCCTCTTCCCCTCCTGGCACCTGTAAATAGAAATCCCCAGTAAGTTCCCAAGTCACTCTACTTCCCCCCTCTGGCAGCCATATATTCCCCAGTAAGTTACCCTGCAAATAGATAATAATTGTACCGCAGAGTCTGAGGCACTGAAAATGAATAGTACTAGCCGTGCTCATAAGCCTGTCCACAGAAGCAGTCATCTTAGCTTTGCTGTATATAGCTGGGATACTACACAGGTTCTTTTTTATTGCACATAAATGGAAAATGTTAATTTTTCATGATCTGTTAAAGAGGACCTTTCACCACTCCTGATATGTCTGTTTTAATAATAATTTTGGAGCATCTATTCTTATGGCTCTATGTTGTGCCATTCCTTTATTATTTCTGCTAGAAGTTATGAATGTCTGCAGTAAGGGTACAGAGGGGAGGTAACCAGTTGGGGGTGTGTACCTGCACAGACTCTCTCTATCCAATCAGTGCTGCCATTTTCAGACTGTGCAGGTACACACCCCAACTGGTCACCACCCATCTGTACCCTTACTGCAGACTGCTAGCAATTCATTCATAACTTCTAGTAGAAATAATAAAGATATGGCACAACACAGAGCCATAAGAATAGAGGCTACAGAATTCTTAGTACATGGGGAATGCATGAAGCTATTAAAACAGGCATGTCAGGAGTGGTGAAAGGTCCTCTTTATATGCAGTATGATATGTTCCCGGGGGGACAATCCATTTAATTGTGATTATTGTTTTGTTTTTTTAAGCCACATGATCAGCATTATTCTAGTGTATGTCCAGTCGGGAGTGTTATCGGTAGGCAGATTTCTTCCTTTTTTATGCCATTCTTTGCTGCGTTTATAGGGATACAAAAAAAAAAAGAAGTAATTTTACCATCCAGTGCTGCTCTTCATACTATTTTTAGGTTTGAGTTGCAGTAGATCGAACATGTGGCCAAGTGACTGGGTAGATGCATAGGACAATGAAATGACTCAGACCTGATATGACATCATCTGGCATCTATGACTTAAGGTATGGATAAATTACATATTGCAATATGATGTCATCCTCTTTGTAATGTCATTCTAAATAAAAAAAATATTTTCTCAGCATTATTATAGTTGAAATGGCACCACTTTTTTTTATTTTTCATTAGCACCTTGCTGTGATTCATATATCAGCCAGTCAGTCTGTTCCAGGTAAGTGAAAGGATGTGATTCCCCAGAAAGACAATTTCTCTTTTCCGGTATCACACAAATAGTAGAGCTGAGCCAAAAGGAAAATGGCTGTAATTATATTGCCACATGTTTATTTAGGATGTGCTCCAGTGCAACATTTTGGCTTGCTGTTCTCTGACCCTTGTTTCAAGGGCAATTAAATCCTGCAGGATGTAACAGATATTGAAGTTGAAAGTGAGGAAGTTCCACTTGATGAGAAAAAGTATAATTAAGAGAACAGCGTGAAAAGAAAACGTCACTAGAAAGATCTTGTTTTGGAAAAATTACCGGTACATTTTTTTGACAATGGATGAATTTCCTGCACAGTTGATCACTAGCAAAATCCACCTTTATTTGAAGTGATCTAAAAATGTCACTGAACTGGTTTAAGTTTTACACAAGGTCTTAATCATAACCATTACATTTTATTTATTAACTAATCCGTGATAATTTACTCAGTTGAGATCACCATAAAGGTTAAAACCTGGGAACACTGAACTAATTGAATGAGATTCCATCATAATAGCTACGAGAACAAAAACAGGGTGAAACAAATGACAATTATCTTGTATATTCAGTTAATAATCAGGATATCCCCTCCGCTTTACCCTTTTCCATACTCCACACTTTTTTCACTATTACAATTGAAGAGCATAGACCACCACTAACTTTTTTAAAGTGAACCTATAATTTTTGCTGCCCATGTGAGAGCAGTCTATGACGAGATGGCGAGAAGCTGATCTCTGTGATATAAATGCATATATGTTTTCTCTCTCTATATATATACCGATACAGGGAGAGCTGTCAATTATCATGTATGGGTGGGGTACTCAGGACTCTCACTGTATTTTGTAGGGGTCCTGTCAGGATTTACTCTGCTTTTTACTTAGAAATTCTTTTCCAAATCATATAGAGCCATACATCATAGAACTCAGCTTCTCTCCCTCTAGCATATTCTGCAATCAAATGAGCAGTAGAAATCACCCGATACTGCATGGTTTAGCTAGCATTCTCATTCTTGAATCACTTATGTGCTGTGTCTACTCCTGCCTCCCACCCAAGGGGTGTTATCCCTGTACCCCAACAGGAATGGAGCAGCTGGTCGAGCATACACCGCTCCATTCGTTCTCTACTGCCTGAAATAGCCTAGTGCAGAATGTGAAATCACGGATCTGCAAAATACGGATGCTGTCTGTGTTGCATCCACATTTTTTTCAGACCCATTGACTTCAAGTATAGGACATATTCTATTGTTTTTCAGAACAGACATATGGATGCAGAAAGCATATGGATCAGCCATGTGCTTTCCGCGTTCGTATGTCCATCCTGCAATTGATAGACTGCAAAATGTGGACCACGGACCCACTGAAAAATACAGGTCTGCAAATAAAATATGGACAGCACATGTCTGTCTATTGTGGGCCGCAAAACGCATATGGTAGTGTACATACAACCGTTATGGAATATCTCTTTAATGATGAAACATTTCAGACTTTGTTTACTAAAGCAATGGAGATGAATGATCCAAAAACAACAGAAAAACAACCCAAAAAATCTCTCATTCTGTAGAACATATTAACAGATGTTTGACCATATGATAATGCATTCCTGAAAAACTAGTCTACATCAGATCTTCCCTACAAGATTATACCTACGCTGCATTGACAGATATATGTGGGCACCATAAGATCTCATTTCTGTGTTGCTTTAAGCGTCATACAGTATAGTAACTGAAGCAAATGGATTGCCCTGTCTAACGCTACGTCTCTAAGTTTAGCGGGAGATGCTCATCATTTATGAGAGTTTCACTTGAAATACATATTAGGGTCTGTTGTTTTCAGTGGGTGCCTTGCCATGCTTTATTTATCTAGCAATAGCAGTGTGGTTTCCTTTCTGCAAACATTTGTGGTGTATTCACATGTTCTGGTCATATTTTTTATTTTATTTTTTGACAATTTTTCATCAATTTTGCATAAAACACTGCAAAAACAGCTTAAGGCCACAAAGTGTGAATACTATACACCTGTCATTGGAGGGGCTCTTGGCAGCAAGACCACAAGAATTCAGTTTCTGGCCTGAAAAAATGAAATGTGTGCAAAGGAAGAGAAATTGCACAGGAAAACTTCTATGTTGTTTCAGTTACATTCCCGAAATATTGTACTGAGATACATGCCACGCTAAGAAGAACATCCTTTATGCCCAAAGTACACAGTTTCCAGTCTAACCCGCTTGGAACAAGACAATAAGTTACCATAAAGACAGTACTTTTATTTCAGCCTCAGGAATAAATATAACAATCACCAGGATTGTGTGTCAGAAAATAAGTGTTTCCTCATTCCCACGGGGAAGATGTTGAAACACAACCGAAATAAACAATGGAATAATTAATGTTTCTCATTCCCATCATCAGCTCATAGTAACCAAATGTTATTTTATGATTTTAGGTATAGAAAGTCAAAGAAGGATGGCTATCAATTGTTTTGGTACTCATATCTTTAATTCCTTAACAACCTGTGCTGTATATACTGTAAAGCGCAGCAGGAACTTAGGGGCACATCATCTCCATTCAGACTAGACCGTCAGACCGCCATGATGATTTCTTTCAGCCATCTCTTGTCTTGACACACAGACACCTACTTTTCTTCTCAACACCCCATCCTGCCACCCCTAATACTGTGCCCACTGTGCTCCCCAATACTATACTGAAGAAACAGTCCCTCTGAAAATACTAGTACCATGCAGATAGTGTCCCCTTCAATAATTATTGGCACACAGTGCCTTAAAAAATAACTGTGCCCAGCAGATACTGGCCCTAACCCTAATAATGTTGTAAACAATGTCCCCCCCAAAAAATTATGCTAAACTTATATCGTGTCAGGGTGTCCAACCAGTAGAAATAATTATCTGCCAGAGTGCAGTGTTAACAGTGTCTCCAATAATAATAATGCCTTATTGTGCCCTTACTAGTAATAATGTTCCCCATCATAGTCAGCATTGGGGAGGGAGGGGGGTGCAAACTCACCAATAGCCCAGGGCCCCCCATTGTCTGAGGGGCCCCCTGCTTCAGTGTTTCTGTTCAGCTGAATGTCCATGGAAGGGAGCAAGTGAAAAACTGAAAATCTGCACTTTAAACTGCAACGTTGCGGCCAGTTGATTAAACATGGGTGTGAGGGAGCCAGGACTTGTCGGGAATTGTTCCCTCTAAACTGTGCAGATTAGAGGGCTTGGCTGGTATTGTGCTGAGATTGCCGGTACCTGTATATTTTTTTCACTGGCAATAATTTCATCAGCTTCAATGGTTCATGGGCCACTTTAGGCTGCTGACTGAGAAACAGTAAGGAACAGAGCTGTCAGCATCCCAGAGACTTAGGAGTCCATGCTCTGACTCCATGTATGGCTTGGGAGTCCCTGCTCTACGTCCATGGGAGTCCTTGCTCTAACTTCATATGTGGCTATGTGCATATATGACAATGCCAGGTTTCATCGGGCTCAAATTGTGAAAAAGTGGTTCACCAAGAAAGAGACATCATTTTCACACATGGATTGGCCACCATAGAGTCCAGACCTGAACCCCATTGAGAATCTTTGGAATGTGCTGGAGAAGACTTTGTGCAGTGATCCAAATCTCCCAATACAAGATCTTGGGGAAAAAGTAATACAACTCTAATACAATATTAGGGACAGAAATAAATGTTGTGACATTGCAGAAGCTTGTGAAAACGTTGCCACAGCAAATGCGTGCCATAATAAAAGCTAAAGACAGTTCAAGGAAATATTACAGTGTATGACCTTTTTTGGGCCAGGTAGTTTATATTATGGCTAAAAAACCTCTGTAGTACTTTCCCATGTATTATGTATTTATAGATATCATTTTATATTTTTTTTAGTAATTGCATATTTTTTAGTAATTCCAAATGTATTATGTGCCATTAATTCTTTGCAATTACTAAAAAAAATATAAAATGATACTTATGAATATATGATATATATGGAATTATAATATATGGGAAATTACTACTGAGGTTTTTAACCATAATATATCTTCAGCAGTTTAGCATTGAGCTCTATAGTTCAGTGATTCAGGCTATTGTTTTTAATGTAGATGGTTGTAGATTCGAATCCTGACAGAAGCACTTCAAAGATAGAGGCTAAATAAAATATACAGGGTATTCTCAACAGTGAAAAGTTTCACTTTATTGAAAAAAAAAGGAGCAAAATGTAAAATATGATCAAATAACACCCATGTTAAGCCATGCCAACCTTTAACCTGTGTAAACTTGGCCAGTATTTTTTGTTGAGAAAGGTGGCAGCCTTAACAACCCACTTTCTCAGGACCTCTGTAGGCAGCTTACTGCAGCAAGCCCAGCCTCAGTCAGTGCTCAAAACGTCAGGACGCTAGTGTGAATCTGGTGCTGCCTCCTCCTTTTTATCACACTGCTGTGCTAGGGTAGAAGCTAGTATGGATTTTTTAGAAGGATATTTGTGACGTCTCTGGTCACATTCTCCTTAATGGTCACATGACCAAATGTCTATAGAGCTTTCTTTCTATACGGACTGCTGGAGCTCATGGAGGTACTTTGGGAGAGGGGGGTTGTGAATGCCTGCAAGTGGCCATGTGAGGGAGGGACTGGTGGTGTGCAGTGCAATCCTGGGGTGCATGCTGTATGATGACCAACTCCATTGCTGTAGCTTTTTGTGAGGGAGGGGAACTTATTTCTGTGAGAAGAAGGGGTATGTGGAATATTCTGTGGGCCATAAGGGTACAGATCTGTGTGTGGGGGCCTCATGGGGTGTAAATCTGTGAGGGTATGCATTTGGTGTATTCCGGGGGCCATGAGGGTACATATTTGTGTGGAGGGCTTTATGGGGTGTACATTTGTGAGGGAGGGGGGACATTTGGTGTATTTTGGGGCCATGAGGATGCAGATCTGTGTGGAGGGCTTTATGGGGTGTAAATATGTGAGGGAGGACCGGAATCAACGGAATGTGACTGTGTTGTTGGTACATTATTACAGCATTTGGGACCCCACTTTTGATTTTGCCCAGGACCACATTTTGTTTAAAACTGTCTCTGTTCCCAATAGTCCCCCAGTAGTAATAATTCTCCTTATAATGTGTGCCAGTACAACAAATTCCCCCTTATAATGTACACTAGTACAACAAATACCCCCTTATAATTTGCACCAGTACAAATATATACCCCTTAACTTTCAGGTCAAACCCTTTTATATGTTCTTCAGATCAGACCCCCATATCAGATGCTCAGATCAGACCCCTGTATCACATCTCATATCAGACCCCCATCAGACCCCCCATATCAGACGACCATATTGGATCTCAGATCAAACCCAAAATAAATAAATTAACTTACCTCTTCTGCTCCGCCACTATTCTGCAGGTCCAGAATTCTCTCCCTGGTTTTCTCTGAGCCCATGCTACACTGTGACCTGACTGCATTTAGCATCAGGTCATAGTGCTCACAATACATCCTGACACTGTACACAGGGACCAGGGAGGGTGAGTTCAGCACTTCACTCCCCACGCCTCCTGCATACTAGTGAGTGCAGAATGGAAGTGCTCACTAGTATTCGCTTTATAAGATGCACAGTATATAAATATATGTGTGAGTGTGTGTGTCACATATTTTTGTAGTAATATTTTGTACTGCAGGTTTTTGCATGCAAAATATCTGTGTGCATCCTTCAACTGCTAAATGCAGATCAGTGACGTCCATCTTTGATTGTATCTGTGCTCAGTTTTCAATGCACATGGGTTTTTTTTACTGCAGGAAAGACTTTTTTTTCCACGTTTTTTTTCAATTTTTTCATCTTAAATTTTATTAGAAATTTATTACAGCCCCTTCATGTGTAAAAGCATTACATGGTAACATAGTTTATAAGGCTGAAAAAAGACATCTGTCCATCCAGTTCGGTTTGGATTAATTAAAATTATTACACACTAGAGTATACATTTGAATTATACAAACGTTACACACCCCAATAAATATAAAAATGTCCCGTTCATCCCAAATAAGGCATTCAGCTGAGGAGATATATATCATTCTTTCCACTGCAGTAGGGTATCGGAGTACAGACATTTTGCACCACACTCCAGTTTATGGTATGGCCATGACCCTGCCACAATTCAAAGCAATTATTTAATTTTTGCATTGCAATGATAATGCACAGTGCCGTCCCAAAATGACCTGAGATTTGATTGTCTATTCAAAATTAGGCCAGTCCTTGACCACTTTAGCATCAAGTTTGCTGAGGTAAACACCACAGAAAACATCATCTGTGTGGACGAATCCCTTATACATTTTAAAGGAGGGGTAAAATTCCACCAATACCTACCTAGTAAGAAGGCAAGGTATGGCATTAAAATGTATACGCTGTGCGAGTATACCCACAGGTTCCAGGTTTAAAAAGGGAAAGACACCTGTATTGAACCCCCCTCCTAGGAGTTAGTGGGAAAATAGTGTGTGCACCCACTGCTGGACAAGGGTTACCAGTGCCACCTCTATGTGAATAACTATTACACCAGCATATCACTTTTTAAGTCCCAAAGTTTCAGAGGAACAGTAGCTTGTGGCACTTTATGCAAAAATCAGAGAGGTTTCTGTAGTTTCCTGCTCAGATAACTACTTAGTAAAGCAGGACTCTACTAAATGAGAACATGTTGGTTTAAGTACAAGTACAAGAGGGATATGTACTTGTACTGACAACAGTTCGCGCTAACAGCACCTCCCTTGACCTTGTATGAGGTACAGCTACCACTATCCCCAAACCAGAACGCATCCTACAATCCGCAACTACAGTGGGGGAAACAGTATTTAGTTAGCCGCCAATTGTGAAAGTTCTCCCACTTAAAAAGATGAGAGAGGCCTGTAATTGACATCATAGGTAGACCTCAACTATGAGAGAAAGCTGGGACCAACATAACAAAGGCTACCATCAGTAACACACTATGCCGCCAGGGACTCAGATCCTGCAGTGCCAGACGTGTCCCCCTGCTTAAGCCAGTACATATCTGGGCCCGTCTGAAGTTTGCTAGAGAGGATTTGGATGTTCCAGAAGAGTATTGGGAGAATGTCATATGATCAGATGAAACCAAATTAGAAGAGTTTAGTAGAAACACAGCTCGTCGTGTTTGGAGGAGAGTGAATGCTGAGTTGCATCCAAAGAACACCATACCTACTGTGAAGCATGGGGGTGGCAACATCATGCTTTGGGGCTGTTTCTCTGCAAAGGGACCAGAATGACTGATCCATGTACATGAAAGAATGAATGGGGCCATGTATTGTGAGATTTTGAGTGCAAACCTCCTTCCATCAGCAAGGGCATTGAAGATGAAACGTGGCTGGGTCTTTCAGCATAACAATGATCCCAAGCACACTGCCAGGGCAACGAAGGAGTGGCTTCGTAAGAAGCATTTCAAGGTCCTGGAGTGGCCTAGCCAGTCTCCAGATCTCAACCCCATAGAAAACCTTTGGAGGGAGTTGAAAGTCCATGTTGCCCAGTGACAGCCCCAAAACATCACTGCTCTAGAGGAGATCTGCATGGAGGAATGGGCCAACATACCAGCAACAGTGTGTGCCAACCTTGTGAAGACTTACAGAAAACATTTGACCTCTGTCATTGCCAACAAAGGATATATAACAAAGTATTGAGATGAACTTTTGTTATTGACCAAATACTTATTTTCCACCATAATTTGCAAATAAATTCTTTAAAAATCAGACAATGTGATTTTCTGGATTTGTTTTCTCATTTTGTCTCTCATAGTTGAGGTCTACCTATGATGTCAATTACAGGCCTCTCTCATCTTTTTTTTTTCATATTTAAAGTTTTATTAGGTTTTGTATACATTTTTCCTTTGAAATGCGTACAAGTAAGAAGAAAGACAACATGTTAACAAACATATCAATAACAGTGCGTTTAGTATCATCATAACAGGAAAAAGCCAAAAAGTGGCCAAATACGTCTAAACACGTAAATGTACTTGAGTAACAGTGCGGTCAAATATGAGGTAAACTAAGTCTGGAACACTAACTACAACTGTTCTGGGTGTATCCAAGTAGCTACTCAGTTTAGTTCAGGGGGGGGGGAGGGAAAGAAAAAAAAAAAAAGGAGGGGGGTGGGGGAGAGGGGTTGGAGCAAGACTAGGAAAAGTAGCAGCAGAAAGAGGTGTAGATATAGGGAAGAGGTAAAGTACAAGTATGCAGTTGGAAGGAGAGAAAGAGGAGGCCCAACTAGGCCCTCGGAGAGCGACTGTGACGGTAGTAAATTACAAATACAGGCGCTTTTAAAGTGCTCTATAGGCTCCAGAGCTCTGAAACTCCTCCCATGGTTCCCAGACCTTCAGAAATAATGTATAGTTCTTGGGGGCAATGGCAATAAGTTCTTCCATTCTTTGATAAAGCGTAACCTCCTCAAACCAGTCCTCCAAGGTGGGAGGGGTTTGTGACTTCCAACGACGCGGAATTACCGCTTTTGCAGACTTTTTGTACGCAGGGATGTTTAGGTCAAAAGCAAACAGGAGGAATGCTTCGGGAGAGTTAGGCAATGGGAAACCCGTAATTTTTAGTATCGCTTTGTGTACCAAATCCCAGAATGGCCTCAAGATTGGGCAATGCCACCAGATGTGCATCAAGGTGCCTTCAGCAGATCCGCAGCGCCAGCACCTGTCTGTAACTGATGGATACCATTTGTGAAGCAGGGTGGGGACTCTGTACCACCTGGAGAAGATTTTATAACTAGTCTCCTGTGCTTTTGTGGCTATTATCGCTCTATGTGTGAGTGTGAAGCACTTACGCCACTGGGAGGGAGACAAAGTGAGGTTCAGGTCTCGCTCCCATTGTGAGCAGAACGGTAGCGGTAGGGAAGTCCTCTGCTCCAGGAGCAATTTATAGACATAGGAAATGTCGCGAAAAATTGCCGAGGGCGCCAGGCAAGCGCGCTCATAGGCCGTCAGGTTTCTAGTCAAATCATACGTCGTTCGTATGGAAGCATGAAAATGCTGAAGTTGTGTGTACTCAAATGAGTTCTTTGGGGAGGGGGGAATATCGCCCATAATGTCAGATAGGGGCTTAATAGCGCCATTGGACATGAGTTGACAAAAGCGAAGTGGTGAAGTTTTAGTGCCTGTTAGAAAACGAGTGCCCGAAGATCCCGGAGGGAATAAGGGATTGTCCGTTACTGGGGTTAGGGGACCCTTTGGGTCTATGAGGGAGGACTCCACGCATATAGTTCTAATGGCAGCCAGGGTGTGGAGGAAGTGAATGACAGTGTAGAGAGCATGGAGGCCGGGACTTCCCGCAACCATGGGAGGGCTGTAAGTGAGCAGGAGGATAGGTCCCTAGCTAACAATACCCAAGCTTTTTGGGAGTATGTGCGACACATGTCCAGAAGACGGGCATAAGCAGTAGCATGAAAATAGAGTTTGCAGTCCGGCAGGCCAACCCCACCTTCATCCTTTGGACGAGTCAATATTTCCCACCTAATCCTAGCTCTGCCTGGGGACCAGACAAATTTCAGAAAGCACCTGCGTAACTTGGTCCAGAAAGAAAGCGGGATTCGAATGGGGATGGTCTGCAGGAGGTAAAGTATTTTTGGTAGAACATTCATTTTCAGTATACTTATCCTCCCAAACCACGAGAATTCCCTACGGTGCCACGAGTCTAAGTCCCGCTCCACCTGAGCTAGTAATGGGGCAAAGTTATCTTGGAACAGCTGGGACAAAGGGGAACGAATTCTAACTCCAAGGTAAGTAATCCCTCCAGAGGGCCAGCTAAAGGGGAAGGAGGTTTTTAAAGAATGCACTAGGTCCTGGTCCAGGGAGACATTAAGGGCCTGGGATTTGGCCATATTTACCTTGAAGTTAGTCCACGCCCCAAAGTCAGAGAGCTCCGTCTGGAGGCAGGGTAGGGAGATTCTGGGGTTGGTTACATATAGTAAAAGGTCATCTGCAAAGGCCGCACATTTGTATTCCCTGCTACCTATCTGTATGCCACGTATATTTGGGTTGTCCCGTATTGCCGCTAGAAGATGTTCCATAACCAGTGCGTATAGCAGAGGGGATAGGGGGCAGCCCTGACGGGTGCCGTTATGAATGGCAAAGGAAGCCGAGAGGGTCCCATTAATTTTTAACCTTGCAGATGGAGATTGGTAAAGGGTAAGTATTTTAGATAGGAACCAGGGACCAATACCAATATGCGCTAGGGTAGCTCTCAAGGAGGACCATGATACACGATCGAAAGCTTTTTCTGCATCGAGGGACAGAATCATGAGGGGTATCTTACGTGTCTTAGCGTAATGTATGATGTCCAGCGTTTTAAGGGTGTTATCCCTGGCCTCCCTCCCCGGCACGAAACCCACCTGATCCGTGTGAATCAGAGAGGGGAGGAACGCATTCAATCGATTTGCCAAAAGTTTGGCATAGATTTTAAGGTCAACGTTCAGAAGAGATATAGGGCGGTAGCTTGCGCATACCTGAGGATCTTTATTCGGTTTTGGTAAAACCACTATGTGTGCCTCTGAAGTCTGTGCCGGGAAAGGGAGGCCAGGTCCCACTACATTGAAGACCTGAAGGAGGAAAGGCGATAATTTATCCGAAAATTCCTTGTAGAACCGTGACGTAAAACCATCCGGACCCGGGCTTTTACCTCCTGGGAGGGACTTAATTACCGCATGTAACTCCTCGGTAGTAAAGGGGAGCTCTAAGGAAGCGGACTGTTCTGCTGTGAGATTTGAGGCAGAAGACAACGGTGTGTGCACCGGGTCAGGAGGAGTCGGCAGGTTATACAAATCAGAGTAGAAGGAGTGGAAAGTGGCCGCAATTTCCGGAGTAGTATGTACAGAAGGACCCTGCGGGGTTTTAATGCTCGGGATGTGAGATGCGGCTATTCGTCCCCTCAAAGCTCTAGCTAACATACGCCCACTTTTATTGCCAAACTCATAGAAGGAGCTACGACACTTCTGGACCATTTTTTGATAACAGCGATCTAAGAGACGTTTGGCTGCCATACGAGCTTCCTGTAAGTCTCGAAGGGTGGCTTGAGAAAGTGCGCGTTTGTGAGCCAGCTCCAAGAAGGATACCTTACGGAGTGCAGCAGAGAGATTGTGGGCCTTTTCCTTTTTAAGTCTGGTCCCATTCTTGATCAGAATGCCCCGGATAACACACTTAAGGGCTTCCCATTGCGTGGGTAGAGGGGTGACATCAGTTTGGTGATTAACTAGAAAGTCAGATATTGTCTGGGACACTTCTGCGGAACACACTGAGTCCAGCAGAAGAGATTCATTAAGTCTCCAAGACCATTCAGTTTTGCATAGAAAGGGGAGTCGTAGGGAGCAGTAGACGGGAGCATGATCTGACCACAAAATGGATCCTATATGCGTGGAGTCCAGCCATGTAAGTGCTTGGTGTTGAAGGAGAACGTAATCTATCCTGCTATAGGAGGAGTGTGGGGGTGAGTAATAAGAATAATCTCTATCAGCGGGATGTTGTATGTGCCAAGGGTCACAGAGTTGCAATTGTGCAAGAGCTCTTTTTAATTGCGCCATAGGATATAGACGCTCTCCCTGTCGAGTTGTCCATCGTGGGGTCGAGGGTGAGATTCAGGTCCCCACAGAGGATCACTGAGCCTTTTAGTAAAGGAAGAACCTTGTCTACAAGGTCAACTAAAAAGGTGACCTGATTCTGATTTGGGGCATAGACATTTAAAACTGTAAACGCCCGCCCTCCGATTTTAATGGAAAGTATTAGATACCTAGCCTCATCATCCACTACACAGTCTAGCAGCTGGAAAGGCAAGGATTTATGGATCGCTATGGCGACCCCCTTGGTTTTGTTAAGTTGGTTGTTAGCTACATACCAGGACGTGTAGTGGCAATGTTGAAATTGTGGGGTGGAGCCCTCTTTAAAATGTGTTTCCTGAAAACAAACAATGTGTACCTTCTGTTTATGGAAGTGATATAGCACCTGGTTCCGCTTTTGAGGGGAGTTCAGGCCCTTGGCATTATATGAAGCGATTTTGAGTGAAGCCATCAGTCCACAGTCCGGAAGGCCTGTAGGGTGAAGAAAAGAATGGAAAGAAAAGAGGAAGGGGCAAGAGAAAAAGAAAAAAAAAAAAAAAAGGAGGGGGGGGGGAGAGAGAGACTTTAGGGCTTTGGAAGAGGGGAGGGGAGGGAGGGAGTCAAAAAGAGGGGTTATACCTGGGAGTAGCAAGGGGAATAGGGAAGGTTCTCCTGATATAGGAGAGGTTAGAGAAAATGAGAGAGTGGCGGACCAACGGGTCCAAAGGGACAATCACTTGAGACAATAACGCCCTCAAGGGATCGTCCCAACCTATGTGGGGTGAGTGACAGCCAGGAAGCAGAGGCCCAGCAGCCATCCCTGCAAGGGAGAATAAGACATATAAGTGACTGGTTCGGCTAAGCAAACTGCCATTTCAAGGGAGCTACGGAATAGCAAGACAACTTTGACAAATAGCAAAGTAAGGGCAGAGAGAGGAGGCAAAGGGAAGGAAGTTCAGGGATCACGGCGGGTAGGAGGGCGGAGGATGTCGTGGCGGACCCTCTGGTCGTCGTCGCGGCTTCTTGTGGAGCGTGTCGGAAGGCCTTGGGAGCTTCTAGAAGAGAGCTGGGAGGCAGGCATTCTCTGTGGAGGGGCCGGATTGACTGGCGCAAAGGAAGGCCATTGATCCAAGTCCACCGGTGGTAGGTCAAGGCTGCGCAGGAAATCCGGCAAGTCTTTGACGTTGCGCAGAGAGACAGACTGGCCTCTGGAGCCTGCAATTAGAGCAAAGGGGAAACCCCATCGATAAGGGATCCCCCGTTCACGAAGCAAGTTGAGCACTGGTTTTAGTACCGCCCTTTGGGCTAGAGTTTAACGTGACAGATCCTGCAGTATCAGAATGGGCGAACCCGCGTAGGAGAGGGATTGGTGTTGTCGTGCTTTGAAAAGTATTTGCTCTTTTATGGCGTAAAAATGGATTCTGCAAATAACATCTCTGGGCGGGGCACCCTCTGGAGGCGGAGGGCGTAAAGCCCGATGGGCTCTGTCAATCTCAATATGGGTGGACCTGGGGCGCTCCAAAATGTCGTTGAAAATTGAAAGGAGGGTTGAGAACAAGTCCACAGGCGCTACTGTCTCAGGGATGCCTCGGATACGGATATTGTTTCGACGTCCCCGGTTTTCCAAATCGTCCAGATGATGTTGTAGGGCCTGTATTTGGGTGTTGTGAGCTTGAGTCATATCATGAAGAGACTTAACCTTTAGGAGCGTCTCAGATTGGTCTTGAGAAACGGAGTCTACCCTGACAGAAAGAGTGTTTAGATCAGTACGGAATTGGGTAAACTCCTGCTTGCATTCTTGCAATATTTTTGCCACAAAGGCGGAAAAGTCCTCCTTAGAAGGTAGTGTACACAGCATCATGCGTAGGTCTGCAAGAGTGGGCGGCCTAGCCTCATCACTAATGACAGAAGTAAGTTGCCGCGGTGGGTCTGGAGGCGGAACCGGAGCATGGGAGACCTGGCGGTCCAGTCCAGGAACCTCTGGGTTAGGTGGTAGATATCTAGTAGCCCTTTGAGAGGGGTCAGTATGTTGAAGACTGCTGCCATCCCAAGAGGAGGATCCGGTTGACCAGTGCGGTGATGCCGCCAGGGAGGGAGAAGGAGAATCAGGAGGGGAGAGGGGGCCTCTCACTTTGCCACCAAGCCGGGGATCGGTTAATGGGGCCACCAGGGCACCCGTGGAGTCTGGACAGGTTACGTTGCAGGCTCCAGCACTACTAAACTGTGTTGGTGGGCTGAGAGCTGGGTGCGTTAGTGGGGGATGATGGCCAGGCACTGAAGGCTGAAGATGAGGCTCAAAGGCCTGGGCAGAGGGCCTTAGCATGGAGTCTCCAGGAAAGGCAGCAGCCGGAGGAGGCAGGTGAGCTGGAGGAGAGCCATGAGGGGATATGAGGAGGGGACTTGCCTGTAGTTGACGTTGCAGCAGGGTCCCGGTGCGGCCATCTGTCATCGCAGGAGGTGAGTGGGCGAAAGGCTGGTTTGCAGAGGGGCCTGGAGGAAGATGAAGCGCGGCCTCAGCGCCTGAGGGTGAGGGAGCAGGGCGCGTCGCATCAGCTACCATCTGGCTCCTGTGAGGAGCGGAGAGCGCCGCTGTGCTCCGGGTAGACGCAGGAGGAGCCGAACGGGACCGGCTTAGGTCTGGCGAGTGACTGTCCGTCTGCGATTCCGCACCCGTTGAGCGGGCCGGGGATATTTCCCTCTGTGGGGTTAGGAGGCCGCCGCCATTATGAGGCGGGCTGTTCCCGCGCTGCGAGCGATCCGCTCTGGGGGTAGATTGCCGGGTGAAGAAAGCGTTGAGGTCGCCCTGCAGGGTATCAAGGGGAGCCGATGGCTTGGCTCTACCCTTTTTGGCAGTTTTCCCCATACTGGCAGCAGGCTTTGCCGTATTAAATGCAAGGAGACGCCGGAGCTCCAAAGGAACACGTCCTCACACCACCGTAGCTGGCCACGCCCCCCCCTCTCATCTTTTTAAGTGGGATAACTTGCACATTTGGTGGCTGACTAAATACTTTTTTTTCCCCACTGTACAATATAAAACCACAAAGGGGAGGGCCCCAGTACCTCTGGAGGGGATGGTGTCCTTATTGTAGCAGGCCAACATTTCTCTGGTGAAATCTCTCAAACTGGAAGGACCAAAAAAGTTGCAGAGTGTGTTCCAAAAGAACAATACGAAAGGACACTATTTATTACTGTGAAACCTGCCCTGAAAAACTTGGCCTCTGCATATAGGATTGTTTAAAAGTATAACACTCATCCACGGATTATTAATTATTGTAATTTTACCATCTTACTACACTCTGATATACTCCACACAGCTTACATATTCACTTTTCACTGCCCGCTACTCATTGATTGCTGGAAAACACCTGTGAGGTCAAAATGCTCACTACACCACTTGAAAAATTCCTTGAGGGGTGTTGTTTCCAAAACGAGGTTCACATATTAGGTGTTGCTGTATTAAGGAGAAAATGGATAACAAATTTAGTGTGATTTACTCCTTGGGCCTAAAGCAACATTTTATCGAAAAATGTAATTTTTTATTTTCACAGCCAAGTGTTTCTAAATTTCAAACGCATGTTGGGTCAAAGTGCTCACTACACCTCTTGAAACATTCCTTAAGGGATTATAGTTTTAAGATAGGGTCACTTTTTGGGGATTTCTACTGTAGGGGTATCCCAGGGTCTCTTCAAATAGGAGAGAGCACCCAAAAACTATTCCAGCAAAATCTGCCCTTCAAAAACCATATGGTGCTACTTCCCTTCTGGTGTGTGCAGCAGTTTACGAGCACATATAGGATGTTGTCATATTCCGGAGAAAATGGATAACAAATTGAAAATGAAAACTTAGAGTTACATCTACATTTTATTTGTAAAAATGTAAGAGGATAGGTCATCAGTGTTTAAGGCTCAGAAAATCCCTTTAAGAATATCAGGTAGCGCAGGACCACATTGGTTCAGTGTATCCAGATTTAAAATTTATATTGATCCTTTTCTAATAATATTCCATGGCATTTTATGTCTGGTGTTTAGAGGTAATTCACAAGTACACTTTGTCAGTGGATTGGCATGAATGGTAAATGCAGAGCTTGGTACATTACAGTCTCTTTCATAATATGTTTGCTGAGAATGTGGTTATCTAGTTTCTTAGCATTTAATTGCACATTAATTGCTAGTCCAGTTAATGAAAGTGCAAGCTGCATTGTGGATATAAATGGGAGGTCAACAAGCATCATATAGAAGAAAATTCCCCTTTTAAACAACATCACAGTTAAAATCTGCATAAAAAGTGACTTAAAATAAAAAATTCTTGTTCGACTGTGTCTAACCTTTATGGTGTTTACTTTGACATTCACACCCAATGTAAAAGTAAAATTTCTGGTTCCTTCTTGGAAGGTGTATGTGTGTGTGTTTATTTGTTACTATGTTACAGTCTACTGTAGTATTCCCACTAGTCTTTGAGTCATTTCACCGGTAATACCAAGTATCTGTGGTGGTCTTGGTTGATGAGATGTAATGGCTATTCAAATTACCCAAGTGGTCTAGGCCAGTTTAATGGTCCCTGTGTAATATTCCTAATTCAAAATGAAAGGGGTTAATGGAGATTATGACACACGTTCCCAGTATGTGATATGGGTGTGGCTATTAGGGTTTATTCTATTTTCACTCAATATTATATTCACCTTCCACTGAGGTTATACATTGGGCATTAATCACACCCCCACACACCTCAGTAAGACAATCCTCTGCTGCGACCTACCAAATTTTAGGCTGATAGTTATCCAACACACACATACACTGTTCTCCTGCAGTCAAATAAATTCTTTAAGAAAGGCTACTGATTCTCAATAGCATACAAGAAGTTTTACACTTTAAAAAAAAAAAAAAACGTACAGTGCTTACAAAATAAAAAAAAAAAACAATCAAAATAAATTGACATACAAAACAGGTACAAAATGAAAAAAGGAGAGAGAAAAAAAAAACGTTCTATGAAAAGGTCAGATTTGATATACAGTACAATTTCACCCCTAACTGAGGTGGAATCTCCAAGCTATATAGTTTTTTTTAAAAACATCAGTTAGGTTCTTTTATTTAAGTCCCAAAAGAGTTGGGTTAAATGGGTTCTCCAGCTTTTCAACAAATTTTCACGCCTTGCCAGACCTGAGGAAGAAAGCATGCTTACCTGCTGCCTTCCGCTTAGTTCCTGATCCTTCACTGCATTTGGGTCACATGCTACTTTGAGGACAAATCACCAATGTGGTCAGTCATAGGCTGCAGAGGTACATGTGACAATACCATAAATATTTGGTATCACATAACGACTGACAGAATAAAGAAACCTTTTTTTTACCACATAATTATCAGTGAAAGAAAATGCAAACAACAAAGACGGGATTGCTGGATTTTTTTTTTAAATTCCTTCCGACAAAAAATGTATAACATCTAAGCAATAAATTAAATATACCCGAAAATGGTGCTATTGAAGAAATACAGCTCGTCCTGCAAAAGCAAGTAACAGATACATCAATGGAAAAGTAAAAATTTATGGGCCTTCGACTGCAACAATGAAAAAAAATACTTGGTCATTAACCACTTGTTAACCACCTATTGATTATATACCTCTGGGCAGTCGGCAAGCATCCCTGCATGAACGTTTTAAAATGTCTGTGAAGAAACTGCAGCATAAATAATTGTGTAGAGTGCCCTCTATTGGATTTACAGATACACAAGCAGAGTACAAGCTGCTTTTTATTGACCTGTGCGTGACCAAGCAGAGAAATGTGCTGTGGAAGTTGTTATGTCTGTAATTCCAATTGAGGACGTTCTATGTTTAGTCCAGAGCTGATTAAAATCTATTTACATGTTGAGTCCTGCCCGTTAGTACTAATTAACATCTATTTGAATATTGGACAACTTTAAAATGAAAAACATAAAAATGTTAAAGAAAAGTGTAAAATTAAAAGTAAATCAGCAGCAGGTGGCTCTGTTCATTTTAATTTTGACACTGAATTTGCCTTCAGGGAGGAAAAATGAATCTTAAAATATGGCATTGCTTTTTTTTTAATTTAATCATAAAATACTATTATGAGTAATAAAAATTAAAAGATAAAAATGAAAAATAAATGACAAAAGGCTTTTTTAATTAAGTCCTGGGTGTCGGACCTCCACCGATCAGACACTGATGACCTATCTAGAGGATAGGTCATGAGTATAAATATCTTGAAAAACCCTTTTAAATTATTTCATTTTATTTTTAATTTTGGCATGAAATTTTCAAACATGGGGTGTCAAATTAAATGTTAAAAAGGTATTTGCATTTCAATTTTAGTTTTTCCATTTTCATTTTATTTTTGACTACTATTATCTCCCATATTTTATGTGATAATTTGGAAAGCTTTTACTTATCCAAGTGATTCCTTTTTCAATACATGTTGTACTCAATGTTAGTGGTAAATTTTGGTTGATATGTTCTGTTTTATTTATTTAAAAAAAATCCAAAATCTAACAAAAATCCATGCACTAGATATTTAAAACCAAGATATTAAAAAAAGAATATAGAAAATGTATTAACCCTTTAGTGTAAATTGTTAGTATGAGTCACCCCTCGAGGTATCCTAGAGATACTTATATCGTTTAACCCCTTCACCCCCAGCGCCGTACATGTACGGCGCTGGGGCGATGCGGGCACATGGCGCCCGCTCGCGGGTGCGGCGGGCGTCATGGCCGGCAAGTCTCTGCTGTTTCTAACAGCAGAGACTTGCCGCTACCTACTACATCGGCGGCGTCTTCCGGGTTGACTAGATGCCGTGATCACACGTGATCACGGCATCTAGTTGCGGCTAAACCCGGAAGCGTTCGCTTCCGGGTGGTGTACAGACACCCCGTGTGGCCAATCGGGGTGTCTGTACACCATATGAAAACTGTAATCCTCGCTGGTGAGGATTACAGTTTTCAAAGTGCAATTCTTATTCTGGCCACTAGATGGCAGGCCAGGATAAGAAATGAGCAATTCATGTCTTTCTGAGTCTATAAAACCCAGAATTGCTCATAAAGAAAAAAAAAAAAAGCCACAATATATAAGCCCATATTTGAGCTTTCTAATAGTAAAAAAAAAATTAAAAAAAAAAGTTAAAAAATATATAAAAAATAAAAAAGATGTAAAAGTTCAAATCACCCCCCTTTCCGTATAAGTAAAAAATAAATACCTAAATAACAATAAATATAGACATCATGGGTATCATCGTGACCGAAAACGCCCGTACTTTTAAAATATAAAAAAAAAAAATTCCAATACAGCGAATTGTGTGGCGGAAAAAAGCGTCCAAATGGCGATTTGCCGTTTTTTGTCGCTTTTTTTTTCTAAAAAAAATTAAATAAAAAGTGATCAAAAAGTCATACACACCCCAGAATGGTATCAATAAAAACTTCAGATCGTCCCGCAAAAAATGAGCCCCCATACAGCTCTGTACACATAAATACCAAAAAGTTATAGGGGTCAAGATTTGACAAGGAAAAAAAAAAAAAAAAAAAGGGCAACTTTCTAATTATTTTATCACTATGAAAACGCAGGAAAAACTATACATATTAGGTATTGCCGGATTCGTACTGACCAGTAGAATGAAAGTAATGGATCAGTTTTAATGCACAACGAACGCTGTAAATAAGAAACCCGTAGAACTGTAGCGGAATAGCGTTTTCTTTGCAATTTCACCCGGTTTGGAATTTTTTTCCCGCTTCCCACTACACCGTATGCAATATTAAATGGTGGCGTTGGAAAGTACAACTTGTCCCGCAAAAAACAAGCCCTCATACAGCTATGTGAACAGAAAAATAAAAGAGTTATGGCTGTTTGAAGGCAGGGAGCGCAAAACGAAAATGCAGAACCGAAAAAAGCTCCGGGGGTGAAGGGGTTAAACAAATGTCATCTATGTTATGGATAACAGAAGAAAATCCCACTAGGGACCCTTCTTCAGAAAGAGTGAGCTTTCTCTTGTGATAGCGAACGCGACCTCTTCCAGTGTCCTTACGATCATACACTAAAAAGTGAAACCAATATGGCTGTAAAAAATAAAACACACTAGCCAATTTTAAAATACATCTCTTTATTGATATTTTTATTAAAAAGAAATAAAAGTTATATTTTAATCACATGATTAGATATTGAGGGTCCCTAGTGGATTTTTTTCTGTTATCTATAACATAGATGACATTGGTTTAAACCCTTTAGTGTGTTTCACAAGAATTAATGGAGGTGAAAATTGAAAAACATTTATTTTTTCATATTTTTAGTTCAAATACATTCTTTTAATGCTGCAGGTAAAATAAAACTCAATGGGGGGTGGGGATTTATCATGAGGGTAATAGTTAAAGATAGTTTCTTAAACCCAACATTTAAAAAGTGCATATAAAGAGCCCAGGCATGCCCCTGCCACAATGTATCCACCCACCCTTCCTACATCACATTCAAGCCATAACTCTGCCCCCTTTTCCCTTCTCCCAGCATAAGGGGGGACTTGGGCACTAGCAGGAGGGGTGCCTGGGCTCCTACCTGCAAGAGTGATGCCCCTCTGGGCACCATACTGGCTCATTTGCATACCAAATAAACTGGATTTTCAGAAGATAGAAAACCTCTATTGCTGGAACAAAGGCACATGTGGAAATAAGGTACTAAGTGCTATTAGGCTAAGGCTTTACTTCAATAGCGATTATCCTGGTGACAGATTTCCTTTAAACATTTTAAAAGAAACAGTTACAGGCAGAATAAATGTAAATCCAGTGCCTCACAGCTGACATTTTCACTGATTGTAGTTGTTCACTTTCCTTCTCTTCTGAATTTGGTCCAGACTTCAGATTAGTGAACCTTGAGATTCGATTTGGGTTTGTTGAATTTTGCAACAGTTAATTTTTTACCTAAATCAGTTCAGTTGCTAAAATTGTCCTGAAAACACCCTCTTGTCTTGTAGGACTCTTTTTGTTAATTTTTTAAAATTAATTTTTGCATTTTATCTCCCCCTCTCCCTTGATGCATTTGGATGTCACCGCCTGCTGCACTAAAAACCATCTTCGAGATGACACTGGAGGCTGGGCAAGAAAAAAGACAGAGCATACTGGACCAGTTCGGGCAACTGTTCAACTCTGCCTGCCCAGAAGTCCATGGGGTTAGGCAACAGGGTATGCGCCAGAGGTAGGGCAAAGTCCAGGTAGGACTGCGTCTGGGCATTGAGGAGGTAGGTCTTGATGCATTTTAGCAAGTGGCTGTGTGGCTACTGTCACTCAAGCCGGTCAATTCCAACATTGCATGGCAACACTTGACACATGTGATAGGAGAGAGGGGCAGGGGGAGCAATGCTCTGCCTTGTTGCTGTTGGGAACAGGAGGGTGTCCATGGAGGAGGAGGATAAGTGCTTGGTGTGGGAGCCAGGCCGACACAAACATGGATGTGTGAAAAAAATTGGCCAGGTGGGAATTAAGCTTGCACACCATTGGGTCGCTGGGTGTTGTTTCCTGGCCACACATTCTATTATTGATGGCTGACGACGAAGTGGAGGAGAAGTGTGAGTGGAAGAAGTAGTAACTGATGTTGATGATGACAAGGACACCGTACTTAAAGTGGATGTGGCCTGTCTGTCGCAAAGGAGACCGGGAGGAAAAAACTTGTCGCACTAGCTGGCGACCATCTCTGTTTTTCCACTGGATCAGGTGATGCTTCTTCATGTAGTTCAATAACTTTTTTCACTCTTGCAAATCTTGCACAGGTCAATACTGTTATCTTCCGGCAGGGTGGAGAAACAAATGTCAGATGAGAGGTGTTCATGCAGATCTAGTGGCAGCCAAGGTTGGCTTAGCTCTAGCATGTTTTGGTTCTACTGCATCCATGGTATCAGACTCAGAAGTGACCTTCACGTCATCCTATTGTGACTGAGAAGAGGAGTGAGCCATCCAGTCCACAATCTCATCCTCTTTCTCCTCAATAATAATGTTGCACCTTTCTGAAGCCATGTAGAACTGTGGCCTGGATGGCTGCTGCTGCTGCTACTGCTGCTACTGCTGCTACTGCTGCTACTGCTACTGCTACTAATACTACTACTACTACTACTACTACTACTACCACTACCACCCACATTCTGGGTCTGGGAGGACAAGGCCTGGGTCTTTCATTTTTTAACCCTTCCATTTTCCAGGCATTTTATTTTGGGGCCTAATGTAAATGATTTTCCTAAATGAAAAGTCACAGGTTTGGTATACACAACCATTATCTCAAAATTGCAAGAGTCTTTTCTGTAACTTAAAGACAGAGGCGCAATTAAATGTACTGCGATTAATCTCCTGGCCACAACACCAATGTATAACAATGCAGGATAGTAAAATTTCTTTCTACGTTGTAATTTGCATCTAAGTTCACACTTGTATAACTGCTTTCCTTAAATAGACCCTAGTATTCTACACAATTATTTCTTTCTATTCTGTTCCTACACTGTTCCTGTAACACTAAAAGAGATCATTGCTTGTACCTCTGTATATAGCCCCATCCACCCTCATTAAAGGGGTTCTCCGAGTTATAAATATTGATGACCTATCCTCAGGATCAGCTGTTTGAAGAGGAGGCGCGCACCGTATCAGCGCTGCCTCCTCTTCACTGTTTACATGCTGGCCGTAACGGGGTAGTGGTGAGTATGTGTAATTACACCTAACTGCCCCATTCATTTCTATGGATAGAATCGCTTCCATAGACTTGTATGGGAGCGATTCTTCCCATAGAAATGAATGGGGCGGTGAGGTGTAATTACACCTACTCACCACTACCCCCGAGTCGGCCAGCATGTAAACAGTGAAGAGGAGGCAGCGCTGATACGGCGCGCGCCTCCTCTTCAAACTGCTGATCGGCGGGGGTGCCGGGTGTCGGACCCCTGCCGATCTGATATTGATGACCTATCCTGAGGATAGATCATCAATGTATATAACTCGGAGAACCCCTTTAACAACAAATACAGAATGATGAATGCTCACTCTGCACAGGTGTTTCCCTGCCTGCTGCCACCCCGATTGGCTGATGAGGCTGTTTTTCAGCCTCTGAGCCAGTCATGGCAACCCCCCCCCCCCACACACACCCACACACACACGGTTCATGAGAGCATCATTCTTCTTTCTCCCCCTGGTGTTTGTCGCCGACATGCAGTAAAATTTGTAAAAAGTGAACCTGAAATGCTTTTCGTTAGTTTGGCGTACAAATATTTGTGAAATTCGTTCCAAACCCAGTTCATTACGAATTGCTTTGCTCATCCTTAGTCTAGACCATCATGATGATTTCTCCCTATGCGCATGCAACTTTTGCTAGGGGTGTGTGCCATATGAGAAAATGCCATTATTAATATATGGTAGATGCCCCCCAAAAACTGTAATATCAAAATAATGCCCAGGGGTGCAGATACAGAACTAGAAAATTATGGGCCCCAAAGCAAAGTTATCCATCAAACCCGGGAACAGACCATCAAAATAGATTCAAACACCAGATTAGAACTGAAAATTAAAGAGGTTGTTCAGTCATGTAATTTTTTTAACCCCTTAGTGACTCATGATGTACTATGTACGTCATGATGTGTTGTAAGTTAGCGCATCATGACGTGCATAGTACGTCATGAAATGAAAGTGTCACTGCAAGTATACTTGCTGTGACACCGGCATCTGCAGAGCTGTCCGGGCTCCCGTCCATGGACCAATCACAGTGGTCCCTGCTCTGAGATCGCTGTGATTGGTCAATCAGAACTGAATGACCAATCACAGCGCCGGGAAGTTTAGCCCAGCGCAGCTCCAATCTCCTCATTCTGACAGTTGACATATGAGGAGATCGGAGCTGCGTCATGTCAGAGTGCATCTGTGAAAAAGAAAGATAAAAAAAAAAGTACCCCCACAGTGTCCCAGTTACCCCAGACTCACCCCATCCTCCAGTGACCTGTGTCTTGTGTCTGCTGGTTAGAAGTTAGGGTTAGGAGTTAGGGTTAGAAGTTAGGGTTAGGAGTTAGGGTTAGGAGTTAGGGTTAGGAGTTAGGGTTAGGAGTTAGGGTTAGGAGTTAGGGTTAGGAGTTAGGGTTAGGAGTTAGACGTTTGAATAAAAAAAAAATTACTAAACAAAATAAAAATATAAAAATTACTGGCGATTAGGTAGCCTTAGTTAGTACTGGCAGTTAGGTAGAAGTAGTTTAGAGTTAAGCGTTTCAAGAAAAAAATAAAAAAATATATAATATATATATATATTTAAGTTGTAGCTTGCACCATATAAGCTGAGCGTATGTATACGGCAGAAGAGGCATACACATTTATCTGTTCTGATACATAAAGTGCAAGCGAGACCGAACAGTTTCAAATTTCGTCATCATCCACTAACACTAGTGATGACAAGCCGCAGCAAAGTCGCAGACGTGACTCTTTGCCTGCTACTAGCACTACTGACCCCGAATGGATGCCCACAGAGTCATATGCTCCGTCTGTTCCAGAATTTAATTCTGTCACAGGCATCCATTTTGATATTACGGGGTTTAGGGAGGTGGAATATTTTAAAATCTTCTTATCAGAAGAACTGATAAATTTGATGGTCGAGCTGACCAATTTATACGCTGCTCAATTCATTGCTAGTCACCCTACCTCATATTATGCTAAGACTGGCATATGGTGCCCTGTTGTTGGGGCGGACATTTTAAAGTTTTGGGGCCTCCTTCTATATATGGGTCTAATAAAAAAAACCACTATGAGATCTTACTGGTCATCTGATGTGTTGTACGATACCCCTATGTACAGGGCAATAATGACAAGACAGCGATTTGAGACAATCCTGCTATTTCTGCACTTCGCTGACAACACACAGTGCCCCCCACGTGATGACCCCAGCCACGACAGGCTTTATAAAATTAGGCCCCTTATAAATTATTTAAATCAAAAATTTAAAGAGGCCTACACCCCAGAAAAAAACATTGCTGTGGACGAGTCACTTATCCTTTTTAAAGGCAGGCTGCAATTTTGCCAAGGAAGAGAGCACAATTTGGCCTAAAAATTTATAAGCTCTGTGAGAGCGAAACTGGGTACACCTACAAATTTAGAGTTTATGAGGGCAAAGATACCCAGTTTTCCGCTCCTGAATGCCCCCTTCCGTAAATGTGGCAGGTAAAATAGTGTGGATCTCCTGCACCCTCTTTTAGATAAGGGGTACCATTTGTACATTGATAATTATTATACAAGCGTACCCCTTTTCAGGTGTCTTTCAGTAAGAAAGACAGTGGCATGTGGCACCATATGCCGCAATCAAAGAGGCCTGCCCAAGCATTTAGTAAATCAAAAACTGAAGCCTGGGGAAATAAAGGGCCTTTGCAATGGGGACATGTTACTTATAAAATATCGGGACAAAAAAGATGTCCTCATAATGACATCTATACATGCAGACAGCAGCAGCCCTGTTCCTGTACGCGGCACCGATACCACCGTCCGTAAACCTATCTGCATACAGGATTATAATAAATATATGGGTGGGGTGGACCTTGCAGACCAAATGCTGCAGCCCTATAGTGCGGTCAGGAAATCCCGCATTTGGTATAAGAAGCTTGCATCCCACCTTATGCAAGAAGCCCTGTATAATTTCTTTGTTATGTTCCAAAAAGCAGGGAACCATGGAACATATCTTGAATTTCAAGAAAAAAATCATAAGAAATTTAATATTTGGAGAGCAGGGCCAGGAAAGCAGTGGGATAGCGTCATCCAGCCATGCCAGCAGAATTGTCCCAGGGCAACATTTCTCATCTGAGGTGCCCCCTACTGCAAAGAAAAGCAGAGCCCAGAAGAGATGTAGGGTCTGTTATAAGAATGGGATACTGCGGGACACCGTATATCAATGTGACATCTGTCCAGATAAGCCTGGACTTTGCACTAGGCAGTGTTTCCGCATTTACCACACGTCTCAAGATTATTAAAGGGTTTCTGTCACCAGTTTTTTCGGTATGAATCAGGCTGACATTAGAACTTTTATTTTATGCTAATAAGGCCTCTAGGTGCAAGGGGCGTTACCCCTGCTTCTAGAGGCTCTGTTGATTGACAGGCCCAGGCAGAGAAGAAACACTCCATTCACCATAGCTTGCAAGGACCTTCAATGATGTCATGACCATGTGATCAGTCACATGGTTAGGATCACACAAACAGCCTGTCTCCTCCTAAACCATGTGACTGATCACATGGTCATGACATCATTGAAGGTCCTTGCAAGCTATGGTGAATGAAGTGTTTCTTCTCTCCCTGGTCCTGTCAATCAACAGAGCCTCCAGGACCAGGGGTAACGCCCCTTGCACCTAGAGGCCTTATTAGCATAAAATAAAAGTTCATTTTATATAAAAATGGGGGCACCAGTAAATAAAACAGATATATATATTTGGAATCAGGTGACATTAGCACATCTCTAATGTCAGCCTGATTCATACCGAAAAAACTGGTGACAGAAACCCTTTAATTTAATCAGTTTAATTTTATTTTTACTTCTTTTATGCACTTTTGGCCTTTTTTAATTTATTATGCAACCCACTGGTTTTTTTAACACTTCTTATTTCATTATATTATTAGCCAATTATAATTTGGGAAATTAGACAAACTCCAAAAGGTAAAAATAAATTCTCATTATACCCCTAGATGAATACTGTAAAAAAAAAAAATCACTACACCCCTAGATGAATACTTTAGGGAGTGTAGTTTTCAAAATGAGGTCAATTTTTTGGGGTTTCCACTGTGGGGGGTCCTCAGGGTATCTTCACACATCGATAACCACATATGGGGTGTTGCCGTATTCAGAAGAAAATGGGTAACATATTTAGTGGTGACTTTCTCCTGTTACCCCTTGTGACAATGAAAAACTTGGGTCTATAGTGACATTTTTCAGTAAAATATGTAATTTTTTTTTCTTTTTACAGTCAAGGTTTTTTAAATTCTATGAAAAGCATATTGGGCCAAAGTGCTCACTACACCCCTAGATGAATACTTTAGGGGGTGTAGTTTCCAAAATGGGGTCACTTTTTGGGGGTTCCACTGTGAGGGGTCCCCAGGGTATCTTCAAATGCAACACAGCACCTGAAAATTATTCCAGTGAAATCTGCCCTCCGAAATCCATATTGTGCTCCATCTGTTCTAAGCTCTGCCGTTCACCCATACAGTAGTCGATAACCACATATGGGGTGTTACTGTAAACTGCAGAATCAGGGTAATAGATATTGAGTTTAGTTTGGCTGTAAACCCATTCTGTGTTATAGGAAAAAAATTTATTGAAATAGAAAAACTGCAAAAATGTGACATTTTGAAATTTCTTCTCCATTTTCTTTTAATTCTTGTGGAGCACCTAATGGGTTAACAAAGTTTGTAAAATCAGTTTTGAATAACTTGAGGGGTGTAGTTTATAGAATGGAGTAATTTTTGGGTGGTATCTAGTATGTAAGGCCCGCAAAGTGACTTCATAACTGAACTGGTCCTTAAAAAGTGTTTTTTTAGAAATTTTCTTAAAAAATATAAATATTGCTTCTAAAATTCTAAGTCTTCTAATGTCCTAAAAAAGTAAAATGACATTTTCAAAATGATGCAACATAACGTAGACATATGGGAAATGTAAAGTAATAACTATTTTGTCAGCTATCACTATCTGCCTTAAAAGCAGAGAAATTCAAATTTGGAAATTTACAAATTTTTCCAAATTTTCTTTAAATTTGGGATTTTTTTTTATAAATAAAGGTGAAACATATTGACTCAAATTTACCACAAACATGAAGTAGAATGTGATAAAATAATAAAAGTAGTGATAACTTATGGGTGCACCAGTCCAGGCCCTGTATGTATAGACTGCATAATTTTACAATGTATTACAGGTAAACTGGGCTTTCATATTTCCTTATTAGTGGAAAGAACCTGATGCGAAAACTGCCATAATCCAGTTTTCGCATCAGGTTCTTTCCACTAATAAGGAAATATGAAAGCCCAGTTTACCTGTAATACATTGTAAAATTATGCAGTCTAAATAGTCCTTTTCAGCAGATTAAAAATTATAAATACTAGAAACATTTTGCTTCATTATTAATTTGCTTTGTAAATTGCAGCTAGCTTAGAATAGCTGGCATTTAGAATATGACATTTATGTATTGGCAGTGGGATGGTGTTAGCAAACAGTGTGGGGTACAAATAGCAAGTTGCCCATGCACTCCATACAATAGTGAGTCAGGAAGGTAAATATCATTTCCTTGTGCATGTGCTGAAAGGCATATATACAGATATGAAGGGCATATATTAATGGGAAGAAAGAATAGATTACACAAGCTGGGATTTCTACTAGCTTATACCAGACATAGACTCTGATAGTGAATGATAATAAAAAACAAACATAAAGGAAGCGTATGATCATCAATGCATGCAACAGTCTTGTGAACTAAGAGGAGATTAATCCACATACCATAGCTGATCATATGCAGGAACACACTTAAGACAATAAAGGCATGTTAAGCACTATAGTATAGCATTGCAACATCACTTTAATCCTGTGTGTCGCAAAAGTAAACAGAAGAGCAGACCACATAGATGTTGTGTGTGTGAGATGCAAACTGCATGTCAAGGGTCACATTTGTTCTATTTTGTCCGTTTTCACTGACCATACAATGGAAGGGGGCCTTTTCAGTTGTCAGTTTCTCAGAAAGGCATCAGTGAAAAAAGTCAGTTAAAAAAATGGACCGTTAGATTTTGAGCCCCATTGGGAACAGTGTGATGCTCTGCGGAATATAGCAGCAGTATATAATAGGGGAATGAGCACTGTGACCAGTTTGGGGATGGGGGGAGGATGGTAAAATGGGGGAACAAACACTATGACCAGTTTGGGGGTGAGAGGGAGGATGGTAAACTTGGGGGAAAGAGAGAACTAGCACTATGACCAGTTTGGGTGTGGGAGGGAGGATGGGTAACCTGGGGGAATGGGGGAACGAGCACTGTGATCAGTTTGGGGTGGGAAGAGAGATGTAAGCTTGGGGGAATGGGAGAACTAGCACCTTGAACAGTTTGGGGGTGGGAGGGAGGTTGGTGAAATGGTGGAACAAGCACTGTGACCAGTTTGGGGGTGGGAGGGAGGATGGTGAAATGGTGGAACAAGCACTGTGACCAGTTTAGGGGTGGGGGTAGGATGATTAATGGGGAACAAGCATCAATGTATGGGGGACAGTGGTGGGGAGGGTATTTAAAAGTCATTTAAAATTAGTGAGGGCAGCCCCCACTGTCAGTAAGTAGAGTGGGAAGAGTGGGTAGAGATGAGCGAATCATCCAAAATTCGCTTTGCCGAATGTTCGTAGAAATTTTTTAAAAGATTCGTACCTAATACGAAGCTATTCGGTCGAAGCTGTGTACAAATTATTTGTTATTCTGTCGTGTTCTGCGAACATTCGCGCACTAATAACGAACATACAGTTGTTAAAGGTACGCTACTTATGTGAACACGTACGCATGAGCGTACAAATTGCATACGAATCCTCAGCGTACTATTGTCTAGCGATTGGATAATAAGCAGGCACGCATGACACTAGGCCGCGGTGTGCACTCCTCAGAGGCAGAGCGAAGTTTTACAAATGGCATCCAGGCGTTCTTCAACATTTAGCTCTAGAGAGCTTAAATACATTATCTGGCTGATGGACCGGCAGGATTACGATGGAACACACCGACACCCGAACCAGCAGAAGAAGGAGATTCAGCAGTGTAGCAGGTGATCTGAGGGAAGGAGTGCAGCAGGTGATCTGAGGCTTGCGGCCAACTATTACGAATTCTACCAGTAGAAGCTGCGGCTACATGTCCTTTGGCACTGCTGGCCTGTGCCACCTTCTCCTTTTTTTTTGGAGCGCGAGTTCTGGCTGGAAGTGGAACCCTTTTGCTTTTCCGTGCCAGACATTTTCACTTGACTGTGGCCCTGCAGGACTTTGTCTCTCTCCCTGCCTGATTAATATTACTAGCCCTGCACTGGCCCTGATATGTGTATTATTATGGATGCTCAGAACAACACCACAATTTCTAGAAAACAGTTCTCTGTCTTTCATAACTTCACAGTGCTTCTGCTCGTCTCAGCAGTCGCAGCACAACTGATGTCACTGGTTCACCAAGCCTATGGGCCAATCAGAGCAAGCCCTTCCCACTAGGCCAGGTGACCGTTTTCTTCCCGGGATTTTTGCCGCCTATTTTCCGCACGAACTTACAGTAAAAGTTCGCTAATTAACCCCTTCACGCTATATGACGAGTATACTCGTCATGGAGCACTGCTATTTAATGCTCCATGACGAGTATACTCGTCATTACATTAAACTGTCACCATGTCTGCTGACATGGTGACAGTGCTGAGACCCCGGCTGTTACTTACAGCCAGGGGTCTCAGCTTACCAGCCCGGGACCAATGGGGGCGGTCCCGGGCTAGCGATCGCTGTGATTGGCTAGTCTATACAGACTAGCCAATCACAGCGATGGCATGCTTTTTATTGTAAAAAAAATAAATAAATAATAATGAATATGTATATATTATATACATATAATATATATGTATATAATATACATGTAATGTGGGGGGGGTGTAATGTGCGGCGGCGGCGGGCGGGCGTATGGCGGCGGCATCGCCGCCGCATTGATTTTTAGGATGGAGAGCAGGTGAAGCAGAGTATCAGCATACAGCTGATACTCTGCTTCAAACTGCTGACATCGGTGCTGGCGCCGATGTCAGCAGTTTAACCCTTTTCATGCCACGGTCCGTAGGGACCGCGGCATGGAAAGGGTTAACAGGGAGGGAGCTCCCTCTCCCATCGGCGCTGCGGTGCGCTGGCAGCGCCGATGGTGTGGGCTGAAGAGGGGGAGGAAGCTCCCTCCCCCTTCCATCGGGACGCTGTTCTGCTCTGGCAGCGTCCCGATGGTTACCATGGCAACCAGACGCTTTCAGAAGCGTCTGCTTGCCATGGTGTAAGCTAAGCCTCATCAGGCTCCTGCTAAAGGCAGGAGCCTGACAAGGCTTAGCAAGAATGAAAATACACTACAGTACACTATACAGTGTACTGTAGTGTATTATAGAACAATCAGACCCACTGGTTCTTCAAGAACCAAGTGGGTCTGAGTCTAAAAAAGTGTAAAAAAAAAAAAAGTTAAAAAAAAAGTTAAAAAAAGTTTTTAAAAAATCCTATTTTTTCCCCCCAAAACTCAAATTTAAAATTAGTAAAAAAAGAAAAAAAATACCCCAATCATGTTAGGTATCGCCACGTTCGTAACAACCTGCTCTACAAAAATATCACATGCCCTGACCCCTCAGGTGAACACCGTAAAAAAAATAAGATAAAAACAGTGTCAAAAAAGCCATTTTTTGTCACTTAACATCACAAAAAGTGCAATACCACGCGATCAAAAAGGCGTATGCCCCTTAAAATAGTACCAATCTAACCGTTACCTCTTCCCGCAAAAAATGAGCCCCTACCTGAGACAATTGCCCAAAAAATAAAAAAACTACAGCTCTCACACTATGGAGAGACTAAAACATGATTTTTTTGTTTAAAAAAATGATATTATCGTGTAAAACTTAAATAAATAAAAAAAACTATACATGTTAGGTATCACCACATCCGTAACAATCTGCTCTACAAAAATATCACATGAGTTAACCCCTCAGGTGAACACAGTAAAAAAAAAAAAAAAAAAACGGGTAAAAAAAGCCATTTTTGTCACTTTACGTCACAAAAATTTTAATAGCAAGCGATCAAAAAGGCGTATGCCCCTCAAAATAGTACCAATCTAACCATCACCTCTTCCCGCATAAAATGAGCCCCTACCTGAGACAATTGCCCAAAAAATAAAAAAACTACAGCTCTCAGACATTGGACAGATTAAAACATGATTTTTTTGTTACAAAAATGATATTATTGTGTAAAACTTAAATAAATAAAAAAAACTATACATGTTAGGTATCGCCACGTCCGTAACAACCTGCTCTACAAAAATATCACAGGAGTTAACCCCTCAGGTGAACACAGTAAAAAAATAAAAACTGAGCCAGAACAGCCATTTTTGGTTACCTTGCCTAACAAAAAGTGTAATATAAAGCGATCAAAAATCATATGTAACCCAAAATAATATCAATAACACTGTCACCTTATCCCTTAGTTTCCAAAATATGGGCACTTTTTGGTTGTTTCTACTGTAGGGGTGCATCAGGGGGGCCTCAAATGGGACATGGTGTCTGAAAACCAGTCCAGCAAAATTTGCCCTCCAAAAACCATTTGGCGCACCTTTCCTTCTGCGCCCTGCTGTGCGCCCATACAGTAGTTTACAATCACATGTGGGGTGTTTCTGTAAATCGCAGAATCAGGGTAATAGTTTTTGAGTTTTGTTTGGCTATTAACCCTTGATGTGTTACAGGAAAAAATGTATTAAAATGGAAAATCTGCCAAAAAAGTGAAATTTAGAAATGTCATCTCCATTTTCCTTTAAATCTTGTGGAAGACATAAAGGGTTAACAAAGTTAGTAAAATTAGTTTTGAAAACCTTGAGGGGTGTAGTTTCTAAAATGGGGTCATTTATGGTGGTTTCTATTATGTTAACCCCACAAAGTGACTTCAGAACTGAACTGGTGCTTAAAAAAATGGTTTTGGAAAATTTCTTAAAAATTTTAAGAATTACTTCTAAAATTCTAAGCCTTCTAACGTCCCCAAAAAATAAAATTATATCTACAAAATGATGGTAACATAAAGTAGACATATGGGAAATGTAAAGTAATAACTATTTTGTGAGAAATCACAATGTGCCTTAAAAGCAGAGAAATTCAAAGTTTGAAAATTACAATTTTTTCCAAATTTTCTGTAAATTTGGTGATTTATATTGACTCAAATTTACCACTGTCATGGAGTACAACGTGTCACGAGAAAACAATCTCAGAACGGCTTGGATAAGTAAAAGTGTTTCAAAGCTATTACCACATAAAGTGACACGTGTCATATTTCCAAAATTTGGCCTGGTCCTTAAGGTGAAAAATGGCTATGTCATGAAGGGGTTAACTGAATTCGTACGCAGCAGCGTACAAATTAACTTGTAGCATTAGCGTACAATTCATTGGACAAGTATGTAGCATATGCGTACAAAGGTTTAAGAACATTTAAGATGCGAACGGAGCGAATATGGAAAAATCCGGATTAGCTTCAGAGTAGAGAATTTGTAAGATTCGATACGAATCTACGAAGCGGCAAATAGATTCACTCATCTCTATTGGTGGGGGAGTCCCCATATATTGGGCCTTTAGGCAGATTCAGATGAGCAGTGACAGGCTTTATTATACATATCTTTGCCAGAGGGCAACATTTCTAAAAAGTTAGAAACCTTTAAGGAGTTGTCCGGGTTCAGAGCTGAACCTGGACATTTCCCCATTTTCACCCAGGAAGCCCCCCTGCGATGCTCTGATGCTTTCCCTTACGCTGTATTGGGTAGGGCAAGGGCTGTTTGTTTATATTTTTCACACTGCTAGACGAAGACTTCCAACTAGCAGTGTTGCTGCTGATGTCACCAGCTCTGATGGGCGGGCTTTAGCGCTCCCTTAGCCATTTTACAGGCAAGGGCAGCACTAAAGCCTGCCTATTAGTGCCGGTGACGTCACCAGGCTCACTGCTAGGTGGAAGCCTCCACCTAGCTTTAAACATGGAGAGCCTGGTCACAGGATCTCCAAAAAAGCCTTTGCCCTACGTGATTTAGTGCAGGGCAAAGGAGAGCATCGGAACATGAATTCTCTGTGGAAGTCAGGCAGTGTTCTTGAGAATTTTGGGATGTAGCTAGTACATACCTGGTCTATATCGCATGTTTGTGTTGTATGACTTTGAAAGGCATGGCACAGTGAGTGCTTCAGCTATTTTTTTTTCTGGCACTTCATACAAAAATGGTTTTTAACCCCTACCATAATAAGTCCAAATGATCTAGAAAAAAAAAACATTTATCTGCCTTTGGAGCCAATTACATGCCACTTTCTTTGATTCAAAACCAGTGAAGTGTTATTGATGATATAGGAATCGGGTCTAATTTCCTTTGGTGGGCGCCAGGAACTTCAGTCCCCCATTAATTCAAGGGGGCAGGGGGGCGCTAGGGTGGTCACCACCTATGAATTTATGGGCCAGGGAGGTCTAAATGATCCACTTGCTGTGCTGGTACCGCACATCCCCAGGACTGCTGCACCTGCCCTACCTGGTCCAGGTTTCTGAAATCAGGATCCAGCCCAGTGCTTCTGTGCATGAAAGCAATCGTGTATGAAGACTAGGGTACCTCCCTGCTGGCTTCTGCTATTGCAATCCGAACCATTCACCATAGCGACAGCACTAATTCAATGGATTAGCACGATTGCCCAAGTGCAAATAAAAGAGGCAGCCTATAGAAAATCAGTATGGCACCCTCCCCCCATGAAAATGTGCATAGACAGAACACTGCACGTGTCACAGTGGGGCCCCTCAGCATCTAAGGACGATGACATCACAAAGGGACCTGGCTATTTACCTCCCTGGTGGTAGCCATAACAGATTATTTTGCTGGTCAGGTGTGCAATCCTGCACGTCAGCCGGTGTGGGATTTTATGTGTGTGTCAGTCAAGGTTGTGTAGTGCCCTGGAGCAGGAGTACTTTGAAGTCGGGAAGATTGTGGACGTTTGCCTCTATTTCCCCTATATAAAGTCATCAACTCCTTACTTTATTTCACCTTAAAGAATTAACTTGCACTGATTTATACTATTTAATACTGTGTAACTGCATTTATATGATTGGTGTTATACAAATCCAGTTCATTTGCACTGTGTTTGCACAGTGGAAAGGGTTAATGAATACCGAGAGACTTTTAGGACTTTCTAGCTAATATTGAGAAGCTAATAATTTCCCACAGTTACCATAAGGGTTAAAGAACAGTATGTTTTGGAGGGAAAAATCTAGACTTGTTTACCACCAAAACCAGACAGACTGACCTTTTCAATGTCTGGTTACATCAGAAGACTTTTTTTTTGTCTGGAACAACAGCTGTGTCATTCCCATTAGGTATTATTGAAGTTCTAATGCAAGTCTATCACAGATGGATATTGTAACTTTGTATTTGTTAGGGCTGAGTTTCTCCACGCCAGCCCTCACACTAGAAGATTCTAGTTAAGTTAGAAACTGTATGTAAGGAGAGCAGTCAGAGCCCCTAGTTTTCTGTAGTTAGGGATCAGTGAGCTCTGTGAGCAAGGAGACAGTCGGACTACTAAGCCACAGACCCTGGGCTGCCAGCCTTTGGCCAGGGTACTAGTCTGAGAGAGAGTGAGAGAGAGAAAGAAAGGGAGGGACAGCTAGATCAGGCCTTTCCTCAGCATGAACCCGCCTTCTGCCTGGGAGGAGACTGGAAAATGCAGCCCAGTGTTTTGCCTGTATAGTTTTGCACTTGAATTCCTCCAGTAAAAAAGTAAACTGGTTAACTGAACACCCTGACTCTTTGGACTTATTTTCCATTGGGGTGCACCATGCCTTATCATCCCTTCTAGAGAGCAGCAAGGAAGCAGCATAGTATTGGGGCCACCTCAAACCTGGCCACTGCAGGTGCTCGTCCAATATTAAGGGGTGTGGCCTGAAAAGGCACTTTTGTGCACATTGGAATACTGTTGCAGAATATTTTGGCAAGCACAAAATAGACAAGCCACCTCACCTGTATCTGATGGAATGGCCCTCTGGACTTGGAGATTGCATCACTGCAGCTTGCCTCCCCCCGCCTTTCACTTCAAGAGGGGCACTACAGTGGCCAATGCCATTGATGGAACCATTTTTGTTCTGATCCTTCTTGGCCTCTGTGTTGCAGTTTCACATTAGTTTAGTGTTTATGCTGCCCACTAGAGTTGAGCGAACGTGCTCGTAACGAGCACTGTAGTGCTCGGATCCCCTGCGCTCGCATGGGCGCAGCCATCCGGATCCGTCCTCCTCACCCGACTGCAAGTCAGTGGGGATGGATCCGTTTGGTATGACACACTCGTTCGTGTGACCTTGCCGATGCTGCACCAGAAGAAAGCAAGCCGGGGGACCGGAAAATGGACACACCAGAGCCATCACTGAGGACCTCAGCGGTGTAGAGCAGGTAACTATGAATGAATCTTTCGCTTACTGAGGCAGACTGCTGGCATTAGGTACTAACTACCTATTCCTGGAGAGCCCCTTTAAGCACTTGTCCGTGGACAGAATCTGGTTCAGCAGCTCTTATAGAAACAAATTTTTAAGCACTGCAAATTAGAAATGATATTTTAGCCTTCATGGCATCATAGACAATGGGTTCTAATACACCACAAAAATGTAAGTGTGCATATGTCCATAGAAGCTTACCTGTGGTAAGCGAACTGATAAGGACTGACCTTTTTACACGGGGTGATGATCGTTCATACAAATGTTCGTTCCTGGTCATTGCTTTGTGGAATGTGCCCAGTTTATCAAACGACAAACAATAAAAAGCTTGTTTGTCATTGATCGCATCTTTTATGTAGACATAAGAATTATCATTGGCGCGCACTTCTCCTTGTGTAAAGAGGGGGCGTGCTGCTGACAATAATATAAACTGTAAGGAGGGGCAAAGGATTGCACAAACGATCATTTGTACAAATCCCTCATGATAATTGCTGCATGATATGAAAGTAAACTAGTACTGAGTGACTTGTTATATTGTTAATTGGCGCTCATTATGGGCATGTATGCCTGTGTAAAAGGCCCCTTAATGGTTTAGACACGTGCCAATTTGCTTATTTTGATACCTACAGTAGTTGTCTTCAGTTTCTAATTTATGTTCACATTTCAGAGGAAACAAAGCATCCAGAGGAAGATCTACTTTATGGAAGAGGTGGACATTTCCTTTAACCCCTTAAGGATGCATTATAGTTTGGCATTTAAGAGGTTATGCCACAACGTGTTGTATTTTTAATACCACCATTTTGGGGTACCTCTAGTCAATTGTTTTTAGGATTTAATTTTTACAGTGCTCACTGCACAGTAAAAAAAAATCAAATGGTAACTTTATTCTGTCAGTACAGTTATAGAGATACCAAATTTGGTGTTTGTTCTTCTTTACTACTTACTAAAAAAAAAAAAACTTATTTTTGGAAAAATAGAAGATTGCTTTGTGTCAAGGATTTTTTTTGTGTCAAGTTACTCGATTCAATCGAAGAATTCTTTCAGCCCTAACTGGTAGCTCACAGCCTGTTTGAAAGCAACATGGCTCCAGTGCATCAAAATCTGCTCTGCAAAAGGCAGTCTTTCCTTTCTGAACCTTGCAGTGTACCCAAAGCAGTTTATGTCCACATTTATGGGGTTTCCATTCCCAGTAGAACCCTCCCAACAATTTAAAGAGAGGTGGTGTGTCTCAGATGGCTTGTTATGGGAACAACATACTGAGAACTTAAATGCCATATCTGTGGAACATATACAATTTTCATTTTGCACTGTCCCCTGCTCATTAATTTCTGCAAAATCCCTGTGGTGCCAAAATGCTCACTCCACCCCCCTCCCCCCTTGATAAATTTGAAGGTGTAGTTTCCAAAATGGGGTCACTTATTGAGGGTTTCTACTGTATGAGTATCTCAGGGTCTATGCATATGTGATGTAGTGCCCGAAAATCATTCCAGCAAGATCTGCACTCCAAAAGCTTAATGGCGCACCTTCCCATCTGAGCCCTGCAGTGTGCTCATTCAACAGCTTACATCCATGTTTAACCCATTTTTAACCCTGGTAGACCCTGCCTATCAATTTAGGAAGTGTGGTGAGTCTCAGATGTCACCAACTGGACACTGAAATGCCATATCTGTTGAAAAATTGCAATTTTTACTTTGAATGGTCCGCTGTGCATTAATTTCTGCAAAATACTAGTGGCATCCAAATACTCACACCATTCCTTAATACCTTGAGGCGTGGAGTTTCTACAATGGGTCCCATTGTAAAGAAACATTTTTTGGAAACAATGTAATGTTTAATTTATACAGCCAAATCCTATGAAACATCTTTTGAGTCAAAGCACCCACTTCACCCCTCGATAAATTCCTTGAGGGGTGTAGTTTCCAAAATGAGGTGAGTTTTTAGTTTGTTTTTTTTTACTGTAGAGGTACCTCAGGGCCTATTCAAATTTGACATGGCACCTGAAAATCATTCAAGTGAAATCTGCTCTTAAGAGTCCTGCTGTTTCTTCCTTTCTGGGTCCTACCATGTGCCCATGTAGCAGCTTATGACCACATATGGGGTGTTGCCATATTTAGGAGAAAATGGGTTACAAATTGTGGGTTGCTTTTTCTCCTGATACCACTTGTGAAAATTTGGAACTAAAGAAAAATTTTATTGGACAAAATGTAATTTTTCATTTTCACAAACAAGTGTTTCGAAATTCTATGAAATGCCTGTGGCGTCAAAGTGCTTGGGGCGTGTCGTTTTCAAATTTCAAAGTGCTTAGGGAGTGTAGTTTTCAAATTGGACCTCAGAGTCTCATCAAATGTGACATGGAGCCCAAAAAAACACTCCAGCAAAATCTGTCCTACAAAAACCATATGACACGCATTCCCTTCTGAGCCCTGCTGTGTGCCCATACCGTAGTTTACAACCACATATGGGTTTTTTTCAAAATCTTGTGTATGTGTAGTGCCTAACATTGTATGCGCTTGTATAGTGTGTGTCCCACTGAGGGTATTAGCCTCAGCTCTGCAACTGGGCATGCGCCAAGCCCAGTGACGTATTCAGTCTGAGATTTAGACGCAATGTGACAGGGAAAGGACTGGCTGGGTTATAGCATGACTGTGATGTAGTTGGGGTGTGTGGGCGGACATTAATTCCTGTGAAACATCTAACGGATTAACAAAGTTTCTAAAATCAGGTTTTGAATAAAATGAGTGGTGTGGTTGTTAAAAATGGTCATTTATGGGTGGTTTCTATTATGTAAGCCCCTCAAAGTCACTTCAGAACTGAATAGGTCCTTGGAAAAAAATACGTTTTGGACATTTTCTTCTTGCTTCTAAAATCCTAAGCCTTCTAGTGCCCTAAAAAATAAAATGACATTTAGAAAATGGTGTCAACATCAAGAAGACTTATGGTGAATGTTAGGGGCCGTTCAGATGGTCATAGCATTGAGGATTCGCAAATATGCGGATCTGCAATACCACGGATGCTGCCCAGCGTGTGTTCCAAAATTCAAAATGCCTATTCTTGTTCGCTGTTCTTTAATTTATTACGGAGCCGCGGCTACCCGCTCTAATAGAAGTGAATGGGGCCGCATCTATTCTGCAATACTGCTTAATAGATGCGGACCCATTCACACGGTCGTGTGAATGGGCCCTTAACCAATAAATATTTTATGAGGTGTCACTATCGGTCTTAAAGGAAGAGAAATTGAAATTTAGAAAATTCAGTATTTTTCAAATTTTTCTGTAAATTTAGGATTTTTTTTAAATAAAAAAGGGTAAACATATCAACCTGAATTTACCACTAACATGAATAGCAATGTGTTACAAAAAACAGTCTTTAGATTAGCTTGGATAAGTAAAGCATTTCAAAGTTATTACCACTTGAAATGACACACATCAGATTTGCAAAATTAGCCTGTGTCAAACTTGCTGCGTCTGGAAGAGTCTAAGATAAAAACCTGATTTAAACAATAAGTCATTTTCTGATGACACATTCCCTTTAAGAAACTTTAGATTGTCCTCCGCAAAAAAACGGATTGCTTTCCGTATTTTTGCGGACCCATAGACTTCAATGGGGCCACGTCCTGATTTTCACTGACAAGTATAGGACATGTTTCAGTGTTTTTGCGGAGCCATGGAAGTGAATGGGGCAGCGTCTAATCCGCAAAAAAACGGATCAGTATTTTTGTGGATAGCATACGGCCGTCTGAATGAACCCTTAAGCTGCAACGTTCTCACAAGTGGCATCACAAAGATGAACCATTTATAAACACTCATGATTCACACAATGGATTATTTAAATTATGCATTTATTAAATCACACCTTTAGTTTAAAAATATTCCAAATACCAGTTTAATTTGACTAGTTAGTACAGAAACCAGAAACAAACAGTTATAAAATGCAAGACAACTGATTAGATTATCAAAAGTACTTTCACAAGTCATGTTTGTACCAAAAGGTATAAAAATGTTCTACAAAAAATGCCTTTTCTGAGCTTGTCGGAGATCTTGTATTTACACCATACTGTACTGACGTGTACATATACATAAGAACCAAACAGGTTGAATCGCTTATGTACAGATTTTGATGGTCATCTCCTGGTGATATTTTGTATACCCCCCCCCCCCCAAATGTTTTGTTAGTGCTACACGATGTATCCTAATTAAAATTCACAACATCTGATGTACTTTAGCACTGTAGAACATGGGAGGCTGAAAGCTTGCTGACTAATATATGCAAATGTATAACTGCTTATGCCAAAATTGAAAACTGGGACAATGTTCTTGCTGTAGCTACAGTGGATAGGAAAAACCTCAATACACGCAAGTACTGACTAAAGGGCAGTGGAGAGATTTGACAGCTATTTCCAGCTATAACTATATGCTATACTATTTGCATGGCACTATTCTCATAAGTATTCTTCATGAATATCAACTATATTCTCCACTTTTAAAGGGACTGTTCCCATCTGGATATTTATGGCATATCCAAAGGAGGTGGAGGTGCGGGTCCTAACTCCTGCCATCAGGAATCTTGGCTATTTTCTGAACTTGTGAATATGCCATAAATGCAGAGACAGGAATATCAATATCTCTTTTAGCAACTTCACACAATTGCTTTAAAAATGACTTCAGACAACGTCGATATTGGGCAAGTGCCATACAGAGGGGTCCCTATAGGCTTCATATATTAACTGCAACTTGACCGCAGGCCACTAGGCGGGATAACTTAAAGGGAACCTGTCATCTCCGAAATACCCCTGAACTAGAGTAAGTGTTGTATAGTGTAAGTGATGCTGAATCCGAATATGTAAGTTTTATCTTCATACTCACTTCCATTCTGACGCTGTGCTCCCACAAACCTGCAGTAAAATACATTGACAGGACTCTTTGAGTCCTCTCCATTATGTGAGTGAGCACTGGAGTCCACTGAGTGCATTTTACTGCAGGTAAATGGAAGAGAGTACGAAGATAAAAATTACATATTCAGATTCAGCATCACTTACACTATACAACACTTACTCTAGTTCAGGGGGTGTTTCGGAGATGACAGGTTCCCTTTAAATCAAGTTTAGGGGTCACATTCAAAATTATTTTTCAGAATTCCCCTTATGCTATCATGACTTAAAAGGGTCCTCACTTTGAATTCTCCGTGTCAGAGTGATAGTGTATGGAGTGGGATTCAGTCAGCCAGATCTCCTACCATTTACAGATATAGCTGGTAGCAGCACAAAGCAAAAATAATTATAAAACAAAATGAAGACGCTGATGGAAAATGTATGAAATCTACATTTTTGTTCAAATGTTATGAAAAACTGAGCTTTAATAGAAATATATAACTAAAAAAAGGATTGTCTTTAATAGTCAAGGACAACCATTCCATTCAATTAACAAAATGTGTTTTAAATAGATTAAGAGGTTTTGAAGAGTTCTGTATATTGGACACAGCAGCCGAGCAGAAATTCTAAGTGGTCAGGAAAGTGTTGCTTACACTGACATGGACAGAAAATAATCACTTAAAGGGGTTGGCCATCTAGGAAGACCTGCAAAGGAAGCATACTTACTTGCTTCCTGTTCCTTTGCTCCCCAAACTCGGCTGCTTCTCTCAGGTTCCCCGCTGTCAACATCTGCTTTAACACCAAAGGAACCAATAGCTGGTGCTGGCCACAGTGGTGATCTGCTCCCCTTGGTCAAGTTAAAGGGATTCTGTCACCTGGATTTGGCCTATAAACTTATTCACACTACTGGATTGTGCTCATTGCGGTGAATGTAAAAAAGTTATTGTTATTGATCCCAGAGATATATTTTATGTAAAAAAATCGTTTTTTGTGATATGCAAATTACTTACATAAGGAGCCCAAGGGGATGTGCCCAGCGCCGTTGGAGCCCGGCCAAGCCGCAACTGTTGGAGCCCAGCACCGCCCACCTCATTATTATTCACTGCAAATCTTCAAGCAGCCTTCCTCCGGCACCAGTGTAATCCCGCGCAGGCGCAGTACCTCAAGCAGTCTGCGCCCGTGCGGTCTACTGGCATCGGCATCAAGGAGATCAGCGCGCATGCGCCTGTGCAGGATTACGGTACAATCCGGTAGTGTGAATAACTTTATAGGCCAAATCCTGGTGACAGAATCCCTTTAAGTGTGTGCTTGGGAGGGGGATGCAAAAAAATAAAATCCAAAAGGTGGTCAACCCCTTTAAGCCTTGTTTACCTGGTCATGTGAAATACACTAATCCCAATAAGGACAAGGAAAAATTTGGTTTACATAGAAGACCATGTGAAACGCAACTGTTCCTGTAGGTGAATATTCAAATTACCCTGATTAAGATGCGATACCTGCCAATGCTCTACGGGTCAGGATGAAGGATGACACCTTTATCAAGTTTACAGTTACTTTGTCAATCATCAATGCAAAGCCATTGGCCTGTAACCAACTTGACATATTGATGACCTATCCTTAGGATAGGTCATCAATATCAGATTGGTGGTAGTGTGACTCCTGCAGCCACTTATCAGCTGATAAAAGGAGCCAAAGTATGCCAAACCTGGCATAGCTTCATAGACTGAGGAGTAACCAGGATGTGCTGCAAGCTCATTCTATTCAAACAAATGGGAGTGAACGTACCACATATTCCTTCGCACTTCACAGTGTACAGAGCTGTCCCAGCGACTACAGACTGTACAGAGCGGTGCTATTACCTGCACACCGTGGCTCCCTGTATTAGCAGATAGGGTGCTGGGAATTAGATCCCCACCTACCTGATATTGATGACTTATCCTAAGCATAAATACTCTCTTATCGGTCAACACTGCGGTTTAGCGTTCGGTGCACGTGTCTCAGGGATGGCGCCCAAATTCAAACATATGGAAGGAGAAGACCGGCACTCAGGAATATCCTAATATTCTTGATTTATTGTGATAGTCACATAACCGTGATGCGTTTCGGCACAATCAGTGCCTTCATCATTCATTCATACATTTATCACAATAAATCAAGAATATTAGGATATTCCTGAGTGCCGGTCTTCTCCTTCCATATTATCCTAAGCATAAATCACCTTTTAACTGAAGTTCCAATTTTTGATCTAAACATCTTCAAGCAGAGACTGCACAGAAACCATTTAACTGTAGGAGGAGTCATTACTACATTACTGATGATTTGCCTCTTCCCATCTGCCAATGAGGACATCTGTTGGTAGTTCTTCCAGGCTTTAGGGCAGGAATGCCCAACCTGCGGCCCTCCAGCTGTTGCAAAACTACAACTCCCAGCATGCCCGGACAGCCTACAGCTACTAGTGCATGCTGGGAGTTGTAGTTTTGCACCAGCTGGAGGGCCACAGGTTGAGCATCCCTGTTTTAGAGCCATGGTCCTTTTGCTGCAAGGGAAACATGATCACATTCCTGTATAACTAGTACAATAGTATCAAACAACATCTTGTCAAACAATGACACCATCTATAGGCAAGACTCAAGAAGACAGCCCTGGAAGTACGTAGGTCTATGGAGACTGTACTGAGGTGACAAGGAGGACATCTTAACTTACCTTAGGGAACAGCAGTTAACTGCATGTACTGCCAAGCAGAGGTGCAGATGCCAACATCAAAACTTGTTTTGGTATTCATAAGCTGTGGACTCCCCTGACGCAAATTGACAGCTTTCTCCCAATTAGGCCCCAGTATTTCACTGTACGGCGGCGGCCTCAGGAAGCGCACGGCATCATAGCAACCAATGACGCCGTGCGCTCCCGTCCTCTGGGGCAGCACAGGCCTGGCTTTCACGGCCCGTATACAGCCGTGAAACACGGTCGTCTGAATGGGGCCTTATTGTGAATAGTGAGGCTTCATGCACACGACCGTAGTTTCGGTACACATCGGATCTGCATTTTTTGCGGATCGGATGTGGACCCATTAATTGCAATTTTACCATGTGCTGTCTGCATCAACATGTCTGTTCAAAGGTCCCGCCAAATAAACAGAACATGTCCTATTCTTCGCCGTATGCATACAAGGACAGGATATTTCTAGGGGAGTACACGGACCGTAAAACATACACAGTTGTTTGTATGAGGCCTGAGAAAGATGCTGATCAGTGGCAGATGGGTGTGAGGGAAGCCCATAGCTCATGCTGGCATTGTGCTCCAACTAATAATCTGCATGCTTCCAGCACAGCCAACATTAAGGGGCACACCGCTGAAATCAGCATGTCCGACACTACTTCATATTACTCAGAGAGGACAGCATAAATATGCTAACTTTCCATGAACAGCGATAGCTGTGAAGTATTGCAGCGCACAACATACAACATCTAAAATACAAATCAGATAGACAGACTGCAGACTAGAATCACAGCAAGTGTAATGTAAAAAACATATGCTTGATGGAAAGAAGTTCATCATGGCACAACTATTTAAGCAGAAGGTACACACATACAAGTAAATTACAGTGCAGGCTTAGACAATGTTGTTGCTTAAAGGGTTTGTCCAAGATTACAAAAACATGGCTGCTTTCTTCCAGAAACAGTACCACACCAGTCTATAGGTTGTGTCTGGCAATGCATCTCCGCCCCACTGAAGTGAATGGGATTTAGCTGCAATACCACACATAACCTACGGACAGGTGTGGTGCTGTTTTTTGAAGAAGACGTCTATGTTTTATTAATCTTGGACAACCCCTTTAAAGTGTGCAAAAAATGAGACAACTCAAAAAGTTTAATTCTCCGGAACTAATTCATTCTGCTGTCAAATGCTCCTGTATCACTGATCTCCTGAGCTCAGTGCTACGGCAGAAATCTAGAAACAGTGCATGCGCTATCATCAAGGCAGCCATAATCAGCTTTTCTGTAGGAGTCATGGCAAGCCCCATTTACTGAATAACGGAGACAGTGGGCACGCTACGTCTAGATTTCTGCAGTTCATGCACAGCACAATATGTGCCACAGTATTTACTGAAGGTCACCAGAATATGTTAAAGGGGGTTTCCAGGATTTAAAATACCTGATCACCTATACTCAGTGTATGCCATTAATATCTGACTGGTGGGAGTCCAACCTTCCGTCATTCACATGGCCTTTGAGTAGCTCAGTCCCATTCAAATTAATGTTTTTGAGCTGCAATACCAAGCACAACCGCTGTACAATGTATGGAGAGGCTGTAGTACTGCTTAGAGCCTTGCAGCCCCATTAAAAAGCTTACAGCCGGAGCGCTAGGAGTCGGACATCCACCGATCAGACATTGATGACCTATCACGAGAACAGGTTAGCAACATTTATTTGCCAGAATACCCCTTTAGCTAAGGATCTGTATGCATTACGTCACTGAATCAGTTTAAGCTATGTGTATACTGATCAGGAGGTACACTTTAAGAACTCCAGGTCCACTTCTAAAGATGAAGAAATACAATATAATTTTCTTTCAAAATGCATAGATCTTAAGACCTTTCCCAAGTCAAATAAGGCACAATTAAATGGAAAAAATGTCTCACAGTATTACAATCCTCCCTCAGATTTATATACGATACAAAAAATTCTAGAAAATGCTTTAGATTACATTTTGTAATGGGATAAAATCAGGAAAACATTCTAAAACCAAGCAGAATATTGGATTTCATTATAAAATAACTGTGCACAGCTTAACGGTTACATCATGGTTCTTCTTGTTCTTCGCCTCGTATAATATTTTCTTCGCTGACCGTGTTATCTGTTTGATCCATTATCTATATCACACAGGAGAGAAAAAAATGATTACTGTACACTGAATATGGAAAACAGAAAAATAACAGATTATAAAAGTAACAAAAACTAAAATTTTCAAGCAGCCCACAAAAGAAGATTCACCAGTGTTTGCATAACTTTCATATTTTTTGCCACATTTTTTGCCATTTATCAACATCAAGATTAGAGATGAGCGAATAGAATCCCACGAAGTGGAATTCGATCGGAATTTCAGGATAAATTTGATTCGCCTAGAAGCCGAATTACCTTGTGCTTCGTGTTGGCGAATCGATTTATCCTGAAATAGTATAAAAAACAAAAAAATTCATACTTACCTCCTCCATTTGCTCACGATGGGCCGCCAGCCGCCATCTTGATTGAAGATCCCGGGCACAATCCCGCGTGTAGTGACGCATGACGTCACCCAGCCGGCTGGAGATCTTCAAGTAAGATGGCGGCGGCCGGCCTGTCGCGAGCAAATGGAGGAGGTAAGTTTGATTTAATGTATTTTTTAATGTTTATTTTACACTCAGAAGCCGCGATCATGTATGAACGCGGCATCTGAGGGGTACAATGACGGGGGCGGCGCTATTGCCGCTCCCTGTCATTGCACCCACTACTTACAAAAAAATTTTTTTGTAAAATTTGGCAAATCAGCCAAATCAAATTTTCAAGAAATTCCCTAATCAAGATGTCCAGTACAACCACATACCCATTACATGTCTTTTGCAATGGCTAGTTAGCAAGTTATTTATTAGAGACCGTTTAGGCTATATTCACACTTTCAGTTTTTCATGGCCATTTAAGTATATCTAGACACATTCATGATGTGCAAAAAAAATTAGACTATGGGGTACTGTCTTACTTCTATCTAGACAGTATCAGTAAATGTAGGCCAGTGCTGGTAGAGGGTATGCTGCCACCTGGTGGCTTCAAACTATAGGACTTCTATGGATCAATCTGAATGGACAGCAGAGATAAGATTCCAAAACAGAGCACAAAAATAAGTCCTTCCTCTTTCCTGCTCCTTCCATAAGCTCACAAAGCTTAAAGGGGTTGTGTTACTTCAGCAAGTGGCAAAAGTGTCGGCCTCTCTGGTGGCCGGGACCAGGAAGTACACACAGGCCAGTGCTTTTTCCTATAGTGTGCAGGCACGATAGTACTGCTGGATTACAGGGTGGTCATAACCATGGAAACAAGCAGTGTATATTGGGATGGAAAAATTAATCTAGCTAAGCAAAGGGAGCGATATGGACAATCACAATACATTATGAAGTGCTTTGTACTAACTTTATCTACATAATAAATGCTATTTGCTGAGGTGACACAACCCCTTTAAATGTCATGAAATGTTGAAGTATATTCCATGCTGCAATCCACAAGAAAAAACCAAGGCACATCTGCGTCCCAGTGTTTTCCAATGGTAATCTGTATTGCTGTGAATACGGCTGTCGGTTTTTCCACGAGGATTTGAAATCTGTGGCAGTAAGGGGCATGTCCCTTCTTGATTCAAAATCTGTGTGGAAACCACAGTCAAGTAGTCACATGCAGATTAGCCACGTTGAATGGGTCAGATCAGCAGCGTCACTAAGTAAATATCCGAGTGTCAGTCCTTACTATATTGTGTATAGGAAGAAAGCCGCCGATCAGTCATGGGTAAGGTGATACACAATGACTCTCAAACCCACTGGAGATGATCACCAGTGAATTTATGAAAAATACAAAGTCTGGGTCCTAGTCACCAGTTTACACTCCTCTCACATGGAGCAGCCTAAGGCTCCATTCACACGTCCTGTTTTTCTTTCCTGATTCGATCCTGATCCTGATCTGGATCCATTCATTTCAATGGGTCCTGAAAAAAATCAGGATCGAATCAGGAAAGAAAAACAGGACGTGTGAATGGAGCCTAAACCTAGCTTACCTTTAAAGGTGTTGTGTGAAGTTTAGAAGTTACCCCCTATCCACAGTTTAGATCCTGAAAACAGGGGTCCTGTTCCCCCAATCTAATGGAGCAGCAGTTCAGTCATGCGCCCTGCCTAACTGACCAAAATGTCCCTTGTGTTGGGGAAATAAAGACTTTAGATTAATATTATTAATACTATAAATGTTCATATGGGAATACCCTTTCAATCTGAGAAACTGTCACAATGGCATCTGTACAATTCTCCGATATATCAACCAATACACCTACAGCAGAGACGTGGTCTGACATGTATTATCTTCTCTCCCTGCAGTGATTGCTCTCAGAGATTGAGTAGCGCACAGAGGATCGCAGGACACAATAAGTATTGTATTTTTAAAGAACGAATGCAAAATCAAATTGATCTGTCTGGGCCAGTGGTTCTACAGCTCTTAAGAACCTACAACTCCTAGCATGCCTATAACCTATCATAGCATGGTGGGAGTTACAGTTTCCCTATCAGCCACTAGTATAGTAACATCAGGGAATCCTGAAGATGGCCGATTTGCAATGTGATTGTTTCTTTTCTCCTAGGTATTTCTGAAGACCCAACAACATATTTATCCTCCTTATGTAGTAAATGAAATCTGGAAATGGTTTCTGGATTCCCTGCGGTTTGTAGGTACACTTCATGTATACACTGACAGCACAGGACTTTACTGGTTAATACCTCATAGCAGCCGCCATTCCAGAACTTTTTCATTTCCTTTCTTCTCCAGGCAACGAGAGAACTGGCGAGAAGTGTGCAAGGCACGAGATACAGCAGGGCTGGCTGCCCCATGTTCAGTACAATCAGAATTACTAAAGTCAAAATCATCCCCACAGCATAACCTACAAGAGAATATTAACATTATCAGCCGACAGATGGCACCGGGAGGCGCTGTACACGATCACACTATACAGTATTGTAGAAAACCGCATCTAATACCATTTAGACAAATGCCTACTGAACTAATAAACCATCTGCAAATGTATCCACCATGCAAATAACCCTTGCTTACAAATCATTAGTTCACACTATACCAATATTATACCTACCTATAGTGCAGGATATGAAATATGTACTAGAAGAGGTAAATCGTACGTCAAATCTTCTGCAATATGCTACCAGCAGGCCTACAATGCAAACACAAAGCTGGGGTTTAATTACAGCACACAAGATTTATCCACATAACTCTACGTTTAAAACTTCTACAAACACTCATTTACAGGATTAAAGGGGTATTCCCATCTCACAAATGTAGTTTGTATAGTTAGATATAGCCATACCAATATTATTACTAATAGAATGTATTTATATAAAATGTACCGTTTAGGAGATTTGCCTATTTATATATCCATTGTCCCACACACATCAGTCAGGCCGTTGCCCCTGGTTACGGCCACTGCGGCCATGTAGTAGTGGTGGCCGGCTTGCTCCTTTTCAAACCCGCTCTGAGGTAAATGTTGTATTGTGAACACACATTGCATGAGCATGCGGAGACACATCTTAGGGTTGTAGCATTTTTGTCTGCGCTTCCAAAACGCAGAGAAACGGATCCTGTTCCAAGATCAATTCATCTCTATGGAGCAGGATCTGTTTATAAAGTCTGCGTTTTGGACGGATCCTGACCATTGCGTTGTGGACTGGTTGCGTCCAAAATGCAGATGTGAAAGTGCCCTAAGATGTGTCTCCGCATGCTCATGCAATGTGTGTTCACAATACAGTAGTTACCTCAGAGCGGGTTTGAAAAGGAGTAAGCCGGCCACCACTACTACATGGCCACGGTGGTCGTAACCAGGGGCAACGGCCTGACTGATGTGTGTGGGACAATGGATATACAAATAGGGAAATCTTCTAAACGGTACATTTTATATAAATACATTAAATTAGTAATAATATTGGTAAGGCTTTATCTAACTATACAAACTACATTTGTGAGATGGGAATACCCCTTTAAGTACAAGTGAAAGGAACAACTAATATACTTTAGCAACAGGCCCGTGTCTACTTACTAGTTCTATCCAGAAACTCAAAGACTATGGACACCCTGATAACCATTTATTTCTACAATGCATCTAAAATAAAAAAGAAGCAAATGGCATGGACTAAAAATCTACTGTTTACAGTTTCTATGCGGACCTATGTGTCCCCATGGTAACAGACTACAAACAAAGCCTGTATAGTCAGATCCTACAGTCACTGCTTTCCATCTGCTAACTTACAGTTAGTAGAATAGTAAAATGTATGGCAGCATATGGAAGAGAGGGAATGTTGGGAGAAATGCAAGGTTTGACTGCAGTCTGTAACCAAAAAGACATAGAACTGCACTGGAGCTGTAAACGGAAGACTTTAATTATGGTTGCAAAGGTGCACATACCATTGAAACTACAATATTTAATATGCAAGAAGGTAGATTTCCTAGGTTGACCGAGGCCACTCTACCAAAAATGTTCAAATAGTCATTCAACATTTAACAGAGACTGAATGAAAGAAAAAAACAAAACCCTTCTATAGATCATTTTCCTCTACCTGTATCAGGACCAAGGCAGCATAAGAGGTGATTTGGAATATGTATGGCAGGGCCTTCTGGTTTTAAGGGAGTAAAATAAAAAATATAGGTTATCAATATCTGATCTGTGGGGGTCCGATTACCAGCACCCCCACTAATCAGTTCTGGTGAGCGCTGCAGCCTCTTATTAGGCGTCACTTTCATCGGTCACATGACCTAGATCAGCTCCGTTTCATTCCAGTAAATGGGCTGCAATTAGCAAGCACAATGTATGGTGCTGTGCTTGTTATGCTGTAGGAGGCCACAGCTCTCACCAGTGCACCACATCTCTTCAAAGAGCTGATCAGCAGCAGTACTAGGTGTCAGACCCCCCACTAATCAGATATTGATGATCTATCCTGAGCATAGATCATCAATTTTGCCCACTCAGCTCAGTTATAGAGAACAAATGAGTAATTACAGCTCCCATGGTGATAGATTACACACAACAGGGGTCATTTATTATTAGATATAAGCCAATTTTTGGTGCATACCTGTCGCTGATTTGGTTGCAAAGGGGATTTGCATCCGAGTCTGCAACTTTTTCCGGCTCAAAAAAGGAGCGGGGTGGTCCAGCTGGCCGGCCCGTCTCATTTATCATTTTCTACACCTGTTTTTGCTGTTGTAGATTTAGACCAGTGGTGGATGCGCCTAAGTTATGTAGCGGTATCCAATAGTGCATGCTGGCTGGGCTATCTGCGCTGGAGGCCCAAATAGGGAACAAAGCCTTATGCAGCTGGTGTCTTGTGACACATTCAGCACAATATTATATAATGAAAATAAGTAAATAAATAAATAAATAAATACATTTTTATTTTACTTACCAGGTACAATTATGTCTCCAAAGCCCAATAATGAAAAAGGCATCACACATAATTTTACAGCAGAATACTCCAGCCTAGGTACCCTAATAACTACTGGTAACTGGAAGACAAAAAAGGACAGACACATTTGAAACGTGGAACATCAAGGCTGGCCATAGACAAAGATTTCCTCCCAAAAACAAGTATTCCTTCTCGTGAAGGGGCATTAACAGAAAATCATCTGTAGTGTGGGCAATATCATCAGATTTGAAAAACTCAGGTGTTTAAAGGGGACCTAAACCTTTGGTTTCATTGGCTGTTTGACTGTTCCCCCATGTGGAGTAGGGATCTATAGAAAGTATATGAGATCTATTCTCCGCACGCTGGAACAGCCAAGGAAAGTCAAAGAAACCCAAAGGTGCCACCATGAGAAGCACTGCTGCACCTTTGTGGTTTCAGCAAAGGTTTAGGTCCCTTTTAACAATAATGATGACATCTCAGCAAAAAGCACACAGGCAGTTGTAAAATAATTTGTATGGGAATGTCAATTCCCTGTAGCTTCTGTACTCTATTAATGAGATGGTCCAGCTCATAAAAGCAGATATTCTGGTAATAGATATATATTAGGGAATACCTATTCATGCAATTCCTCATATACAAGTGTAGGTTCACATGAAGTAAAGCTATACATACAGGTGAACAAACACATTATATAGCATTCAGCCAAAGACCTCTCTCTCCTGTCTCCTCCATACACATGCGTCATGAGCAGAGCAGCAATAGTGCTTGCTTAGCTAAGCAATAGGTGTAGCAATATAATGATTAACTGCAGAGTTATAAAGCTCCCCTGACTCACACTACCTGTTCCTGCTATCTATGTGTAGAATCTCCACAACTATTGCTGATTTTCACAAGTGTAGCAGAATTATTTACTTTCCAATTTTGTACATGCCAAAACTTTCAATAAAAACTTAATGTTAAAAAAAAAAAAAAAAAATCAATCTCCAGGGGATTTTTTTTTTATTTTTTGAGACGCAGCTTCACACTGCTCTCCCAGACAGAGATCTACAAATCACAAGCAGGAAACATGGTAGAGCAGTGTGAAGCTGCATCCCATAGGATACACAGAGATTTTCTAGGTCACTGACCTATCACTTGCTGCCCTTATATAGGACAGGGAAAGTGCGGTGTGACTCTGCCTCTACAAAGCAGAAGGCTGCATTAGGGCAACCACATAAGAAGGGAAGAAACCCATACCTGTAACATCAACTAACACAGGTATACACAAATCATACACAAGAGTCTCTACAGTATTCTTTAATAGTAGCCTATACTGCACTATATAGGAAAAAGTGTTCTCATGTATCCTGTTACATAGGGGAATGTGACTGAACCTGAGCAGGTGTGGCATGGAGATAGTAGACAGGACTTACTGTGACCTCTTCTGTACATGGAGTGAAGTGTAATTAAATGGTGGTCATCTAGACAGGAAGACAAGTATCTGCCAGGCATAAGATACTAAAGTCTGCAGAGTTCACTAACGTGAGCACCAAGGACATAGAGAAACTTTAAACAATATAACACGCATTTGCAGAATCAATCTATGTGTATGCAGTCGATGTAGTAGAGGTAAACCTCCAGCTCTGAACTATTAGTAAAACGTAAAAATCTGGTTTTCTAGCAGAGGTCTTGTGGACCATGGAATGAAGTCATTTTCATATATCAATGCACACCCATACGATGGAGACATGAGGTGACCATCAACTGGCCATACACTTGAGACAATGATCAGCGCATTAGGGCTGATCAATCATCCATGGGACCATTCGTATGAATGATTCCACCAGACCACACTGTCTACCTAGTCCTTGAACATAATGGCAAATCATCTGCCATATTCACTGATCATGCCATAAACCAGGCATCCCCAAACTGCGGCCCTCCAGCTGTTGTAAAACTACAACTCCCACCATGCAATGCTGTAGGCTGATAGCTGTAGACCCGGGCATGCTGGGAGTTTTAATTTTGCAACATCTGGAGGGCCGCAGTTTGGGGATGCCTGCCATAAACACTCCATTTCAACAGACAACCACACAAATTTTTCAGCACGGCCAATTACATTTTTGTCAGACAAGAGACTACTATCGGCCATTCCACAACTTTTTTCTTATGTGTATGGCCAGCTTAACCATGTTCAAAACCATGACTGCTCCTCAGGGACAAGATGATTAAAGGGGGTATCCCATGACTAATGTAAAAAATGAAGATCAGACATCATATAGTGCATGATAATCTTTTTCTAACAAAGCTAGAACCAGCCCTGTACCTCACATGGATCCAGAGATCTCCTCATTCATTGCTCTGCTAGATTTATATCAAGCTGGCAGCTCAAGAGGGAGTGTCTTTTCTGCTGCAGCTGAGGAGGCGTGTCCATGCTCTACCTATCACAGCTCAGGAGGCAGTCAAAAGATAAAATTGAGCATGTGCGGCCATCTCAGTGAGCAGGTCAAAGAAATAAGAAAAAAAAAAAAAAACAGCAGGTGGCGCTATACAGACACATTTTATTGAATAACTCAGTAGCTATGCTAAATTTTTAATTATATGCAAATACAAAAGTATTCAGATCCAGGTGCTGGTTTGAAAACTGTTGAATATTTTTCATGGGACAACCCCTTTAATGCACATGTAACGGTCAAACTACTGGAGCGAGCAATATTTGCTAAACTTTTGTAAAAATCCTTTGAACTTATTTATAGTCTGAATGTTGAATCCTCCTGTGGACTGGATTAGGATGCTATGAATACAGACATGGAACATATAATCATAAATGTACAATTAAGATCCTCATTTACATTTCAAAGAAATGGCAACCGAGATATATAGATCATGAAAGCAACAGATCATATGAAAGAACCATGGCATACAAACATGGGATAGACATGGTAAGGATCTCATTCACTGAATGTACAGCAAGATCTTAGAGAGTGTGATAAAAGAATCCAAGTTATCTTAAAGACAGTCCTTACTTTCTCGTAGGTGGCTTGAGAGTCAGCAGGCACCTCCACATAGTTCTCACCATTCTAGGATCAAATCCAAGTCAAAGACATTTAATATCCAAATGGATCAGCCAAACACAGGCCAGATTTGATATATTCAGTGTATCTGTGTCTCTTAAAGAAGAACTCCCGCAAAAATTTTTATTCTTTGACCTGTTAGAAAGGTGCATGATATAATCTGTAGTGATTGTCATTTTCTTATCAGTGACTGTTTCTGTGAGTAAAAACCTCTCTTCTTATTGTAGCTGGGTCATGTGACCAACTCCCTGACCTCCAACTGACCCAGGACAGAAAGCCAGTAACTGCTCTATTCATTCCTATGGGAGCCTCACTTTCAGTCTCATAGGAATACATAGAGAATTAGACTTCCTGTCCACACATAAATCTCTGTGTGAGTTGGTGGGTCTAATTCCTAGTCACATGACACAGATAAGAAACTTCAGGATGATATAAGTCAAAAATTCAGACACTAGTAAGAAAATGACATTCACTACAGATTACATCATGTATATTTCTAGCAGGACATGGAATAAAATTTTTGTCAGGAGTTCTTTTTTAAGCAATCACAGGACTGACCACAGGCCACTTCACATGTCATGTTTTTGGGTTTTTGTGGGTTCCAACCAAATAGTATAGACTGGTATTGGAATTAAAAAAAGGTGAAGATTTCCGGCTACCCATCAAAGGGTTAAATATACGGCTACACGTCCTATCTGAATGTAAAATGATGCCATGCTAAAATTATATCTGGCAGTATGTACTGCTGCAGGAAGTTTATTCACATGGAGGTTTACATCCGCGTGGTATCCATTTCACTCTGCTTGCACATAGATTAACCATGAATTTTGTAGAGGAGATGGGGATTTTTGTATGTTGACTTCTATAAATCTTTTATTTCAGCATGGCTATCTTATAATCATACTGTGCGGTCATGTTAAGTATTATGGATGAGAAACCCCTTGTGAATAATCCCTTACTTGTAAGCGATGTAATGAAATAAGGACTCATTTATACCACTATTTGCCTTGGATGCTCATGACCCAGGCTTTCCAATCACACAGTTTAAATAGTTTTTCTGGGCTCATGGCATTGATGACCTATCCTCAGGAAAGGTCATCAATACCCGCTTGTTGGGGGGCCCCCACGGATCAGCTGTCTCTTGTGGCCCTAGGACTTTGAACGGATCAGGAAGCACAGTTCTGCCAGGTTACTGCAGATCTGCTCTCATTCTAGGATAATTCTATTCTGCAATGTCTGATCCATCTGTTTCCAGAAAAGCATGGTGATAGCCATGTTGGTTGCCATTACAGCAAACAATGAAAATGGTCAGCAAGCCTTCCTAGTATCCTGAACAAGCAGAGGATATATTAATGCTCAGGAGTCTGGGAATTAAGTCAGAACAAAGCTTGTAAGATCTAAGACTGTAGCAACAATTTTCTGAAAAATATATAATATATGGCTCAGGCCCCATTCACACAACTATGGGACCGCTGTGACTGTGTTGACTTCAGTGGGTCCGCGATCTGCTCGGTGCGGTGAAAGACAGGACATGTCCCATCTTTCGCCATTTCTTACGTATCGCGGACCCACTGAAGTTAAAGGGTCCGCACCTTGATGCGAAGTTCACACGGCAGAATGGGCAAGGTGGTCCCACGGTCGTGTGAATGGGGCCTAAAAACGTGATTCTAATGGTAGTTGATCCTCAGCAGTCTTTGCCGAATACTATTTGCTACATAACAAACATCTTCTACAAATATATCCTGAGAACGGGTGTTAAAGGTTAATACAATTTCCATTAGGTATGATTTTCCAACATATGTACTCTGTGTGACCTCTAAAGCAGTGGGGACAGCCTGACTGTCGAACAGCTATAGTCTTTCACTTGGAATCCCTACAGCTACTGATAAACCCTTCCTGTTTGAGCAGTCTATTGTCAGTCTCTTATTGTCTGTAGTCTAGCTGTACTTATAAAGGGGTTTTCTGAGATTCTGATTCTGATATATACTACCCTCAGGATAGGCCATCAATATCAGATTGGTGGGGTCAAAATCCTGGCACCCCGGCCAACCAGCTGTTTGAAGAGTCCGCGGCGCGGCTATGTGATGAATGTGATGTCAATAGTCTAGGAAGAGGCCGTGGTGCTCACTGCTGATTAGTGGGGGCGCCAGGAGTCAGACCCCCACCAATCAGTTATTGAAGACCTATCCTGAGGATAGGCCATCAATATCAGAATCTTGGAAAACCCCTTTAAGCTGCCATATATAGTTCAAGTCTGGTAGCAGAATGGGCATGGAAAATGGCAAGCAAAGATAGGTAGTCTGTAGCACCCAGTCCTGTAGTTCCAAGGTTTGTGGAGGCACACTCTCCTGTCCAATTTAACAGTGGGCATGTAGAGATGCAACTTCAGAAGGGGTGCACAGATAGAAAGGCAACCATCTGATATGACTGTATAATGCACAGGTCCCATTAATTAGTATATTAATCTGCATGATACTTGCTGCACAGCATGCAGCTGCATCTCTCCATACCCAATGTCAGAATCGGCAGAAGAATATGCATGGAGACCCTTTAAAGGGAAGCATTTTATACAAGTTAGACTAAGTGGAACCAATGCCCAATATGCTAACCCAGTGTTGCTCAAAACAGAAGTAGGCTCCAGCTCTGAATGTTAAAGAAGTACTCCCACATTTTTATTCTCTGACCTATTAGAAAGATGCATGATGTAATCTGTAGTTACGGTTATCTTCTTACCAATGCTTGTATTTGTGAGTTATAACCTCCCTTCTGATCATCAGTTGTGTCATGTGACTAACTCTCTGATCTTCAACTGATAGAGGATAGGAAGTCAGTTACTTCTCTATTCATTCCTATGAGACTGACATTGAGGCTCCCATAGGAATACATAGAGAGAAACTGGCTTCCTGTCCACACATAAGATGCTGTGTTATTTGGAGAGGCAGAGTGTTGGTCACATGACACAGCTGAGGATCAGAAGGGAGGTTATAACTCACAAATGCACTCTCTGGTAAGAAAATTACCTTCACTACAGTTTACATTATGTACCTCTCTGACAGATTAGAGAATAAAATATTTTGTGGGAGTGCTTCTTTAATCACTAGATCAAACTAATAAAATAATAGTTATAAATACAATGTACTTCAAACAATTAATTTCTGTGATTAGAGTACATACCTTTTCTGTACTTCCTGACGGTCCAGCTGCCACTTCAATCATGATGCTCTGGCCATTCTAAAAAAAATCCATTAAAAAGAAATAAAATATTAGTCACCTAAATACAAGAATACTGACCAACAACTCTAATGCTTAGCCTCCACATGTCCAATTCCCATAGAAAGCTCCAGGTTTCCAACATTTGTTACTGACATCTTTCCACGCAGAGCATATAGTAACATTGTAACATAGTAACATAGTTTATAAGGCCGAAAAAAGACATCTGTCCATCCAGTTCGGCCTGTTTTCCTACAAGTTGATCCAGAGGAAGGCAAAAAAACCCTGTGAGGTAGAAGCCAGTTTTCCTCACTTTAGGGAAAAAAATTCCTTCCCGACTCCAATCAGGCAATCAGAATAACTCCCTGGATCAATGACCCCTCTCTAGTAACTATAACCTGTAATATTATTACCCTCCAGAAATACATCCAGGCCCCTCTTGAACTCTTTTAGTGAACTTACCATCACCACCTCCTCGGGCAGAGAGTTCCATAGTCTCAGGCAAAGTAAGCTATCGGTTTTCCTGTTTGTACCCTGTCTGTTTTTTTTCTAGCAATTTTCATTTGTGTGTAATAGTCACATTTAATTAAATTGGAGGTCTTTTAACATAATTCAGATATACAGAAATCTTTGGGGCGCAGTTGTCTTAAGATTTCTCTTAGTGCTTTAGCTATATCATAAAGAATTAAAGAGGTTTTGTACAAATACAAATGTGTCTAATAAAGTATCAGCGCACAAAGTGCAAACACGTGAGAGGACCAGACGTGCCTTAAGTGGATCTGTAACTTGTGACAAATATATATAAGATTGCAGCAAATTATTGTCAGATCATTGGTGTATCTGAACCATGAGGTGGTGTAAGGTAGATCAAACCATTATGGGCCACTCACAGGGCATCTATTGCAGGTAGAATTCCGCACACAAAAAACCGCCAAAAGGAATCAACTTTAGATTACAGGGCCTTTACAGGACAGTATTCAAATGCCTGGTCCTGTCAGTCAACATGGGGCCCGCCCTTGGTGCGCTAAACAGTCAATTTACATATTAGAACAAAGTTCTTTTTCTACACAATGCACTATAGGATTGCCCATCACAAACTCTGAATTAACTGACATAATCCATATCCAGTGAGGAGATTATCAGTCCACTGAGCAATGTGTTTGACCACAGAAGTCTATGAAAAGTGAGGGAAGGAGAAAGCAGCTGCAGAGGGACATAGCCAGAGAGACACTCAGTGCTGGATTCACAGCTACACTGCTCAGTACTGCTTTACTATGTCCTCCTTGCTGCTGCAACTTCTGAAGAGCTACAAACGACAGAGTAAAAGAATCTTCTGCTTGTGTGCTGTGTAGGAGACAACACTGCAGATAATCCCCTGCTTTCCTCTCTACAGACATCTACAGGCAACTGTAACCTGATCTCCCATCAAGACAGATTTTTGATGTGAATTAAAGGTGAACAATCAGTTCCAAAGGAAGTGGGTGGGAGAAGAAGTCATTAAGTGGAGTAAGAGGAATTCTTCCGTAATAAGATGCATTACAAAGTTTCTTATATTCACTTGTACTATCGATTTATGGAAACTTGTTTATAATCGGATGTACACTTTAACACTTTCTAGATATATTGTTTTTTGTTTTTTTTTTTCACATACCTTTGTGATGAATGGGGTTATAAAGACAAAAAATACATCATACAAAAGCAAGAGACCTAGGAGAATGACACACGCCTGTAATAAGATAAAGTAGCATAAGTTGACATGGAACAAAAAAAATATAATCAATATTTAGAATATATAAAAGTAGAAACATATAAGTGAATCCATATAAACACAGTTGGTGAGATTTATTAATGCAATAATAACTAATTGCGATAAGCCTCCCTATTTTTTTGGCATGACTTACTGATAATACCCCAGGGAGAAGCCACAGGATGAAATGCTGGTAGGGGTCCGAGATGGAGGCTTGTACCCATTTGCCAATTTTTTTCTGTTATCAGTTCCAGTTACCAGATAACTGCTTTGTAATCATTCCCTTTGTGGTATGGCTTTTAAATGATTTTCTAGGTTTTTATATTGAGACCAGTGTAATATACATACATATACATAGGCATTATTTTCAATTGTTTATACACTGCATTTTTATGATGTATAATTAGAGATTCTATGGTTCTATGGTTCAAGCCTCCTCCTCTGCTACGAGAACACTCTGTTATAATGTAGAGCTGCTGTGGAAAGAATAAAATAGATTTCAGGTACATTTCTTACCTTAAAATTTGGCATTCTTAAAGTTTTAATAAAGTTAAGGCAGAATGCAATCCCGAGAATATCTTGAAGTATCCAAATCCACCTAAAAACAAAACCAAACAAACAATAAAAGGAATTTTATCATGCAGCATTAAATGTAACAAGCATATCAAATCTGGAGCACACAGTATCTATGCACACTACGTGTCCGCTTACATGCTTGCACTTACAGGCTTATCTCCAGCACTTACAGGCTATTAATAGGACAGTGAAAAATGTGTCACGTGCATATAAGAATATTGTTCAGTTCGTATCATCACACACAGTACCTGTCTTCATTCCGAAATACTGCCCAAGTCACGGACACCGCTACACAAAAGGCAGCCAGGAAGACTAGTCGCACTTCTGCACTTTTACTAAAGCATGAAACTCTGTGGAAGGTAAATAACAATATAAAATTAGTACATGTTATGTGACGTGATGCCTGGATTAAAAAAAAATTAAACACATTCCCATCACATACCTGCATCTTCCATATGGGATGTACTGGATCAATGCAGAGAGACAGTTGAACATACTCAAGGCAGATGCCAAGCAAAAGACGCAAATGATAACATACACTGGAAACAAGAGAACCGTCAGTTAATTCATACATAGGACACAGACTATAAAGTGTGGTAAGCATCTGTTAAAATGTAAACGAATGTGCCAGACAAAAAGTTTCACCTCTTATGATGACAACCGCAACTTGATAGTGTTATAGTCTGTAACATAATACTTAAAGTGGCACTGAACTTTCAGTAATCATTCGATACGTCATAGGGGCATATTAAAAGTTGAGACCGGTGGGGGTCTCTAAAACGAGGGGAGAGAAGTGCTCTCTCTGCTCGCTGCTGGACAGGAAGCGAGAAGGACTCGCTAGAAAGTCTATGAGCTCATCTCAGCTCATCTCTCAGCAAGGAGGCGCACTAAGCGAGTGCTTCTCTTCCATCGTTCTACAGATCGGTAGGGGTCCGATCGCTGAGATCTCTATGACATATCCGAAGTTTACTGAAAGTACAGGGATACTTTAAAGAGGACCTTTCACCACTCATGACAGGCCTGTTTTAATAACTTCTTGCATCCCCCATGCAATAACATGGAGTATCTATTCTTATAACTCTATGTTGTGCCATTCCTTTATTATTCCTGCTATAAGTTATAAATGAATTGCTAGCAGTCTGCAGTAAGGGTACATAGAGTGGGAGGGTGTACCTGCACAGTCTGAACATGGCAGCACTGATTGGATAGAGAGATACTGTGCAGGGACACACCCCCAACTGGTTACCTCCCCTCTGTACCCTTACTGCAGACTGCTAGAAATTCATTCATAACTTCTAGTAGAAATAATATAGGAATGGCACAACATACAGACATAAGAATAGATGTTCCAGAATTGTTATTACATGGGAAATGCATGACGCTATTAAAACAGGCATGTCAGGAGAGGTGACAGGTCCTCTTAAAAGGGGATTTCCTATTTATCAAATGTGTGATTTGTGGTGGTTTAATCACTGGAACCCTTGTGATCACCAGAATGGAGGCTGCTGTGTCCCCTGTACACCACAGGGTGAAGGGGAATAGGGAGAGGTCCAAACAGACATCCTCCATAATAATCTTTGGCAAATATAATAACAACCAAGCTCACTCATTCAGCTACTTCCATAAATCTAAACTTGAGAGTGCCAGAAGGCCTTGCCATGAAGTCTTGAATGCATTAGTGTTATGACAACAGCAAGGGACCATAACTTTTTTTTTAACTATCGAGACCCCTGTTTGAATTTAAGCTGGAAAACATCTACATGGAGTTTATATGTTCTGTTTGATCTTTTAATGTACAAACAGATTTCCTCCTGGCAAGGAGTAACCATCGGCATTGGTGTGCGGCTACAATGATGTTTTGATGTAGTAGTGTAACGAATATACATTTCAGTTTTAATACCTGGCGACAGTAGCTCAGAAGAATGTAATAATATATTTCACTTGGTGATCCATTGTTTCATTCTGGAGAAAAAGTACTTTTAATCCATATGACAATGAGCAGTTAAGTGCACTGGGGGCGGACCCAAGCCACTCTACACACTTGCTCCACCTCCTTCCTCTGCCAGTACCTCCTACTCCTTCTTGATTGAAATACCAAGCAAGATGACTTTGCACGAACCTGGCCATGTCAATCAATCAGTCAGAAGAGAGAAGAGCTGGCAGAGGAAGCAGGCGGAAAAACGGTGCACAGAATAGCTTGGGCCCACCCTCAGTGCACTTACTAGCTCATTTGCATATGGTTAATAAGTACTTTTTCTCCAGAATGAAGTGATGGATCACTAAGTGAAAGGTAGCACTACATTCAGCTGAGCTAGCACTACAGGGTATTGTGCCTGGCTCAAACAGTGAGTCCCCTGGGGACAGGTACTGTTTAAGTCACAAGACCGTGGGACGACTGTGGCCATGTTGCAGACTGCAAACCATGGGCATTGGCAGTGAACACCCTGCATCTTTACTTCAATGGGTCCGCAATCCGCAAGCTGTAGCGAAAGCTAGGACAGGCGTGGAGGCACGGACCCGGAAGCACACAGAAGAGCTTCTGTGTATTTCCGGGTCCGTGCCTCCACCTCGCAGAAGACAGGACATGTCCTATCTTTCACCGCATCTTGCAGATCGTGGGCGGAAGACAATGGGTCTGTTCCACAATGCAGGGTGCACACAGCCGATGAACGGGTTTTGCAGATCCACGGTTTGTGGTCCGCAACACGGCCGTCTCACACACAAACAGAAAGAACACGAGAACATACCGAATGCTACTTACCCAACCACTTATAGAAGAAGTAGAGAAGAAGTAACATGACACAGCATATGACAACAAACAGGATAACGGTAAAAGGAGTGAACGTCACATTGTCATCTTTCTTCTTTCCGCCTTCATTTTCCCCTGTATTCTGCGAGGGTCGTAAGTCTTCCCTGCAATAAGAAGTTGATATTTATAATTATATTTCTGTCTAGATTGTAAAGTCATCTGTAATAAGTTTCCCTGGATGTGGCTTCAGTCATCTGCCTAAGTTATGCATCCCCTTTTAATATGGAAATAAAATGTTCATGTCTTATGTTACCAGCTCTTCAAAATCTAGTTAAACTGGTTTGCATGAATAAAGACACAATCGAAAAATACTCCTTGTTCCGCTTTTTTTTTCCATCTCACAGTCCGTACATTAACGTCGACCAAACCTTTGTGCATGCATTTACAGTTCAGCCAAGCATGCATGTTTATTTCAATCTAGAGATAGGGATAAGTCTCTGCCAGAAGTTATCCTTTAGGAGAACCAAGGATCAGGCATGTTACAGTACAACATGTCCGTTCTGTTCTTTACTTCAAAGCAGACATCACGTGACAATTGGACACCTCTGTACACACAAGACTGCTGTGGGATTAACCAACATATATCTAAATTCTGCATGGATTTCCAGTCACACAATATGCACATTACTGTAGCAGTCAGAAAATCAGGAAAGGAGAGAAAAATAAAACAAGATGGTCGTACATTTCTTCATTAACACTGGTGCAGCTCAATAGATTGTAAGCAAAGAACATGGATATTTGATGTGCCTAATGGAGCCAGTCATGGTCCGCTGACAGTATAATAGCAATGGGGCCTAGCAAAGTGTCCCACACCAGTGCCATTATAGTAAAGGTCTATTAGCAGTGATTGGTATATTGCTTCTGTGGTCTATGAAGTCATCTAGAGATATAGAGGGATATTTATAAAGTGCAGTGTTTTACACACTGGTTTTAATCTATCCCCAATGGCATTAGATGTGGCACGCTCTTAATAATTATGGTGCATTTGTGCAGGTCCATGTGCCAGAACCGAAATCTACGCCAGCGAGAGATCTCATGTAGATTTCAGGTATAATCTACCGCGTTTCCTGGTGCAGATAATAAATGCGCTGAGCTGGCTATACTCGGCCTCACACAGCTCACTTCCCACCCCACTCCCCCTTTAAAAGGCAGAGCGTGCGCCAGACATTGCGAATTTTAGGATGGCAGTTTTCTGTTGTTGCTAAATCACCCCCATATAGAATAGACAGTGATGTCCATGTTAGTGTTTCTGGAAGTATTATACACGTACATGGTTGGCTAAAAAAGTTCTGGTTACATGTACAGCCGCCTGGTTGTATAGGTAGATAATGCTTATATGGAGGTTTATATCAACGTATTTTTTGCTGTATGCCAGTGTGTGACGTTATATGAAGTCGCAATGGCCGTATGACGTGCGAGTATACTAGCTGCATGCTGAACATATGGTGGCCTGCAAAGCTATGTAGAAATACTATGGGTCTCCAGTCTTTTGTAAGGCCATAGAGATATACTGGACATATAGTGGTGTTACAAGCTATAATGTGATACTCTGGACCTACAGTAAGGCCATACTATTGCACTATTATTGAAGAGCTTCCACTTCTAAAAGGAGAGATTCCATTACAGACGTGTAGAAAGGTACTGTTGTTTATGTAGGGCCATAACAAATAGGTGTAGATAAGCCTTACTTACGTTTTCCAAAGGTGAAAGTACAGTTTCACTACAGAGAATGACAGAGGCAGTAATATATATTCTAGAGATAAGACTATAGGTTCCTCTCTTCATTTACGACATGACATAGTAAAAGACAGAATCATTTTTCGGCACACTTACAGCTCTGATACTCCACTCCAGTAGCCACCGAGTGCCACGGTGAACACAGAGATAAGGAATATGACCAGCATGCTGTAATCAAACAATGGAGGTGCTGGGGAATACATTGTCACATTAATATTCCTTCCAACATCCTAAGAAGGTAGAGAGAAAAAAAACTTTATCGATTAGAACATTGTGGTTTCAATTTTCAATAAATGCCTACATATAGAGATCTTAAAGGGGTACTCTGGATAGGTCATCAATATCAGATAAGTGGGCGTCCAGCTGCTGAAAACAATTGATCATTGGGGATGCTGGGTGCTGGATCCCCACTGATCGGATATTATAGCTGGAATATCCTTTAGATTAAGACAGAACTCCTACAGAGGCCTTACCTGGTCCCCATCACTGGGTTTGGTGGCTGCTGCTCCCAGGCCAGTTCTTCCTCTCCCTTCAGTGCTGAAAGCAACATCCATCGATGGGGATACATGTGACTGCTGCAGCCAATCAGCGACCTGCTCTCCTTGTGACAAGACAATTGGTCATGACGGAAGGAGAGCAGGTAACCTCTGATTGACTGCAGACGCCATGAGTCCTTCCATCGCGCTCTGTTGTTTCAGCGCTGCAGGGAGAGGAACAGCCGGTTAAGGAGCAACAGACACCGAACCCAGCGGGGGAACAGGCAAGTATAATCAGTCGGCCACTCTGGGAGGTCTGTATTAGTCTTGATAACCCCTTTAAAACCTGATCAAGTTCTTTTATGCTATTTAATACTGTGGACCACAACAGGACACACAGATTACTTGACATTTCACTTTATCAGTAAGAGGATCGGGACAAGACAGTACAAGCTATCCAGAGCGAAGACAAGACGTACAAGGAAAAACACGACTAACTGAAAGTGAAGTGCGCATACCCTGTCAGATCAATGGCCAAAAAATAGATTAAAACGGGGGTAAAGGGAGGAAATGGGTAAAGGCAGCAATGTACAATGAAATTTGGTACAGACATCTCAGCTCAAGAGCATACTAGATTCTAGTAAAGATGTAAATTGTAGCCTATGGTACCAGGGGCGGACTGGCCACAGACCCTACAGCCAAATTTCCCAGTACAAGTGACACATACCTGCGCCATGTCAACGATATCTCCATATTTCACATAAGCAATAGGTATTGTAAGGCTTTCATATCCACTCCTGTTGTCTGTTGGACGAGGCTGTAATAAACAAAAAAAGTAGACAAATTACACAATTATCGTCCATTTTCACAGTACAAACGTAAGGTAATGGTTTTCATTTATCTAATGACACAAAAACGTCTAAGGAGTTCCGTGAAAAATAATATAAAATACATGTAGTTTAGCTCAGAAATGTAATAGTTATTTGCAGTTAAATAGGGTCATTGCTAAAACTGCAAAACTGGCCTGGTAAAGAAGGGGGTAAACACTCCGGTATTGAAGTGGTTAATATTAGTTGTAAAATGCTACCATTAGGCGGTGTATAGCACTGTAATCACATTACTTTGCGTACACTGCTTCTAGCTGGTCACTGTATGGTGGCGTTTGCTTTGATTTGAGTGAGATTACTGTAAGGCCTCTTTCACATTAGTGGATTCAGTCTTTCCCTGCGGCAGCACGGATCCGGCAGCACCCTTCACCTGCCGGATCTGTGCTGCCGCAGGGACATGTGTGGGGCCGGAACGGCGCTCCGGCCCCACACATGTCACACAGTACATACACACAGACACACACACACAGACATATTGTCACGCTATGGTGTGGGAGGGAAACACCACACCGAGCACACACCGAAACCACACACCACATAACCGGGAAAGGCAAGAGGAAGGGAAGACCTCGATAACATATTAGGTGGCCACAAGGACTGGGCAGATGGAATCCCAGGAAAGGTGCAAAGCTCCAGCAACAAAGGAGGCTGGAGCACAACTAACCCACCAGGCTAGCAACAACTGAATAAAAGCACCTAGTGACCACACCCAGGTCAATATGTTAACCCCATGAGAACAAGACAGGGAAGGAGGAAAGTATACAAGGAGAAGGATACATACCGACAACCAAAACTACACGTTGCTCCTGGCAACCAGCATACACGGCAAACAACCGCAGCCAGTACGCCAGGGCACAAACGCGAGAAACCAGAAACACGTGTCACGATAACCACACGGTACGTGACACACATACATACTTACATGCTCCCGGCAGGTCTCCACAGCACAGTACTGGCAGGACGGCGCGCACATAGGACAATTCCCCACAGCGCCCTCTGCTGGGCGCCGGGTGGAATTGTCCTATGTGTGCGCTGTCCTGCTCCTCCTGCGCTATGGTGACCTGCCAGGAGCATGTAAGTATGTATGTGTATTTGTATGTGTATATGTATGTACGTATGTGTGCACGTGACGGATCCGTCATGAACTCCACTGAAAGTCAATGGAGGACGGATCCGTTCACCATTGTATCACACCAAATGGATCCGTCCCCATTGACTTTCATTGGGGGTCATTCCGGATCCGTCTTGGTGCGGATGCCTGGACCGGAGAGCAAACCGCAGCATGCTGCGGTTTGCTCTCCGGTCTGAAGACGGAACGGAACGCTTCTAAGAGCATTCCGTTGTCTTCAGTTCAGTTTTGCCCCCATTGACAATGAATGGGGACAAAACTGAAGCGTTTTATTCCGGTATTGAGCCCCTATGACGGAACTCAATACCGGAATTGTAAAATGCTAGTGTGAAAGTAGCCTAAGAAAGGTATATTATTTTTGCGGTATATGGTGATAGCAGTGCTATAAAGCATAGTTAGGTAACATATGTAACACTTTTCGGAACATATAGTCAGGCACTGATTGGCATGGTTATTTGTACACCGTAAGACATCACACCATATTAAGTGAAAGGGCATCATCTAAGGTGCTGCATAGGCATCAATGCTATGGTTTTAGCTACTATTTCAAAATTCCCACCCCATGTTCTCCTCTTTATGTTGACTTGCTGTACAGATATGGAAGGTAAACGTCAGACGTCAAAATTTGATACCCTATTTTAGTTTTTGTGGCATGGCACCTGCTGTTTTGTAGCATGGTGCCAAGTGATTTGTAGTATGGTGCCAGCTGATTTGTGGCATTGACCCAACTGTCTTATGGCAGTGCTTTGTTAGGTACAGTAACAGCTGTCACCTTTTCCGCTTCCTCACAGGCATTAAAGGGGTTGTCAGGTTTTTACTGTTCCCATGTCTGTATTTATAGAACAAGAAATGACACAGTTCTCTAAAGTTTTGCTCAGATAGCTTTCTTATACTGATGCCTTGGCCCCTGTCCGCACAGTATAATGGTATAGCCCACAGATTGGTCCTGTGTAATGCATCCGTGGGCTAACTGAATAGGATAAAAGTATAAGAGCCGCCCCTGAGTGATATGATGAGATGGTGACGTGCATAGTAATGCTACGCAATCTTTATAATAAACTACTATTCACCTGTTAGATACCTGCACGAAAAACCAGGGTCACATGACTGACACCAAGTTTAGTCCATTCAGTTGGATGCAATATTATGGACTAATCTTTGGATTATACCATTTTTTTTTCTAGACAGGGTCCTATAAGTAAGGTATGGGAGCAGAATATTAAAGTTAGGGTATGTATAATAATAAACTATATGTCTTCTTATTAAGTAAATACAACAGAAAACTGACACTACTTTCAACCAAGTGCAGTAAAAAAAAAATACTGAATCTGTGTAATCTGAACTAATCCACAAGGCTTTTAACAACCCAGTGGAATTTCTCTTTAAAACCATAAAGCTCAGCATTATAATCCAGACACCTACCAGACCTTCCTTACTCGCCACAAGTAACATTTTTGCATTGCGGCTCTGAGCGATCACAGCTTTGTCCAAAATCGAGCAATTGCCCACCATCACCACCACAGCTTTATCCTTCAGACTCATGATGGGTACTTCCGACTCGCTGCACAGCCAGATAGACGTTAGATTTTCCAGCTTGTAGTAATACTAGAAGAAAAAATGTAATTCGTTTTCAAAACTTATTTTCTTATTAAAAAAGGAATCCTACAGTGCTATTAGAACAAGGTAGAGATGAGCGAATCGATTCTATCAATTCAGAAATCATCCCTAATTTTTTAAAAAATTTGGATTCTAATGACACGAATTTCTTGTGTGATTCATTTTGGGCAAATCGAGAGAAAGACAGAAAAAATTTAATAAAGCATATCTTACATCTACTGTAAAGGTTATTTGCATATCTGGGTTTGTTGGAAAGATATTCAAATTTCCTTTCCTGAGAAAAAGGAAAAGAAAGTTGAGGTTTTCTAATGCCACCAGAATTTGCATATACACTTTCCCAGAAACCAAGAGAAGTGTTGCCTAGCCTACAATACACCTCACATATAAGATGCGGTCACCAAAATAGAAATAGTACCCACCCAGAAGCCCCCCCTCCCCCAAGGCCTCTCAGTTTAAAAAAAATAAAACATGTCCGCATAAAAAAATTAAAACATGTCCTATATATTTACAATGGGGCGCCCGGCCATGTGTTCCGAACGTTGCGGAACACACGCTGGGCGGCACCCGTAGTATTGCGTGTCCGCATTTTTGCGACGGTCGTGTGAATGGGTCCTTATTGTAGTCATCGTTAGATGCCGGTTAAAAAGATCAAAAGTGAATTTTGGATGGTTATGCTACACTGGCTGGTGACAGACGCATTTGCTTTCTTTCTTTTTTTCCTTTTTTTGACATGTCTAACTACATCTATCTGTGTTGGCCTATGTGTGTCTGAAAAAAAATGCATACGGTTGAGAGCATGAATTCTAAAAACAAGTGATTTTCTCATAATTTGTTTCAGACAGACACAAAGGCATGAAGATGAACTTTCATGTGGCAAGTAAAGAAGATACAGCTAGCAAACATGTGAAAAACACACACAATGCAGCCTTCTTTCCAAGTGGAAAAGAAAGCTGATTGTCTCTAGCTGATGTAGCATAGCTAAACCAAATCAATGCTTAACCTTTTAAACAGGCCTCCAAGCATAACTAGAATAATAGCTAAGCAACCTGCAAATAGCTCTTTCCAAGAGATTTCCCTTTATCAGACGAGGGCAGAGCGGTGCCTTTTTTTAACCTAATTTTTTACCAATTTTCGGAGTCACTGGAGCATATTTGATCCATGTAGATTTGGGTCCAAATGTAATTTTTTGAAAAATTCATTGAATCAGATCCAAAACGAATTTCAAATGGTCATGTGACATAAGAGTAGCATGGCTGGAAGAACCAGCCGCGGAGCAGTAGAGACCGAACTGTGGGCAGGGACCAGGTAAGTATGATCACAGTGGATCGGCTTCTGTGAAGTCTGATATAATGTTGGATAACCCCTTTAAGGGGCCGATCACAGCGCAGTGCTGAATAATTTGGAGAGGTGGTTTAAAGCCGTGAACATGCCAAGAAGGGACATTTCCCTTCTTGGCAATGTCATGGTCACTCCGTGATCTTCAGAGCTGAAAAGAATGGGAGTCAGAAACAATGCAGCCGCTGGACGCATCGTGTCCACACCTAAATTCTGCCAGAAAAAAATGATATGGCCCCTAAATCTTGTTGTAGTTTTTCCCAACTAAACAATGAATACAGCTCAGAAGGAATAGTTACTATTTATCAAACTGGTGTAAAGTAGAACCCGCTTAGTTGCCCATAGCAACCAGATTCCTCCTTTCATTTTCCAAAGGAGCTTTCAAAAATGAAAGGTGGAATCCGATTGGTTGCTATAGGCAACTTAGCCAGTTCTACTTTACACGTTTCACCCCCTATGTGAGCATGGTAATATAGAAGACATTGGGGCAGATTTATTAATACTGTCTAACAGTAAGGCAGTATAAACTTACACATGCAGTCTTAAACTGTGCCAGATGATATATCTGGCCCACCTTTCGACTGTCTAGTGTAACTTTCCACCACCAATTTGTTGGTTTAGTTTTACAACAAAAATGTGACAAAATTCTGGCATTTTTAAGCCATCCCCCTTTCCACCAAGTCACGCTCCTTTTTGGACATGGTATAAAAAAATGTCAAAGTCTAAAACTCTTGATAAATGCAGCACAGAGCATGTTCACCAGGTTTTTTTTTCGCACAAGTTGACCAAAATAAAAACAAAATAAAACTGTCAAACGTTACATACTAAATCTGTCCCGTTATCTCACTGCAGCAATTTCTCAGGAAAGACATGAATATATCTAGTGCAGTAAACTCACAGCATTGGTGTAAGATGTCGGGATTGTCGTCCATGAAGAATTGTATGTGATGCAATAATCTTTTGCAGAATTCGATCCCCTGTCAACTGCATGTAAAATACCTTGAGTTGCACGTATCTGTAAAATAAATACAGCTTTGTATGAGACCGTATCAAGCAAATACACAGCAGGCTTCCCTAACGTTCTCACTTTATTTGACAAAGGAAAGGCAAATTCTGCGACTTACCTTGAAATATTTTCTCAACAAAGCAAATAGGGGGAGACGCAAAGGAAAATATCTTCCATTCTATATGCAAAAACTGACACAAGGAGAACCTGTCACCACATATTTCCTATGAAATAAACATTGTCTTCAGGTGTAGCGCACTCTACTCTCAACGTGCAACCGTATGGTGCCGCGATTGGACACCATAGAGTCCCCTCTAGAAGCTTATTAGAGAGGGAACGTCTCTATGTTACCTGTAGTGAAAATGCACAATATGCACCATAAACCTGATTCATACAACTGTAAACCTGTAACAAGAGGCCTAACCTTTGAAATAGGTTTGTTCACTCAGACATTATCGTCTAGGTCTAGGACAGTGAAAGTTATTGCGAAGGGGTTAATATCTGTATGTCTGGTGGTCTAAGGCATTAAAGGGGTTGGCCACCTTTTAGAGGATCTGCAAGGGAAACATACTTACCTGCTCCCCAACCTCAGCTGCTTCACTGGGGTCGCCTGCTGTCAACATCTGCTTTGACACCGCTGCAGCCAATCACTGGATGCATCACATGACCAAATTACATGACGCAAGGGGAGCAGGTCCCTGCTGCAGACAGCGATTTGGCTGCAGTGGTGTCAAAGCAAATGTTGGCAGCAGGGGACACGAGCGAGGCAGTTGAGGGCAGGGAGCAGGTAAGTATGCTTCCTTTTTCAGGTTTCTTCAGGAGGGGAGGGGTTGCCAAAAGCCACCAAAAAGTCGCCAACCCATTTGAGGCTAGTTTCACACTAGCGGCACGGAACAGCCTGCCGGATCCGTGCTGCTACTAGTGCAAGTGTGCGGCCGGAACTACGCTTCGTCCCCATTCACAATAATGGGGTTGGGCCAGAGTTTCAGCCACAGGACGGCAAACATGCCGAGAGGCGGCCAGAATAAAACTGGTTAGTGGACAGGCTAGTGTGAAAGTAACCTTAAAGGGAACCTGTCATCTCCGAAACACCCCCTGAACTAGAGTAAGCGTTGTATAGTGTAAGTGATGCTGAATCCAAATATGTAATTTTTATCTTCATACTCACTTCCATTCTGACGCTGTGCTCTGACAAACCTGCAGTAAAATGCACTCACTGGACTCCAGTGCTCACTCACATAATGGAGAGGACTCAAAGAAGAGTCCAGTGAGTGCATTTTACTGCAGGTTTGTGGGAGCACAGCGTCAGAATGGAAGTGAGTATGAAGATAAAACTTACATATTCGGATTCAGCATCACTTACACTATACATTTCTTACTCTAGTTCAGGGGGTGTTTCGGAGATGACAGGTTCCCTTTAAAGGTGTTCACTTCAGTATCCGCCCCCTAGTGATCTACAGCTAATAAAGAATTAATGTCAATATTTCTGGCGCTCTAGAACAGTGATGAAGTTAAAGGGAACCTGTCATCTCCGAAACACCCCCTGAACTAGAGTAAGCGGTGTATAGTGTAAGTGATGCGGAGTCCGGTTATGTAATTTTATCTTCATGCTCAGTTGCATTCTGACGCTGTGCTCCGACAAACCAGCAGTAAAATGCACTCAGTGGACTCCAGTGCTCACTCACATAATGGAGAGGACTCAAAGAAGAGTCCACTGAGTGCATTTTACTGCAGGTTTGTGGGAGCACAGCGTCAGAATGGAAGTGAGTATGAAGATAAAACTTACATATTCGGATTCAGCACCACTTACACTATACATCTCTTACTCTAGTTCAGGGGGTGTTTCGGTGATGACAGGTTCCCTTTAACTGCAGTATCTATGGTGGTCTTTTGCAGTGAGGGGGTTAAAGACAGCCACCTTTACAAATAAATATGCTTTACTCAGGGGTATTTATCCCTGAATTCTGGCTTCAAAGAGTCAGAAAATAGGGCTTTGTGACTTTTTGGACTTTTACGCCACTCAAGCCAGTTTTCAAAAGTGGGTGGGAAAGTGAGTGTGGTTACCTGTCGAGCTGAGACAGATTTTTCAGCAGATTATCAACATATTGTCGCAATTTTATTACAATAAAAGGGGTGGTGTAGAACGTCGTGGAGTAACATCTCGATACAGAACTGTTAGACACCTGCATAGCTGACCTTAAAAATTCCCCTCATGGTAAATCTCCCTCAGTTTTAAAACTAGCTGGGCATGGGAAGAAGCGTCCACTTGGGTTGGTATGACTGGCATATTGGTCACCATACACAAATCAATATTTTATGCTGCCCATAGTTCATGTGACATAAAACTGATAACAGGTTACCTTTAGAGATGAGCGAGCATGCTTGAGTGCCATTTTTGCGTACACATTTTAAAATTCGTAGGCTATTCATACGCATATTTTAATCTATACGCAAATGCGTACGAATAGCGTACAAATTCAATTTGTACACTATTCGTACGCATTTGCGTATAGATTAAAATATGCGTATGAATAGCGTATGAATTTTAAAATGGGTAGTTCAAATACGCAAAAATGGCACAGCATGCTCGCTCATCTCTAGTTACCTTTAATGTAAGTATCACGGGTGGTCTAGAGCAGTAAAAGAGATTGGTTACAGTACATCTGGTGGTTTAGGGCAGTGATGGGGTTCATGTATAAATCCCTGGTGGTCTACGTAATTGAAACTGTTCATTTTAAGATTCAATAGTTTAAAAGTTGGAGGGTTAAATGGGTATTCTGGTAATAAGTTATCCTGTATCCAATTCCTGTACTCCAGCATTCATTTCAGGATATGGAGCCTCCCGTTTTCATGACTGGTGGTGGTCCTTATCCCCTATCCATTCTTACAACCACAATATCCCTTTAATGCTGAATACCTGAGGTCTAGTGGCCTGTCTAGCTCCAGTTTTGTTCTAGACCTAACAGGACATTGAACACATTCTAGAGTAGTGCCTAGAATGTATGGGCTTCTAGGATAATTCAGCCCTGCCCTCAAACAGTCTTCAAAACCCACGTCCACCACCACGCCAACCTTAAAGGGTTTTTTCAAGACTTTACAACTGATGACCTATCCTCAGCACACACAAGACACCACACCACACTTTCAAAAGGTGGAAGCAGACTTTTCCTGAGTGTGTGTACCTGAGCATCATGGCTATGCTGCTGCACATCTTATTAGCATGTCCAACAGCTGTTCATACACAACTGTCCGCCGATAATGGAAATATGACTATTAAATGGGTTTTCTGAGATTTTCATACTGATGACCTGTCCTCAGGATAGGTCATCAGCATGGGTCCAACACTCAGTACCCCCTCCGATCAGCTGTTTGAAAAAGCAGCGGAGCTCCTGTGAGCGCCATGGCCTTCTCGCTGCTTTTCCTAGGCCGAGTGATGACACATTCATGGCCTAAGTGCAGCTCAACCCCAATCAACCCCTATGCAAAGTACAGCAACTGCCTGGGGAGCACAAAGAAGGCCGTAGCGCTCACAGGAGAGCCAGTGCCGTCTCAAAAAGTTGATTGGTGGGGATCCCAGGTGTCGGACCCCCACCGAACACATACTGATGACCTAGGATAGGTCATCAGTATAAAAATCCTGAAAAACCCTTTTATTAACTAAAATGGAAAAAAAAAAAACGTGCAGCCTGGGAAACACCGCTTGTGTGCTGCATTTCCCAGCCTGACTCACTGCATCAGTCATTTACAATGCTGTGACTTCCTATCTGACCGCGGGTCTATTATACTGTACTCACATGATGATGCAGCCAACACACCGGTCATATTTCCCGGACCAGAACATGGTTGTGTGCATGTGGACTAAATCTGACGCTGTTGCCCAGCAGGACCTGAACATTTCTTGCCTAATAAAATGGCATAAAATTCACTGAGAAGGCAGCATAACTACTGGATTGTAAAGGGAGGTAATGTCCAGGAATACTTGTCTCCTGATGCCTGACTTGTTAATTCTGACACTGCGTTAATTAATGCTGCCATCCTTCCTTTGGTTTGCTGTTAAGCCTCTTAGGTGTAATACAGATGGTAGACTGGTGTACTAGTAATAACCGGTGGAGATTATCCTGAGGATCCGCTACGATACCTCTCTAATCACTACCAGGTAGCGCACTTGGGGGTCTTGGGCTGTAAGAAAAATTGTAATTTTTGACGTGTGCACAAGGGTGCAATCTTTCGGCTGGGGTCATCAATATTAAAAGCCAGGAGATCCCCTTTAAGACAATGGCTGACCCATTTAACACCCTTGAAACATGATCAAGGATGGACATCAGCCTAACCAGAGACACCCATCTATGGGGTATAAGCCACTTTAACATCCAGGGATGGCAAATTTGTTTTCCCTTGATTACTCCAAAGCAGGAATGCTCAACCTGCGGCCCTCCAGCTGTTGCAAAACTACAACTTCCAGTATGCCTTAATAGCTGTAGGCAGTGCAGGCATGCTGGGAATTGTAGTTTTGCAACAACTGTAGAGCTGCTGGTTGGGCAACCCTGCTCTAAAGGTGTCTTCACACACGGCAGATTTTATTGAAGACATTTCTGAGACTGAAAAGGGGCCTGAAGAAGTCCACGTGCACGCCGCCAAAACAGCCCCATTCAAATGAATGGAATAAATTTTCAGTTCCAAAAATTCTGGCAACAGAATCTGCCATGTGTGAAGGTCCCACTCCTGGTTTTGGCTAACGAAAAATTATGAAGAATTAAGACCAAATACTGACCATGTGAAAGAGGCCTTACTGAAAATTTTTGTTAGTGAGGCCCACTGCACATAAGCCTATTCAGTGTGTGAAATACTCTCCATGTGACAGCAGTATTTCACGGACTGAAGCTGCTCCTGTGACACAAACTCACAGCATTATAATGATTTATAACGCTGTGTGTTCCTGCACCTCCTCAGCTGTACTGATGGCATTATGCAAGTACAATCCACTACAGCTGAGGTTGTGTAGGAACACACAGCTTCATAAGTCATTATAATGATGTGAGTTCCTGTCTCAGAAGCAGCATTCAGTCCGGGAAATACTGCTGTCACGCAGAGCGTATTTCACACACTGAATACCCGCGCATGAAACTGGACTTAGCATGTTTTAGTTGTATAATGCGTGTTAACTTGGGGAGCCATGCCTGGTTCTTGGACTTATCTACAGCCTTGGGGGCCATAAACAAAACACCAATTAGTTTTCTAGTACTAGAAGTCAGTCCTGGAAGAACAACTCCTGACAACTCCGCCACGTAAACCCGGATGAAACATCACACATCCTCAGGGACCAGGCATAAATCTGCTACTACCCAGGCCATTCACACGTTACAGTTTTGCGCTTCATTTGTCAGTATACACTGGTTTATTACATTATTTCATTACTACTCATAATACAGTCATTTTCAGCAGTGTATTCCTCTGTGCTGTACATTAGTTCCTCGGGGACCACAATCTAATTTTCTCATAATGTTCTTTATCAGCCGCTTTCTACTGTGGAAGGTTTTTGCAGGCATTTTTCAGCACTTTTTGCTCTAAAAAGTCCAGCTGCAGATGTTCGCTGAAGGTTTATGTGAAATATGAAACGCAAAACACACAAGGATTTTTTTTAATATTTTGCTATCGTGTTTGTTCATTAGGTACGCTTCTGACTACTTTTCAAAGACGCAGCATGCTGTAGCTCTTGACGTTCGTTTTCCACTCAGTTTCACAACACCTTCCCTACAGGGGAAAATGGCTAGAAGAAAGCGCTGGTCGGCACATTGTTTGCAAAAAAACAAAAAAAACAAAAAACAAAATTGGTCCTAATAGGTCAGGCAGAGACATGCAGCATTATCTAGACACGGAGCAGGTCCATAATGGGTAATCATGCTCCCACATGGAGTTTTCCCACACTGGACACACTGACCTGAAATTAGCCTAAGGGCTCATGCTCAAGAACATATTTTCTTTCAGTGTCCTTACAACCACAAAAAAAGGGGGTCAGTCAGCACATCCAATGTGCAGGTGCACGCTGCCATGTCTAGATACACAAAGGAAAAAAACACAATGCAACAGCACTCTGCAAACCAAATAAAGTACAATAATGCCATAGAAAACATTCTGGTGCTAAATGCTACACTTATTTTGCAAAATTGAGATTCTTGGCAAATCATTTTGTACAAAATTATTTGGGCCAGTCTGCCAAACGTCAAGGCGATCTCTGTAAGACGGAAACCTAACACTAAATACTACCTGTTATGTGCCATAACTGCCACCATAAAATTCAGGGAGTGCAGGTTCCACGTGCATGCTGGGTCCACTCTGTCTTTGTCATTTTTGGTGCCTTAAACCTTTCATGGGTCCAGACTTTGCAAACAATGTAGCGCGTCATGGAGGGCATGTGGGACTAAGGTCAGAGGACTTACTAGTTTCGCAGGGCGCCGCTCCGTTCGCCCGCTGTCCCCCTTTAAAGTTCCGGCGTGCGCTATGCAAATGCATAGCATCGGTACAGAGAGGAGGAGACGCCAGGGATTCTCAATGGGCGTCTCCTTCTCCCTGGCTGTAGCACTGTCCAATCGCAGTGGAGAGTGTCACAGCCAGGGAGAAAGGTTTCATTTGCACAGCGCGCGCCGGAACTTTACAGGGGGACAGCGGGCGAACGGAGCGGCGCCCTGCAAAACTAGTAAGTCCTCTGACCCTAGTCCCACATGCCCTCCATAACGGGCTACATTGTTCGCAAAGTCTGGACCCATGAAAGGTCCTCTTTAAGGCCCCTTTCACAGGAGCGGGAGACTCGGAAATCTCCCGCAACGTGTGCTGTGTACTGACCTCCCGGCACTGAATGGGGTTACATAGCATTATACTGATTTATGATGCTATGTAACCCTTACAGTTCTGGAATGTGTTGGATAACATTGTCCACATTATCCAACACATTCCAGAACTGTAAGGGTTACATAGCATCATAAATCAGTATAATGCTATGTAAGCCCCGTTCAGTGCCGGGAGGTCAGAACACAGCACACGATGCGAGAGACGTCCGAGTCTCCCGCTCGTGTGAAAGGGGCCTAAAGGCCTCCATTAATTCCATGGAATGCAGATACCAACATGCATGCTGAGCCTACTCTATACCTCTCCTGGTGCCTCACGGCTTCCAATGCATATACTAAGAGCAGGCCACAGCTTTATACTTACACTGATTAAAATCAGCCTAGGGGGCAGACAGGCTGGTCAGGAGTGCAAGACTGGCTGGAGTAGTCACACCTCCAGTATCAGTACAACTGCAAAAAAGGGGGTCAGTCAGCACATCCTAATGTGCAGCATGCATGGGGAACCAACACTCCCTGAATTTTATGGCAACCATTATGGCACATAACAGGTAGGAATTAGTGTTAGGTTCCCGTCTTAAAGAGATCGCCTTGACATTTGGCAGACAGTCCCAAATAATTTTGTACAAAATGTATTTGCCAAGAATCTCAATTTTGCTAAATAAGTGTAGCACTGGCACCAGAATGTTTTATATGACTATGGCATTATTGTACGTTATTTGGTTTGCAGAGTGCTGCTGCATTGTGTTTTTTTCCTTTCAGTGTCCTTTACGGTTTGTTTTGCAAAAAAACAGAAGTTACTCCATGTGCATTCCGTTTCCGTATGTCCGTTCCACATTACGGACAAGGATAGAACTGTTCTATCAGGGCCCAGCTGCTCCGTTGCTCAAAATACGGAATGAACACGGACGTCATCCGTATTTTTTGCAGACCGCAAAATACATACGGTCTAGTGCATGAGCACTAAAGCTACATTTACAGAAACGCGATGGCCGTGCCCGAGTTGTGGACCAAATAGCACGAAGCTGCAAAACATGGGCACTGGATGTGTTAACTCTGCTGCGGTGCAGTCTCATTGACTTCAATAGATCCGCGATCTGCAAGATGCACCGAAAGTTAGGACATGTGCTGTCCTTTGCGGCGGGGAGGCACAGACCTGGAAGAACATGAAAAGGCTTCGCACACGGCGGAGCAGAACAAGATATGCTCTATGACTCCCGGCAGCCTGTTCTGCTACGCTGTTCACATAGCTTCCATTTGGCGGGATTTACATGTATAAATTACAAGTTTTACTGTATATCAATCTGCTCAGCTCCTCCTGCTCTATAACACCCTGCCTGCAGATTACACTGCATTTTCTGGTGACAGGTTCCCTTTAAGTTCTCCACAAAATATAGACACCAATCAAAAAAAAATGTTTTAAAACACTGCTTGTGGTTGGCAGCATTTTCTCTGTCCACAGGGAATAAATATATTACAATATATTGTAATAAAGATATTACAGCATTTCTTAGTGTAGTAAATAGCTCCACAGATTTGCTCAAGCAAAGTAACATATTGTCAACCCCTGTGAGATACGTATCCAAAATTCCAGCACCGCAGTGTCCCATAAAAACATGAATTTACTGAAGCATATTTAAAGGGGGTCTCCGACACTGGGACCTCTTTTCATATCTGCAGTCTGGATGCCCTGGTTCCAGCACCGAGATCCCTTCTCCCTTGTTTCCGTCCTCACTGGGCCAGAAGTGTGACATGTCATCCATGCACATGTCACCACTGCCAGCCAATCAGTGGTAAAGTGCCACTGCTGAGACCACTGATTGGCATGACATACATGTAGATAGCATGTCACACTTCTGGAGCAGGGAGCTCGGAGCACCAGTGACAGGAGAAACATTTTTTTAAAGCCCAGCACCCTGCCTCCACATATGATGTCGGAGAACCCCTTTAAAAAGTCATACAGAAGATAAAATTGACAGTGCTCCCTCAAGATAAGTGGCCTCAGGATACAATATTTCCAGCATACAGTGGTCTTTTCTGACCCATCGTAAGTTGAAACCAGACTCAACGTACAATGTCTCAGACTCAGATCCAACCAATCAAGGTCACTTCTCTGGTAAAATAGCTGGATTAGTTACTAGTTATCAGCTAGTCCTGACTGTTATATGTAAGGACTTCTTTTATCTGTCTTAGTTATCTGCTTATTTTTCTTAAATCTTCATTTTCTCTTATCTTGGATGACATTTTGGGGCTTTAGAACCAATTACTCAACTTACAATGGTTTCAACATACAATGGTCATCCTGGAACCAATTAATATTGTATCTTGTGGGACCACTGTATTTGCTGGATGCCATTTTAAATATGCTTTCATAAAGTCCATTTTTATCGGATGCCTTGGTGTTGGAGGTTTTTTGAACATTTATCTCAGTGTTGAGTAAAAGGCAGAGGCTGGTCACCTGCTCATATACCCCTGCCAGTACCGGGGGGCACCCGTCCCGCTACACCCCAGAGAGGCCGCAAGGGGCAAGAACAGCTGACTATGGGGGGGGGGGGGGGGTCAGAGAAACTAAACCTGCGGAAATTGGGGATCTTCATTCTAATGGGTCAGCAGGTTAAGAAAACCATGTTAATTGATGTGAATAAATCATCAGCGATATGACAATGTATAAATCCCATCATCTTCACGTAATCCATCATCCAGTAGATGAGGAAACGCCATACCGGTCACAGCCTCGTTAGGCCGGAGGTGACACTAGCCTGACTGGTTCTCACTCCTTACAAGGAATTTCTCTCTACTTCTCATAGGCAGACGTTCAGAATTACAGGTACTATGGATGTAATCACTGTCCATATGGACAGATCTTTCTGTGGAACTACAAGTCCCAGCACAGCTCTCATAACTGGTTAGACACGTAGACAGTGACATCCCATTCTCTACCTATCCTTATACCCCCAGTTCTGCAGGTAGTCACAGCCCCTCCCCCAGCATATGTACAGTGTCGGTCCCATTACCTGTGGTACGTGCAGCAGTAGCAGGAGGCCCAGCAGACCAGACAGCTTCATTTCGGCTGTCATTTAGGACAGTCAGCCAAACAAGCGGCCGGGCCGGGGTTTCATGTGTCAGAATGGCTGCTCTCCGGGATCTTCACTTCCTGTCGGCCGATGACTCCCTGTAAGCAGAAGGAGAGGCCTGCTGCTTCCCGATCCCCCTCACCACACCGCTCTGCCCGGGGCAAGGAGAGCGCACTGACTGGAGGTGTCTGATCAATCCCCGGATACTCCTACTAGCGTCTACCTAGCAACAAGTGACGCTTCGCGGTGGACGCTGGAGCTGTTTTTCCCCTTTTCAGGCGCATGCGCAAATCTCTCACATGATATCCCCCTGTTTTTGTACTTTCGGTCATGTGTGTTAATTTACACGTTGTGCCAAGTTTCATTTTGCTCTGCGATATTATTATATTAGGCCCTAACCAGTTCTAATGAGCAATTATCTGCTCACTTGACCATGGTCGCATAGATCAGCTGGTTTTGTTAACCACAGACAATTGTATAAATAAAAGATTTACAGTATGTAGATAGTATCCATAGACTATATAATTGGGAAAACCTAATTCTATGGGCTCATGCACATGACCGTATGTATTTTGCAGTCAGCAAAAAAAAAAAAAAAGGAGGGCATCCATGTGCATTCTGTATTTTGTGGAATGGAACAGCTGGCCCCTAATAGAACAGTCCTATCCTTGTCCGTAATGTAGACAAAATTATGACATGTTCTATTCTTTTGCAGAACGGACATACGGAAATGGAATGCACATGGAGTAACTTCCGTTTTTTTTTTTTTTTTTTGCAGACCCATTGAAATGAATGGTTTCATATACGGTCCCAAAAAAAAAAAAAAAAAAACACGGAACAGACAAGGAAAGAAAATACATTTGTGTGCATGAGCCCTAAAGGGCATGCCTTTAAGGCTTCGTTCACATTTTCATTATAGGAGCAGAAGAACAGAAAAAAAACGGAAGTGCCGGATTCAGCAACTAAACCCTAGTTCACACACCAGTTATTTTCATCAGTTATTGTGAGCCGAAACCAGGAACGTTAAAAACACAGAACAGGAGGAAATCTTTCTATTAGGACGCATGCACATGAATGTATTTTTGATCTGCATCCGATCCGCGTTTTTTGCAGATTGGATGCGTACCCAATCATCTCAATGGGGCCGCAAAATATGCACCCATGTACTGTCCAAATCCATATGTCTGATCTGTGCCCCCCCCAAAAAAAAAAAAAAAAAAAAAAAAATGTGTACATTGTCTGTTTTGTGCACAAGGAAAGGGCATTTCTGCAGGGGGAAAAAAAAGCAAAAAAAAAACACGGCAGCATGCACTCAGCTGGTATCCGTGTTTTGCGGATCTGCCATTTGTGGACCACAACAATGGACACAAACGTATGCAGGAGTCCTTGGATACCTTATCTATGAGTAGGCTTTAGCAGCGCTATATAAGTGAGTAAAATAAACAAGGTTGCAGATTAAGGGCTCGTGCACACGTACGTATTTTCTTTCCGTGTCTGTTCAGGTTTTTTTGCGGAACCATTCATATAAGTGGGTCCGCAAAAAACCAAACAAACTGAAGTTACTCCGTGTGCCTTCTGTTTACGTACGGCCGTTCCGCAAAGGAATAGAACGTGCTATTATTGTCCGCATTACAGAGAAGGATAGTACTGTTCTATTAGGGGACAGCTGTTCCGTTCCGCAAAAGACGGAATTTACACGGACGTCATCCACATTGTTTGCGATTCCGTGTTTTATGGACTGCAAAATACATACGATTGTGCTCTGCAAACCATGTAAGTGGTCAAATAAGGTGAAAGGGGCCCGGCAGGCACCACTCCTTTCAGTACAATTATGGCTCGAATTCTACTTGTCACAATCAACTACCTTATGTGTCACCCCCTATTCCTCAGATTGTAAGCTCTTGCGAGCAGGGCCCTCACTCCCAGTGTTTCAGTTGTAAATTAGCCAGTCATTTTTGTATTGTACAAGAACCCTATGATTTTGTAAAGCGCTGCGGAATATGGTGGCGCTATATAAATTTTATTATTATCACCTTATCAATATTAGATCGTTGGCGTCTGACACCCATTCATCAACTGTTCAGAAGTAGCTCCATTGCCAAAACTACATAGCTCCCCAACAATTCCCTCATACACATACACCTTCGGCTCGGCCAAACTTGTATTCAATGGGGAGAGTGGAGAAAGCCGCTGTCAAACACTTCTGGTGGCGGCTTATCTCCTGGGAGAACGAAAGGATCAGGCGAAAATATTCATTTCACTCGATCCTTGTCTTCCCCGACACCCTCTGTCATGGGAGAGTTGGGAGCTCCCAACACACTTTAGACTGCCGCTGAACCTGCCATTCTCTGCAGACAATACACTAATGTGTACTGGGGCCTTAAAGGGGTATTCTCATTTTAGACAATAGGGGCATATCGCTACGATATGCCCCCATTGTCTTAACCCCTGGCAAAAATTATGGAATCACCAGTCTCTGAGGATGTTCCTTCAGTTTAATTTTGTTGAAAAAAAACAGATCACAGACATGACAAAAAACTAAAGGCATTTCAAATGGCAACTTTCTGGCTTTAAGAAATACTAAAAGAAATCAAGAAAAATAATTGTGGTAGCCAGTAACAGTTACATTTTTAGAACAAGCACAGGGAATAAATTATGGAATCACTCAATTCTGAGGAAAAAATTATGGAATCATGAAAAACAAACAAAATAACACTCTAACACATCACTAGTACTTTGTTGCACCACCTCTGGCTTTTATAACTGCTTGCAGTCTCTGAGGCATTGACTTAATGAGTGACAAACAGTACTCTTCATCAATCTGGCTCCAGCTTTTCTGATTGCCGTTGCCAGATCAGCTTTGCAGGTTGGAGCCTGGTCATGGACCATTTTCTTTAACTTCCACCACAGATTTTCAATTGGATTGAGATCCGGACTGTTTGCAGGCCATGACATTAACCTTATGTGTCTTTCTTCAAGGAATGTTTTCACAGTTTTTGTTCTATGGCAAGATGCATTATCATCTTGAAAAATGATTTCATCATCCCCAAACATCCTTTCGATAGATGGGATAAGAAAAGTGTCCAAAATGTCAATGTAAACCTGTGCATTTATTGAAGATGTAATGACAGCCATCTCCCCAGTGCTTTTACCTGACATGCAGCCCCATATCATCAATGACTGTGGAAATTTGCATGTCTTCTTCAGACAGTCGTCTGCATAAATCTCTTTCGAACGGCACCAAACAAAAGTTCCAGCATCATCACCTTGCCCAATGCAGATTGGAGATTCATCACTGAATATGACTTTCATCCAGTCATCCACGACTGCCTTTCCTTAGCCCATTGTAACCTTGTTTTTTTCTGTTCAAGTGTTAGTGATGGCTTTCTTTTAGCTTTTCTGTATGTAAATCCCATTTCCTTTGGCGGTTTCTAACAGTTCGGTCACAGACGTTGACTCCAGTTTCCTCCCATTTGTTCCTCATTTGTTTTGTTGTACATTTTCTGTTTTCAAGGCATATTGCTTTAAGTTTTCTGTCTTGACGCTTTGATGTCTTCCTTGGTCTACCAGTATGCTTGCCTTTAACCACCTTCTCATGTTGTTTGTACTTGGTCCAGGTTGTAGACACAGCTGACTGTGAACAACCAACATCTTGTGCAACACTGCGTGATGATTTACCCTCTTTAAGGAGTTTGATAACCATCTCCTTATTTTCAATTGACATCTATGGTGTTGGAACCATGATTCATGTCAGTCCACAGCAACAGCTCTCCAAGGTGTGATCACTCCTTTTTACCTGGATACTAACGAGCAGATTTAATCTGATGCAGGTGTTATTGTTTGTAATGAAAATTTGCAGGGTGATTCTATATTTTTTTCCTCAGAATTGAGTGATTCCATAATTTATTCCCTGTGCTTGTTCTAAAAATGTAACTGTTACTGGCTACCACAATTATTTTTCTTGATTTCTTTTAGTATTTCTTAAAGCCAGAAAGTTGCCATTTGAAATGCTTTTAGTTTTTTGTCTGTGATCTGTTTTTTTTCTACAAAATTAAACAACTGAAGGAACATCCTCAGAGACTGGCGATTCCATAAAAATAGCTTGGCTATTTTCGGAAGCCCATAGAAATGAATGGAGGGCGCCTACGCAGTGCGCCCTCATTCAGTTCGGGGGCTCCGTTCTGGATATAGGTGCGTGTCCGAGCGGTGGGACCTGCACCTATAAGACAATGGGGGCATATCCTAGTGATATGCCCCCATTGTCTAAAATGAGAATAACCCTTTAAGGACTTGTCTCATCCCAAGAAAACAACACAGCAGGCACACACACACACACACAGATAGATAGATAGATAGATAGATAGATAGATAGATAGATAGATAGATATATATCTCTATCTGATCGGGTCCCCGTGGTGCGGTGACTGAAACCTGATGGATAAGAAGTCAGCCCGATGCTTTGCAGAGGCATCTACGGAAGCCTAGGAGATTCATCCCCAGGCTAGGTCTCCTAGGCAACCGGTTAGTGTATTACACTGAGTAATACACTAACAGGCAATGCATGGTCCTAAAATGGAAAATCTGCCAAAAAGGCTCCATTTTCCTTTAATTCTTGTAGAACACCTAAAGGGTTAAAGGGGTTCTCCAGGAATTTAGAAAATGAAAATACTTAAATATTACTGTATTATAAATATATTCCCAAATACCTTCCATTAGTTCTAATGGCTCATTTTGTCTGTGGAGAAATCATTAGGAGAAACAAAATGGCCGCCGTCCCATTAGTACACACAAAACCTGTCCTAATCATACAGCAGGACAAGTTACTTCACAACACTGAGCTAAAGAGCGCCTCATCCTCCTCTCTGCTTGCCAGGGATTATGATCCTGAATACAACTGATAAGATCTTCAGCTGAATGTCTGTAGGAATGGAGTTCATGGGGAGACATCAAGTACAGAAAGGACAGACTATAGCTCAGTGTGAAGTAACGTCCTCCTTTGTGATTAGGACAGGTTTTAGGTGTACTAATAGGAAGGCGGCCATTTTATTTAGTTGATGATTGTTCCTTAGAAAAAAAAAACGAGCCGTTATATATAATGAAAGGTATTTGGGAATATATTTATAATAAAGTAATATTTAAGTGTTTTAATTTTCTTGATTCCCGGAGAACCCCTTTAACAACGTTTGTAAAACCAGTTTTGAATAACTTGGGGGGTGCAGTTTCTACAATGGGGGTCATTTATGAGGAGTTTTCACTATGTAAGCCTCACAAAGTGACTTCAGAACTGAACTGGTCCTTAAAAAGAGAGTTTTGGAAATGTTCTTAAAAATGTTAAGATTTGCTTCTAAAATTCTAAGCCTAACGTCCTAAAAAAATAAAATGACATTAACAAAATGATGCCAACATAAAGTAGGGGAATGCTCACATACACTGGATGTTTTCATCCCTGCACGGGGAGAAGCAGCAGCAGTGCGGGGACCAGGAGCGCCACAGGGAGCGGGGACCCAGGTAAGTATATTCAGTGTGGGGTACCCGGCGTATTGGGGAGCTTTTTATAGGATTGGATAACCCCTTTAAGCAAGGCATGGCTTGCTTTTATATGTAGTCACTTACCTGAGGTTTCGTGTTGACCGATTGTGTTTGCACAACTGGATCTGTTACTTAAAAGGTTTTGTTATCACCAAAAATTTCCATTTTCTACTCATTGCATAAAGTTATCAGCAAGACATCGGGACTACAATGAATACATCCTTCTGAATACTTGTATAACCTGTTACAAAGATCACCGTGCTTCCTGAATGGTTTTAAACTGCGTAGATCCCATGTACATGAATAGCTAAAACACAACAGACTAAATTAATAAAATACTTTTTATTTTCCATTAATTGCATTAGCAGTCAATGTAGACTCTCGATTAATGCACACACAGTGTACATACAAATACATTAAAGCTTTAAGGGATTCAACAAAATCAAGTGAAAGGCATGCTACAGACTATAAAACCTGGTATAGAGAAGCGCAGGAACAACATCTAAGAACACACTGTTTAAATTCACTCTTTACCCTAGAGATTTGTGTGAACAGTTTCCTGTAGAAAAATAAAATTGTGTAAAAGAAAAGATATAAAGGAAAAATTGTGAATTACTTTACATGGTGAAGGCACAACTCCCTTCTGACATGAACACGTCCTATGGATTAGTTTGACCCATCATGTCTCTCTAATACCATGTTATGGTCAAAAAAAAAATCCAGGCCACTAATCCACCAGAAAGGTCCTGACTTCACTGCTGTGCACAGGAGAATAATGACAGCACATATGGAGAAAGCCAGTAGTAATACTAAGCAAACAAATGTATATATTAAAGGGGTGTGAAGTGACTTAATATTGCTGACCTATCAGCCGATCTGATATTAATGACCTATCCTGAAGATAGGCCAGCAACATCAAGCCACTGCAAACCCCTTTCAGAAAAAAAAAAAAAATCTTTCAAAATGATTGATTTACTCACCTATGAAAGAGTGTCTTTCTAGATTATATACACATAATAATGTGACATATACAGTAAGAACATCAAAGGTTCACAACAAAAACAGGGACAGGAGAGAAGATATGGCAGCATAGCATTACATGAAGGATAGATGGCAAGTGCCATGCATTTATAAGCTCATATGCCTCCCAGGAATTATTATTTTTATCATTATTATTATTAGGGAATCTGTCAACTCCAAAACACCCCCAAAGTAGAGTAAGTGGTGTGTATTGTAAGTGGTGAGGAGTCAGATTATGTCATTTTTATTTTCATACTTGCTTGTATTATGATGCGCTGTTCCAATGAACCAACAGTAAAATGCATTGGCAGGACTCCTGAGCTCAGAAACATAAGGGACAGGAGTCCTCTCAATGCATTTTTCTGCTGGTTTGTCGGAGCGCAGTGTTGGAAAAATGAGTATGAAGATACAAAATTGGACTCGGGGTTACTTACACTATACACAGCTTACTTTAGATTGGGGGATTTGTTGCACAGACATATTCTCTTTAAAGCCTCATTCACACGTCAGTGTTTCACGTACGTGTGCTGTACACGTCCCCATTCATTTTAATGTGTGTATTCAGACATCAGTGTTTTAGCACGGTCCATGGGTCAGTGTTTTTAGCAGGGATGCATGCTCCATTTTGTCCATGTTCACGGATCCATCACGTCTATTATAGTCTATGGGTCCGTGAAAACCATGAATGCAATACGGATGTTATCCGTGTTTCACGGATCATTAAGAGATACTTCGAAAATTATTTTTCAGCTGTTCAGTGTCAGTGGAACACGGATGCAACACAGACAGCAAAAAAAACGGACACACGGACCTAACACGGATGCCTCACTGATCACCTGCTCAGGGATTTGAGCACGGACAGGGACGTGCGAATGATGCTTAATAGAGTCAGAATGGCTTAAAAAAGGCAGCTCTCATTCCAACATTTTCTGCCTCCCCCACCAGTCTCTACGTTTTGCTCCCTCTGGAAAAGTAAATGGGAAATCAGTGCTGAGAGGAACCGGGAAGTATGGGCCAACAGGGATATTGGAAAGCATCAGGATGGGAGCTGTGTGGGATCAGTGAGGGGAGTATTCTTTATTTTTAATAAGCCATTCTAACCATTTTGTAAAAAAAATACTATATATATTTGCAGTAGTATGTTGCTCAATCAGAAGCCAAAATGATTTCCAAGACGACTTGATGACTTTCATCTCGTTCACTTATTCTTGAGGTGAGTTTTCAGTGAGGAATCTCTGTGCAATGTGCAAAACACTCTTCCGGACAAGTCTGCTCTGAAATATATCATATTACATCATAAATAACTGACTGTAGACTATGCAGAGAGCATGTTATAGAGCAGGAGGAGCTGAGCAGATTGATGTATAGTTTTATGGGAAAAGATCCTGTAAAACTTGTACATTTATATCTTTGCTTTTTCTAAGTCACGAACACTTGCACTGTGTACTAAGAGTTGTCCATGGGGGTGGTCTTAGGCCTCATGCACACAACCGTATGAAAAAACGTATCTGCAGAAAATACAGATGACATACGTGTGCATTCCGTATTTTGCGGAACGGAACAGCTGGACCCTAATAGAACAGTACTATCCTTGTCTGTAATGCGGACAATAATAGGGCAGGTTCTATTTTTTTGTGGAATGGAAATACGGACATACGGAACAGAATGTAACAGAATGCACACGGAGTACCTTCCGTTTTTTTTTGCGGACCCATTGAAATGAATGGTTCCGCATACGGTCTGCAAAAAAGACGGAACAGACATGGAAAGAAAATACGTTCGTGTGCATGAGCCCTTAAAGTGGATATCCGACACTAACAAATGCTCCCCCATATGCCGGGCCCCTCACACCGATTCTACTTACCTGGCTCCCTGCATCGCTGTGTTTGACGGATAACCACTTTAAAGGAGTTGTCCCATCTCCTTTGGGGGTCATAACGGTAGGATATGTCCCCAATGTCTGAAAGGTGCAGGTCTCACACTTATCATTAGAAGGGAGCAAGCAAAGTGTTGGAGAGTGCAAGTCCTATTCCTTTGTGAATCCTCAGCAGCTTGCAGTAAAGGTACAGATTGGCGTTACCACTTGGAGATGGGTCCCTGTACAGTCTGACACCAGCAGCAATGACTGGACAGTCTGACACATCCAATAGTAATAACACCCAGCAGTACCTTTTTTACCTTTTTTTTTTTTTTACTGCAGACTGGTGGCAATTTATCTGTAAACTTCGAGAGGGAATAATAAAGGAATGACACAACATAGAGACATAAAAATAGATGCTCCAGAATTGTTATTACATGGGGAATGCTTGTAGTTACTAAAACTAACATGTCAGGAGAGGTGACAGGTCCACTTTAAACCAGTAAATTCTGCAGTCAAAGTTGTCCATAAAGCAGAGATATAGATAGATAGATATATATAGATATAGATATATATATATCTATTACAGTATACGACACTCTACTCCCACAAAATGCATTGATGCAGTTCTTATAGAGGGCAATATGATCATGCATACAGCTAATTGATGTCATTTTAAAAGAGAAATGATACGTATAAATAAATAAACATTGAGGATTTTTTGTGTGTGTGAATTGCCTAAAGGGGACCATCAGACTTTCAGGACCTCACCAGCCAGACTGAGGGGGCTGGAGTGCCACTATTACAGTAGCAACAGAAAATATCTTGCTACCTGAGGGTATGGCCACATGGTCATCTCTTGCCCCTGCTGCTTCACACTTTCATCTTCATGCCATAATCCGCCAGACTTTTATATTTATGTCAATGCTGTCTTGCTGCTCTTGTCTCGGAATAAATGTAAGAATCTTCTCAAGAAGAAGTCATCTCAAGAAGTTTTGTTTTGCTGCGGCCAATTTCCAACACACAGTCCTTCACAGAATACTGCCAGCAGCACAAAATACATTCCCAGAAAACTTCCCCTGGCCGGCTGTGAGGAGGGTGGCCCCCTGGGCATCGGCCCAACGGGAAATTTCCCTGTAAGGTCTATGGTCAATCCGTCCCTGCTCAGAGTTGTTGGATTCACCTGTGATTTCAATTTTCTTACATTTCGGGTGATTTGGAATCCGGCCCTCAATTGCTGACTTTGGTTACTGACTTTGGTGTCCGCTGACCATTGATAATTTTATTCTCAACAAATTACACAATTTATATCAGTAAATATTTTTAGCTTTAACCTTTCCTTCACTGAGATCCAATGTGTGTTGCCTTAATTTATTTTATCAGTGTATTTTTACAAGTTATTACTGAAACAGTAGTATACGTAGTATAACAAGTGAGGATTGTGTACAATCCAGAGTTTGCTATGAATAAATCAATTTCAAATATAATATACAGTAATACGTGCTATACTTACAAAGGCTAGAGTGCCACATCTGATATCTCTGGAGTATAACCACCTTTTGATTTCATCTGATCCTGAAATGATCCAGCCTAAAAGAAAACAACAATCTGATCATCATACACTATAGAACAGTAGTCAAAGTATTCTTAAAGGGGTTGTCTGGATAACATTTGAAAGCCCAGCCTTGGTACTGGAATGGGCAGCAGGGCTTCCAAAAGTTGTGTTTGTTTTTAAGCAGTTTGTCAGCGCTCACAAACCACAGAGGCCAGTGAATAACTGTAGAGGTCACGTGACCAGGGGCGGATTGGGAATTAAAAGTGGCCCTGGAAAAAAATAAATAAAAGTGGCCCCAAATTGTGGGCAGGCCCAGATTGAGAGAAGGTGAGGTCAACATGAGTAGGCAGGGCCAGAAATACCATAGAGGGAGCAGTATATCATGCTGCAATTTTTTATTTGGCTCAGTGCAGCACAATATACTGCTCCAGAAGAGCCCAAAACCTTTCTAGAAGCTGCCTCTCTGTGGTGCCCAGTGCCAACTGCCATGTCCTGTCCTCCTCCTCCACTTGTCTTTAAGATATCGAGAATGGGGATGAAGAGTTAAAACACAGGCAACAGCAGAGAGCCAGCCCCACCATCAGTATTCTGACTGGTCTTTCAGCGTTACCATACATACAGGGGAGTGCAGCGCCACATACCTCTCACATCCAGTGACATCTCCTCTGGTGTAGACATTCTTTTTCCTTTATCTTCTCCGTTAGAACCAGACAACACATGATGACATCTTCTAGCCATGTTCCATCTCTGCAGAGTTTTACACAGACATTTTAGGTTCCTCACTTTTCTATCATTATCCTCCTGACCCTGGTGGCCTAACATTGTCATCCTGCTGCTAACCCAATACTGAGCCTGCTGTGCCCCAATGCCCCCCCAAAAAAACATACCGTAAAAACAATAATGCCCCCTATTGTACCGCCAGTGACAATAATGCCAACCCCCAGCAACAAAAAAGTGCCGCCTATAATTCCCCCAGTAATAATAATAATGCCCCAAGTAATACCAATGTCCCCACAATGCCCCCAGTATTATTATGTATTGTATTGTGTCCCCCGTAAAAAATAATGCCCCATATTGTGCCTCCAGTAATAATGATGCCCCACAGTGCCCTGAGTAATAATAATGCCCCTAGTAATAATGTCCTCCCCTTGCCCTCCAGTAATGCCCCCCACCCCAGTAATATTCCTATAGTGGCCATAGTAATGCCCCCACCCCCAGTAATGTCAATATAGAGCCCCCAGTAATGCCCCCTGGCCCCAGTAATGTCCTTATAGCTCCCCCAGTAATACCCCCCCCCCCGCACCAGTAATGTCACTATAAAGCCCCCAGTAATGCCCCCTGCTTCCAGGTATGTCACTATAGAGCCTCCAGTAATTTCCCCTCTGCTCCCAGTAATGTTACTAGAGAGTCCCCAGTAATTCCATTCTGCCCCCAGTAATGTACAGTGGACACCTTAATGTGCCCTGTCCCCTTATTGTCAATGGCTGGCAAAAAAAAAAAAAAAAAAACTTACCTTAGTGTGCAGACCTGCAGCAGCAGCCTCTTCTGGCCTGTGTCCTGGAGCAGGAGGGGTAGGGATGATGACACAGTGTCAGTCGCGCTGACACTGGGAGAAGCCACAGGTCCTTTCACATCTGAAGAGTAGTGACCTCTCTCCTGCTGTCGGGTGTCAAAGGACCTGACAGCAGGAGGTACAGGGGCAGGCACATCATCAGAGGCAGGGGCCGCACAATAGGGCATGATAATAAGATCACAGGAGGGCCAGCGGCAGCTGCCACCCTCTATACAATATATATTGCAACACACAATACAATACACATTGTGGCCACCAGCAGCCCTGCTGCGATCTCATTATCATGACATTGGTATGATAATGAGATCACAGCAGGGCTGCTGGTGGCCGCAATGTGTATTGTAGTGAGGGCAGCGGCTGATGCCGGCCCACAGTATACTTTAGGCAATCGGCCCACCGGCCAAAAAATGGGACGTCATAACTTCTGGATTGCCAAGAACCAGAAACAGCAGTCATGGTCTCTCACTTGAAAGGAACATATTTATTAAAAAAAGAAAAAAAACACAAAAGGACACCAACGCTGGAGACTGACGTTGTCGGCGCAGGTGCAGTGAAGGATCAGGTGACATTTGCACAGGGATAATGTCATCCTGTTTAATAGTGAAAGATGTGGTGACAGAAACTCTTTAAAGGGGTTGTCTCACGTCAGCAAAAGGCATTTATCACGTAGAGAGTTAATACAAGGCACTTATTACTGTATTGTTATTATCCAAATTGTTTCCTTTCATTCATTTTCCATAATTTCTTTAATTCTAGTTTAGTGTCCAAAAGACTTTCATAAAATCATCATTTTGGTAGCAATTACAGAGAACGCCAAGTCTTCCCCTCTTCTTGATGACGTGGGGCATTTCAGGAAGCAACGCCACCTTCATCATTATTAAGGGGACGTGGTCTCCCAAAAGTCACATGTGATGAGGAAGTTCTGAAAACTTAGCATTCTTCGTGAATGCTACTGAAATGATGACATTGAGCTTCTTGCTGCTGCCTGCCTCTGTGTGAAGAGGTAGTCTTTGCATGTAGCTGTCCTTTGGGCCTCAAGAATGAATTTTACTGGCGGGCCCTAGGCACCCCAGTCCAATACTGCAGATGTTTGTTGCAGAGCAAGTATTATGCTATTGAGTTCTAACAAATCATAAAATGTAGCCCAATTTTAAAAAGGAATGACAAGAAAAAAATGACTGTACTGTTTCCCACACTTGTCTCCCAAAATACTCAATTTATTATACAATACCATGAAATAATCAATTTGCAATAACTAATGCAATTTATTTATCCATCACACAAACTGTGACTGCAAATGTTGTGACTGCAAATGCCCTTGCATTTACTACATTCCTATATATTACTTACCATCGCAAACCCTGCATTGGACTCTCCTGATCCTACATGAGCAGTATGTACGAAATTCATTGGCTCTCCAATCATGCTTCTATCAATCCGCCTGCGCCTCTGGAAACATCAAACAAGACATATGGACACAGGCATCATCATTTGTTGACACTGGAATAAACTTTACCACCCACCACCCATTCACTTTTCAAAAATATTTTCCATGTTCAGCACAATACAGTACAACAATCAGGTGTACAAAAAGATCCCCAAACTCTCCGTGTCCAAAGACCCCATAACTACTTTGCAGCAAAAAAGTGATAACTGATCAAAGAGCAGACGTGGTATTAGCACATTCTTAGAGGTCAATAATGATAAATATGCAGCTGATAAATAATATAAAAAGTACTTTAGGGCTTACAAGGTGCTCCAGTCAACCTACTTAAAAGTACAAAGAAGATAGCTTCAGCATTTCTGAAGAGATACGCCAACTACCCTAGAAGAAGGGTATATATACACATTATACAGAAACCCCAAAGCATCTAGCCATGAAGCCCAAATATTATTAAACTTCTGCATAGCATTCATTTTTCATATATTCCTTTCTCCAGCCGAATAACTCCATTATGCTCCATTCACACGTCCTGTTTTTCTTTCCTGATTCGATCCTGATCCATTCATTTCAATGGATCCTGAAAAAAAAATCAGGATCAAATCAGGAAAGAAAAACAGGACGTGTGAATGGAGCCTTAAAGGAGTTATCCAACCCCTTCATATGCCCAGGCCCCTCACATTGATTATACTTAACCTGCTCCCCGACACTCGTTTTGCTCGACAGGGACGAGCCTCCCTAGTATAGCGGGTGACGCTAGGGAGGCTCATCCCATTCACAGTCTGCTAATGGCTCCTCCCCTCCTCCAACACCGGATGTTTTCATCCACGTGACGGGGCGTCAGAAGCGACGCAGATGCCATGGAGCGGGGTAAGTATAATCAGGGCAAGGGGCCCGGGCAGTAGGGGAGGCATTTTAGGAGTTGGATAACCCCTTTAAGTTTGGCAATAAGTTCAAAATTCATGGGGTGGTTGATCCAATGTGAAACTATCAGCTTCCGTGCATGAAGCAGCATACAAGAGAGTCAATGTTTTTCCTCCACAAGGCCCATAACGCAAAGCTTTGGCTCCGCTAGCAATTTCAGTTTATAGACCTTGTTCGCCATATCACACATAAGATGTGCATCTGACAGTCCACACTTTGGACAGGCAGAACACCCCGTTTATGTAAGAGACGAGGTGCTTTATAGGTGCTATATATAAGAAATACTTCTCACATAAAGATACTTGTAACTTCAGAGCGAGTTCCAAAGATTGTACCATTGCTTATCTGCCAGTTCACCCACATCAGCTTCCCATCATTGTCTAGCAGGTCCGGGAACAATTTTTTAAATGAGCCGACAACAGATGCTTATAAATGACAGATATGAGTAGTGCTGGCACTAGACCGGATACAAAGTTCACTTTAAAGGAAATGTGTCACTGAAAATATTTCAGCCAGTAAAAACCAGATAGCGACACATCCTTTTTTCTTATTTTCTGATTGCGGATATTCTATTTCCTGAACATGATTATGGGGGCTGATTTAGAGAACTGCTTTGCAGCATCCACCTGGGCCACAGACACAATGGTCACTTCATTGACATCTATGGGAGAGTTCACTAGGCATGCTCTGTGATCTGTGCGGAGGTCAGGAGGGAGTAGATAAGGCTTGATAATCACCTATTGTCAATGGTAGATCCTGTCTTATCTATACACAGAAGTGATGTCTGTCATTCTAATCCTGCCGGTAATAAGCAGGTAACTGCAGTAAAGTGAATTGTACTCACAAGAAGTGGCACTCATTACTAGGCTTAGTGGCCAGTGCAGGATTTTATACATTTTGTTTAAACACTCATATTGACATAGGAATTTAAAAATAACACTAGAAATTATTTTAAAACATGTTTAACATAAAAAATATTATTTTAACAATAGGTCATTTTCTGATAACACATTCCCTTAAAGAAGAACTCCCACAAAAAAATGTATTCCATGTCCTGCTAGAAATGTACATGATGTAATCTGTAGTGAATGTCATTTTCTTACTAGTGACTGTATTTTTGACTTATACAATCCTGAAGTTTCTCATCTGTTTCATGTGACTAGGAATTAGACCCACCAACTCACACAGAGACTTATGTGTGGACAGGAAGTCTAATTCTCTATGTATTCCTATGGGAGCCTCACTTTCAGTCTCATAGGAATGAATAGAGCAGTTACTGGCTTTCTGTCCAGGGTCAGTTGGAGGTCAGGGAGTTGGTCACATGACCCAGCTACAATAAGAAGAGAGGTTATTACTCACAATTTAATTCTCTGATAAGAAGATGACATTCACTATAGATTATATCATGTACCTTCCTAACAGGTCAGAGAATAAAAATTTTTGCGGGAGTTCTTCTTTAAGGGTACGGCTACATGACAGCACTGGTTGCACATCATGGGTGTCATGGCCAGGATGGCAGAGAAGTAGTAATCCCATGGAAATGAATGGGAATTTCATATGGCCCATTGAAAAAAATCCAGCAGTGCTGGATTTTTTTTTTTAGTCTATGGGATCACCGCTACCCTGCTATCCTGGCCACGACAGATGTGGTGCGACCAGTGTCGCTGTACCCTTAACCTTCAAACTACCAGTAGTTAATTTACTTTGTGCCTCATAACTGTGGCGAAACTGCAGGTACTTATGAGGCAGATCAGAGTCTGTCTGGAGCTGTTCAAAACTTTTCAGCCCTCCATCCGACTGTACCTGTGCAACAATGTGAACACCCTTTTCTCTCCAATAATTAAAATCCATTAACAAAGTAAATTCTTTAAGTTTTGGCTTGGACCAAAGTTGTGTAAACTTAACACAACTCCACCCATTCACTTTCTGTTTTATGATACTCATTACATGAAATTGGCCTGCCATATGAATGGCAACAGGAAGCAGATTAGTCCCAGGAGCTAAAGATCAACTGTTCCTGACACATCGCATATTCTTTCCAAGTATATGTACATCAAGGTTCCCAATAAGGTTAATAAAGATGGGTGCACAGGACATCAGAAGCAATACTCCAAGGCTTACTATATTTCTAGCGGTTAACCTAAAATTCTTCAGAAGCTCTTCATTGTTCTGATCCTACAATACACTACAAGAAAAGTAAAGTTTGAACATACCGGCTGTGGCTGCTCTCCAATGCAGCAACTGAAGCAGAAGAGAAACTCGGTCATTGTTAGAAGGGGTTAATGGAAGCCGTTTGCTTGAAAAAAAGAGCTTTTTCTTCCTGCCAGCGTCTGATGCTACCACCACAAACCTATCCGGAAGAAACACCCCGGAAAGTATATCAATGAAGATTCTTGTCAGCCTTTAAACATGACAAACACAAAGGCTAGATGTCAGCTTAGAAAAGTAAAAAGTGTAATAAAAACCTAAATAATAATAAAAACTCTTCTTTAGTAATAAAAGCATATTACTGATTTTGTTTCATTTTCTCAGTCTTCAACTTAGGGTCCATTCACATGTCCGTAAGTGTTTTGCAGACCGCACATGGCCGGCCCTATGATAGAAATGCCTATTCTTGTCCACGATTGTGAACAAGAACAGGACATGCTCTATCTTTTTTGTCAGGCCGTGGAATAGAACTACGGCTGCAGACAGCACATGGTGTGTTGTCCGTATCTTTTGAGGCGCCATTGAAATGAATGGGTCTGCCACCTGTTCAGTGCATTGGGGACCGCAAATTGGCACTGTCTGCACCAGCCACACGGGCACTGACCGTGTGGCAGGCGCAGACCGATTCAACTTGAACGAGTCCGCGATCTGTCCGCACAAAAATGCGGTGCGGAGTCATGTACAGAAAACCCACGGAAGCAGTCTGTAGTGCTTCCGTGCCTCCATTCTGCACCGCACCTTCCATATTGCAGACCCTTACAAGTGAATGGGTCTGCATCCGTGACGTGGTGCACAAATTGCCGGTGCCCGTATATTGTGGACCTGCTATTTTCGGATCACAATACAGTCCTGGTCACTAAAAGTAGCCCTGGAAAAAAAATGGTACAAGTAGCCCTTTGTTGTAGGCAGGTACAAATTGACAGAAGGCGGAGCAATATAATTAGGCAAAGACAACAGAAGTAGGCAGGGCCAGCAATACCATAGTGCAGAGCAATATACCGCCCCAGCTGAACCAAATACCGCAGTGCAGCACAAGACACTGCTACCTGCACCACAGTATTCAACTGTATTGCTGTCCTGTGAACGTCGATACAGTTAAATTCAGGAAGGCACCTGTGAGTATTGGCCAGGTGTGTAAGAGAGAATTGGATCATCATGTTCCTGGCTGGCGGCCATGACGAGTGTTTGGGTGGCCCTCCTAGGCATCATCCCACCAGGAAATTTCCCTGTAGGATCTATGGCCAATCTGCCCCTGAGCCCTAACAGGTATAAAGCTGATAATGTAATGTGAAGATCTCAGGATTGGGGATTGCTTAGATAAAGCTCCGATCTACAAAGAGACATTTCTCTGGACTTTGTCATGGTAGATCTAATCAGCCTCTCCACACCCTGAACATCCAACTTAGCTGTAATAAAAGTGAATAAGTTTAGTTTTTCATTGAAAAATACATAAGTAGTAGCTGAAATGTGCATGTGGCGTACAAAGTACTACAATCAGTCCTTATACAGGAAGTGGACATTTTATTTCAGCTAATTTTTTCTTATTTTCATTTTTGTGAAATCTCTGGATAGGTCATCAATTTCAGATCGGCAGGAGCCCAACTGCCGATACCCTCGCCTGTTTGAATAGAATGCAGCATTTGTATGAGCGCTGTATTCTCTTCTCCATTTACCTGCTTGACATTGACATTATAGTGGTCATCAGGTTTAATTACAACTCCGGCACCCCCATTCACTTTAATGGGTTGGCTCCTTCCTATTTAATTAACCCCTTCCCGACACATGACTTAATAGTACGTCATGGCGGCAAGTGACTTGCTGCCTTTTGACGTACTATTACGTCATGGTGATCGGAGCGGTGCACGCCCGATCACTGCAGGGGCATGGCAGTCCCTGATAGCCGGACCCTTGCTGTATCACTTTTACAGCGATGGTGGCGGATTAACCCCTTCTATGCTGCGGCCAGCTCTGACCGCAGCATAGAAGGTATTTGTGAGGGAGCCCTTCAGGTCCCGGTGCTGCTGTGGCAGGTCCCGATGGGCGAGAAGGTAGCCCAATACCTTGCAGAAGCTGCCCAATGCATTGCAAAGCATCGGGACTTGCCTTCTACGGAGGCCGAGGAGATCCAGCCCCAGGCTAGATCTCCTAGGCAACCTGTTAGTATATTACACAGTGTAATAAACTAACAGGCAATGCATTACAATACAGATGTATTGTAATGCATTGCAGAGGGGATCAGACCCCCAAAAGTAAAAGTCCCACAGTGGGACAGAAATAAAGTAAAATAGTTTCAAGTAAAAAAAGAAAAAACGCCCCTTTCCCCTGATTTATAATAAAAAAAAATAGAAAAAAAAAGGAAAAAACAAAAACACACATATTAGGTATCGCCTCATCCGTAACGAACGGCTCTATAAATATATCACATGATTCACTCCATCCAATAAACACCGTAAAAAAAAAAAATAAAAACGATTTAAATAAAAGCCATTTTTCTCACCTTACATCACAAAAAGTGCAACACCAAGCGATCAAAAAGGCATATGCCCCCCATAATAGTACCAATAAAACCGCCACCTCATCCCGCAAAAAACGAGACCCTGCATAAGACAATCGTCCAAAAAAATTTCAAAAAAACTATCCTTAGGATCGATCATGAATATAGCAAAAGTGGAGATCCCCTTTATGGCCTATTTCACGGGAGCATATTCAGTCTGTGACACATACTCTGTGTGAGGACTATATTTCCTGGACTGAATACTGCTGCTCTGATGTGAGCTCACAGTATCATATTGATTTATTTATTGATTTAAGTTGCTGTGTGTTCCTGCCTGACAGCATGGTATGGTTTAGACCTACAGAACACACACACAGCTTTGTAGTGTTTAGCCCCGGAAATACAGCCCTCACAAGGAGCGTGTCTCCCAGACTGAATACATATGTGTAAAACTGGCCAAAGGGGCCGTTCAGACGGCCGTGGTGTTGCGGATCCGCAAAACCACGGATGCCAAGCAGTGTGTTCCGCAACTGGTGGAACACACATGGCCGGCACCATATACAAAATGCCTATTCTTGTCCGCAATTGCGGACAAGAATAGGACAGGTTCTTTATTTTTTGTCGAGATCAAATTCCACCCTCTGAAATGAATGGGGCCGCATCTATTTCGCAAAATTACTTTCGTGTGAATGGGCCCTAAGTCTGAAAAACAAACATTCTTGTAGAAATTCTAGAAAGAACAAATCTCCTGCTGATTTTCTCCATCCTTAGCCAGGGACAGTTTGATGGGGCGGGGCTTAACCCCTCAGTGACCAGCAATATGCCTTTTTTATGGCGGTCACTAAGGGGCCACCGCCTTTTCATGGTGGCAGAGTCTTAGCGCAGTATGAGTCTCCCATGCAGCGGAGAGTGGGGGCTCAGCCTCTGTATCCCATCAGCACCCCGCAAATAAGATTGAGGGGTGATGATGTTAGTGAAGGCCCCAGGCCTGATTCCAGCGTTTCTCAGCAGGCTGCGCCTCTCTAATGACACCACACCTGACTGATGACTGCTGCAGCCAATCACTGGCCTCTGTGATCTTATATGCCGTACACTGTTGAGGCCAGTGATTGCCTGCAGCAGTCATGTGCTGTACATGGGCAAGTCACTGCTGCAGCAAAAACACTACATTATGGCTGCAGCAGTAGGAAGTGGAGGAGGAGCAGCACTGGAAAATTATGGGTTTCAGGATGGTAAGTATAATTTTTTTTTGTCCTTACCAATTTGAAAAAAACCCATCTCAAACAAACTCTTTAAATTATACTTTATAGTATCTGTCAGAAGCATTCGTTCAATATACATGTCCCCAGGTACACGTTAAATAATGCCCCGGATGTCCCCAGGCTCTAGCCCTAGCTGTTAGGTCACTGTTATTACTTTAAAATGCTTGTTGCTGTGGCCCCTGCAGTATAGATATCCAGACTGTGGCCCTTGACATATTCTTTTCTATGACACATGCTGTGCCCTCTGAGGTGTACTCTACATACTCTCAAGGATAATACGATTTGTGTTCCCAAACTGGGACCTTTAGTGCATTACGGGGCTTACAGAGGTTGTCCAGACTTTAAGTGATGTCCTATCCTCAGGATTGACCATCACTAGCTGATTGATGGGATCTGACAGCCCACACCTCCTGGATGACATTACTCGGTACCCCCTGCCGCCCTCTGAAACAAATAGAGTGGCCGGTCACACATGTGCGCGCCCGCTTCATTCTTTTCTATGGGAATTCCAGAGATAGACGAGTAAAAGGCTAGTGGATAACCTGACACAACCAGAATACACCTTTAACTTTATTCCCCAGAATAGCAAAGCAAAGTCAGTCTGAAAGACAGAAGAAAAGCTTCCTTGTAAAGTCATCTATAAATATAGAACAGGAAATACGTTTTGCCATCTCACTTGCTTTTGCAACATCAACGTCATACAAAGCAGAGAAACCAAAAGTTCAGACCACAATACAAGTATGTCACAATCTGTATGGCATGTATATCAGCCGGCCTGTCTTATGGTTTCAATAGAACTGGAGCAAACATTAAATCATTTGCTTTCCCATAAGCACACAACCACTAAAAATGTGTTCAATCCTAGGCGTAATTTACATGGCGTATTACAGTTTTGTGTACACTTAAGTGCTAAAAATGGTGCAAATTCCCATCACGACATAAAAGGAGAATCTCTTAAAAATCCTGAAATATAGGACTCTTAGCCACTTGTACAAGAAAAGAAACTGTTTCGATGGGCTCCTCTTGACCCTCTGATAGTGACAATACCACCCATATTGTAGTATCCACATAACCTCAGGCGGGATCTCAAAGAGCGCTATAGATTCTGTATCTGCAAGGCAAATTACACTTTAGTTTATGTGGCACGTACTGTACATGCTGACATACTGCACGGTTAATTGCCATGGACACTGCTGCATTGCCGAGTCAGAGGTCAGCAAAGGGGGTTATGCCTATGATGTCCACAAGGTGTGAAGCGTGTTCCTATAATTACTAAGGTAATTGAGATGCACACCGCAGTGGTCCGCAGAATACGGAAGTGGATGCACGTATCGGAAGCCCACAGAAGTTCACACAGCCATTGCTCGTATATTGTGACCATACATTTGTGTGAAAAACACAGAACAAATACAGATCTCTCTGCCATGGGTGATTGTATCCTCCAGTTTCAAACAGTCTGATAGTTACTGCGAGTTCATAATTATTTAGAGAAATTGTTAGATTGCCTGGAGCCTATTACCATCTCATCACACAATTATACGGCTGTGGGAATCCCGCATCACGGAAGCAGATCCATTGATTTGAATAGGTCTGCAGTGTTCAAGCTATGGTGCGGTGCTGAGGCACATCCTATCTTTTGCTCTATATTGCAGATCACGGACCCATTCCGCACCACAATATGGGATACACACGGCCAGTGCCACTGCACTGCGGACCGCAGCACATGCGGCTTATGTTCGAATGAATGTACCATAAATCAGATGCTATCTCTGGCTGAGCAGAGGCTATAAAATACCAGTGTAAAAAGCCAGTCTTTGATAAATGATCCCCACTGGGTGCAAAAAAAAAAAACCTGGCTACTATTATGGCATTTGAAAACAAGTAGAAAAAAAAAAAAGTTTATAGTGTTAGTGTGTATAGTGACCCTTATGGGGTTGGATGACGGATCACAGTAGCAGTTCCTTCTGGTGACTCCCTGTCCTTGATGGTCTGCCACCATAATTCATACAGAAAGGACTGTCCTGAGAGGACTTCCATGGGACGGTCATATCATTACAGTACAAGCCAGGGTTTATTGGTTTCTGTACAGAACCGCAAAACTCACTTTGCTAAGATATTACAACGGGTCAGTGCGGTAAGTTGTAAAAAGGCGATGTGGTGCGCTACTCCGAAGATGCAAAAGCTTCCTCAGTTGGCACCAGGGTTGCCAAACAGAATTTTTCTGGACAGCTTATCCCAAACAGACAACCAATTTGGAAAATCATAATGATTAATGAAGATTTTAAGTAATCCATGTCTATAGCTCAATATGTGGTAACAGCTCAGAAAAAGGTCACCTATTTTTACAGACTGTCCAGAAATCTCTGGACCCTCCGCAAGCTTCTAGGACAGTAGTGAAGGGCTATCATGGCAAAGTACATACTTGCACCCCATTATGTCCAATCTGGAAGGGGGGGGGGGGAGTTATATGGGTACTTTCTGCTTTAAAGCCGCCTTGAACACACAGTGCATGTGAACAAGTTTCTGGAGGTGACGGCTCTTGTGGCCTCTACTGCAGACTGTCCCTCTGTGAACCGTGCTATAAACCTATTTTAGACATAAGACGCACTGCAATAACCAGCATTTACAAAGTGCCCTAAAGAACTTCATGCAATACAATGATATGAGAAAGCGACAATATAACGAACGTTAACATGAAAGTTTATGGAAGTCCTCAAATTCGGCAATGTCTACCTCGCTGTTCCATATTATCAATGCCTGGAGCAATATACAAACCTCCCCCGCCCCACTCTCAATGGTCCCGTCCATCCTTTCTGAATACTCACACAGGACTGTAGGCATCAGCCCTCACTGCAGCACTGCTGCCAGAGCTTCTGCAGCAATCTCCATAACCACGCCCCGGGGGCGGGGCTTACACAGCTCTCCTCCTCCGGCTCGTAGCGGCTGATTACTAGCAGGTGCGGTTAATGTTTTATAAACCGCAAATGTTATTGGAATTGATGTTTGTTTTTTGTGCAATGGTGTTCACATATAGCTTGCTGACAAATTGCTGACAAATGTAGCTGTAAAAAATATATATACATCCTGTGGCTGGAATCACACATGCAGTTTCAGTCCGCTGGCCACTTGGTGGATTTTACTGTGATTCTGCAGCAAATTGCACAAGTTAGGGCTTGTTCCCATCAGCATTAGGGCTCATGCATGACTTGAATGGGGTCTGCGACCCACATCCCAAAAAGTAGTGCATGTACTACTTTTTTGTGGTGCGGAGGCACGGGCAGAAACACCACGGAAACACTCTGTAGTGCTTCTGTGGGGTTCCGATCCATGCCTCCGTTCCGCATCTCCGGGATTGCGGACCCATTCAAGTGAATGGGTCCGTGATGCAGGGTGCACACGGCCAGTGTTAGATGCAAAAATTAGAAAACTTCTAGATTAGTCTAAAAAAAATCAAAATAGTCTCCAAAATAGGCACCTTTTCAGGAGCAAATGCAACAAAAAGAGACTAAGGCCCCATTCAGACGACCGTGTTCCACTGTACGGCGGCGGCCTCAGGAAGCGCACGGCGTCATAGCAACCTATGACGCCGTGCACTCCCGTCCTCTGGGGCAGCACAGGACGGGCTTTCACGGCCCGTATACGGCCGTGAAAGACGGTCGTCTGAATGGGGCCTAAGGGCTCATGCACACGACCGTTGCGGATCTGCAAAACAAGTTTATCGGCCATGTGCATTCCGCATTTTGCAGAACAGAACGTCCAGTCCATAATAGAACAGTCATATCCTTGTCCATAATATGGACAATAATAGGACATGTTTTATTTGTGGAACAGCCATGTGGACATACAGAAACGGAAAGCACATGGAGTAAATTCAGTATTTTATGCAGACCCATTGAAGTGAATGGATCCTCATACAGGCTGCAAAAATGAAAAAAATGTAATAGAAACGGAAGAAAAATACATTTGTGTGCATGAGCCCTAAAATGGCATCTTTTAGACTTAAAAACAGGCACAAACACTTTAGAAAATGTGCACCTTTGCCCTTTCTTATGTGCAGAAATTGACCTGCAGTGCGGATTTTGAAATCTGCAGAACGTCAATTGTTGCTGCCTTTTTCTTGTGTGGATTTCACCCTTTTGAATAGACGGTGAGCTCTGCGGAAAATCCACATCAAATCCACACCAAAACACGCAATAAATAGTGCGGATTTCTGCAAACCTCATTCAGGTTAACGGAACTGATTTTCACGTGCAGACATTTTCCGAAACAAAATCTGCTACATGTGAAGGCACCTTAATAGTAGCCGCAAAGTGGATGAGATTTAGTGAAATCTCATCACATGCTGCGGAAAAACAAACTGTAGAGGAAATTGACCAGTGGTGCAGGTTCTCAACCAGGAGGATTTGTGCTGCAGATTTCCACTGGAAACATTCCTGCAGAAAATAGGGGAGATTTATCAAAGTAGTGTAAAGTAGAACTGGCTTAGTTGTCCATAGCAACAAATCAGATTCCACCTTTCATTTTTGACAGCTCCTTTGGAAAATGAAAGGTAGAATGTGATTGGTTGCTATGGACAACTAAGCCAGTCCTACTGTACACCAGTTTGATAAATCTCCCCCATAGTGCCTCAGCCATTGATTGGCATTTCCTGTGTGTTGGGAGGAGCCAGAACGCAGAGTCCAGCAGGCAACCGTAAAGTGTCCGAACCGCAAGCGAAACTACATGGGCACCTTTTTAATGGAAATAGCCAGACAACCACGCTAACCTCTACATGTAAATATGTCTGGACTGTGACTCAAAAACTGCATTGTTTAAGTATATCCTAAAGCTGGTGTGACACAGTCTATATTGTTGGCATTCTGAATGTTTTTGGGGCGTTTTGGCAAAAAGCACCAGCTCCAGATGTTTTATGGAAGTCTATGGGTATTAAATGCAGCACAAACATGCCTTTTTTTTCAAAGTTGGGATACTTTTTGGGTTAATGTCTTTTTTTAGCCCATATACATCCATTGTTTGTTTTTTGGTTTTTGCCCTGTTTTAACCCCTTCACGCCCAGCGCAGTACTAGTACGGCGCTGGGCAGGTCTTTAAAGATGGCGCCCGCTCCTGAGCAGAGCGGGTACCATAGCCGCGGGTGGCTTGCTGAATCCTACAGCAGACACCCACGGCTGATGTCCACAACCGGCAGTAATGCCAATCGTGGACATTTAACCCCTCAGATGCCATGGTCAATCCTGACCACGGCATCCGAGCGCGTGAAACACCGGAGGTTGCTGCATAGACTTTCCTCTGGAGCCCTATTACACAGAAGGAAAGGAAAGTAGTAAAATCATCATAGACTCTAATGCAAGTGCATTGGAGTCTATGATAACAGCAATCAGATGATTGCTTGTTATAGCTCCCTATGGGAACTATAAAAAAGTGTAAAATAGTTAAATAAATAAAGTTTTTAAAAATAAAAAAACATAAAAATTCAAATCACCCCCCTTTCCCCAAAATAAAAATAAAAGAACTAAAAAAAAAAAAAAAAAGTTATGGCTCTGTGAAGGCAAGGAGCGCAAAACGAAAACGAAAAAAAAACCTCCATGGGTGAAAGGTTTAAAATGCGTAAATGATAATGGGGGAGATTTATCAAAACTGGTGTAAAGGAAAAAGGGCTTAGTTGCCCATAATCAATCAGATTCCACCTTTCATTTTTCACTGCTCCATTGGAAAATGAAAGGTGGAATCTGATTGGTTGCTATGGTCAACCAAGCCAGGTTTCCTTGGCATCGGTTTGATAAATCATGTTTGATGTTTTTTTTTTCCTAGAAACACATCTTTTTACATACTGCTCTACAGAGGAAGTGGGGGGAGGTGCTTACTTTCCCATATAAAATCTAAAGACATGCAAAAAAGCCTGTGTTTAAACAAACTATTTGGCCAAAAAGCTTCTAAAAAGCTTTGTGGCAGCAACCTGGAAACACACAGAAATCCACATGAAAAACTGCACAGATTCTCTGTTTTTAAATCTCTACGTGTTGCGGATTACATACAGTTTTTCTGCATGTATTTCTATGCAGAAAAATCTCAGTGTAAACACTCAAGCACACAACCGTGGTTTTGCTTCTCATCCAATCCGTTTTTTTGTGGATTGGATGCGGATCCATTCATCTCAATGGGTCCGCAAAACATGTGAACAATACATCCATGTGCTGTCCGCTCTGTAAATCCGTTCCGTGTCCTTGCAAAAAAATTGAACATTTTCTATTCTTGTCCGTTTTGCAGACAAGGATAGGACATTTCTGCTGGCAGCATGCGCTCGGCTGGTAACCGCACAACACAGCTGTGTGCAGGAGCCCTAATATAGTACCGGTAACGTTTATGAGATTATGCAAATCTCATGTCCACTTTCCTTTTTGCTTCCATGTGGTTGTGCGGTTTTTGAAATCTACAGCATGTTAATTGTTGCAATCTTTTTGTGCTTATTTCAACCTTTTCAATGGAAGAGTGAGATCTGCGGCAAAACCGCATGAAATCAGCAACAAAATCTGGAAGTAACAAATGTGGATTTGGTGAGGATATGCACACACTGCTAGGCATTGCTTTCTTGCAAAAGCCTCACACGCTGAGATCAGGAAAGCTGTTACACTGTAGTAATAGGTCAGAGCCTGCAGATGGCAGCTGTCACGTCCTCTGACGGGCACGGCGCTTCCCAGCAGCACCTCCGGTGTTTGATTGTTAGGGAACCTGTCAAGTATCTAGGTGAGGGAGTGCCCTGACTCTGGTTTGAACTCTTCTTGTATTGACCTCGGCCTGGTAACTTTTTGGTTCTGCTTTATGTCTGTTGTGCCATTCTGTCACAACAGGGAACAGTGTACTCCTGCCTAGCACTGTCCCTACCTATTTGCATGATCCACCCTAAACAGCGGACCACAAATGGAGTGCAGTCACTCCTTTCCTATATATGTGCAGGGCACAAATTGGGGAGACAAAATAAAGTAATGGCTCGAAGAAGGCAGTGAGTGAAAAATGAAAACACAAAAACAGAAAAAGACAATTGCACTTACTGGTAATTGCTTTTCTTGAAGCCCATGACAGCACCCATGCGAGTAGGACCTCCCATCCAGGACAGGAAACCTGAGAAGATAAAAAGGTTCACACCCCCTCCACACCTCAGTTATTTGCAAGGAGAAGTCCGGAGGATTAATAAAAGTCAGAAAAGGAAATAAAAAAATTAAAGGGGAGCTATTTCTCCCATATTATTATAGAGCCAGAGACTCAACTGTCTTCCTCAAAAAATACATAGTGTAAGAATAAAAAATATGGGTGGGACAAACTTTTGGGGTGCTGTCATGGGCTTCAAGAAAAGCAATTACTGGTAAGTGCAATTGTCTTTTTCTCCTTGCCCATGACAGCACCCATGCGAGACTAGAAAATAAATTAAGTCAGGGAGGGACCCCATTTCCTGTCTAATACTTTATTCAAAGACAGGAAAGGAACCCAACAGAAGTCCCACAACGAAATGCTCAATCCCGCTTCCTGTGGACAAAGAGTTTCGCAGGCCAAACTAAAGACAGGCCACTAGGAAGGGAAACCCAGAAGGCACAGAGGCCACAGAAGCCAATAGGCACAGAGGCCAGAAGGCACAGAGGCCAACAGGCATGGAGGCCAAAAGGCGCAGAGGCCCAGAAGGCACAGAGGCCAAAAGGCACAGAGGCCCAGAGGCCAAAAGGCACAGAGGCCAAGGGCACAGAGGCCCATAAGGCACAGAAACACAGAAGGCACAGAGGCCAATAGGCACAGAAGGCACAGAGGCCCATAGCCACAGAAGCCCATAGACACAGAAGACACAGAGGCCAATAGGCACAGAGGCCAACAGGCACAGCGGCCACAGAGGCCAACAGGCACAGCGGCCACAGAAGGCACAGCGGCCACAGAAGGCACAGTGGCCACAGAAGGCACAGTGGCCACAAAAGGCACAGAGGCCAATAGGCACAGAAGGCACAGAGGCCAAAAGGCACAGAAGGCACAGAGGCCAATAGGCACAGGAGGCACAGAGGCCAATAGGCACAGAGGCCAATAGGCACAGAAGGCACAGAGGCCCATAGCCACAGAAGCCCATAGGGACAGAAGGCACAGAGGCCTAAAGGCACATTTGCCTCTGCAGAGGTATAGCTGCCTAAGTGTGAAGTAAGACCTGCTATCCCTGCTACAAGTGTGAGCAATGCAGAAGAGAACTCACTCACTTTGACAAAACAAGGGGTAGAGAAGGTAGCACAAGGAAATTACCTAAGGCTAGCCAATCAGTCCCTGAAGTTCTCCACCTGAAGCATCAACATTGAGTTATTCTCTACCCTCGTTTGCAGCTGAGTAAAAACAGTATACACCCTCAGATAATTAGGATCCCCCCTAATGTGAAAAAAAGGTTCCATCTGGTTTGATAAAAAGAAACCAGCAAAAAAAAAAAAACAGATAAAAAGAAACCAATTTACGACTTTGTCTCATATTTTTTGCAGATGTACCCCGCTCCTCAGGACTCGCACTGGACTAGAAGGCTTCGAGGGCACAGATGGGTTGGCACAACCAGGATCACTTAGCTCTGACATATTTCAAAAGAGCAGAGGATCCAAAAGCACAGCACGGCGTGCAGGATGGCTGGGTGCATTCTCTATAGCCAACTTGTAACGCACCCGGCAATCTCGACCTCCACAGAGGCCCCTGTTGTGTCCACTTTCGAAGAAAAAAAATCATTGGATATATTGTGACTGGAAATATCATAAACTTCCTTGTTAGAGATTTCAGAATCTGTAACTTTACTGTAACTGACCCCCCCTGGGGCCCGAGGCTGATCCCGTTTCAGGGATTTAAGAGAGGATCCGATCTTAGATCTCACCCTGAACCCACTCTTCTTTATGCTTAGTCTTGCTATAAGCTTTCTTAGGTTTTTTTTGCTACATAAAAAAACAAGCAAATAACAACAACCCAAAGTAAATAGGGTGGATCTCACCATATACAGATGTATACTTCCCCGTTCCTCAGGACTAGTACTGGGCTGATGGCCTCGAGGATTCCAAAGGGGTCGGCGCGTACAGAATCTCCCGGTTCCGACAAGGTCCAGACACCGGGTCCAACACAGCACTGTGTGCATCAGATGAGAGCTGGCTGCCATCTCCTGCTGCCACTTATAACGCGCCTTGGCCTCCTTTATCACATGGCCCACTCCTAATCCAAACCGACATAGGCCCATGCTTCCTACAGCATCACAGGTAGTGACATCAGAACGCAGGAAGCCACATATTGCCGCCCATCCCCACATGCTCAGTAAGCGCAACTGCCCTGGCGGCCATCTTTAAGAAGGGGGCGGGCCCCACACCCCGCCGGCTGGACCGGGAGCTGCCTGAACACGGCCACAGCGGCCCCCCAATAGGCTGGGAGGAAGCAGGAGAAAAGGAAGACTTGGCCAGCAGCTTCCAAAGGAGACTAACGCCACCTGGGATCGGTCCCTTCACGGTTTAGTAGACCCAGACCTTCCCCAGCTCCAGGGTGTGAAACCAAATCTAGGAGCAAGAGCTCCCTAGGTACATCCTATCTGGAGGACAGGGAACCTAAAACTAAGGTGTGGAGGGGGTGTGAACCTTTATCTTCTCAGGTTTCCTGTCCTGGATGGGAGATCCTACTTGCATGGGTGCTGTCATGGGCAAGGAGAAAATCATCTGGGGTAGAAAAGGTTAAAGGGGTTAAACCCTGTACCTTACATTAAAGAAAACCACTAGCCTTCTTCTAGTCACTCTGTTCCTGTGCCAAAGCTCCAGTCTGGCTCCTTCCAGTCCCCAGCATGTAAACCTCCAGACGGGGTCATTTATTTTTATGGGAGTTTTGTAGACATAGTCGAGAGCTGTACAAGGGCCTGCTGGGTGTACAGGGCCCCCGTTCTCGTGATTGGTGAGGGTCTCAGTGGTAGGACCCCAAATAATCTGATAGTTGTCCCATATCCTGTGGATAGAGAATAACTTTGACCTACCAGAATACACCTTTAAAGGGAACCTGTCATCTCCGAAACACCCCCTGAACTAGAGTAAGTGGTGTATAGTGTAAATGATGCTGAATCCAAATATGTAAGTTTTATCTTCGTACTCACTTCCATTCTGATGTTGTGCTCCCACAAACCTGCAGCAAAATGCACTCACTGGACTCCATGATGGAGAGGACTCAAAGAAGAGTCCTGTCAATGTATTTTACTGCTGGTTTGTGGGAGCACAAAACTTACATATTCGGATTTACCGTGCACCACTTACACTATACACCGCTTACTCTAGTTCAGGGGGTGTTTCGGAGCTGACAGGTTCCCTTTAAGTTTCTTGTATGGGACATAGGTTAAGGCTGGTGAAGTATGTGTAAACCAAGATGTGGACAAAAGTCACCAGCTTCATGAGCTCCCAGCAGTGGTGTACCTGCAATAGAAGCAGACCATGCCACTGCATGGGGCCCCGGGTAGGGGGGAACACACAGAACTTGCTGTTCTCTTTCCCTCCTGAAAACACTGCATTTTCACACAGTCACCACTAGGGGGAGCTCAATGCAAAGAGATTATTACAGCATCCATGGTAGTTGTATTAATTCCTATTCACTGAGCTCCCCCTAGTGGTGCCTGCAGGCAGCAAGGTAGCCTTGTAATGAAAGAGAAGCAGGAGATTTATTAATGTATTTTTGCCAGTTTTCTGGTGTAAATACATTGAGAAATATGGTCGTCAGAATGAGCGTCATATATTTGAAGCAACTGTTCTATTTTTTCTGACATAAAATTTGGATAAAGTGTATGATGCAAAAGCCTTTTTTTAAAATTACAATTTGTATGTGATTAAAATTTATTCCAAATGTAAGTTTGTCAGAAACAGGGAAACTAGGTACAGAGGGCTCTATGAGATTTGTGTATGCTCCCAGTTTACATATTACACTTTGGGGCCTCTCTTCAAGTTGTTTCTCTTGGTCTCTTCAGGACTGCCTCCTTTTAACAAGACATACAAGGGCACACCCACTTTGGCAAAGTTATTTATGAATATTTGTAGTAGCCCACCAGGCCCAGGAAAGCTTGGGGCTCCATGAGTCCATGACTTATGGAGTCTACTGTGCACAGACTGGAAGGCTGTAGCTCCTCTCACTGGTCCTGCACCATTTACGCTATATCTTGCCGTTTGGCTCTTCTTCTTGTTCTCTTCATTGCTCTGCTCTACACTCTCTTCTGCTCTGCTTCACACACAGGATCCTTCCTTAGATCAGACTCTGCTCACATCTTGTGTTTCACAAATCTCTTCCACTGGGAAGATACTTGCCAACATTTTGAAGCAGCCTTCTGGGAAGAAGGACATTTTGTTTATGGGCAAAGATGTTTCCTCCGCAAACTACACTCCTTTTGATGTAGGTCATGCACCTTTACATGCAGCTGGCTCCTTATATGTGTTAGATGCCAGGGCTGCTTCTTACAATTCAGCATCCCAGTCAGGGGCAGACTAGGAACTTAAAGTGACCCTGGAAAAAAACTAAAAGTGGCCCCATGTTGTAGTCAGGTCCAAATTGTCAGAATGCAGGGCCAACACAAGTAGACAGGGCCAACATTACCATACTACGGCACATAATACCACACCAGTAGAGCCAAATACCACAGTGCAGCTCAATATCCTGCCCCAGCAGAACTGAATACCACAGTTCATCACAAAATAAAGCTCCAGTAGTACAAAATACCTCGCCAGTAACCACGCCTATGTGGTGGCCAGTGCCAGCTGCCATGTTCTGTCCTCTTACTCCACTTGCCTCAGGATGGTAACACAGTTGAATTCAAGAGTTAGAAGGGGAAAGTCAGATCATTACTTAACTGGGTGGCTGTCTTTAGGAAGGCTCAGGAGGCCCCCTGGGCATTAGCCAACCAGGAAATTTTCCAGTAGGCCAGCCAGCGCCTGATCCCAATACCACACAGAGTTATGGCTGCTCTCTGGGAGTAGTCAAGGGGTTCTTCAGCAAGAATGTAAGAGGTGAGGAAGAATACAGGGTCACCATCCTGGACTACCACCATCAAACTCTAAATCTGCTACCCATCTTCCTTCACCATTCTGGTTTGTAGATTGAAGGCTATCCTTGAGTGTTCACCAGAGCACACTGTGAGGTGGGTGGGAGTCGGCTGCTAGGGAGCCAGGTTATGTCTGCAGAGTAAGGTGGCAGAAAATATGTGAGTTCACATGTAGCAGACCCATCAGATGCAAAAGAGAAGCAGCACAGTAAAACAAGCCAGAGTCTGAGCCAGGAGAGTCAATATAAGTGAAAACAGCAGACAAGACATTAAAGAAACAAAGAAAGGAGTAAAAGTCAGGAGAAACAGTTAAATCCTAATCAGAAGACGAGGGGTTAATCCAGAAACAAGCCAAGGTCAATACACAGGAAGGTCCACCAGAGATGCAGCACTGTTGTGAGCACACAGAACTAACAGGAACCAGAATCAAAATCACAGGCAAAGCAGTCAGCACAAGACTTAAATACCCAGCCTGGCTCTGAGATTGTACACAGAGTCAGGAACCTGATTAGCTCAGTATCCAGGATCAGCACTTCAGGTACCAAGGCTATAAGCCTCATGTGGCCTAAACTCCAGAACCCTACATTGCCATCCTTTGGGGCCGCACCACAACAGGCTGTTCGCACCCACAACTCCCTTTTCACTTGACCAAATACTGGGACTACACAAACACCTTGGGGAGTTACAGGGCTGACAGGGACCCTTGTCATTGTATGATCCCGGTGACACTACTTGCAGCACCTTCCTCTAACCAGCGAGCCAACACTCTTCCAAGGTCCTCCATGTGAAACAACTAGCAACCCCCACCCCCACTAAAAAAAGGCTTGCTACAGCAATAGCACTTGCTGCAGGCAAAATCATTTTCCATTTAGATTAAATTTGAGATGCAGAACCTGTTACCCTCAATGATCACAGAAATGTTGCCAAACCCACAAGAGGTGACTTATATCTTTTCCTGATGTAACACCTTGCTTCTCTAATTCCATAGTGACTGCCAAAATCTTACAGCTGATAAACTACTTCTTTTGTGTTCCCTCCTTGGACGTTCCTCGCCTCCTCGCCAAGCAGCCTGGGTGCCCTCTCAATGGACAACTGAGGATAATGCTAGGAGGATAATGTCACTCCTGGACAACATCAATCTCCATTGTCCAAGAAAGACTCTACCCAGGAAGATGTCACAAAATATGGAAAACACTTCACTTAGGCCCCATTCACACGACCGTATGAATGGGGCCGTATCTATCCGCAAAAATGCGGGAATAGATGCGGCCCCATTCTCCTCTATGGGGCCGGGAGCCGTGGCACAGAGCTGGCTCTTTTGAAGCATGTCCTATACTTGTCCGAGCGCACGGACAAGTATAGGCATTTTCAATGGGGCCGCACGGCGTGTGTTCCGAGCGCTGCGGAACACACGCCGGGTGGCCCCCGTATATTTCCGGGTCCGCAGTAATGCGGGCCCGCAAATATACGGTCGTGTGAATGGGGCCTTACTGGGAACTCCTCAGACCATTAAAGGAGATGACCAACTGCACTGGAGGGAATAAAATATTCAGATTCCAGGACTATTTGACCTCAGTTACACAAAGGAGATGTACCTTTGTCCCTACCTGCAAATCACTAATCTACAACAACCACCAAAGGTTCCAGATCTGGCATCCAGTATAGTTGCTCAATGATAGGACTGTTGCCTTGCAGGTATAGGATCCTGGGTTCAAATCTGACCAAGGACAATGTCTGCATGGGGTTTGTACTATATACTGTATAAGGTGGCTTATGACAGTGATCCTAGTGGGCCCTGCATATTTAAAGGGAGTCTTTCACCTGTTTTTCACCTATATAACTAACAGCAGTGCCCCACAGAAGTTTGCAGACACATCCCAGGCATACCTGTGTGCACTGTGAGTCTGTATTACATGTCCAGGAAAAGCACTTTTAGGCCCCGTTCAGGCGGCCATATTTTTGCGGCTCTGCATTACTGCAGACCCGCAAAAGTACGGGGGCCGCCCGGCGTGTGTTCCGCAGCGCTCGGAACACACGCTGGGTGGCCCCATTGAAAATGCCTATACTTGTCCGTGCGTATGGACAAGTATAGGACATGTTCTATCTTTTCTTGCTGAGCCATGGCACGGAGCCGCGGCTCAGCAAGATAGCGTGCCGCCCATAGAGGTAAAAGGGCCCTTATTCTGCTGGAAAACAGCTCCCAAGTGGTGTTTTACACTGCCCGTCATCTTCCTTGCAGTAGCAGCATAGTGAAATTACAAGTACTCTCTCCATTCAAGTGAATAGAGTGAGTACTTGTAATTACACTGGACTGCAGAGACTTCCAAGACTAGGGGCAGTGTAATGAAGAGTAAGTAGCGCTCCCATGGAGTGCCGCCTCTTCTTCAAAAAGCTGATCGGCAGAGGGTGCCAGGCAGTGGCGTACATAGAGAAGTAAGGGCCCCATAGCAAGGATCAAACCAGGCCCCCCACACAGGACAAAAGGGTTTCCACCTAAACCCCTTTCAATGATCTTGGACCATTTTTTCTACTGCTTCATTTGCAAAAGTTGTTCCTTTAGAGTAGGGGTGGGGAGCCATGTGACCCCCGGCCCCCTGCCATAACATATTGTGAAAATACTAATGACCGCATCCATTATGGAGGCGGTCATTAGCGTGTGGGAGGCACAGGAAGGTGAGAACTGCACTTGTTGTCCTCACCATCAGGCCTATGAGGGTGATCAGCGGTGGGGCAGAGAACTATCGGCTCCCGTGCCCCCCCCCGCAGTATTCAACTGAAGAGCAGTAGCAGTGGGTTTAGTCACAAATGGCGACAAGACTAAAAAGTTTTGTCGCCATGTGCAAATTATAAGTTTCATGGGTGACCATTTTGGTCACCATCTGGAGCCCTGGTATGTAGAAAATATTTAAAGAGTAACTAAACCTTTATGCCAAATTTTAATAAGATGTCCCTAATAAAACTTTTTCTATTAATTAATTTTGTATTTTTATTATACATTTTCCTCCCTAAAGTGCATCATTCACTGTGTGCTTAAAATTCAGGTATCTGTACACAGCTGACTGCTCAGTGGTGTACATACGGACTATGAAATTTATGAATGGGGGCGCATAAGCATATTGCATTGCTGCTCCTGTCCGTGCCCCCCTGAGGTTTACTAACTCCTGGCATAGCACATGAGTTCTATGCCAGGATTAGCTGAGCGGGCTCCTGCATGTCAGCTCTTAGCTTAGCGAAGCAGGAGCCCCCTCTGCTCAGTGCACAGGGAATGGTGCACTTTAGGGGGAAAAAGTCTAATAAAATATAAAATGAATTAATAAAGTATATTAGAAAAAGTTTTATTAGGGCCATCTTATTAAAATTTGACACAAAGGTTTAGTTACTCTTTAATAATAATTACATTTTGTTCTTGAACATCGGTCCATGTAACAGGACCCTAGGAACCACAGGTAATTCAATATTACATCTGTATATATGTGGAATATGTGTTCTTTCCATCTCTACTATCTCTATATGGAGCTGCTCATACCTCTTCCTATAGCTATAAATAATATATTTCTATTCGATTCCTTACAAATAATATTCTTCATTCCTTTTCTTCATTTTTTGTTCCTTGCTTCTATTAAAAAAAAAAAAAAAAAGAACAAAACTCCAGGACCCCAGCGTAAGGGCTTGTTCACACATCAGTTATTTCTATCAGTTATTATGAGCCAAATCCAGGAATGGAGCCTACACAGAGATCAGGTATAATGCAGAGATCTGCACTTGTTCTGTGTTTTTGACGGGCACCTGGTTTTGGCTCACAATAACTGATGGAAATAACTGATCAAACAGCAAATATTCCGGTTGATTCCTAGTATGACCAGTGTAGCAGACTCAGTATAGTGACCTGACAATGGCGGCCACAGCACTAGCGGCTCCTGTGCGGCACTGTGACACGTGCGGCTGCCCGTTCTGTGACAGCTGTGCCGGAGAGCAGGGCATCGAGTCCTAGCATCTCCCAGCGCTGCACTGACGGCAGACGATGACGTCACGTTGCCCCTCCTCCCTCCCACACTGTCGGCAAATAGGAGTGGCTGCCGCACCTGACGCGCCCCCTCAGCAGCCCAGGCTCGTCCTTTCCTTATCTCCCGTTCTCTGTGAGAAGCTGAGCTCCGCGCTACTCCGGTCACAATGGAGGCTTTTACAAGTAGTTGACGTTGACTTCGTCCCCTTCTGCTCTCTGCTCTTCTCTAGGGTTTAACACTTTCCATCTTTTCTATTTTCGTGTGTGTGGATTTCGCTGAACAGAGAGAAACTATGCAGATCATCGTGGGCATTGGCGGGTGAGTCACTGCGCGTGCGCGAACTACACGAGGCTGTGCAACAGCTGCTGCTTCATAGTGTTGGCTGACCATAAAGCCCAGCATGCCTCCCACCGCTGTGATTGGCTGCAGGGTGTGCGATTTAGTAGTGCTTGATATCTTAGAACTGAAAGATCCTGATGTGTTGTAGTACCTGATTTTACTGGGGTATTGCAACTCTCATTTAATTGTATGCAGATTATAGCCAAGTCCTGTACATGTGCATTGACTTGCCTGTCCTATGACGTCATGAGATTGTACATATGTCACCGTATTTATCATTCCTGTCCCATCTACATGGTTTTTCTTGCACCAACCCTTGGATCCAGTCATCTCATAAGAAATATTGATTATAAATTATTGTGAATATTTGTCCACTCCTAATTAATAATCATGTAATCAATGTATTCCTCTTAAATTCCAGGTCTATATTAATATTGTCCCTTACCATCACCTCTGTTACACGTAGCTTCTGTGCCCGGTGGGTGTGGTGGCCTTGGCGAGACGTGATAATGTTTCCCTCCTTTCTCAGGACACGGGAGGGCGGTTTTGTCTTGTGTGGTAACTGGACTGATAGTTTGCATCACATAGTCCAGCACGTGCTGTCCCCCGGATTACAGATACAGTGCCGGGATCAGACCACGGGCCACTGTAGTGTCCTATTACCATTAGGGCAAGTTCAGAGGAGCGTGTCCTGTGTGGGAGCGTGATTTCCCATTATTTGACACTACGCCTTTCACAGGACCGTGCGGTATGATAATGATTTATAATGCTGTGTGTGTCTCTGCCTGTCATGTACTGAATCAGGGGACATTCACCTGACCGTATCCATTTTGCAGTCCGCAAAACACGGATATCGGTCGTGTGAGTTCCGTCGTTCTGTTTTTTGCTGATCAGCACTTCTCTCCCTATGTAAGATATGCCTATAGTCCGCAAAACAGACGAGAACAGGACGTTATTTTTTGTTTAGTTTGTTTTTGTTTTTATACGGGTCAGACATGAATAGGTCTGAAACCAATCCACTATAAATGTGGAAAGAATGTGGACGGAATATATGGTCATGTGAATAGACCTTTATACTGACGGTATTATGTCAGTGCAATTCTTTAAGGACCCTTTACATGGGCTGAGAATCGTACAGATTGTCGCTAACAAGCGTTCATAGTAACACTCGATAGCGATGATCAGGCAGTGTAAAAGTACCGCCCGTTACCCGATGAACAAATAAAACGCTCGTTCAGAGAGTAAGCCGTTAATGTGTGCGCAGTCAGAAATGATGGTTTCTCGGTGATAGATCATGCTGTGTAAACATGATCTCCTGTCGCCATCGCCATATGGGGAAGAGAGATGGCATTAGTGATCGCTCCTCCCTATACTGTGGAGGAGATTGTTGCATGTAATAGCATTGGTTTCCTCCACCAGCGATTAGCAGATTGTCAGGAAGGAACGCTTTACTCCGGACAATCTGCTGGTATATCGTCCCATAGAAAAGGATCTTTAGAGTTGAGGTCGCCCAGAGACACATAGCATTAGAAATCATTATATCAGTGTCCATAACAAGTAATCACACTCCCCCATGTGACATGTTTTCTGCACTCTCCTTTAGACAGTCTCGTCTAAAATTTCCCTTAGACAGATATTCTTTCATTAATGAGTGGAAAGCAACGACAGAAATGAACAATCACTAAGAGGGAGATTTGTTAAACCTGGTGTAAAGGAACACTGGCTTAGTTGCCCATAGCAACCAATCAGATTCCACCTTTCATTTTCCAAAGAAGCTCTGAAAAATGAAAGTTGGAATCTGATTGGTTGTTATGGACAAGTTTTCCTTTCCACCAGTTTTGATAAATCTCCCCCTAAGGCCCCTTTCACACGGGCGAGACTTCTGAGCGGGTGCAATGCGTGATGCGAACGCATTGCACCCGCACTGAATCCTGACCCATTCATTTAATTGGGACTTTTCACATGAGCGATGTTTTTCATGCATCAGTTCGCCGTTGCGTGAAAATCGCAGCATGTTCTATATTCTGCGTTTTTCACGCAGCTCTGGCCCCAGTGAAGTGAATGGGTCTGCGTGAATCACGCATTGCACTTGCGTGCGGATGCAATGCGTGATTCACTGATGGTTGCTTAGAGATGATGTTTGTAAACATTCAGTTTTTTATCACGTGCGTGCGAAATGCATCCATACGCATCTCACCCGCGTGGAAAAAAACTGAACGAACGTACGCAATCGCAGTCAACACTGACTGCGATTGGTGCGGATGCGTGCGGATTTTCTTGAACGCATCCGGACTGAATCCGTGACGCTCGTGTGAAAGAGGCCTAAATGTATTTGATGTTTGCTTGTTTACCCCTAGAGCAGGGCTGGCCAACCTGCGGCTCTCCAGCTGTTGTAAAACTACAACTCCCACCATGCCCTGCTGTAGGATGATAGCTGTAGGCAGACTGGGCATGCTGGGAGTTGTAGTTTTGCAACAGCTGGAGAGCCGCAGGTTGGCCAGCCCTGCCCTAGAGCATTTACATTGCTAACTGATTAAATGAGGTGATATGGCGGTGACTAATGATAATCTTACAGTCAGGCAGATTTGTCTGGTCCATGGAAAATGACTGATTTATCGCTCGTCGTTCAGTCATTGCACAATATTACATAACACGATAATTGCTCAAATCTGAATGGTTATATGAAAATTAAAACCGGAATTACTCTGGGTCCTTAGGCCCCTTTCACACGGGCGAGATTTCCGCGCGGGTGCAATGCGTGATGCGAACGCATTGCACCCGCACTGAATCCTGACCCATTCATTTTAATGTGGCTTTTCACATGAGCGTTTTTTTTCACGCATCACTTCTGCGTTGCGTGAAAAACGCAGCATGTTCTATATTTTGCGTTTTTCACGCAGAACTGGCCCCATTGAAGTGAATGGGTCTGCGTGAAAATCGCATTGCATCCGCACACAAGTGTTTTAACGCATGGTTGCTAAGAGATGTTGTTTACATTCAGTTTTTTCGCATGCGCGTGATAAACGCATCAAAACGCTTCGCACCCGCGCGTAAAAAACTGAAAGAACATACGCAATCGCAGTCAAAACTGACTGCAATTGCGTGCGGATTTGGTGCGGATGCGTGCGGATTTTCCTGAACGCGTCCGGACCAAATCCGGACACGCTCGTGTGAAAGGGGCCTTAAAGGGAACCTGTTGCTGTAAAAATGCAGTGCAATCTGCCGGCAGCATGTTATAGAGCAGGAGGAGCTGAGCAAATGGATGTATAGTTTTATGGGGAAAGATTCGGAATTTTTATTTTTTTTCTCTTTCCATCTAAATCTCTGCTCATTCTGCGCTAAGGAGTCAGACTGACAGCTTTCTCTGTGTGAGTGCACATTCACAGATAGCTGTTAGAGATTTGGACCGCCTACATGACTCCTTAGCTCAGAATGAGCTGAGATTTCCATTAAAGGGGTTTTCTAGGTTTTTAATATTGATGTCACTTATGAGGTTAGGGAGGCTGGTCACCGTCGTGGCCTGCTATTGGCTGCACCCCCCGTCGTGTAACATAGTAACATAGTCTATAAGGCCGAAAAAAGACATCTGTCCATCCAGTTCGGCCTGATATCCTACAAGTTGATCCAGAGAAAGGTAAAAAAACATCCTGGGACCGTGCAGGGATCCAGGGAGCAGGTTAAGTATGATCTATAGGATGGGCCCGGGCATTGTGGGGGCATTTTTAGAACTGAATAACCCCTTTAAATCTTTTTCCATGAAACTACATATCACTCTGCTCAGCTTCTCCTGCTCTACAATGTGCTGCCTGCAGATTGCGCTGCATGTTCAAGATGGCAGGTTCCCTTTAAGGCACAGACACTCTGTAAAATGTTGACTTTGTAACTAGGCGGCAGAACAATGAGTCATTGCTTGTTGATTCCTATGAGGAAATCCAGACAATGGTGTCTCCTCTGCAGAGTTCCTCAATGTCAAGTTCTCTCGCTGAGCCTGCCTTTCATGGGGCTTGTCTATGTACCATGGCCATAGCAGTTATTGATCTAGGACCTCTAGGGTCAGTATGTCATTTACATATCTCAACTTCTCTTAACCATCAGTCGGAATTTAAAAAAAAAAAAAAACACATTCTGATATTCAGGAGTCTGAGAACTTCTGTTCTTCATATCTGGTTGGTTTGCTGCTTGGTGCTCATTGATGGTGACGTTACATTATTAATTGGTAGTAGATCTTTTATCTACTGTATTTCCCTGTAATTAATAATTTTGCTTGCCATGGTCATGCCAAGCTTACTAGTTTTGTGAAGATCCTGGATGCAGTACTAAGTTTTTGCATCCGTAGTGATTTTTTTTGTATCAGAATTTATGCATTTATATTTGTATTTTTTCCAAAAAGGCCAAATAATTGCATTTGAGGTTGGTAGAGTAGTTCGTTTACTGTCCTCCTTGGCATGGTATTGTCGCTCTGTTGGTCTAGCCATGCCAATCGCATACATCTGCCATAAAAAAAAATACCATTACTGTGCACTGTTGTATTTAAGTGTAGTTGGGACTATGTGATCTTGATTTATACTCGCCAAATGTGCCACCAAAAGTACACACCCTCTCCATACCTTTAGCCATTAAAGGGAATTCACTGCCTTGTAGGGTTAGCTCAGCTGGTAATGATACCTTCACTTCGTGATCTACTAGTTTATTCTGAAGAAAAAGTACTTTTAGTCCATATGCAGAGGAGCAGTTAAAGGGACTCTGTCAGCAGTTTTGTCCATGCTAAGCTGTTGAAAGCACTAGGTAGGGTTTGGGAGAGAAGTAGAAACATACCTTTTATGACAATTTCACATCAGGAGTAGTGTGAATATGATGTTTTATTCTGATGTCTTAAGTGTCCAGGAGGTGGAGCTACAATGAAGTGCTCTGTCCTTTAACCTGCTTCACAGTCCCACCCCAGCCATAGTGGTCTCCTATTAGGATGCTACAGCAGTCACTTGGTCAAAAGTAATGACATTCTTTAAGTGCACTGTGGGCGGGCCCAATACACTGTGTGCACCCTGACTCCTGCTTCCTCTGCCAAACCCTCCCTTGCAACTTTTTACGTCAGTGTCTGGTCATTGTAAATGAGCCCACTATTCTGAAGCCCTTGGCCATGTTCTGTACTGGCATTTTATATACAGTCCATTTGGAAAGTCGTAAGATCTTTTTACTTTTTCCACATTTTATTTTGCAGCCTTATGCTGAAAAAAAGGACAAATTTTTGCTATCATTCTGCACTCAATACCCCATGATGAGAAAGTGAAAGCAGAATGTTGGAAATCTTTGCTAATTTATTGAAAAGGGGAAACTAAAGTCTTGCATTGACGTAAAACTCAGTTGAAGCATGTTTGGCAGCGATTACAGCCTCCAATCTTCAAGGTTTTTACATCTGGATCTGGGGATTTTCTGCCGTTCTTCTCTGTAGATCCTCTCAAGCTTTGTCAGACTAGATGGGGACCATTGGTGGACAGCCATTTTCAGGTTTTTACAGAGATGTTCGATTGGGTTCAAGTCAGGACTCAAATCCTGGACCACTCAAGGACATTCAAGGAGTTGTGCCCAAGCCAATCCTGTGTTGCTGTGGCTGTGTGCTTAGGGTAATTTTCTTTTTGGAAGCTGAACCTTTGGCCTAGTCTGAGGTCCAGAGTACTCTGGGTCAGGTTTTCATTAAGAATATCTCTGTACTTTGCTTCATTGGCCCAGTCTGTCCAAGATGCTATAATAAACCCCTACAGCATGATGCTGCCAACACCATACTTCACTGTAGGCTGCATTGCCTTATTTCCTACAAACATGATGCTTAGAGGTCAAAAAGTTAAATTTTGTTCTCGTCCGACCAGAGAATCTTGTTTACTGAAGAGTCTTCGTTCTGGCCATTCTGCTATGATCCAGATTGATGGAGGGCTGCAGTGTTGGAGCTCAGCCTAAATGTCCATTGGGTTCTTGGTCACCTCTCTTACAAAGGACCTTAACCCCAATTTTTTAGTTTGGTGGGGTGGCCAACTCTAGGGAGAGTCTTGGGTTTTCCAAATGCCTTCCTTTTAAGAATAATGGAGGCAACTGTAATGTGGGGAACTTTCACTGCAGTAGAAATGTTTGGTACACTTCTGCAGATCTGAACTTCCACAAAATCTTGACTATGCTCTCTACTGGCAGTTCTTTCCTCCTCATGGCTTAGTTTTTGTTAACTGTGAGACTTTATATAGACAGAGCTGTGTCTTTCTAAATCATGTCCAATCAACAGAATCTACCACAGGTAGACTCCAACCAAGGTGTAGAAACATCTCAGAGATGAAGAGAAATGTGAGGCCCCAAAGCTAAAGGGTCTGAATTCTACGTCCATTGTGAATTTTAGTTTTTCCTTTTTAATTAACTTGCAAAAATTTCTACAATTCTGTTTTCACTTTCATTATGGGCTATTGAGTGCTGAAAGATGGGGAAATGTGAAATTTTTGAGCACAAGGCCGCAACATAACAAAATGTAAATAAAGTATAAAGGTCTGAAGACTTTCTGAATGTATTGTACCTGATCTTGTAATATGTGGGCCCGGAATAGAATTATTTCCACAAAGTATACTGAATCTCATCTAGATGTTTCTTCTTGTTTTAGCGTTACCAACGGTGGGAAGACCACTCTGACAAACAGATTAATAAAATCTCTGCCCAACTGTTGCGTTGTACATCAAGATGACTTCTTCAAGGTATGATGTGAATGATCCTCTTTATGTGTGTGTTCTATTAATGTAGAGATAGAAGTAAAGTGTATGATATAGTTTGGATCATGGTGTATTACAGTCATTCATAGACGTAGGTGACTAGTTAGTTAGATGCTTACTTTGTGCCACACTATAGTTGGCTTGTGACATTTGTAGTGCCATATAGTTGTCTTTGAAGCTGGCACTTTAGTACGTGGCTGAATTCATGCCTCACATGCCCTTCTATTCAGTGGATCATGGTCACACTATTATGCGGGTAAAACTGAGGTATTGCCTAATAAATTGTGCAGCCATTAGCCGTTTCATGTGGAAGGGGTGTCAGCCGCATGCGTTTACCGCAACCTGTGTTCTTACACTAAGGGTACCTGTACACCATGCGGATTACACGCGGAACCACAGTTTAATACAGGAGCAGCAAAGTGAATGAGATTAGAGAAATGCAATGTTTTTGCAAACTTTTTTTTTTTTTTGTGCGGATTTCACCCTATTCAGTTCAAGGTTGAAATCTGTGGAAAATCCTCACCAAAAAACACATGGGGGTTTCGGTTCTGAAACCTGCACTAAAAATACTAAAGACGTATTAAGCCTGAAGAGCTCTGCTTTGGGACATTGACTAGTACAGTTTACATGTTCTGTCAGTCTGCTGTATGTTACGGTTTTATATAGACAATGCTCTTGTATATTTTTCACTGTTTCAGCCTCAGGACCAGATCTCAGTGGAAGATGGATTTAAGCAGTATGATGGTAAGAAGGTGCCGCTGCTACACTCCCCTCACATAACTGGTGAAGGAGGGCTGCTGCTGCTGCTAACAAATTCATGAAACCCGAGTTCCCTCTGTACAGTCCTACGTTCTTACACTTTGTGTTCCGATCCTTTCCAGTGATAGGTGCCTTGGATATTGAAGCCATGATTGAAACCATTGCAGCCTGGAAAAAGGATCCTGTGAAGTTTGAGCGATCCCACGGTGTTAACAACAGTCTGGATAGTGAGACCTCCGAAGGAATCGAGGAGCAGGAGCCTTTCCATATCCTGATTGTGGAAGGTTTTCTTCTGTACACCTACGAGTAAGTAGTTTTTTTTCCCTTTGGCCATGTGTATGGGGAAAGCTCCTGAGGAACACAACAGGATGTGTCCATGTGCCCTATTTACCCAGCATATGGCAAGAGGGCATACATTGGGCTGGTATGAGCCAGCTGACCTTTTTTTTTAATTTTTTATTTATTTTGGGAGTCAATGACTGATGTATACTTCTAACATATACCTCCGTGTATTTAAAGATCATATATAAATTCTGCTTGCAAGGCAAAGACTATCTGTGACCTTGTAGTAATAAGGCCTCATGCACACTGCACAGTATGGTGGCAGACCCTTTATGGGCCACACAAATTCCTGAGTATTGCCCCATATGCATTTCTCCATATTGCATCATATTCCATCCTAGAAACAATTCTGTATTGTGAGCACCTTCTGGACTATTTTTGTGAAGTACTGCTTCCAGGGAAGAATACTTCTGTAATACAGCTTGTCGCAATGGTTTTTACAGACTCCTTTTGAATCCGTAAGAAAAAACCTCTGTGCATTTGTTTAAAATTCGAGGCATATGGCGGTACTTCTGCTCTATAGCAGGCAATGGCTGTGTAGTGTGTATCTCTACAACACAGATCTGTAATACAGCAGTGTGCATGAGCCTAAGGGCCCTTGCACATGACCGTAGGCCCTCAGAGACATACGGTCCGTGAGCAGGCCATATGTCCCGGAGCGGCATAGATCGTGCGCACGGGAGCGCACAGCCTCATAAGTTAGTGTGATACTGAGTACGTCCGGCCGTCCACGTGGCTATTATCCTGCACTCATATGATCTTGTGAGTGCAGGACAATTGCCCCAGGGGTGGCCCGACGTGTTCAGCATCATTGTAATCTATGATGCTCTGTGCTCCCCTGCTCACGATCAGTGCCGTTCCTGGGTATATGGCCTGCTCACGCACCGACGTGTGCAAGGTCCCTAAGGGACATGGGTCTGCCCTCTAAACCAAGGGCCTTACACTCTGTAAATGTTTATCCACCATTGCTTGTTTACATCTTAATATTTGGGCTCTCTGCCTGACTGTTTTCTTTATATGCTGTAGACTAGTATGTTAAAGGGGACCAGTTTAGGACATTATATTTCCATGAAATAACAATATATCGGGAGTATTTTTTTGCAGAACTTTCTTAGAAACTTATGAAGAACTGGACGTCTGGGCGTTACCAGGTTGTCCCTACATGCTCCGACTTTGTGCTCCGTGCTGGCAGTATCGGACTGCGCAGGGACACACCCACTTGGCAAGGGGAATAGTAAAACACAAATTGTTGGGTGCAGAATATCAGATCTTAGGCCATACATTCTAGTTTTGTAGAATATATAATTGTATAATACAACTTCCATATAGCTGTTGAAATGTTAGTATTGATTTTTTTTTTTCATATTGCAGACCACTGATTGAGTTATTTACACACCGATATTTTATTTCTATACCCTATGATGAATGCAAGAAAAGAAGGAGGTAAATGAACTTATTTGTATGTATAATTTTATGTATCGCTCATATTCTACAAGCTGCAATATCCCTTTCACCTTGATCCATGTTGGAACCTTTGCAACGCACAGGGGGAAATTTGCAACAAATCTGCATGCAACACTCCGCCTCGTGTGGTTGTACACTAATAACGTTATATAGATTAGGAATTAACTACATGTAGTGACCTGATTGATCCATTGACACTCGTGTAATATTGGCAAGCTGTGATAACGCTACACGGATTTGCGATTCTGGCATTCACAGAGTTAATGGCAGGACGTGGCACTGTACTATATCACAGGAGACAGCTGCTAGTGGACAGGAGGGTGAGAATTTTTGCTGTCAGCATTCTGGCAATGTGAATGTGAAATACTGCGGTGAGAGGAGTGATCACATTCACGTACTATAAAAATAGCCATATATTCGCTGGAGTTGTCCTCTTTTTGTACTGTGAATACCGTACCAGCCATACTGCGCTATATTACTATATTCACTAGGTTACATATTGCAAGAATGTAACATTGGCTGTGGCCCTATGGTATTGGGTCTTGCTTAGTCATTCCTTGGGATAGTTTAAAACAATATGACGTGATGAACTTCCCTATCTAGAGACCTTATGTACCAGAGTAGCATAGAACATGTGTTTTCTTATCACCCACAAAACAGCTGAAATATCTGTAGTCCGGGCACTGGTGGGATTGATAGGGTTAACCAGCTGTAGAGTAGACTGCACCACCGCTGTAGAGAGTACGTCTGCATACAGATGACTGTCCTGAAGGAGAGTGGAGATTTAGGGATGAGATAAAACATTGTGAATTTTGTGTTCTGAATTCAAGTGTTTCCTAGAATGATGATGTCTGCATTCCTGCCCGGCTCATGTATTTGTCCTGTAGATAACATGTTCCAGATCCCTTATTAAGATAATACGTATTTTCTTTTGACCTCTATTCCTCCTTTTGACTTGCAAGCAGCGCATGGCTTTTTGGCTGCTTTGACGTGCAACTATAATAACCGTTTTACCCGACTTAAGATGGACGCCCAAAGTCCCTTGTAAAAAGAGGTAGAGATCATTTACATGAAGCCTTCCGTTCTTCCATTCTTCAAATCTACTTAAAGGGGTATTCCCATCTCACAAATGTAGTTTGTGTAGTTAGATATAGCCATACCAATATTATTACTAATAGAATATATTTATATAAAATGTACCGTTTGGAAGATTTCCCTATTTGTATATCCATTGTCCCACACACATCAGTCAGGCCGTTGCCCCTAGTTACGGCCACCGCGGCCATGTAGTAGTGGAGGTCAGCTTGCTCCTTTTCAAAACCGCTCTGAGGTAACTGCTGTATTGGGAACGCAGATTGCATGAGCATGAGGAGACACATCTTAGGGTACGTTCACATCTGCTTTTTGGACGCTACCAGTTCAAAACACAATGGTCAGGATCCGTCCAAAACACATATTTTATAAATGGATCCTGCTCCATAGAGAGGAATTGATCTTGGAACAGGATCCGTTTCTCTGCGTTTTGTAAGCGCAGACAAAAATGCTACAACCCTAAGATGTGTCTCCGCATGCTCATGCAATGTGTGTTCACAATACAGCAGTTACCTCAGAGCGGGTTTGAACAGGAGCAAGCCGGCCTTCACTACTACATGGCCGCAGTGGTCGTAACTAGGGGCAACGGCCTGACTGATGTGTGTGGGACAATGGATATACAAATAGGAAAATCTTCTAAACGGTACATTTTATATAAACACATTCTATTAGTAATAATATTGGTATGGCTATATCTAACTATACAAACTACATTTGTGAGATGGGAATACCCCTTTAAGCAGTTGCACTACAGCAGGAATTAAAGGGGGGGGAGGGGGTCTGAAAGTTTGAGGAAAAAAAATGCACCCCTCTTTAGTCCCCTACTGGTCTATGTTTACAGGCTGCCAGCAATATGTATTTACACATATATTTATAGAAATGTGGCATTATCATTCATGTCATTGTACAGACCCACATAATAAAATTGTTATTTTTACCACACAGTCAATGCCGTAAATAATAAATTCCACAAAATAATGTAAAAAGTTTTTTTTACCCCTAAAAATAAAACAATAAAATTATTAAATACGGTATATATCCCAAAATGGTTCCTAAAAAAACCTACAATTAATCCCGCAAAAAATATAGAAGAAAATATTAAAGTTATGACTGCAAGAACAAAGGGGAGAAACATTATTGGTCCTTAAGTCTAAAATTAATTAAGGTCACTAAGGGGTTAAAAATGCAATGGTGTCCGCTGAGTTGTGCGCCAACGAGATTTACTGCAGTCACGCATTAAAAATCTACTACAACAAAAAAATTAAGTGAAATTTTTGGGAGGGTTTTTCCAATTTTAATGTGAGGTTAAGAGGTTAGTTCTGTTAGTTTAAAGAATATCTCCCAAACCCCCTTTACTGCAGTGCTTCAAATGGGGATCCAGCGCAATTGTGTTACTGATGGATGCCATATAAGAAGTTTTACTAGAATTTGCTGGCCGCAACTGAATCTATAAGGATAATCTACTAGCAAAACCCAAACTTTTCATGTGAGTTTCACATGGCATCAGGATGCCTGAGGCCAGTACTTCTCCTGGCCTTCTACACTGGACTTTGTCTTGGTTGTTGCATAGCAATAGTTTATATCTACAAAAAGTGACAATAATCCTTTATGTTGTGTGATCTAATCTTCTGACTGAGAGATCCTCCAGGCCAAGGCACCAAGTAGTGACGCTGCCCTGCAGCTTTTTACTGTGGAAAACCAGTGTGATTTCTGCCACCAATATGGTGGCTAGATGCTGGGTTACAATAGTCGAATAAATTGATTTCAATTTCTTTGGTGACTTAAGTGGATTCTCCACCTTTTGAACAAATTTTGGGTCCTCCCCACCGGACCTGTGGAGGGAAACATACATACTTGCTCACTGGGTAATGTGCAAGTTGGGGGACATGTCACCGATGCAGCCAGTCATTGGCTGCAGCGGCACACTTGACCTCTCTCCATAGCAGAAGTTGACAAGGAGGACCAGAGTGCCTCAACTAAATGGGATGGAGCAGGTAAGTATGCTTCCCTTTATAGGACCATCATAATGAGAAGAGGTGGCCAAATTCGTTGAAAAGGTGGAAAAACACTTTCATCTAGCTGCAGGAATTTGGATCTTGTTTTTATATAAACTCTAGAGCGTTCTTCTACAAATGTGGCCCCTTCTGATCTTCAATGTCTTATTTGTTACAGTTCCAGAAATTACACTGTTCCAGATCCACCGGGACTTTTTGATGGCCATGTCTGGCCAATGTATGTGAAACACAAAAATATCATGGAGGAAATGAATGTAATTGTGGGTAAGTGTTCATTTTCAGTGTGAACGTTTAGGAATTAGGTGAATTGAAATAGGTGATATGACAAACACTTGTTCACTTTTGTTTTAGAACAACTTGATGGGACAAGTACAAGGGAAGAAATGTTTAACAGAGTGTATGGAGATGTGCTAAACCTGATAAACTGCAAGGTAACTTCCCCATAAGATATCTGCACCAAGAGTTATTGAATTTGCAGACTTTTTGTGACTGCAGGTCAGACAGAGCCTGTCCTGATCACTTAATCACACTGGTGCCCGCTGGCTAAAAAGGGAGAAAATCACTTTACAGTGTACCTGCAAATTGTTAGAAAAAGTACAGTAGAAAATTGCTGAAATTTTAAATAAAATGAATGCAATGAATTTTACAAAATTGGATTACCCCTTTAAAGAGGACCTTTCACCGGTCTTGACATTATAAGTGCCATGATGGGGCATATTGAGGAGAGGTGATATTGCTTAAATTTTTTTCCTATTCACTGCTCTGCCCACAGTTCTGGTTTATCGCCCTGTATGCTAATCCATACCATTGGTACAAGAAGGAGAAGCGCGAAACACTGCCGTCTCCTCCTGCCTGCACCAATGGTATGGATTAGCATACAGAGTGGGAAACCAGAACGGGGGGAAACGGGGCAGCCAACAGAAAGAAGAAAAAAAAAAAAAGCGATATCACATCATCTCAACATGCCCTACGTTGCCAGGTATTTATATGGTAATGTCAGGACCAATGAAAGGTCTTCTTTAAAGAGTCTATTTGGTGAATGTGCTTCCCAAACGACTCCCAGTGCTTGGTAGGGAACGTAGAAACCTGAGAGCACATAGGTTTTGTTTTTTTGTTATTGCTGAGAAAATGAATATTTATCTGCCAAATGTGGCAGAAAGTACCCCCAGGAGAGTCCCGTCAGGTGCTCCAGGTCTCATTTGTAAACCTTTCCTAATGCCTATCTTTTCGCCCTGATGACAGTACCAGCCTTTACCAACATCACTGATTTCCTAATTGAAATCTTGCATAGACATTGTTCCCTCATGGTCCAGCGCAACAGCCTCACAGATGTACTGCACATACTCTGAGCTATCATCAGTACACCCCGAAGAGCCTCTTCAACAAGACCACCCATTTATACAGACTAGATATCAGTTCCATCAAATACAATGCATACTGAACATCCTCTTTCAGAGAACCGCCCTCTAGCAGACCATTTTGCGGTGCAATATTATGTAGTCTCAAAAAGGTTTCATAATTTGGTGATACTGTTGTATGGGATAAATATACAGAACCCCCCTAATATAGCCTTATATAGGGTACGTTTCATTGTGTTCATTTCCAAATATTCTAACCATTATTATTTTCTTCTTTCTTTTCAGCATTAAGAAGAAAAACGCTTAAAACCTGTGGCCTTAACACCTGAAGATGGCTTTTGGATTTGAATTTATACACCTGTGTTACTCTCTACGTCTGCAGTTTTATTTAATGTCAAAGTTTTTTTTATCAATAATTTTATAAACTGACTTCAAGCAAAGCACTCCACTCTAATAAACTATTTCTTCCAATCCATCAGTGTGAGATATCTTACGTTTTGTGTAGAAAACAAGATATGGGCTCCCAGTGCTTCATAGTGAAGCTGTAAAAACCCTACTGAGTGTATTCCATGCCAGAACTGACATATCAGTGCCACATAGCTCATTTTGCTTAATAATTAAAGGGGCTGTCCGCTTATCCTACATTGATGATCTATCCGTAGGATAGGTAATCAGTATCAGATTGGTGGGGGTCCAACACCCCTTACCCCTACTGAACATCACTCTATCTGCTCGCCTTCAACATTGCAGCGGTGAGAAGGGTAATTACCGCTCTTCTGTCCCTTTCACTTCAATGGGATAGCTCTGGCCTATTCAAGTAAATAAGAATGGAGCCAAGCCATTGAGGTAAATGGGGACGGAGGAGCTGTAATGTCAATGGCGAGGAAGTAAACAGTGACCAGAACAAGCACTAGGTTTGTTTTCTTTATACAGTTGATGGGCAGACAACCCCTTTAAGGGTGCTGTTAAGGGGATGTGTGAGTAGTGCTGGTGAGTTACTGCTAATAGCCTGCTGCCCCTAGACTTTTTCAGGTTGTGGCGCAGCAATGAGTGCTGCTAATGCCCATGTAATGGCACCCTTAGATATTCTTAATATATTAGGATGAAAAAGTAACAGGAATAAGGTGGCTCTGGTCCTTAAAGGGTTAATTTTAAGGTTATTCTCATTTTAGACAATGGGGGCATATCGCTAGGATATGCCCCCATTGTCTTATAGGTGCGGGTCCCACCGCTGGGACCCGCACCTATATCCAGAACAGTGCCCCTGAACTGAATGAGGGCGCACTGCGCATGCGCAGCCGCCCTCCATTCATTTCTATGGGGCCGCCGAAAATAGCCGAGCGCTGGCTCGGCTACTTCCGTCGGCTCCATAGAAATGAATGAAGCGGTGGCCGCGCTTGCACACTGCACTTCCATTCATTTCTATGAGCGCAGCGGGGAGCTTTGCCTGGTGGTGGCCGGAAACCCGGGGTCCTCCAGGTGCAGCGCTCCCCGCTCTGTTCTAGATATAGGTGCGGGTCTCAGCGGTGGGACCCGCACCTATAAGACAATGGGGGCATATCCTAGCGATATGCCCCCATTGCCTAAGATGAGAATACCCCTTTAAGACCTCTCATAGGGGGCAGGAATTCTGTTTATGAATGCACTTCTTGCCTTAAAATGCCACAAAGGAAATCACTCCCTGTGAATACGGCCATCTTCTGACCCAGTCGTGTGAACGGGTCCGCATGTATTCCGCAATAGATGCGGCCCCGTTCACTTCAATGACAGCGGGAAGCCGCGGCTCAGCAAAAAATAATAGTGGACAAGAATAGGCATTTTGAATGGGGTGCCAGGCTGCGTGTTCCGCGAATTGTGGAACACACACTGGTCTGCATCCGTGGTATTGCGGATCCACAATACCAGGGCCGTCTGAACGGCCCCTAATAATCTGCTTTTGCTGCCAGACTGTTGTAAAGCTGATGGATTTAGCAGTAGATTTCACCCATATGTGCGTCATATACAAACAACAGATTCATATTCACTATAAAGTGAATGTGTACGTTTCTTTAAAGGGTAACCTGCTGCTTTATCTGCATGTATCCTGTTATGAGTCCAGTGGGAGGTCCTACTTGGTGATTGACATCTCTAGTCATGCCAAGGGAATCTGTCAGCTCTGAAGCACCCACTACCCCTCAAACTAGAGTAAGGCCAGCATCTCCTATATCCTGCGATCCGGATCGGTTCCTCTCTGATGTGAATCATAAATGTTGGAGAGGAACTGAAATTTATCCCTCGTCCTATGACAGCACCCGGAGAGAGGGTCCGCCTCCCTGGACAGGAAACCCACAGGCATAAATTTCAGAAGGAGCCTCCCCTCTTCAGTGTGGTTTCCTGTCCTGGGGACAACCTACAGGCTGTTTGTTGTTTTGGAGGAGTAGTTTCTCCTCGTCATCTATATGGTTGGCTGGACGGGGTATGCGCCGGAGAGGTCTCCGCTCCACATACCCTGAAGATGGGACCTGCGAATGGCCCGACCCGCATCGGGTCCCGTAGGATCCCTGACCTGATTCATGGTGGCTGGCAGAAGGTTCCCCGAGTCCGGCGGCGTCCGGGAGCTTGTCCTCCTCACAGTGAAAGGGAAGTGTTGAGGATAGCGTGTTATGCTCTTCCGGGCGCGCGCTAAGCTGGCCCCATCCTATCCTAAGGCCTTATGTAAAACGTGTATAGAGAGCACTATAGCGGAAGAAACTCCCTCCATGATGGACGTCATGAGAAAAATGATTAGGAAGGAAGTGAGCAGCTCCCTTCTTTCTCATAAGTCTAGACACTCAGAGAAATCCTCCATGTCCTCTAGATTTTCTGATGTGTCTAGCCCAGATGACTGTGCAGAGAGTGGGGAAATTGACTCGCTTTCCTCATCCTCCGAAGGTGAAGCTGGGGGTAGACCTTTCTTTCCACTTCAGGATGTGGACCAACTAATCAAGGCAGTCAGGGCGACGATGAATATGGAGGAGATTAAGGAGGCACGTACTATTCAGGACCTCATGTTTGAGGGATTGGAGTCCAGGAAGAAGAGATCCTTTTTCTTTCACAAGAATATCTCAGCTATGATAGACAGAGAGTGGAAGCACCCTGACAAGCGAAGCTTCATCCCAAGAGCAGTGAAAAGGAAGTATCCTTTCTCTGAAGAAGACTCTGTTCTCTGGGATAAGGCCCCTAAACTAGATGTACCAATTGCAAAAGTATCCCGTAGATCATCTCTTCCGTTTGACGACCTAGGCCAATTAAAGGATCCTATGGATAGAAAAGCGGACACTTTTCTTAGAAGAACATGGGAGTCAATAGGTGCGGCCCTTAAACCTAACGTGGCGGCAGCCTGTACATCTAGGGCTCTAATCCTTTGGATCAAGCAGTTAGAGGAGCAAATTAGGGATAAAACTCCAAGGGAAAAAATCTTAGAGTCGGTTCCAGTTATTGCTAAAGCGGCGGATTTTCTGGCTGACGCCTCTGCGGATGCCATCCGTTTAAATGCCAGAGCCTCTTCAGTAGCTAATACCGCTCGCAGAGCTCTTTGGTTAAAAAATTGGGCAGGTGATGTGGCGTCAAAGAGTAGACTATGTAGTATCCCCTGTGAAGGAAAATATTTATTTGGCCCGGCTTTGGACGACATCCTTGAAAAAGTAGGGGATAGAAAAAAGGGTTTTCCTTCTTCCTTTCAGAGGCAGAATTTTTTATTTCAGAAAAATAAAAAGTTTAAAGGAAAAGAAAGAAGCCCAACTAAGAGGAATGATAAGTGGAAATTTTCCAAAGCCAGATCAAGTGGTTTTCTATTCAAGGGACAGTCTTCTAATCCCGCCAGAAAGGAGAATCCGCAATGACGCCAGGGTAGGAGGAAGGCTAAAAGACTTCCTCCTAGCCTGGGAAAAGATTACGAACAGTGCCTGGATCCTACAATCCTTAAGAGAAGGGTTCAAAATAGATCTAAAATGTTTTCCTCCAGAATCTTTCAGGATCACCAAAGTAGGTTCCGGTCAGCAGGCTGCCTTGGAAAGAGAAGTGACATCTCTGCTTCAGAAAGGTGCTCTGATTCCTTGCCCAAAGGGAGAAGAAGGAAGAGGCTACTATTCTACACTTTTTCTGGTAAGCAAATGAGATGGAGGCTACAGGACTATCATAAATTTAAAATCTTTAAACAAATTCCTGCACTACAGGCGTTTCAAGATGGAAACGATGCGATCAGTAGTGGACCTACTATACGGGAATTGTTACATGGCAGTGCTAGACATCAAGGATGCCTATTACCATCTTCCGATTTTTCCAGATCACCAAAGGTTGTTGAGAGTGGCTTTGATGTATCAGGGTGTTCTGAGACATTTCCAGTTTCAGGTGTTACCCTTCGGGATTTCCATGGCACCAAGGGTGTTCACCAAGCTGGTAGCGGAAATGGCGGCTCATATAAGGGAGGAGAATATCCTCTTTATTCCATACCTAGACGATTTCCTGATTGTGGCATCTTCAAATCAGGATTGTGGGCATCAGGTTCAGCGGGTAATACGGATCTTGAGCTCCCTGGGTTGGATTCTGAACGAGGAAAAATCGAGATTAATTCCATTGAAGAGACAGAGGTTCTTGGGAATAATGTTGGACTCTGTAGCTCAGAGATCCTTTTTACCCCAAGACAAGATCCTGAAAGTGACTTCTATAGTTCAATCCCTGATCCACAACCCCTATATCTCCATAAGAAGGGGCATGTCAGTACTGGGAACTTTAACCTCTTGTATCCCAGCTGTTCAGTGGGCTCAGGCTCACTCGAGGCCATTGCAGGGGGAAATATTAGAGGCCTGGTCTCCGATAGGGAATCTAGACAGGAGGTTCAAGGTCTCAAGCAAGACCTGCAGGGCCCTGACCTGGTGGCTTTCTCCAAAAAATTTATCCCTAGGGGTCCCTTGGAAGTTAGTGGATCCTCTGGTAGTCACCACGGACGCCAGCCCCTTTGGTTGGGGAGCTCATGTGGGGGCTTCCCTGTTCCAAGGTACATGGGACTGCCAGATCCGGGGCAGTTCTTCAAATCAGAGGGAGCTTTGGGCGGTTCTGATGGCTATCAGAGAGATCATTTCCAGGGTAAGGGGTCGACATGTAAGAGTCTTATCGGACAACGGATGTGTAGTATCATATCTAAATCACCAGGGTGGCACTCGGTCGGATGTCCTGGGGAGCCTAGCACTTCAGATCGTGCAGTTATTGGAAGGGAGGGCTCTCTCCCTTTCTGCCCTTCACATCAAGGGAATAGACAATGGCAGGGCAGACTTTCTGAGCCGTTACACGTTAGATCAGAAGGAGTGGGCACTGAATCAGAAGATCTTTCAGAAAATAGTGAATCTGTGGGGCTCTCCCAGGATAGATCTTTTCGCTACCAGACAGAACAGGAAAGTAGACAAGTTCTTTTCCCTGTCAGTAGCCGATGTTCCATGGGGGATAGATGCGCTCTTACAACCCTGGAATCAAGGTCTCCTATATGCTTTTCCCCCGCTTCAGCTGCTTCCCAAGGTACTGAAAAAGATCAGAGAAGACAAGGCGCGTGTAATTCTAATAGCTCCGTTCTGGCCCCGCCGTGCTTGGTTCTCCTGGCTAAGGATCCTGTCAGTGACAGATCCTTGGGTACTTCCAGAAATTCCGGACCTCTTGAACCAGGGGCCGGTCTTCCATCCTCAAGTAAAGGGGTTGCACTTGACGGCGTGGCTTTTGAACGGAGCTTGTTATTAAATAGAGGTCTTTCTATCTCGGTAGTTTCCACTATGATGCAGTGTAGGAAACCAGTGACTACAAAAATTTATGCCAAAGCTTGGGCGGCATTTTTTTAACTTTCTAGGGATTCCTCCTTCGACAGCCCCCAGTCTCAATATATCAGAAGTTTTGCATTTTCTTCAGAAAGGGCTAGACAGGGGATTGGCTCTTAGTACCCTAAAGGTGCAAATTGCGGCTTTGAGTGTCCTCTTTGACTACAGGTTGGCGTGTCATCCTTGGATTATTAGATTTTGTAAAGGGGTTTCTAGATCCCTCCCTTCGGTTTCAGTAAGGACTCCCCCCTGGGATCTTAATTTAGTTCTTCAGTCCTTGATTAATCACCCATTCGAACCTTTAGATGGCCTATCGATTAAATTCCTAACCCTAAAATGTGTGTTTTTGGTAGCAATTACTTCAGCTAGGAGGGTGGGGGAACTCCAAGCCCTTTCCATCTCTCCTCCTTACACTATCATCCAGGAAGATAGGATAATCTTTAAACCTGACCCAGCTTTTTTGCCTAAAGTTGTGTCCAATTTTCATAAGAGTCAAGATACTGTTCTGCCTTCTTTCTGTACTTCTTCGAATAATCAGAAGGAGGCAGAATTTCATTGCCTGGACGTTAGGAGATGTGTGATTAAGTATTTGGAATCCACTAGAGACTGGAGGAAGTCATCCTCTCTATTTGTGCAGTTTTCAGGCCTTAATAAGGGGAAGCCTGCTAGTAAGGCAGTCATAGCTAGATGGATCAAGCAGGCAATTTCTCTAGCTTATGTCTCTGCACAGAAACCGGTTCCTACTGGATGGACGGCGCACTCTACCAGAGCGATGGCGACCTCCTGGGCGGAGAGGGCGGAAGCTTCTATTATGGACATTTGCAAAGCGGCTACTTGGTCCTCTGCTTCTACCTTTTTCAGACATTACAGACTAGATCTTTCCTCTGTTTCTGACCTTTCTTTTGGACGTAAAGTCCTTCAGGCGGTGGTCCCTCCCTAAAAAACACTCTCTGGGATATCTCCGGGTGCTGTCATAGGACGAGGGATAAATGTCAATTACTTACGGTAATATGATTTTCCGAAGTCCATGACAGCACCCACTTTAATTCCCTCCCTTGATGTGTGGTGGGTTTGTTTGTGTGTCTCACGGGTGTGCATATAAAAAAAAAAAAAAAAAAAAAGAAAATATATGTATATAATCTTATGTACTGATTAACCTTCATGTTAAGCTTGAACTGGTCATCAGGAAGATGTTGGTTGGAAGGTGTTCTCTCGTCTTTGGAAGTTACACTGAAGAGGGGAGGCTCCTTCTGAAATTTATGCCTGTGGGTTTCCTGTCCAGGGAGGCGGACCCTCTCTCCGGGTGCTGTCATGGACTTCGGAAAATCATATTACCGTAAGCAATTGACATTTTTGTGATCCTATGGTTTTCTATGGGATTGTTGATATTCATTTAGTGTATCACTGGTGTAGCGATTTCCTGTCCTTCCCTAACAGTGTATACATGGCGGATCTTAGTACTGAAGTGCTGTGCATATGTATCAGTTGTATCCAACTATTAGCTGGCCGCACACAACTAATATATGTGAAGTATAAGTGATGACGAGTCCAGTTTATTTAATTTTTATCTTCATACTAATACTACACAATGGAGAGGAATCCTGCATTTTGATGCTGGTTTGTGGAAGCACATTGTGTGAATGCAAGGGAGTATGAAGATGATAATTGCATAACTGGACTCGCCACCACTTACACTATGCAAACCTTACTCTAGTTTTGGAGCTGACAGATTCCCTTTTAAAGGGGGTTTTCAGGACTAAAAAAAAACATGATTGCTTTTTTGGGATTGCAGATCATCTCAAGCAGTCACAACCCAACTTTTTTGGGTAAAAAAAAAAAAAAAACAATAAACTGGTATAATACACAATAGATAAATGTCAGTGTTATTGTACCAGCTGTACCATACTGTTTTAAGTTCAAGTTGGAAAAAGTTGAAAAAATATACTATAAATAATTATTGCCACATCTATAATGACCTTGATCTTTATAATATATGATCTATCTAGTATAAAATTATCAAGTTTCCTTGAAAACTGAGAGACTTCTGTTGGAAATGAGAGAATTATATATATCCATATTATATCCCATTATTCTGTTCCTGGGTTCTTGTTTCCTATATAACCACCTTCTTTTGTGTATAATATACACCCCCTCCAGTTTTTTATTCTCCCTACTAATAACATTCAACCCTCACAATCCAGACTGGTCAGAAATTAAGATCATGCTATTCCCCAGTCAGGGTAAAATTATATTATCTGACTTCATTTCATGAGTGTTTTAACTAAAAGTGACCAAGCTAATAGACTTTCTCACCAATGGTGGTGTTTTTGGAGAACCCCAGTGTTGGTGTTACAGGATAGAATGGTATTAACAAGGATTGCCAGATAAACCAGAATGATTCAAACATAAGTGCTGAAGCACCCAACAAGGAAGTGGATTCTGCACTCTTTCAGACAACCATCAAGCACATGATTCATGGCCCCTGTGGACTAGGTTACCCGAAAACAGGCTGCATAGACCATGGAAAATGCCAAAAGCAATACCCAAGGCAGCTGTTAGCTGAAATGCAGACCGATGTTGATGGCTACCCACTGTATCGGTGTAGAAAGCCTGGTAAAGATAGTTTTTCGTTAGTTAGGTCAAAGTGTTGACCCTCAAAAATGGTCGTCAGGTTGTGCGCATTGCTGATGTTGAAGTCGGCAACAGATTTGTTGTCCCATATATGCCACATCTCTGCAGGGTATTTCATGTCCACATCAGTGTGAGGTCTGCAGTTCAGTATCTGTGATCAGGTATATCTGTAACTACAAAAGTTCTGTCATTTTTTGCAGTTACAAATGATGAAACTATTGCAGATGAAGTTCAACAGTATCAACATGGGCACTGCATAGGTAGCAATGAAGCCGTCTGCCAAATTTTCAGTTTCCCCATTCACAAGTGACATCCGATGTTTCAACATTTCTTGCCTAGAACAAGTCTGATAGTATTTTTGAACTGTGGCAGAGAGATGCATTTGCAAGGATGCTGCTCTATGTCATGGTTCCAACATGGCAATCTCACAGATAGGGCACACACATTCCAGGTAAAGATGCTATTGCTACTAATAAGCTTCGCAGAGTCCAGACTGTTCATCCTAACTTTGAAGAGTGCTTCTATTTTCATATGCTGCTTCATGTTATTTGAGGTCAAACATCCTTTGAAGCTCTCATGATGGTCAACAATATTCTGTCGCTCATATATAGAAACGTGCTTGAGACTTGACTTGCTCAAGAATTACCAACAATGGCATGATTGCCTCCAGGATGACGTGGCTTGTCAAAATCAGAGAGCTTTGTGCAATCATTCTCACATGCTGCCACCCTTGCAAACCTCAGGAGCTCTGGGAACGATGCAAATGGCTGAAGATGTCCTGCACCTTGCTCAGCAGCAAGCAAATTCTAACTCGCTGCAATTGACTCCTCAAAATAGAGAAACAGGACCTGATTTTTTTGGAAGACAATGGTCCTGCAAATGACCGGTTTACATGTGTCAGTGTTTGATTTGTAAATACTACATGGTCATCAAGTGAGCCATGAATTTCTCACATAAACAACTTATCATCTCAACCAACCAAGATAATATATGGCTGCAAATGATTAGATCCGAACAAAAGAAAGTTTATGAAACACTTTTTAAAGATATTCTAAGCAACACCAGAGGCATCTACTTCCTGGAGGAACAGGAGAAACGTTTCTGATTAATCTGCTTCTTGCCAACGTGCAAAGTGCCAGTGAAATTGCTCTTGCAACTGCCTTATCTGGCATTGCTGTGGCTCTACTAAATGGTGGCAGCTAGGGAGGTAACACCTATTTGCATTTGCTGATCATGCAAAGAGGCATGGTAGCTGATGAGGTGAAAGCTTCACCACGTTGATAAGAGGCCTACACTTAGTACAACATACGTGCACTTATTTTTGGCCCTGATACTGCACGGCAATTTTCGCAGATGCTGCTACATGTGGAAATGTGTCTCCTTGGTTTTGTGAACAACTAATTTTGGCTCCCAGGAATTATGCAGGGAATGTGATCAATGCTCAAACTTTGAGAGGGATATCAAGACAATATCCATGTTTTGTGGATCTGTAAAACACTATGGTTGTGTGAATGTAGCCCAAATCTGTTTTATTAATAAATGTAGAAGAGAAATTATATTTCTATATTTATTTTTTCAACGGGGAGGGGGGGGGGGCAGCCATATTTGAAACATGCACCACCTTCATGTTTTATCCGTTAAGACCATACAGACCATGTGCATGCACATTATGGGCTCATGCACACGAACGTGTGCCGGCCGTGCCCGTGCTGCGGGCCGCATACGGCAGGTCCGCAATAAACGGGCACCGGCCGTGTGCAGCCCGCATCACGGATCGCGGACCCATTCACTTCAATGGGTCCGCGATCCGGGAGATGCGGAGTGGAGGCACGGATCGGAACACCACGGAAGCACTACGGTGTGCTTCCGTGGTGTTTCTGGCCATGCCTCCGCACCGCAAAAAAGTAGCGCAAGCACTACTTTTTTGCGGTGCGGACCCTCGGATGCATGCGGTGGCCTCACGGTCAGTGCCCGAAGCACGGGCATGGCCGGCACACGTTCGTGTGCATGAGCCCTATGGAAGATGAAATGAACTGGAGTTGATGGAGATGTGTTCATGACTATTATAGTGTCCAGGTAGGGATACCTAGTGTTGAATAGATAGATAATTATTCATCTTTCATTGATATGTGTTCTCAAAATCTGATGTTATGAACTGTTAATTTAGTTTTGATGTCAAAACTCTCCTGCATCCTACAAGATCAACCTCGTAATTTGTGAACCCTTGTTTGACGGTATCATATGTAATGTTACTAAGACCAGCTGGAATGTGCTGTTCATGCTGCTTTTGGCCTCAAATGCCGGGTGATGTTAGGTCATACTTTGAGTAAAATGGGTCACTAATGACTGGTCATTTCTAAACACAGAACCTTAAGCGACCCATTCATTTTGGCAATATATGTATAAATGCTTATATAGAGCATAGTGACCTTGATGGAATTCATCAATAAAAAAAAAATACAAACCATATTTATTGGACTATAAGACATTCTTTTTTTTTTTTTTTTGCAAGAAAACAATATTGCAAGAAAACAATATTGTCAGATTCCCTACTTCCTTAAAGGAGTTATCTGACCCCTGAAATGCCCCCCCCCCATAAGCCTGGGCCGCTCCCACACAATGTACTTACCTCGCTCCTCGGCACCTGCGTCGCTCCTGGTCCCCGCACGGCCGCCGCTACATCTCCCTGTCATGCGGATGAAACTTCCAGCGTCGGGGGTGGGGATACAGCCAATCGCAGGCAGTGACAGGGACAAGCCTCACTAGCGTCAGCCGCAATGTTAGGGAGGCTCGTCCCTAGCACCGCCTGCCATTGGCTGTTTCTCCTGCCCCTCGATGTTTTCATCTGCACGACAGGGAGATGCAGCGGTGGCCATGCGCGGACCAGGAGCGACGTGGGTGTCAGCCGCAATGTCATCCCCGTCACTGCCTGCCATTGGCTGCCCCCTTCCCCCAATGTTTTCAACTATTTTCATCCCCGCGACAGGGAGATGCAGTGACGGGCGTGCAGGGGCCAGGAGCGATGCGGGTGCCACGGAGAGAGGTAAGTACATTGTGTGTGAGGGGCCTGGGAATATGGGGGGGGGATGATTTCAGGGATTTGATAACCCCTTTAATGATCAGGCAGAGCGCACATACAGCTTTTTGCTGGATCAATGAGAGAGGTATGCATCTGTACACACCTCTCTTTCATGCCCGATATCTATCTCCCAGGAGAGGAGGCTCAGCGATCATGGAGAGGGCTGAAAAACACAGCCCTCTCCATGCTGAAGGTCTCCCAGCTGCACTTAAAGGAGTTGACAGCTCCAATTAACAGCAGCTGAAGGGCCTCTGACGATGTCACCAGTAGGAGGGGCCAGAAGAGTAAGTCAGCTGTGTAGTAGACCTGTGTTTCTCAGGTGTGAATACAGCAGGACTGTGTGTGTATAATGTGTTTGTGTATGTATAAGGCCTCATGCACACAACCGTGCTGTGTTTTGCAGTCGGTGCGGAACGGAACGGGCAGCCATAATAGAAATGCCTATTCTTTTCCGCAAAACTGACAAGAATAGGACATGTTCTATTTTATTTCTGGGTCCATGGAACAGAGCAACAGATGCAGACAGCACACGGAGTGCTGTCTGCATCTTTTGCAGCGCCATTGAAGTGCATGGGTCCGCATCTGAGCCGCAAAAAATGCACCAGGGATGCGTACCAAAACAACATTCATGTGCATGAGGCCTAATGTCTGTGCTGCAGATCTGTGTGTGTATATAATGTGCGTACTGCACTGTTGTGTCTGTGCATAATGTGTGTACTGCAGAGCTGTGTGCGTAAATGTGTAAAATATCAGGGTCATGGAGAGTAAAAAAAAAAAACATTTAAAAAAGAAATAATCTAGTAATAGAGCAAACATGGTGGGACAATACAGAACAATGACAGGAGACACATTTACTTGGATATATTTAATGAGATCACCACATTCACCATTGCTGTTTGTTACAATGGTCAGCAGATGACACACTATGATTAACAGGAGCTGACCAAATCTACTAGGCCCCTCTATGCTAGACCTCGACGTTAGTGTCCTTGATGCCTCCACTTCATTAAACCACCACGGAAGGTTGAATTAGTATAAATTATTTTTTTTGTTGTCTAAACTTGGAGTGCATCTTATAGTCAGATGCACCTTATAGTCCAAAAAATACTGTAATTGTATTAAAAATAAAATCTGTAATGTCATACAAAAATATTAAAAAGCTAGTATGATCGGAAATATAAGGTTCTGCATGGTTGTACTTGTAGCAATGAAAATAATCTTTTTAGGTAAGTCAATGGCGTAAAACACAGCCTTGTTTCTGAAATGATGAATCATAATGAATATGGCAATGTGAGCTTGTTCTGTGAGCAGTAGATGCGTGGTTTGTAATACATTCTTATTTAAAGCCAAGGTGCATTACTTTCCTGATGGGAGCTGGTCCACCCCAATATCCCCTGTAAAAGAAAAAAAAAAGGTAAAAAAAAATGAGTAATGTCAACTTCATTTTACAGTGTTTTTTTTTTTTTTCAATCAGAAATGTTGCTACAAAATTATAGTATATTGATCCACATGCAGCCATAAGCATTTTTACTGAAGAGAAAATTTGATCCTGAGCTAAAGCTATCAAAAATATACCATGGAATACAAGTAACATAAATAAATGAGGTCCCATTGCAACCCACAAGATATTGTGACCAAGAATTAACAGAGAATTTAGCATCAGCCTAAATTTACTATGAGGTTACAAGAAACATAAATTGCATTCTCAGAAGAGATTAAGGCTGGGTTTCCATATAGCGGCTGCAATCTAGGTAAAACCGCAACCAACCACAGCGGCCGGGGGCTGCACTAATTTGATTGTTTACTTTCAAATTTTTCTGACCGTTGTGGTTGTGGACACAAGCATCAGCCACATCACAGCTACTATGTGAAAACCCAGACGACTAAGAAATGACTTACTTGAGAAGCATATTCCAGTACAGGAAGGGCATCATGTCTGCCTTCATATGGTACATGGTTCTTCTCTCTTTACCCTGGTCAATAGGAAAAGTCTCTAGAGGTTGGGCACTGTAGTCAAATTCTGCCAAGATCACTTTTCGGTAGCCAGTTACCAGTGGACATGAAGTGTATCCATCATACTGCAAGCAAAGGAAACATTAAAAATGTTGTCAGAAAAGTCTCTAAGTGATTAAACGCTATGTAAACCTTCTGAGGCAATTTTTTATGATTGCATTTTACTCATTTTTGGCTAAAAATCATTTTTTTAATTGACCTTTATTAATAATATTGAGCTGTTCTGTCACAAACGTTTAACTGTTTTTGTAACTGTGTGACTGGTACTTTCACTTTGTGCCGGTCATCTAATAAACCTTATCTCTAAACTACTGAGAGGTCATAAACACTTATTTAAGCCACATCCTCATCAGTAAGATAATGAGTCTTTATAAGGACAGAGAGCAGAAATAAGGAGTCCGTCTGCTCCTGGTCTGACGGAAAAGACAGAAAATCAAATGGGTGCTAGTAGAGCATGTCAGCTCTCTACAGAAAAAGGGATTCCATATCTTAATAAAGACCAATTTAAAAATTATTTTTAGCTCAAAATGAGTACAATGCAATAATAAATAAAATTCCCCCAAAGGTATACATAGCCTTTAATGTTACCTAAAATGTAATATGACACCAACATAAAACAATCGCCATCCATTAACTTTGTAACAGGAAGATCTTATCAGTCTTGTTCCATGCAAGACATATCACACATTTAACACAATGGAAGACAATGATCCTTGATGGCATGCACTTTATGTATGCTAGGTAGTTAAAGGGTTTTCCGGGAGCACTATATTGACCGATTCATGGCTTGAGAAAGGTTTGTAATAAGCCAAAACGCTGTCTATTCTTGTACCGATGGCTATCAAAGGATGCAAGGAGAAGATGCTGGATCAATGCTCTTTTATTTCTGCACATTTGGTGGTGGCCACTAGAAGCTGTGCACCTTGGAGTGAGGATTGAGCGCTGTTGCGCTCTTCAAATGTATTATTATTTGTATCTATCCTTAGGATAGGTTATCAATATCAGATAGGTGTGGGTCCGACTCCTGGCTGATCAGCAGTTCAAAGAGGCTACAATGCTCCAGTGAACACTGAAGTATCTTCCTAGGCCAGTAACGTCACGTTCATCCGTCACATGGGGTATATGCAGCTCAGTCCCATTCTAGTGGATGCTTGTACACTGTACTGTGTCCCTTTAAACAGCTGATTGGTGAGGATCCCAGGAGTCAGACTCTCACTGATCTGAGATTGATCACCTACCTGAGGTCATCAATACTTGTACTCCCAGAAAACCCCTTTAACAACAGCTGCTGCTGCATGTATGGCGCTGTTATAATGCAGGCTATGTAGCTGAACCCATGCCATCAATGGGAAGTGTTAGTTATATAGTGTGTTACAGTTGACACTGGAGATAACCCCAAAACCCCCTCCCCCCACAACACAATCATTGGGTGACGGTAGGTTGCTATGACAGTCAAAATCCTAAAGACTTTACATGGCATTGACAGACACAATACACTGCAATACATAAGTATAACAGTGTATTATATGTATGATCAGATGTATGCATGGTCAAGTCCTCTAGTGGGACAAAAACAGAAAAAGAAAAGCACAAAACCCCCTTTTCCCCAATTAAAATCCTTTATGTAAAAAAAAAAAGACGCATAATTGGTATCGCTGAATCTGTAATGACCCAAACAAAAAAATTATCACATTATTTTATCTGCACAGTGAACGCTGTAAACAAAATAAATAATACAACAAAGCTTTTAGGGTTTATTTTATTCACCCCACACAAAATAGTACCAATGAAGACATGCAAAAAACAAGCCCTTACGCAGCGCTGTTGATGGAAAAATAAAAAAGTGATGGTTCTCAGAATATGTGACAGAAAATATGTGCAAAAGTATTAAAAAAAACACTGAACATCCTAAAATGAAATTCAAAGAACAAAACGTATGGACCCAAAATGTGGACCCCCTGGATGGGTTATAACTAACTATATGAAATATACAAACCTTGGATGATGGATTTTGGCCTTTCATGATCAAAGAAATTGTTCTGTCCAGAACCGCTGACTGGGCAGCTGGAAATAGAAATAAACGTTTATTAGATCTTTAAACACATTGACTATAGAAACCAAAAGAGTGGCACTTTGGTCCCTTGTCAAGACTGATATGATGGTATACATTTTTTCTGCTGTATAGCCTAGGTCCACTGCACTATTACATACACAGGAATCCCACAAAAAACACATACCACACAACTTCATAGGCCTCGGATTACTCACAAGAGTGTCCTTTAAGTCTATGTCAGAATGGAACGGAATAAAGCAGTCTGCTTCCCTTTTGGAAGCCATACAACCAAAGTTTTCCTATTGTACAGTCATGGCCAAAAGTTTTGAGAATGACACAAATATTATATTTTCACATGATCTGCTGCCCTCTGGTTTTTATGTGTGTTTGTCAGATGTTTTTATCACATACAGAAATATAACTGCAATCATATTATGAGTAACAAAAGCTTATATTGACAGTTAGAATGAGTTAATGCAGCAAGTCAATATTTCCAGTGTTGACCCTTCTTCTTCAGGACCTCTGCAATTCTCCCTGGCATGCTCTCAATCAACTTCTGGACCAAATCCTGACTGATAGCAGTCCATTCTTGCACAATCAATGCTTGCATTTTGTCAGAATTTGTAGGTTTTTGTTTGTCCACCCGTCTCTTGATGATTGACCACAAGTTCTCAATGGGATTAAGATCTGGGGAGTTTCCAAACCATGGACCCAAAATCTCTATGTTTTGTTCCCTGAGCCATTTAGTTATCACCTTTGCTTTATGGCAAGGTGCTCCATCATGCTGGAAAAGGCATTGTTGATCGCCAAACTGCTCTTGGACGGTTGGGAGAAGTTGCTCTCGGAGGACATTCTGGTACCATTCTTTATTCATGGCTGTGTTTTTAGGCAAGACTGTGAGAGAGCCGATTCCCTTGGCTGAGAAGCAACCCCACACATGAATGGTTTCAGGATGCTTTACAGTTGGCATGAGACAAGACTGGTGGTAGCGCTCACCTCATCTTCTCCGAATAAGCTGTTTTCCAGATGTCCCAAACAATCAAAAAGGGGATTCATCAGAGAAAATGACTTTACCCCAGTCCTCAGCAGTCCACTCCCTGTACCTTTTGCAGAATATCAGTCTGTCCCTGATGTTTTTTCTGGAGAGAAGTGGCTTCTTTGCTGCCCTCCTTGAGACCAGGCCTTGCTCCAAGAGTCTCCGCCTCACAGTGCACTCACACCTGCCTGCTGCCATTCCTGAGCAAGCTCTGCACTGCTGGTAGCCCGATCCCGCAGCTGAAACACTTTTAAGAGACGGTCCAGGTGCTTGCTGGTCTTTCTTGGGCGCCCTGGAGCCTTTTTGGCAACAATGGAACCTCTCTCCTTGAAGTTCTTGATGATGCAGTAGATTGTTGACTGAGGTGCAATCTTTCTAGCTGCGATACTCTTCCCTGTTAGGCCATTTTTGTGCAGTGCAATGATGACTGCACGTATTTCTTTAGAGATAACCATGGTTAACAGAAGAGAAACAATGATGTCAAGCACCAGCCTCCTTTTAAAGTGTCCAGTGGTGTCATTCTTACTTAATCATGACAGATTGATCTCCAGGCCTGTCCTCATCAACACCCACACCTGTGTTAATGGAGCAATCACTGAAACGATGTTAGCTGGTCCTTTTAAGGCAGGGCTGCAATGATGTTGAAATGTGTTTTGGGGGATAAAGTTCATTTTCTAGGCAAATATTGACTTTGCAAGTAATTGCTGTTAAGCTGATCACTCTTTATAACATTCTGGAGTATATGCAAATTGCCATTATAAAAACTGAAGCAGTAGACTTTGTAAAAATTAATATTTGTATCATTCTCAAAACTTTTGGCCATGACTGTATATCATAGACTATGAAGGTGGTTATGTGTATGTGTATCACCCAACCTGACCAGACACAGGGACTAATCTCGGGCAGAACAGTGGCTCAGTGGTTAGCACTGGTGTCTTGCAGCACTGGGTTCCTGGGTTTCGAATCTGATCATGGACAACATCTGATGGAGTTTGTGTGTTATCTCTCTGTTTGCATGGGTTTTCTCCAGGTACTCCAGTTTCCTCCCAAAATATACAAATAGGCAAATTAGAGTCCTATGAAATTAAACTTAGTCTGCGGTGTGTGCTGTGGTTGAGCACCTATATGGCAGCCATTGACTTCCCAGGGAGCTGTCCCAGCCACACAATTATCCCTGCGCTTTGAGTCCCCGTTAGAAAAGTGCATTACAAATATTTGTCATAATGTATGCTTTAGAGTCCTAAATTTACAACTAACATTCCAACCTTCTAGTTTGTGGGATTTGGGAACGATATTTATGGTCATTTCTTTGTATCTTACTGAGGGAATAACTATTAGACATGCAGTTAATCATCCAGATCTTCGCTAAATAGCCATGATCTGGCAGTGTAATACTGCCGCGGATTACCCAATGTAATCGGAGTATTTCAGCAGGCTTAAAAATCATTGCCAGCGACAGACCGCTCTGTCTAATCACGATCTGCTGCCGGCAAATAATGATTCAGTATGGGGACGAGAAATGGCATTAACGTTCACTCCTCCCACTACTCTGGAGGAGATCGCTGCATGTAATAACAGCAGTGTCCTCCGCTAACAAACAGGTGATTGGTGGGAAGGAACGCTTCCCTCCTGATGATCACCAGCTTCATCTGTGCATCTAAACAAGCTGTAGGCCAAGGCTAGAGATTGTCCCACTACAAAAATTTGCTGTAAAATCACTGTCTTGAGGGAATGCATTGAGTAGCTTGAAAACTGCTTCCAAATTGCTGCAGCTAAGTGATTATTACTGGAGTGATTTAATCCCTGAAGATAAAATCGCTGTGAAATTGCTGAAGGCAAGTGAGTAACGATTCTTTTTAATCTCTACATGCCAGCATTTCAGAACAATTTTCAAGCTACTTTTTTTCTCCACAGATGAGAGAGAAATTCTCTTGCCAATAAAATCGCTGTGAAATCACTGCTTCATTTCTAGACAGGCTCAGACTGGCCCACAGGGGTACAGGTGAATCCCCCGGTAGGTCCCTGAGCAAGGTGGGCCCCTAGTCTCCCACCCCCTGCACAAGTGGCACATAACACAGTAGACTTACTGCACTACATACATATAGTCAATCTATAGCACCTTAACCAGGAGCTACCTTCTCAAAGTTGCTGCAGGGACCCCATATTCTGGTAGCATCTTGCTGCTGTGTGAGCAGGTAATATTTGAATGTATCCGTACGGTGGGCCCCTAAAATAAATTTTACTGGTGGGCCCTAGACACCCCAGTCCGACACTGTTTCTAGAGATTACATTGCTCCAGGTACTTACTTGGCTGCAGTGATTTAGAAGCGATTTTCAAGTTACTCAATAAATTCCCTATGGACAGCAATTTCACAACACTTTTTGTAGTGTGACAAAAACATCTCCAACTAGCCTAAACGTAAAGATGGCAGTACATATTAGTCAAGTGCATCAAACCTGACAATTTTAACCAAAACTTGGTGAAATTTAACAGCAATCATTTTAGCCGATCACATGATAGTCAGCCGCAACATCATTCTAAGAGAGATTGTTCGTGGATGAAAGATCTTCCTTTGAAGAAATGTTCAGCTGGCTTCCTTTAACATGTACGGCCAGTTTGATCAGCTGTAAGGGCCTATTAGACTGCATGAATTTCAGACCAAATATCTGGAATAGCTCCCCTATGTGAGTGATCTGGATCTATTACAGGGAAAATACACTGATCGGGAGAACCAGAGGAATAGGCTAAATGACAAATTCTAAAAGTATAAAAATCAGAATGTCTTGTCTACTTTATCTCATAAGAAAGAATCTCTGATCTGGACATTTCGAGGCTAACGGAGGTCAACATTCAATATCCTTATGTGACCTTCACAAGATACCAACAATAAATACAAACATCCTCTAAACAGGGAACACGAGATACTGGGCTTGTAATCAGGAATAGCTAGCACCCTGCATAAATGTGACCTTAATGAAGCCTGCAGGCTTCTGTCTGTAAACTGCAAGTATCTATTTATATATATGTAACTGTTGTTAAAGGCACGGAAATATCATGCTCATCAAATGAAATATAACATTTGAAATCAACCAAAATCATTCCATTTAATATTTACTGGCATCCATAAGATGTTAAAAAACAACCATATAGTCCATACTTTTTGTACCCTAGAAAGTACAAGCACAAAAGAGATGGCTTATTATCAGTCATGCGATATATGCATGCAGAGTGCAGATAAGCTGTATTACCCTAGAAGTGGTAGTGTGTCGTCTTACATACAACAGCTGTTACAATACTGAGCATCCAAAGTCTAGGCTCATCCTTGTCTTGTACGGAGTTACATATTGCATGTGAAAGTAGTCCAAATCAATTTAATATGAGATCACTGCATAATATCGAGCACAAAGCAATAAAACAGAAGCTGAGAAGTCAAAACAGTAATTAGTTGCCTATGATCGAGCTTCTGATGATTATGAATAATTGTTCTGTAAGCAAACAACACAAGGACATTCTTCTTGAGCAAAGTTAAAGGGAACCTGTCACCTCCTGTAGCGAAAAAAAACTGTTAGCAGTGCCTTAATCTGGTGGCCAGGGTGACGCTAAAGAAGGTCTTCATAAGGAGAAGAGATTCCTGTAAATAGAAGAAATTGATCTTTTAATCGTGGTCAGAACGCTGACTTGACTCGGCTTGAAGTCAAGGGGGCAGCGGCTAGTCAAGCTAACCACTCCCCCTGGCCAACTTGAATGACAGTTGCCGTTGGGCCGGGGATCGCGCAATTCTCGCGCATGCGTGGTGCGCAATTTCTCCCTGCGCGATCCCGGCCCTGGCTCTTCACTTCTGCGGCGCTCTTGTCCCTACAGCGCATGCGCCGCAGAAGCAAGCGAGTGCGCTTGCCAGAGCGCGCCCGCCCGCCGTTCCCACGCGCTCGCTTGCTTCTGCGGCGCATGCGCTGTAGGGACAAAAGCGCCGCAGAAGTGAAGAGCCGGGGCCGGGATCGCGCAGGGAGAAATTGCGCACAGCGCATGCGCGAGAATTACGCGATCCCCGGCCCAACGGCAACTGTCATTCAAGTTGACCAGGGGGAGTGGTTAGCTTGACTAGCCGCTGCCCCCTTGACTTCAAGCCGAGTCAAGTCAGCGTTCTGACCACGATTAAAAGATCAATTTCTTCTATTTACAGGAATCTCTTCTCCTTATGAAGACCTTCTTTAGCGTCACCCTGGCCACCAGATTAAGGTACTGCTAACAGTTTTTTTTCGCTACAGGAGGTGACAGGTTCCCTTTAATTTATGTTTTACTGAAAATAAATAAGGATCGACTAAAATATATTTAAAGGGATTGTCCAGGAATAGAAAAACATGGCTGCTTCTATGAGGAACGGCACCACATCTGTCCAACAATTGGGTCTGGTATTGCTGCTAAGCTCCATATGTCACCTGGAAACGTATTCTGGAAGAAAGCTGCCATGTTTTCCTATCCTATGTGAACCATACAGCTACACTACCCCAGTGTTTTCTGATTTATTTTCTTGTGTGTTGGTTGAATTTTAACTCTCGCACCACTAAGACATAATCTGTGACTGCATCTTACAGAACGGTGGCCAATGGCCTTGACATTAGTAGACTACGTGTGAACATACTCATTTCAGTTCAGTGAGAACGTCTGGCAGTGGCATAAGGTGGTCATATGCCGTCAATAAATGTCAGCCAAACGAAAGTCATTCCTCCCAACTCCTCAGCGGGAAGGGGTGTAAACCGCTGCCAGAAACCTCTAGTTTTGGCTAATCTCCCTTGAGGACATAAGGACTGGGCGCTGAAATTCAATATGCCCAAAACTTCTTTCCCCAGACAGTCAGGAGGGCCTTGTACATATAAGATTGACAGTTTCAACCCACTTGGATCTTATGTGTATGGGCACCTTTATGCTCCTCGCTCCATTGAGACACATGGACACTGCCAAGCTGAGTGTGTATGTGAATGGGCGGGGGTAGTCAGAAGGAATAGGCATAGGCTAGATGAGTGTCAGTCTGACCAGCTTAATTTGGAGCAGTCAACGGTAGTAAAAGCTGAGGTAGTCTGAAGCGCACATCTTGCCTCACCAAGGTGCGTTACACTGCCGCTCTGTGTACCCAGCACAAGCTCACTATTCAGTGGACATTGATGTGATTTCATATATTATGATTGCATATGATGATAAACTAAAACCCCAAGTAAAATAGAAAAGACTATCAGGTAACTGCAAAGTGAGCCTTAGCTCATAAAGGGGAGACTAAATTATCTCATTAAGTAGCCCAGAAAACGTAAAATCTGTATATATGAACAGTATATACAGGTCCTTGTGCCCGGTACCTGGAATGATCTCTAGATGTCACCAAGGAATACTTGCAAAGCAAATAATATAAGACAAAAAGATGTACAGCTGACAGATAACTGTAAGATCTCCAATATAAGTGCCACTGAGTTATACTCCGAATGCATTTTCTTACCTATGGCAGCTGCTGTTTTTGATGTTGGAAGGTTTGTACAGTCTCCAATGCCAAATACATTGGGGTACTTCTTATGCTGTAATGTCTCCTTGTCTACATCCACCCAGCCAGCTGCATCAGCCACAGCACTGTTTACTAGCACATCTGGTGGTCCCATTGGAGGGGTCACATGAAGCATTTCATACTGTACGAATACAAGTCAATAACAATGCGTAAAATAGAAGGTAATTATTTTTTTGTCAAAATAACAAAAAATTCTTTCCACCATCTTAAATATTTTGAATTTGAAAACCAATAATTATGTCTTCATAAGGTGAAGTATGTAATGGAAATGAGCATCATCAGGCTATATTTAAGAATGTACATACTATAAAAAGAGCATCTCATCTAAAATCATCTTCTGATATGTCATGACGACATGTTACAATGTGACTGGAGTACCCAGGGCAGTTCCAGAATGAAGGGGTGATTTGTAGAAACTTTCGGCACTGCTCACAGATTTTCATTGATGCCTGTGCTATTAGCATTTACTATGCTGGAGATGTTTAATCTCTCAAATGTACAAGTAGCAGCAAAAAGGTTTCACAGTACCACAGCCCCTTTATTTTGGAAACTAGTGAGGGTCCAAGCTCACAGTCCTCGACCAATATTACAGAAAACAATTCTTGTTTTTATAAGATCTTTTACTTTTGTGGAATTATAGTACAACTCCAATTCCAACAAAGTTGGGACAATACAAAATAAAAACAGAATGCAATGGTATGGAAATCCATCACGGACGCGCTCTCTAATATGTAGTAGGTGAGAGGAACGGGGTGTGAGGCACTGCGAGCACTGCCGGTTCTCACCCTCCCTGGCCATCCCCCCTTGACTGTGTCTTGACTGTGCAGCACAGGCTCAGAGAAGATTATGGGGCGTGACTGCAGGGGAGACTGCCAGACCTGGAAAGTAGAGGCTGAACAGGAGAGGTAAGTGAATTTATTTATTTTAAGGTCTGATCTGAGGTCTGATACAAGGGTCTGGCATGGAGGTCTAAGATGATGTGGGTGTTTCTGATCTGAGGTCCTGATATGGGGATATCATGTGAGGAACTGATATGGAGGTCTGATGTGAAAATATGATATGGGGGTCTGAGGTATGCCTTATCATCAGGGAAAAATAAGGTAATTTTTTTCCATGAGTTGGTAAAACGCCTCACTTTCAATAACTGATATGTGTTCTATAATATATTGTGAATAAAATATGGGTCTAGGAGATTTTCAGATCATTGCATTCTGTTTTTATTGTCATTTATTTACATTTTACACAGCCTCCCAACTATTTTAGAATTGGGGTTCTAGTATACATGTTATTGATACATACAACTGCAGAGTTTAGTCACAATGTTCTGTTTTACCTGGTACACTTTGGTCTCTCCAGGATTATCAAGGTTCTCGAATATGGCTTCTTGTTTGTCTGCCCGCACCTCAATAAGGTTGTGTTTAAAGTTGACCTGAATATCTCGCTCCTTGATTATCTGTAGCAAAGCATCTGCATACTTCTTCACTCCAAAGATGACTCCCAAAGAGGTGTTAAAAATGAAGTTGGCATCAGATCGTTTTCCTGTCTATTTGTGCAAAATAAGAAAGAAATTAAAAGGGTTGTTTCACAGGAACGGCATGAGGAAAATGGGCTGTCTGTCAGCTGGATCTCCCGGATCGCCCGTGCCCATCTGCAGTGTAAACTAAGGCTACTTTCACACTAGCGGCAGCACGGATCCGGCACCTAAAGGGTGCCGACGGATCCGTACTGCCGCTGATACATGTGTGGAGCCGGAGCAGCGCTCCGGCCCCACACATGTTGACACATACACAGAGAACATACATACACACAAACACATACATACATACTTACATACTCCAGCCCGGGATGCCGGCAGCATGTCTTCACGCGCCTCCTGCGCGCAGTGATGACGATTCCCCACAGCGCCCTCTGCTGGGCGCAGTGGGGAAACGTCATACCTGCGCGCAGGAGGCGCGTGAAGACATGCTGCCGGCATCCCTGGCTGGAGTATGTGAGTATGTATGTGTATGTGTGTATGTATGTGTATGTATGTATGTCTATATATGTCTGTCTGTTTCTCTGTAGCCGGATCCGGAATGACCCCCCATTGCAAGTCAATGGAGGACAGATCTGGATTACTGGTGTGTCACACCAAACAGATCCGTCCCCATTGACTTGCATTGGGGGTCATTCCGGATCCGTCTTGGTGAGGATGCCTGGACCGGAGAGCAAACCACAGCATGCTGCGGTTTGTTATCCGGTCTGAAGACGGAACGGAATGCTTTCAGGAGCATTCCGTTGTCTTCAGTTCAGTTTTGTCCCCATTGTCAATGAATGGGGACAAAACTGAAGCGTTTTTTTCCGGTATTGAGCCCCTATGACGGAACTCAATACCGGAATTTAAAAACGCTAGTGTGAAAGTAGCCTAACATGAGGTGCGGATCTGAAATCTGCAGCATACGGCATTAACCCCTTCTACCCCGGGCCTGTTTTCACCTTCCTGCCCAGGCCATTTTTTGCAAATCTGACGTGTATCACTTTATGTGGTAATAACTTTGGAACGCTTTTACTTATCCAGGGCATTTTGAGATTGTTTTCTCGTTACACATTGTACTTTATGACAGTGGTAAATTTGAGTCAATATATTTTTCCTTTGTTTTAAAAAAAATCCCAAATTTACCAAATATTTGGAAAAATTCACAATTTTCTAAATTTGAATTTCTCTACTTATAAGACAGATAGTAATGCCTCATAAAATAGTTATCAGTCATCATTCCCCATATGTCTACTTTATGTTGGCATCATTTTGTAAATGTCATTTTACTTTTTTAGGACGTTAGAAGGCTTAGAAGTTTAGAAGCCATTTTTCAAATTTTCAACAAAATTTCCAAAACCATTTTTTTAAGCACCAATTAAGATATAAAGTGATTTTGAGTGGCTTGCATAATGGAAACCACCCATAAATGACCCAATTTTAGAAACTACACCCCTCAAATTATTCAAAACTGACATTACAAACGTTGTTAACCCTTTAGGTGTTCCACAAGAATTAAAGGTAAATGGAGAAGAAATTTCATTTTTTAAGCAGACTTTTCATGTTAATCAATTTTTTCTTGCAACACAGCAAGGGTTAACAGCAAACTAAACCTCAATATACATTACTCTGATTCTGCAGTTTACAGAAATACCCCATATGTGGTGGTAAACGTCTCTATGGGTTTGTGGCAGTGGTCAGAAGGAAAGGAGCGCCATACGGATTTTGGAGGCAGATTTTGCTAGAATGGTTTTTAGGCTCCATTTTGTAATTGAAAGACCCTGACGTACCCCTACAGTGGAAACCCTCAAAAAGTCACCCCATTTAGTAAACTACACCCTTCAAAGAATATATTAAGGGGGGTAATGACCACTTTGACCCCCTAAGCGTTTTAAGGAATTTAGAAACACTTGGCTGTGAAAATGAAGTTTCATTTCTTCCAATAAAATGTTGCTTTAGCCCCAAATTTTTCATTTTCACAAGGGGTAACAGGAGAAAAACACCCCATAATCTGTTCCCCATTTTCTTCTGAATACGGCAACACCCCATATGTGGTGGTAAACTGCTGTGGGGGTACATTTTGCAGCACAGATTTTGATGGATTGGTTTGTGGGAGCCATTGATTTTTATATTTTTTAGTTATTGTCTTATGTGGGGTCTTTTTTGCGGGATGAGGTGACATTTTCATTGGTACCATTTTGGAGTAAATACGCCTTTTTGATCGCGTGGTATTACATTAGGAGAAACAAAATGGCCGCTGTCCTGTTAGTATACACAAAACCTGTCCTAATCACACAGGAGGACAAGATACTTCACAACTCTGAGCTAAAGGGTTGCCTCATCCTTCTCTCTGCTCTACTTGTCAGGGATTATAATCCTGAATACAGATGATAAGATCTTTAGCTGAGTCTCTGGAGGAATGGAGTTAATGAGCAGATGTGGCTAATGAGCAGCAGCACTTGTGTGCAGTCTCCATTACCACAGTCTGTCCTGTCAGTCCTCTCTGTACTTCATGCCTCCTGATGAACTCCATTCCTACAGAGATTCAGCTGAAGATCTTATCAGCTGTATTCAGGACCATAATCCCTAACAAGCAGAGCAGAGAGGAGGACGAGGCAGCTCTTTACCTCAGTGTTATGGAGTAACGTGTCCTGCTGTGTGATTAGGACAGGTTTTGTGTGTACTAATAGGACGGCGGCCATTTTATTTCCTGTAATGTAATGCTCCCTAGACAAAATGAGCCATTATAACTAATGGAAGGTATTTGGGGATATATTTATAATAAAGTAATATTTGCGTATTTTCATTTTCTTAATTCCCGAAGAACCCCTTTAAAGTAAAGCCATTCACTGACAATTTTCAGTTAATGAGAACCAGTCACTTGACCATCCTGTGACAGTCATAATACAGTTTTGTGGCAGGCACATCCATAAGAATCATTCAGAGGTTGAAAGCAGCTGCTCTGACTACAATTCCAGTTGGGACCAAGAAACATGCCAACCTGTTCATTGAATTAAAATGGAGCATAGTGGCTCAAAGTAAATTATGTTGGGTCCCGAGAGATGCAGAACATCCATACGACACCTAAACATCACCAGCTACAGTAAGGAGAACAAAAAGTACCCCTTTTATGATTATCCATCAATCATCAAACAATGGGCTTCAATTTTCAGCTGAGACAAAAATAAAATAAAAAATCCATGGCTGATCATTTGCACAAAAACCCTGTCCAAATAATGGCCAAAAATTGAGATAAACAAGAGAAATCAGTCAATATGGTGGACATCATCTCATGTTTATCTCCAACGACCACATCGAGTCTGAAGTAGTTAGTATAAGGCATAGAAAGAAATATAAACGTTCCGTTCAGATCCCTGAAAACATAATCAAACGCAGTATGACTCAAAATGTTTGTAGCGAGCTTACTTTTCTGAGATATTCCTCTGATAAATACATGATTTTCTGCGGAGCACCTGCACATTTTACTGGAGTGTTTGGGAAGGTGAATATGGCATTACCCTTCTTAAAATCCTGCAAAGCTTTCCAGGTTTTCTCGACAGTTTTTACAGAGTAATTGGAGCCAATTTTGGGATAGTTAAATCCTTCTGGAAGTCCTTTCACCTTTATAAACAGAACAAAGAATGACAATTGAGTGCAAAACAGGAAATATAAAATAGATAAAAAGGGAGATTACAGGCATATCAAACACAAACAGCTGAACTGAGCACCCGGAATTCTACTCTCATCTCCTGCTTTGAGGCCAAACAGTCCGGCCGCTATTCAGTCGGCTGCAGGCATTTACCTCAGAAATATTTTCATCATGGAGTAAGATGCCTGCTCCATAGCAGTGTCTCTGTCTATGGGGATACTGGGGGATACCCAGTGCTACACAATTTAAAAAATGCATTGCTTTCACTTGAGGAGGAACTTACCATTAAAAGCAAAAAAGGGCAGCTGTGGAATGCTGTTCTCCGAACTTCCCTCAGTCTGATTCTGAAGGAGGAATGTTTTTGTCCAGTTTTCTTGTTTGAGGTTTGAAAAAATGGCAGACAAAGTGGTATTCCACAATATTAATATGACTCTTACAGTTGACCAGAGGCCTTGTTTGAGACAAAATACCCTGGTTCCCAGCCATCACAATTAGGCGTTTGCTGCACCATCTGCCACAGTTCATGGTTTCCCTGAATCCCTTCAGGAAGTAGACTGGGATTCTGGTAACTTGTCCTTCCACCTCGTCAGAAAGGGGACATTGGAGCATACTGAAAATGCAGAGGGATGATCTAGCTAAAGATTTTACATAAAGATGGACAATTTCTGCTTTGTCTGAGACCTTGCCAAATTGGCATTCCACTCTACTTTAATCAAACAGGACAAGCTGGTATTAAGAAATTTTATTGGGACTCCTGATATGCAATGTCTCATAGCATCGGACACAGAGCTTGTCAGACGCTTGAACATATACAGTTAAAAAATTTCTGAAGCAGTCAGTTCATTGCTGTTTATGCTGTCTAAAGATGAGCTGGAGGGTGTGGCGTCATCTTCCCAAAATAATAAAGCTTTTCTGTCCTCTAAACTAGCTTAATTAAAAATTGTCTAGTTGAGCAGTACTAATGATTGGTTAGATGTTCTATTATGTCATGAATGTCAAAAGAGCCTGTTGGCTTACTTTACCAAAGACGTCTGATCTTGATCCAAAGTCACATGAGTTCCCTAATCTGGAAACAAGTAAATTCTTTGGTCCAGAGTTCATCAGGGAGGTTAAGCGCAAGTAATTAGTTTGCAAGATTTTTGCACAACTCATAAAGCCTAAAAACCTCTTTCGCCATAATCATATTCAGGGTCATATTCATAGTCCCTGGGACACTCTAAGAGAAGTCTCCTCAGAGCAACTATGTCTGCAAGAGGCTCCTTCTCAAAGTCTGGCTTTTAAAAAAAAAAACCTCAGTCAAGTAAGAATGGAAGATCTCTGTTCTCATTCATTTATAGAAAAAAAATTGGGAAAGCACTGCAAAAAAAATAGCCAATCTTAAATATTTTGCGGCATGACCTAGAGATTCTTTTGGGGAGGCTCCCTTTTCAGAATAAATAGTCTCGTTATGTCATGCTCACGAATCTAGATCCAGTCCTAGAGACTGCCCTAGCAAAGGGAAAGATCTCCCTAACGCATGAGGGAAACAAAGGGTGGATTAGCCTTATTTTGGGGGCATTCACAAACGGTCTGCCTCTGATCCACATTCCATTGCTCTGTTCTCTGCTTTATCAGCCCTGTAAAACACAAAAGGATCTGACACTCATGCTGGGAAGTGTTTGCTAATGACAGACCTCCCCCATAGCAGCATGTGTATCTGGTCCTTCATTCCAGTAATTACGGATGAGCTCTGAGGTAGGCACAGAGGACAGCTGTGATCTATAGATAATATAGTGTTTTACAGGTCTGATAAAAGAGAAAGGAGCTTCCATGCAGCTTCTGCTCTCTATTCTATCTCAGACCATTCTGCTGTCATAAAGATGGACTCCATGTGAAGGATTCTGACAGGGGAGATTTTAATTTCGCTACTCATCGCCCCCTAGACAAAAGGAGCCATTAAAAATTATTAATGGCATTTAGGAATTTATTAACATTTTTATTTCAATATTTTCAGATTATTTTTTCTTGGAGAACCCCTTTAAATGGAAGACGTTTTAGAACAACCAGGACCCTTATTAGAGCTGGCCACCCCACCAAACTATGTAACAGGGGAAAAGGGCCTCGGTAAGAGAGGTTACCAGGAATCCAATGGTCACTGTGGTTAAGCTCCAAAGATCCTGTGTGCAGATGAGAGAATCCTTCCTGTAGGTCAACCATCACTGCAGTACGCCACCAATCTGGGCTTTATGGCAGAGTGGCCAAAAAGAAGCCTCTCCTTAGTATAAGACACATGAAAGCATGTCTGGAGTTTGCAAAAAACAAGATTCTCTGTTCTGATAAACCACGATTGAAATTTTTAGTCTCAATTGTATGTGTCATGTCTGTAGGAAACCAGGCACTGCCCAATACCATTCCTTCAGTAAAGCATGGTGGTGACAGCATCATGCTATGGTTTTTTTTTTCAGTGGCTTGGACTGGGAGACTAGTCAGGGTTGAGAGAAAGGTGAACCCCTTTGCGCCCAGCGCCGTACTAGTACGGCACAGGGCGCGTGTTTAAAGATGGCGCCCGCTCCTGAATGGAGCGGGTGTCATGGCCGCGGGTGAACTGCTGATTTATACAGCAGACACCTGCGGCTCATGTTCTCGACCAGCAGTAATGCCGATCACGGACATTTAACCCTTCAGATGCCGCGGTCAATCCTGACCAAGGCATCCGAGGGCTTAAAACACCGGAAGCGCGCACTTCCGGTGTTACTCTGGCTCCCCCGTGTGGCGATCAGGGGAACCGGAGTATGTATGCAGCAGCCCCTGTCATAGCCCTTCTGTGTAATAGGGCTCCATAGGAAAGCAGTAAAATCATCATAGACTCCAGTGCTAAGGCATTGGAGTCTATGATATAAGCAATCAGATGATTGCTTGTAATAGTTCCCTATGGGAATTATAAAAAAGTGTAAAAAAAATAAAATAAATAAAGTTTAAAAAAAAAAATTAAAAAAACATAAAAGTTCAAATCCACCCCCATTTTCCCAACATAAAAGTAGTAAAAAAATAAATAAAATACACATAATGGGTATCGCCACGTGCGAAAACGCCCACACTATAAAAATCTAAAAAGTTATTTCCCATACGGAAACGGAAAAAAGCATCAAAATGGCCGATTCGACATTTTTTCTCGCTTTTTTTCTAAAAAAAAAATTTAAAAAATTAAATAAAAAGCGATCAAAAAGTCATACACACCCCAGAATGGTATCAATAAAAAGTTCAGATCATCCCGCAAAAAATGGGCCTCCATATAGCTCCGTACATATAAGTACCAAAAAGTTATAGGGGTCAAGATATGACAAAAAAAAAAATTACAACTTTATAATTACAGTATTTTATCACTATCAAAACGCAAGAAAAACTATCCGAATCGCCGGATTCGTACTGACCAGTAGAATGAAAGTAACTGGTCAGTTTTAATGAACATCGAACGCCTTAAATAAAAAAAACGTAAAACTGTAGCAAAATTGTGGGTTTTTTTGCAATTTCACCCAGTTTGGAATTTTTTTCCCGCTTCCCACTACACCATATGCAATATTAAATGGTGGCGTTGGAAAGTACAACTTGTCCCTCAAAAAACAAGCCCTCATACAGCTATGTGAACAGAAAAATAAAAAAGTTATGACTGTATGAAGGCAGGGAGCGCAAGTGTTGGTTGTTCTACTTCTAAGGTTTTTCATATCAGACTGTCTATTTTACCATTCTCTCAGGCCTAAAGCTACCCATAAACATTCAACAGCTGTCAGCCAAACAATGGTTCGGCTTACAGCTATCTCTTCTGACTCCGTCCTGGCTTCCCCATATGCATACAAGCTTGGCTCCGAGAACATGTATGTGTATTCTATGGGGAGAGCGGAGAAATCCGCTACAAGACACTTCTGGCTTATCTCCCTGGAGAACAAAAATATTCATATTGTCCGATCCTTGTCTCCCCCAACATTATCTATCGGAGAAAGTCAGGTGCTCCGAACCTGCAGTTCTCGGTGGATTTGGCTGACCAAAGATTAATGTGTAAGGCCAGCTTTAAACTCAGCACAGATACAAAGTTATAATCACTGAATTTTTTGCTTGGTATTTAATTAGGCAGTTTAGCTTGGGCCACTTTCCGGAAATGAAGACTATCGTAAAATTTCTAGGAGATAAATTTCAAGCAGGTCTTGTTTTTATTAAGTCAATGGGTTCTGCTTTGAACCTGTTAATTCTTAATCTGACAGAGAACAAGTTCTATCTGAGGTTACTAAAAGGATTAGCGCCCTCTAGGCCTTCTGTTCCCAAATATTCATCCACATGGAATATAGAATCCTTGCTGGATTCTCGCCCACAGACTTTCCATTGATGGGAAAGAGTATTGAACTAATCTGCCTACTATTTCTGGCCTTGTCAGCAAAAGTTGCGGAGTTAACACTGGTTCACATACATGAACCACGGGGTTCTGGAACTTCTGGGGGTTTCTACTTAAAATTTCAAAATAAGACAGATCACATGGAATGGTCCCCTGTAGAACTAGACCTCATCAGAGACCTCAGTGACTCTTTACTCTGCTTGGTTAACACCTTGCAAGAATATCTTGACTTATCCAGTCCTTATAGACAAGATATATCAAACTTGTTAATCACATCAAGACCACCCCACAGAAGTGCCTCAACCAACACCATAAGGTGCAATGAATGAAGGTTGAATTGACATTGCAATCTTTTGGGCGCACTTGATTAGAAGCACTGCATGTTCTCGGGCTGAGAGTAGAAGAGTATGCCTCCCAGTCATCCTGAAGTAGAATGAAAAACTCCAGCACTTGGATTATCAATGCAAGCAGGAATTTATTGAACAAGCGGCCAAACATATCCAGTGACGCTTCGGCCGTTAAGGCCTTTCTCAAACTGGTGCCGCTGTGTGGTATAGGTGATTGCAGGGTACGGGCGGACTGGAGGGATGTGCAGTTGCACTGATTAAAAAGCGCCTCCCAGTCATCCTGAAAGTGGCTAGATGTCTTCAGAGAGGACTTTCATTAAATATTATTGGCACCAATCTGAGGCTGAACACCTGGAGTTCCTTAGGGCTACCAACAGATGTGTGCCATTCTACCCAATAGCTTGTGCTAAGTAGCTGCCTCCACGAAGAACAAAGCACAGTTAGCAAGAACCTATAACCTGCAGATGGTATTGGTTCTATGGAAATAGGAGAGCCACCTAGCAACAATGTCTCACCCTAACAGAGTGTGCTGGTCACCTTAAAAGGGCTGTCCCACCAAAAATATTCAACAGTTTTTAAACTAGCACCTGGATCTGAATACTTTTGTAATTGCATGTAAAATCTACCTATATAGCGCCCCCTCCTGTTTGATCTTATTTCAATTTCTCTGTTCACCTCAGTGAGGTGGATACACATGCTCAGTTCCATCCTTCAACTGCCACCAGCTGCAGCAGAAAGAACACACCCTATGAGAAAGGACACTTCCCCTGGGCTGCCAGCTTTAAATAAATCTAGCAGAGCAATTGGAGCAGTGAATGTGGAGATCTCTGGATCCATGTACAGGGCTAGTTCTAGCTTTGTTGCAAAAAGGTTGTCATGTACTAGATCAGGGATGGCCAACCTGTGGCTCTCGCTGTTGTAAAACTACAACTCCCACCATGCCCTGCTGTAGGCTGATAGCTGTAGTCAATCTGGTCATGCTCAGAGTTGTAGTTTTGCAACAGCTGGAGAGCCCCAGATTGGCTATCTCTGTACTAGATTATGTATGATTTTAATTTTTTACATCAATCGTGGGATAACCCCTTTAAAGGTCACGAAAGCCTGTCTTCAGGTCAGTCCAAAACCCAGAGGATATGGGGTCAGTCTCTGATCGAATCGAAGAAGTAGAACTAGTCTTTTCTTTGCTCAGTTTGTCCTAAATTAGTACTGCAGTTTGCGTTTTGTTTCTTCACTTTGCAATATGCCTTATAATTAGGCAATTTCTTCTTATTCACTTATTCCCTCGGCAGATGTAGGGGGTTTGTTGAATAATCTTATTTATTAAGTTCCGGAAAGCTTCAGTTCCTGGATTTGGATCATTATTTCCATACTCGCGATTCTGGGGATAAGAATGGTCATTAAATTTCTAGAGAAAAACTAAGCACCCACTGTCTGGTGAGATCCGCAGGTGCTTTTGGGGAAATACCATGAGAGGTCTGACTCACTTTCATAGCGAACAGGGAGACAGCCGCCTATACCCGTTGGCTGGTGCTAGGTGGCTGTCCTACTCACCTAGAACAAATAATGTTTGCAGGTCATATAATGCTTCAAACTGTGCTTTCTGCATGCACGGTGAGCCAGTACATTATTTATGATGTAACACCAGACACAGAACGGCAGACAGTGCCACCTAGTGGGCACAATATGTAGAAACTACACAAACAAGGCTGAAGTTCCACAGCATGGGCAATTCTGTTAAGTTCTGTTATAATTTTTATTTTGGAGTAAGAGTTATGTGTATAGTGTTGCAAAACCATTATATCATGTTGTCTAGAGCACTCCATCACTTATTTTTTTTTATACAATAGCCCCTGTATATGCTAATGGAATACAAAAAGCTGCTGACAAGCTGAAGTATGCACTGCCGTCCTGATCTTTTATCAGATTGCTCTTGTAAAAGGCGGATATTATTAGGTAATTGTTCTATGCAGCTATATAGATATACAGGTCCAAATAGAGAACCTAAGGTCTAAACGTAACAAAAAAAGAAACTACAGCAAACTACAGCCAGAGACTTTTAACTCTTTGCTGCCACAGCCTTTATCTATTCTTTCATTTTTGTTTTCTACTCCTCCTTTCTGCACTCACATAGCAGTGTGAAAGCACATTTTTGCAGGAGCAGTTGTACTTCCTAATGGCACCAATTTAGTATTCGACAGAAAAAATTATTGATTAATTGTATTATTAATGGTTGGCCTTAGAAAAAAAGTGCAATTGCGTCACTGTTTACGGGTGTCATTTTTACAGAGTTCACTGTGCAGTAAGAGTGTAACGTTACATTTATTCTGCATGTCAGTACGATAACAATCCCAAATTTATGTAATTTTTAAATATATTTTTATTTGCATATCTCTCCATATTCTGACACCCATAAATTTCTTATATTTGGATGTACTGAGTTGTGTGAGTGCTTGTTTTTTTTACAGGGTGACCTGTCGTTTTATTGACACCATTTTGGGGTATGCATAGGTTTTTTAACACTTTATTCAATTTTTTTCGGGAGGCGAACCGAACTAAAAAACAGTGATTTAGGTATTTTTTTGTGTGCTTTTGTTATGGCATTTACCATTTGGGATAAATACTTTCATATTATAATTGTTTGGGCATTTTCAGATGCACAATACCTTAATTTTTTTTATTTCACCATAGAGTTGAATGGAGAAATGTACATGCGTCTCTAGCTGCATTCAAATGTATTAAATATACTTTATAGGGAACTTTTCATGAGGGAATGCAGACTGTTCGATGAGTTTGGTGCATCTTTATAATATGTCTAGAGATGTTACTCCAGGTTTTATGCCACTCACCTTGCTGGATTCTTGGCCTGCACCTCATTAAAGAGGTTGTCCCACAAAAATATATATATTTATATTCAGCGTTTTTTAGGCCAGCACCTGGATCTGAATACTTCTGTAATTGCATGTCATTAAAATGTAGTATAACTGCTGAGTTATTCAATAAATTGTATGTGTATAGTGCCACCTGCTGTTTGTTCTTTTTCTAATAAATGCTCAGTTCTATCCTTCAACTGGCTCCTGAACTGCGATATGGAGAGATTTGCAGCAGAAAGGACATGCCTCCTCAGATGCAGCATATAGGACACTCCCCTTGAGCTGTCAGCTTGATATAAATCTAGCAGAGCAATTAGAACAATGAGTGGGAGAGCTCTGGATCCATGTGAGTTAGAGATTGTCATGTACTATATGTCTGATATAAATTTTTTACATTAATAATGGGATAACTTTGTTGCCGTAGCTAACTATGCTAACTTTTTAAATTTTTTAGCTATTTTTTGCATAAGTAAGCCGCAAAAGCCATCCAGAATTCTGTACAGCTGGTTGTGATAATCTCCCCTTCGATTTTTAGTCCTCCTAGGGGACTTGAACATGCAACTGTTGAATTGTTTACTTTATACCATAACACAGCATCTGTAGTAAAATTGCAATGTTCATGTTAAAGTGGTTGTCCCGTGACAAAAACTTATCTATCGTCAGGACCGAGAATTAATGTCTGATCGGCTGGGTTCAGAGAACTGGGGCCCCTAGTATAGGTGTCCATATTTCCTATTCAATGTTATGGAGCTGTTGGAGTTAGCTGAGTACAAACCCCGCAGCTCCATAGAGTTGAATGGAGAAGTGGACACGTATCTACTGTATTCAAACTGGGAACATGGACAACAGTTCTAGCGATCAAGGGGGCACCAGCAGCAAATTGCGGTCCACAGCACGGGCACTGAATGCTGAATGAGCCCTAACTCCCATTGTTTTCAGAGGGAGGTTGTGCTGCACATCATGCGGCCTTTGTTTATAGGCAAGACTGCTCCATGACAGACATGTTCTGGCATTCCGACTGAAAAAGCGGTTTCTGCTGTGGAATACTAGCGGATTTTGTATGTGGCAGATTTTATAGCAGAAATTTGTGAAAATCAGTTCCATTCACCTGAATGAGGTTTGCAGGAATCCATGTGCTTGCTGCCAAAACAACCCCACTGAGATGAACAGAACTTATTTTCAGTCGTTTAGATTTCTGCAACAAAATCTGCCACTTGAAGTCATCCTTATTTGCCAAAACGTTAATATTATGAAATACATTAGAGGTGACAAATAAAGCAACTTTTTGCATGAAAACAGGCATGCATGCTGTTGTCTACTAGTCTGCATTTTGCATTGGAAAGGGTTTGTTCAGTACTTGGTGACATGACAACGGTTTGAAATCGGGATGTCCGTGCTGTTCCATTGATTACATTTCTGAATGCTTCTGGAAGAGAAGGCTGGGGTTTCAGTGGGGTTCTGTTCTGATACTAATTAAACCTTGTGAATGCCATTTTTTTAACCACCTAACTGTTCTGCCCGAGCTCAGCTCGGGCAGTGGGAAAGGTACTTAGCAGTCCTGCCCCAGCTGAGCTCGGGCAGAAAGTAGAGGAGCGAGGGTTGCTTCCGTCCTGCATAACAGCAACCAGATGGATCAGTTATGCTTACTCATAGACTTCTATTGTGACATGTCAAAACGGAATGCCTCTAAAGGCTTCCATTTTGTATTTCGTCCAGAAATTCCGTTATATTCCGTTATAAACGGAACCTAGAACAGAATGCAATGCTAGCATGAATCTACAATAAAAAAGTGACATTTTTGGGAAGTTTTTTCCAAATTTAAGTGCCTATTAGGAGGTTAATGTCTAATGACAGACCTGCTGTTGATATTTTTCCATAGTACAAAAACCTATCCGTACATTTGTGTTAATAAATCTGCTCATATATTTTGCATTTCTAGCATTCTGTGTGCAGTAATATCTATTAGGGTAGGTTCACACTGCAGTTTAATTTATCCGGCTGGTCCTGCAGAGAACAATCTGCTGGAGCTCACCGGATTCAGCCGAGCCGGATACTGACATTTGCCACCGGACCTTTATTAACTATAATGGGATCCGGTGGGGATCTAGATGCTTTTCTGCATGAGTGCCAGGTTTCAGCCAGACAAAAACACTGCATGCACTGTTTTATACTTGTTACTGCAGGAATGCCGCCCCTCAGCCACTCAAAATCTATAGCAGTGAAGAAGACAACCAAGTACAAAGCTCAGGTTTGTTGGTCGTCCATATGTTCTACAGCTGCTGTATTCAAACTCCTCCTTACTGCCATTGTGTAGTGAGGACAAAAGCAGAGTTGGGGCCCAGAGACCCCTGCCCTAGACATTTATCACTTTTGATGTATAGGTGATGGCACAAACCCTTAAAAAGTACAGTATATCTTCATTTATCCATCTACATGATTTACATTTCTATACAATAAATATGTTTAAGACATTACCTTTTCAAACTGCAATTTGAGACCAAGAGCAATTATCAAATATTTGTAGCTTATCTGTAAAGGAGGAACACAAAGAATTATAAATAAACTATTGAAACCGGCAATGCTAACTATGAAACGTAAACAAAACCGAATATAAAATCATTTTACCGCTCAGTACAGTCTAATATTTCACAATCCGCATCACATACACAGGCCCACTTTCACCTTCTGATCCGGCACTAGAAATCCTGGGACTTGAAGTTACACACTGTCCAGTAGTAAAAATCGTATAAGTATTGGAACTGCAAGTCCCAGGATTTCTAGTGCTGGATCAGAATGTAGAAGTGGATTCTGCTTATGGTGTGATGCTGGGGAAAAAGGTCCTCTGAACCATGGATTGTGAAATATTAGATTCTATTGAGTGGTAGAATAATCTTAATTTGTGACTATTTTAAAAAGTCTGTAACTATGGGGGAGATTTATAAAAACTGGTGTAAAGGAAGACTGGCTTAGTTGTCCATAGCAACCAATCAGAATCAGACGCTTCTTTGGAAAGGTGGAATCTGATTGGTTGCTATGGACAACTAAGCCAGTTTTTCTTTTATACCAGTTTTGATAAATGTCCCCCTGTGACTTTATATTGTACCTGTTTCAGTCTGTGCTAATTTTCAGGACTTTATGAATAAAACTGAACAGTTTTCTTAAGATTATTATAAAGACTGTAAGGCCAGACACACATGAGCGAGTTCAATGCGAAGAAACTCGCTGCGTGTAGTTGTGTTAGTTCCTGTTCTGAACTCTGCTCCTCTGACTGCATTAGGTCAGTGTAAGGGTCCATTCATACGTCCACATGAATTCTGCAATTTTGCAGAACGGGTGCGGAACCATTTATTTCAATGGGGCCGCAAAAAATGCGGACAGCACACCGTGTACTGTCTGCTTCCCGCAAAAATTATAGAGCATGGCCTATTTTTGTCTGCAGCCACGGACAAGAATAGGCATTTCTATCACAGTGCTGGCCACATGCCATCCGCAAAATGGGAAAAGCACATGGCCGGTGTCCGTGTTTTGCGGAGCCGCAATTTGTGGACCACAAAACACTTGCGGACGTATGAATGGACCCTAATTCAATAGATTCCAGGTCTCACAGGACCACACAGCCTTATAAATCATTATGATACTGTGCAATCCTATCAGAGGAGTTGAGGTCAGAACAGTAACTCACTGCCACACGCAGCAAGTTTCTGGCATTGAACTCAATCGTCTGTGTCTGGTCTAAGACCTTACAGGTAGTCTTCTCTCCCCATCTGTACCAGTCTATCACTGGCTGCTTGATGTTTACTGTGCTTGTTTTTGTCCTATGCCATTTACTTTTCATATGTACAGCTCCCGGGAATCAATGGCACATTAAAATAAATAACTATTTTACTGCCAGCGATCTGTCACCCTGTGTAGGTGCTGTGACTGAATCTTCTCATATTATGTAGGCTGTTCTGCAGCTGTCTGGTAATGCTCAACTTTCAAACTCATTCTTTATTCACAACATTATATTTACCTCTTTGCCATCATCAATACGGATACAATTTTTGTCAGGATCGAAACCTTTTACTTCAGATTTGATCCATTTGACACCGGTTGGTATTAAGCCTGAAGTAGATCTTGCGGAGCTGGCCAGTTTCTTTGCACCACCGCCAACAAGAGTCCACATTGGTTGGTAGTAGTGAACCTAAATAAGGTGAATTATGAGTTAATGAGCAAAATCCTGTTAATAATGCGTGTATTTCTGTTCGTTGAAAGATTGGGTGACAAAAATATAGCTACTGCATGCTTGTCTCCAAATTACTCTGATTGTCACTCAACTTTCTCAGAACAGATATAACTAAGAAACAAAAAAATGGCATTTTTAACATTAAAATGCAAATTATAGTAATTATAATGATAATATCTGCCCTGTAATTATAGATAATACACGATGAAGTCTAAGGCCACATGCACATATTGTTTATTATGCGATTTCACTCACTAATTTTTGTGTACTAAATCCACACTGTAATATAGCAGCATTAAATTATTTTTAATAATCATGTAAACGTTGCATATTTCCTTGTGTAAATTGACCTGTGGGTCACAGCATGGAAATTTATGTCACAGATCTGTTGCAGTTAACATGCAGAAATTTCCTATTGACTGCTAAGGAGGCTATTTTCAGCCCACAATTCACATGATGAGGGTTTTATGCGGATTTGCATCAAAATCCCCAATTTCGAAATGAAAAAACTTTAAAAAACACTATAAAGCAAAAAACTAACACACTTTTGTGGCTTCCTTGCCTGCTCCTATGCCAGTCTCTGCACAGCCTGGCCTCCTGTAATGACATCTCGAACCTTGTGACCACTGCAGCCACACACAGGCTGCAGTGGTCACAACCAGCATTGGACCAGGCAAAGAAACCACATAAGCAAGAGGGAAGGTTTTTTACAGCAATTCTGCTACATGTGCATGTGGCCCTAAAATGCCTTCATATGTGCTAAATTTTGTTGGATCCGTTTCACTTAACTGAATGGGGTTGTTTAAACTGATTTTCAAAATCTGCCATGTGTGAAGACATCCTAAAGAAAAATAATCAAAGTTATAAAAGCACACATTTCTAGTACCTCACTTGGCTCGATGACAGCAACTTTTCCAGCTCCAAGTTTTCTCTTCATACGAGCACTCATGGTGATCCCACCAGCACCTCCTCCAACAACAACCACATCATAGTACTCTTTAGCAGCATATCTGCTGGTCATGTGCAGGCTTCGACAGGAGCCGTTGTGCACCCCTGCTCTAAGTAAGTGGGCGCACTGATGGACATGAGCACCACTTTGCACCACTCCAAATAAAGCCATCTCTAGGGAAGATAATTACCTACAAATAAAGAAATAAAGGTCACAAAGTGAGCCAAAAAACCATATCTAGAATTATCAATGTTAGTAAAAATGACTTAAAAGTACCTAAACAATTTAAACAAAAAGTTACAAATGCCACAAAATATTTTTGTAATATATTTTATTGAATTGTATTACTAGCAAAACAGGCCCAGAGTTCTTTCTGTAGTGATTATCACAGCGATGCATACAGAATCTATATGCCGTAGCCACATATGCAGTGTATGGATTCTGATTTCTACAGTATGTACAGCAGTAACCTCTGGGACCCGCACCTATACTTAGAACGAAGCCCGCAAAGGGCTGGAGGGTGCACCACACATGTGCAGCCGCCCTCCATTAATTTCTATGGGACTGCTGAAAGTAGCAGAGCCAGCGCTCACAAAAGTGAATGGAGCGGTGGCTGTGTTTCCTATTCATTTCAATGGGACTTCCACAGAAAACGCATGCGCAGTGTGCCTTCCCGGCATTTTGTGGGCTTCGCTCTATGTATAGTGATATGCCCCCAATGACCAAGATGGGAAATGTGCTTAACGGATGCTTAAAATGCAGGATCCGTTTTTTTTTTCCAGAAAAAATAAATGGTGATGTGAACCTGGCATTAATTGCTCATTTCAGATTCTGACTCGCCAGTTCTGATAAATCTCCCCCTATGTCTGCGTGAGTGGGATGCAGGAATACTAAATTACAATCAAGGAACAATTACAATATCCCAGTGAAGCAATATTGTATGTTTGACTAAACTCTAGCGTTCCCCAAATATTTTTTTGGGGAATCTTTTGATACTATCAATATTAACTGAATATAATAATATGGGATAATCAGCATAATACAATCACTGTAGCACCATCCTTGCATATAACAGTCATTCTAATACTGTGAGAAGTTTAGGACTAGAGTTGAGTGAACGTGCTCGTAACGAGCACTGTAGAGCTCGGATGCCCTGCGCTCGCATGGGCGCAGCCATCCGGATCCGTCCTCCTCACCCGACTGCAAGTCAGTTGGGACGGATCCGTTTGGTATGACACACTCGTGTGTCATACCAAACGGATCCGCCCCCATTGACTTACAGTCAGGTGAGGACGGACCCGGATGCCTGCGGCCATGCGAGCGCAGGGGATCCGAGCACTACAGTGCTTGTTACGAGCACGTTCGCTCAACTCTATTTAGGACTCTTTCACACAAGAGATTGCACAATAAAATGTGTAAAGTAATTAACACAGAGGAGGACAGTACACTGCTACAGATGGATCTGGATAGACTGGAGGCTTGGGCAGAGAAGTGGCAGATGAGGTTCAACACTGACAAATATAAGGTTATGCACATGGGAAGGAATAATGCAAGTCACCAGTACATACTAAATGGTAAAACACTCGGTAACACTGACATGGAAAAGGACTTAGGAATTTTAGTGAACAGCAAACTAAGCCGTAGAAACCAGTGTCAGACAGCTGCTGCCAAGGCCAATAAGATTATGGGTTGCATCAAAAGGGGCATAGATGCCCGTGATGAGAACATAGTCCTGCCACTTTACAAATCACTAGTCAGACCCCACATGGAGTACTGTGTACAGTTCTGGGCAGACATAGCAGAGTTGGAGAGGGTTCAGAGGACTTCTTTCAGTCGCAACTCGTCTCTGCAAAGTCTGTCAAACAGACATCTTAGATACCTAATTTTTCAACTATTCTCCTTCTCCTGATGCCCCAACAGTGTTATTCAGCTGCTACTCCCAATACTGTGCCCACTGTGCTCCCCAATGCCCCCAAATACTATACTGAAGAAATAACAGTGCCATACGGATAGGCCCCAAAGTGCTCCCAAAAGTCCCAGCAATAGTAATAATTCTCTCACGGAGGGCCCTCATTAGTAACAGAGCCCCCTACAGTGATAATGCTCCTTGAGAGTGCCCTATTAGTAGTTGCACCTTCCTTATTGCGCCCAATAATAACACCCCCACAGAACCCTCTGTAGTATAACGCCACATAGGGCCCCCAGTAGTGATAAAGCTCCCCAAAGTGCCCCCAGTAGTAATAAGGTTCCCTAAAGTCCCCCATTAGTAATAAGGCCCCGTAGATCTCCCAGTGGTAATAATAGCCCTTTGTATTGCCCCCAGTAAATATAAAGCCCCCATAATTATTATGCCCCCCCTATAGTGCCCTAATAATTATAATGACCCCTGTAGTGTCCCAGAAGTTATAATGTACCCCTATAGAGCACCTAGTAATTATAATACCCCCTTGTAGAGCCTCCAGAAGTTATAATACTCCCTCTAGTACCCCCAGTTGTTATAATGTCCCCTATCATGCCCCCAATAATTTGAATGGCCCTTTGTAATGCCCCTGAAGTTATAATTCCTCCTTGTAGAGCCCCAAGTAGTTATAATACACCCTATAGTTCTCCTTGTATTTATACAGCCCTCTTTGGTACCCCAAGTAGAAATAATGCTCCCAATAATTATAATGCCTCTAGTATAATGCCCCTTGTAGTATCCCAGTAAGTATAATGTTCCCTATAATGCCCCACGTAATTATAATAACCCCTATAGTCCTCCCAGTAGTTATATTGCCCCTTCTGGCACTTCAAGTAGACATGATGTCTCCTATAGTGCCTCCAATAATTATAGTGTGAGCCACGGGACAGGGAACCATTGACCATTGGATAGGTCATCATTATCAGATTGGTGGGGGTCTGGCACCCAGCTTCCCCACCGATCAGCTGTATGAGGAGATGGCACGTGCCATCTCTCCCTTCTCTCTTCCTGTCCGCTGCTGTGGTCTATGGTCTTTGCCATAGACAGCAGTGGTGAACTGGAAGAGACGGCAGACAGCATGCGCGCACCGTCTCCTCATACAGCTGATCTGATATTGATGACCTATCCTGAGGATAGGTCATCAATAGTAAAAGCCTGGACAACCCCTTTAAAGGGAGTCTGTCACCTGTTTTTCACCAATATAACTAATAGCACTGCCCCACAGAAGATTGTATACACATCCCAGACTGTGTGCACTTTGTGCCTTTATTCCATGTCCAGGAAACAGCTCCCAAGTGCCCGGCTCTGCTGCTCCAAGTGCCCAAAGCAAACCAGACTGAAGAGGGGAGGGATGCTTTAGCTGCTCATATCTTGGGATAGGTAGCCACTAGAAATATGACCCTGACCTTGTTTGAAAGCTGGCATTCCAACCTTTCAAACGATACCAGAACCACAGCATTATATCCACTATATCAGAAGATATAGCCATTAAAAATTGAGCCAGGAGTGAAAGCTGTTTTTACTTTCACTTTCAGCTGGGCACTTGGGAGCTGTTTTCCAGCAGAATAAAAGTGCTTTTCCTGGACATGTAATACAGACACAAAGTACACACAGGTATGTCCGGGATGTGTCTGCAATCTTCTGTGGGGCAATGCTCTTAGTTATATAGGTGAAAATTAGGTGACAGACTCATTTTAAAAACAAGACACATTTATCAAACAACATGTGACATTTGATAAATCTGGCATAAAGTACTAAAACACAGACTCAAAAAAAATGACTTCAAATATTCCCCTCATGATAAATCCCCCCCCCCCCCATTGCATCTAGATGCAATCAGTTTCTCATGCAAATCCTATTCACTTCTATGGAGCCAAGATTGTGTGAAAAAAGCACAATACAGAACATGCTGCGATTTTTCCTGAACACAAAGAAAATGTGCACAAAGCCATTGAAATGAATGGGTCAGGATTATAACTCGCTCGTGTGAAAGAGCCCTTACACGTAGACAGTAACATACTCAATCCAGGAAAGCATACAGGCATCTCCTGTCAGTCAGCTATCCAGGTGAAAGGCACTTATTTACAAAAGGCGTGGTTCTTGAGACTAGCCACATTTTCTTTCTAAGCTAAAGGGAATTTGCAGATGTACTTATTCATCTCCAGTCAGCAAATATTTCCTTTATTCTCTCATTTATGAATTTCTGAAAAAAAATAAAGGACAAAAATATACAGAACTTTACAAAGCGTTCATAGTTATTTTTTAAAAAAGTTACCTTCCAGCTGCAGAAACCAAGTAATCATTTAGGGCCAAGCTACATGGCCCATGGCCCCTCCGCGCTGCTGTAAGATCCGTCTAATTTATGACGAGGGGCGGCTCATCATAAATTAGGCGCATATGTGACAGTCAGTGCTCCTGGGGTAAAAACTATGCCAGCCCCAATACTGTTGCACGGCCGGACAGATAAAGGGACTTGCCACACTTTTCACGTCTAAAAATGTCACAAGTCCCTTAGTAAATGTGCCTCCAAGAGCGCGGAGTAAAACCTATCCTAGCCCCTCACTGGAGTAGTTTTTACTCCTTTTTTATGCCTGTTTCCGTAAATTTGCCGAAGTCCCGGACCACGTCACTCCAAAGTGGTGAGGACTGTGTAAGAATTCCCATGCAACAAAACTAAATGTTGAAGCATGGATGTTTAAGAAGTCACAAAAAGGGTTCTTGCGGGCGTAAAAATGTTAGTAAATGACTCCCAATATTTCAGTAATATTTTTTTGTAAAATGGTATAATAGTGAAGAAAAGACATACATTTTTCCAATATGCCTTTATATTACATGGTTTGTTACCAGAGCAAGTTATGACAAGCCTTGCAACTAACAGCCGCAAATCACAAAAATGATAGGGCACGACCATGCAGTCAGGTTTCCTGATGTAGTTTTGGAAGCCAGCCTCAGAAGTGGATCATAAAAGAAAAGAAAGTATAAAGAACAGATAGGTCTTCTACTCTTTTTTTAAAGCTGGATTTTGGCTTTTTAAATTGCTTGCAGAAACCCGACTATGTGGCCGTACCCTTACAATGACATGTAGATGTGTGAAATAACAGAGTTCTTAGGAGACGTTTTTATACTTCTCAGGGCTCATGCACACCACCATAGTTTTGGTCCACACCCGATCCGCATTTTTTGTGGATCAGCTGCAGATCCATTCATCTCAATGGAGCCGCAAAAGATGTGGCCAGCATACCCGTGTTATCCACATCTGTAAATCCATTCTGCAGCCCCCCCAAAAAATAGAACATGTCACATTCTTGTCAGTTTTGTGGACAAGGATAGAACGGGAGTTTCTGCAGGTAATCTTGTGGTGGTCACAGGCAGCCAGCTGTATAAAGGCCAGTTCACACAGAGTTTTTGTCGCTGATTTTAGAGCGTTTCTGCCTGAAAATCAGCATCAAATCAAAAACAGCCTCCATTTCATTTGAATGTGTAAAAAAGAAGCAGGATGCTCTATCTTGGCGCAGAATCGAAGTGGAAAACGCTGCAGAAAACTCTGTACAGCAAAATCTGCAACAAAAATCCGTACTAATGGGCAACTTTGTAAAAATGCACACCTGCGGATTTTCTGGTGGAATTTTCCGTCACATGTGAAAGCATCCTAATTAGAGATGAGCGAATGTGCTCGTAACAAGCACTGTACCGCTCGGCTCCCCTGCGCTCACATGGGCGCAGGCAGCCGCTTCCGGCCTCCTGAGGAGGACGGAAGAGGCTGCCTGCGCCCATGTGAGTGCAGGGGAGCCGAGCGGTACAGTGCTCGTTACAAGCACGTTCGCTCATCTCTAATCCTAATAGGAGGGAAGCAGGAAATATTTCAATGTATTTATGCCAGTTGTCTGGTGTTAATACACTGAGTAACATGGTGTTCAGAATGAGCGCCATAATTACGAAGCACATGTTCCACTTTTTCCAGCATAGAAGTCGGATAAAGTGGGTGAGGCCAGGGGTGACATTTTGTTATTACAATTTTTTTAATTACCATATTTTTTGTAATAGACACACCGGACTTTAAGACGCACCTAGGATTTACAGGAGGAAGAAAAAAAAAATATTTTTCATCAGACCTCAGATTGGACTGCCAATCCTCATCAGACCTCCAAATCAAACGTCAATTCTTCATCAGACCTCAGATCAGACCACAAAATCAGACCCCCAAGCTCCATAAGCCTTAGATCTGAACCGCCAACCTCCATGAGCCTCAAATCAGACCCCCCCCACACCAGTTTCCATCAGCCTGAGATCAGAGCCCCTCCCCAGCCTCCATCAGCCTCACATCAGACCCCCATCAGCTTCAGATTGAACCCACCCATCAGCCTCGGATCAAACCCCCTATCAGCCTCAGATTGGATCTCCATCAGACCTCAGATCAGACATTAAAAAAACAAATAAACTTACCTTTCTAGCTTTCTCTGGTTGGCGCTGCCACTCTGCAGATCCATTCACCGCTACCTGCATTTCTTCCGGCCCGCTATGCACTGTGACCTGACGGTACACAGCCTCAGGTCATAGTGCGCTGTATGCAGTCAGGACACAGTGCAGAGCGGCACCAGGAAGAAGACCAGGGAGGGTGAGCAGAGCCAGCACAGTGCTTCCCTCACCATTCCCTGTGACTCCTGCATGCTGATGACCGCTTCCATAATGGAAGAGGTCATTAGCATTCGGACTATAAGATGCACTTATAGACTGAAAAATATGGTAATATCTCTTTTGCATAAAGAAGAACTCCCGACAAAAAATTTATTCCATGTCCTGCTAGAAATGTACATGATATAATCTGTAGTGAATGTCATTTTCTTACCAGTGTCTGAATTTTTGACTTATATCATCCTGAAGTTTCTTATCTGTGTCATGTGACCAGCAATTAGACCCACCAACTCACACACAGACTTATTTGTGGACAGGAAGTCTAATTCTCTATGTATTCCTATGAGACTGAAAGTGAGGCTCCCATAGGAATGAATAGAGCAGTTACTGGCTTTCTGTCCTGGGTCAGTTGGAGGTCAGGGAGTTGGTCACATGACCCAGCTGCAATAAGAAGAGAGGTTTTTACTCACAGAAACAGTCACTGATAAGAAAATGACAATCACTACAGATTATAGGATGCACCTTTCTAACAGGTCAGAGAATAAAATTTTTTGCGGGAGTTCTTCTTTAATAGAAAATTTGTAAACTCATCAGAAATCTGGGGCATTACGCTTTGTGTTGCCTCTGGGTGATTGGCACAGATTTACTAGGAAACTGGATTGGGCAGGTGCACCCATACTAAGTTTTACTATGGGGCCCTATGAGATCTGTGTATAGCCCTGTTGCTGGCTATTTGGTGATGTATATATACCACAGCAAGCATGCCCCAATGAATAAGCACTGCTACTGTAGTCACGATCTGTGACCTTAAATAAGCAGACACCAGATCCCCACTACCTTGAGAATGTCTTTCAGGGACCAAGGTCTACCACAGAACATAGAAGGGACTTTTGCTGTGTCATAGTCAAAGTGGGAAGTTTACTCTGCAAGTCATCATGAAGATGTTCACACCAGTCTGAAGTAACATGATTCTTGAAGACCTTCAGGCTGAATATAACCCCTCCTTTTTACCATTCCTTGTGATGACACAAGTTCCAGCAGTGCTTTCCTGCACGTTCACATCCATAAAAGCAGCAGGTCATGTGATTCCTATAAAAGACTATTACTGACAATAAACTGCTCTTTGCCCAAGTAAAGAATCACCGTACTGGTGCCTTCAAATGCGGCAGATTTTCCGAATTTTCCACAACTGAAAATCAGCTCCATTCATTAGAATGGGGCAGCAACTACATGGATTTCTGCAAGCCTCATTCAGTCATTTAAAAAATCCTCAGCCTGTGAAGGCACCCTAAAGCCACCTACACAAGCTGCGGAATACGTGCGGTTTTTCAGTGCGGAGTCCCATATAGAAAAACCTCAGCGTATTACAGTACCACAAAGTGTATGATATTGCAGATTTTTTTCTGCGTGGAAATTGACCTGCATTGTGGATTTCCAAATCCACAGCATGCCAATTATGTGTGCCGTTTTAGCCCTGTTTTCACCCTTTTCAATGAAAGGTGGTAAAACAGCATCAAATCCACACCAAAAGCCGCTGTTAGACATTGTGGATTATGGTGCGAATATGCTGCAGAAAAGCACATAAATCTGCCTAGAAATTTATGCGGATCTGATATACGTTCACTCATACTTGTGTGCAGGTGGCACACAACAGTTAAATTTAGCACCGGCAAGCGATCATGTTCTGAGCTATTTTAACCTGCCACAGCAGGTGTGGAGTGTAGCTAAGGGCTCATGCACACGAACGTATTTTCTTTCCGCGTCCGTTCCGGTTTTTTTTGCGAATCGTATGCGGAACCATTCACTTCAATGGGTCCACAAAAAAAACGGGAATTACACCGTGTGCATTCCGTTTCCGTAGGTCCGCATTTCCGTTCCGCAAAAAAGTAGAACATGTCCTATTAATGTCCGCATTACGGACAAGGATAGTACTGTTCTATTAGGGGCCAGATGTTCCGTTCCACAAAATACGGAATGCACACGGACATCATCCGTATTTTTTGCGGATCCGTTTTTGCGGACCGCAAAATACATACGGTCGTGTGCATGAGCCCTAAGACAAAGGGGGAGATTTATCAAACTGGTGTAAAGTAGAATTGGCTTAGTTGCCCATAGCAACCAATCAGATTCCATCTTTCCTTACTCACAGCTCCTTTGGAAAATGAAAGGTGGAATCCTATTGGTTTATACAGGAAACTAAGCCAGTTCTACTTTACACTAGTTTTATAAATCTCTGCCAATTCTGGCTGGCAGCATGTTATCTATGCAGAAAAGATAGATAGTATAATGGGAAAAGATTCAGGAAAATCTGTATTTCATTCATTTAATTTCCTGCTCTTTCTGGGCTTTGAAGTCGAGAAGGACCTATCAGTGACTGACAGCCTTCCATCTATGACTGTGTATACAGAGATAGCTGTCAATCACTGATACAACCTCCTCCTGGACTTCAGAGCCCAGAATGAGCAGGAATTTACATGAACTTAAAGGCTGTGTCCACCTTCAGGGACAATTTTTTTATGATTGCATTTTACTCATTTGGGGCTAAAAATAGTTTTTTTTTCAATTGGTCCTTATTAAAAATATTGAGCCGTTCTGTCACAAAAAGTTAACAGTTTTTCTAGCTGTGCGCATCCTACTTTCACTTTTTACTGGTCATGTATTAACCCTTATCTCTAAGCCACATTCCTATCAGTAAGATAAGGATTGAGCTATAATCAGTCTTTATAATGTCAGAGAGCAGAAATAAGGAGCCCGTCAGCTCCCCAACTGACGGAAAAGAGAGAAATGGGTTACACTTGGTAACTATGCATCAAAAATGATTGAGGCCTTGTTCACATTTCCATTTTTCATTTTCTGCGGACAACAAACATACCCATTGATTTTAATGTGTCTGTTCACCTATCAGTATCTTTTACTCACCGTGGATCAGTGGAAAAGATCACAGAGACATGCATTACTTTGGCGCATGATGCGGACCAAACATACCCATTACAGTGTATGGGTAAGTGAAAAAACATAGAAACAACAAGGATGGCATCCGTGTTGCGTCCATGTTTGCTCCGTTTTTCACTGACCGCTGGTAGGAGATATGGGAAGGAATAATGCAAGTCACCAGTACATACTAAATGGTAAAATATTAGGTAACTCTGACATGGAAAAGAATCTAGGAATTTTAGTGAACAGCAAACTAAGCTGTAGAAACCAGTGTCAGACAGCTGCTGCCAAGGCCAATAAGATAATGGGTTGCATCAAAAGGGGCATAGATGCCCGTGATGAGAACATAGTCCTGCCACTTTACAAATCACTAGTCAGACCACACATGGAGTACTGTGTACAGTTCTGGGCTCCTGTGAACAAAGCAGACATAGCAGAGCTGGAGAGGGTTCAGAGGAGGGCAACTAAAGTCATAACTGGAATGGGTGGACTACAGTAGCCAGAAAGATTATCAAAATTAGGGTCATTCACTTTAGAAAAAAGACGACTGAGGGGAGATCTAATAACTATGTATAAATATATCAGAGGTCAGTACAGAGATCTCTCCCATCATCTATTTATCCCCAGGACTGTTACTGTGACGAGGGGACATCCTCTGCGTCTGGAGGAAAGAAGGTTTGTTCACAAACATAGAAGAGGATTCTTTACGGTAAGAGCAGTGAGACTATGGAACTCTCTACCTGAGGAGGTGGTGATGGTAAGTTCACTAAAAGAGTTCAAGAGGGGCCTGGATGTATTTCTGGAGGGTAATAATATTACAGGTTATAGTTACTAGAGATGGGTCATGATCCAGGGAGTAATTCTGATTGCCTGATTGGAGTCGGGAAGGAATTTTTTTCCCTAAAGTGAGGAAAATTGGCTTCTACCTCACAGGGTTTTTTTTTTTGCCTTCCTCTGGATCAACTTGTAGGTAAACAGGCTGAACTGGATGGACAGATGTCTTTTTTCGGCCTTATAAACTATGTTACTATGTTAGATGCTGTGGGAATTGACTTTCAGCTGAGGAGTGTCCGTGGAATAGAGATGACACACGGAGGTTATCAAAAAACAGACACAAGGAAACACGAACATCTTCACAGATGAAACACAGACTGATTTTTTACTGCGTTGGAAGAAAAACTCAAGCACTATCACATCAGGCTGTAAACAGGCGTCTACCAGGCTTAAAGCGTCATAAGGAAGTGTACTTCAAGATAACTCACTGCAACACTGGGATACTGCAAAACCGACAAATTATTCTATTTTCTGGACACTGAAAAGGAAATTGTTTTGGTATAAAGTTTCATTTTATTTCCTGCTGCTACAAAATGTAAGAATATTTTATATACAGATGTGTCACAGAACACAGGAGGAGGATGCAGCTCTGCGCTCTTTCTTCACTGCCAGCCTGGTGCTACCCGACAACCATAACACCGGATGAAGCCTTATGGCAATAGGAAAGGGGCTCTCAATATCAGTGTGGGTCAGACTGGTCGGCCTCCCAGTACTGAGACATTAATGACATATGCTACTGAGATACCATCCATGGTAGGAGAACCCCTTTAAGTTGAAGCATCACAATTAGGGATGAGCAAAGCTAGCTTCGGTTCTTAGATCTGAAGTCGCTTCACTCAAAACTTCGGATTAATGGTGTGCAGAGATCCGTCTCCATATAGCATCCCACAAGGCGAACGTAGTTATTCCCGAAGTCTTGCGAGTGAATACCTTCGGTATTTGCAGGTTTTCACGCTTTTTTATGCAGCTTTTATGTGGTTTTTAGTACTGCCCATTTCAATGAGAACTCTGGATGCGGATTCCACATCAAGAAGGGACATGTCACTTCCTTTTTTCTGCAGCATAGTTTTTAAAACCACAAGAAAATAAAACGCCCTATGAACTAACAGGCACTTTCCCCATTTAAGTGTGGATTTGGTACTTTGAGCGTGGAATCTATGACAAAATTTACATAGAAAAAACTCTGTATGAACATACCCTAAATAAGCCCCCGGGCATCAAACTGCTCCTTCTTTTATCAGCAGGAATGCGATAGTTCCTGCTGGGAGGGGAACCTACCAACAACTGCAACCAGAAAAACCTACCATACAGGGGTGACAACAAAATAATAACTAATCCATTGTAATACCAAAGATCCAGCCTTTTAGGATTCAGCTTGTTTTTATGCTCCACATTTTAGACACAATTTCTCAGAAGTGGAGCCTCAGTTTACAGTACATCTAAAAAAGTAAAGTATGGCAGGGAGGCCGTGCCCGTTTCCTTGGTCCCTGTTCAGTCTGATAACACATATCCTATCATGCTTGGCATGGGTTATATGACTGCGGGCTGCTACAGATATGTCTGATACAAAGTCAAAAGCACAATAGATGTTCTATGTATGTTTCAATCCTGCGGCAATAAAAATGAGTACTTACAGTGAGCACTGTGGAACTACAAATACCAGCACTCTAACCACTAAAGGCATGCCAGTTACTCTTTTAGTTCTACTTTGGTTGCACGTGTAATGTGCCCTGCACAGGGGCGGACTGGGAGCTTAAAATGGCCCTGGAAAAAATACTAAAAGTGGCCCCGTTTTGTAGTTGGGTCCAAATTGATGGAAGGCAGGCCCAGCAATACCATATTGTGGCACAGTATACCACCCCAACAGAGCCAAATACCACAGTCCATCACAAAATACTGCAAGCAGCACAAAATAAATCCCCAAAAACTTCCACTGGGCGGCCCCCTGGGCATCGGCCCACCGGGAAACTTCCCTGTAAGGTCTATGGCCAATCCACCCCTGGCCCTGCATTTTAGTGACAAGAGCTTGGCATAGAATAGGAATGTATTTTCAGCACCAGTGAAGTGCAGGGAATGTGCCTGTGCACAAGTACTTGAGTGATCCCAGCAGACACTTACCTCGGGCGGGTGTGACGTGCTCACAGCTCAGGGGGTACAGGTTATGTGCCAGGCTGGAGCTCTGCTCACTACTCCTACCTTCCTGTCAACAGCGTCTCCTATTCCGCGGCGCTGATTGGCTGCTGTACTGGGCGGGGCCATGCGCTGCTCTTATGACTGTTCATATTACAGGCTGAGCAGGGAGCAGAGCGGAGTGACGGGCTGTGACCCCAGGTCACAGCTCAGAAACTGCAAGAAAATAAGCAAAATCTGTGATAAAAATGATATATAGATTTCATAGTTATTGTATCGATATGTGAGGAAGCTGGCTGGCAACCAATATGGCCGCCTTTACAGCTTACACAGTGCTTGTTGCCCATGTTTCCATAGAAACCTGACAGATTCCTAAATGCCCTGGTACCCACAGTATCTAGTTATCTCCACATAGGTATTCACAGATAATGACAGAGTGCCCTTGCATCATGGCTAGGACAAGGAGTAGGGGGTCTGGGGGTGTCCTTTTTTAAGGACCGGTTCAGTTCTGAAGTCACTTTGTGGGGCTTACATAATAGAAACCACCCATAAATGACCCCATTTTAGAAACTACACCCCTCAAACTATTCAAAACTGGTTTTAGAAAGGTTGTTAACCCTTTAAGTATTCCACTGGAATTAAAGCAAAATAGATGTGAAATTTCAAAATTTCACTTTTTCTGCAGATTTTCCATTTTAATCATTTTTTTCCTGTAACACATCAAGGGTTAACAACAAAACAAAACTCAATATTTATTACCCCGATTCTGCAGTTTGCAGAAACACCACACATGTGGTCGTAAACTGTTATTTGGGTATACGCCAGGGCTCAGAAGGGGAGGAGCAGCATCTGCATTTTCTAACATGGAATTTTTGTGATGGTTTGTAAGAGTGATAACTTTTTAATTTTTTTTGTGGACTGAGCTGCGTGAGGTCTTATTTTTTGTGGGACAAGCTGTGCTTTTTATTGGCACCATTTTGGGGTACATCCGGCTTTCTGATCACTTTTTTTAATCTAATTTTTGGGAGGTTAACTAAAAAAATAAAGCAGTTTAGGGGCATTTTTCTATATTTTTTTTTACACCGTTCACTTGATGGGGTAGATCATGTGATATTTTTGTAGAGCCAGTTGTTACGGATGCAACGATACCAAATATGTCTATTTTTTATTTTTATTTTTTTATGTTTTACACAATAAGAGCATTTTTAGAAGAAAAATCATGTTTTTGTGTTGCAATATTTTAAGAGCCATTTTTTTTTTCATTTCTCGGGCTATAATCTTGTGTGGGGGCTCATTTTTTGCAGGATGAGGTGACGTTTTTATTGTTACCATTTTGGGATGCATACGACTTTTTGATTGTTTGATATTATGTTTTTTGGTAGGTGATGCGACAAAAAAAAGCTGTTTTGGCATAATTTTTATTAGATTTTTTTTACGCAGTTCACTTGATGGGGTAGATCATGTGATATTTTTATAGAGCCGGTCGTTTCGGACGCGGTGATACCAAATATGTCTATCTTATTTATTTATTTTTATTTGTAACTTTTTTTAATGGAATATTTGGGGGGAAATTATTTTTTTTATATATGTGATTTTTTTTTATAATACTCTATTTTTTTAATTTTTTTTTTACACTTTGTGTCCCCCCATAAGGTCATACACTATGCTGTACAGCCTCAGTGCAGGGCTGATCAGGTCTATGAGTGACCTGGCAGCTCCTGCACTATCCTGGCCCCGACGATCACGTGACCACCGGGCCGGAACAGGAAGCGCAATAGCGCTTCCTGATCTCGTTGAGCGCTGTGTATACAGCGATCTACAAGGCAGGGACCCCTGGTAACGGTCCCTGCCTTCTCTTTGGGGTACCCCACTGTGCAGCTGCACGATTAGCGTGCAGTTGCTATCTCTGAATGGATGTTTATAGTCAACGGGCGGACGGGAAGTGGTTAAAGGGGTATTCCCATCTCACAAATGTAGTTTGTATAGTTAGATATAGCCATACCAATATTATTACTAATACAATGTAATTACATAAAATGTACTGTTTAGAAGATTTGCCTATTTGTATATCCTTGTCCCACACACATCAGTCAGGCCGTTGCCCCTAGTTACGACCACCACAGCCATGTAGTAGTGGTAGCCGGCTTGCTCCTGTTCAAACCTGCTCTGAGGTAACTGCTGTATTGTGAACGCACATTGCATGAGCATGTGGAGACACATCTTAGGGTACTTTCACATCTGCATTTTGGACGTTAGCAGTCCAAAACGCAATGGTCAGGATCCATCCAAAACGCAGACTTTATAAACGGATCCTGCTCCATAGAGATGAATTGATCTTGGAACAGGATCCGTTTCTCTGCCTTTTGGAAGTGTGGACAAAAATGCTACAAACTGCAATCATTTCTGTGCTTCCAAAACGCAGAGAAACGTATCCTGTTCCAAGATCAATTCATCTGTATGGAGCAGGATCTGTTTATAAAGTCTACATTTTGGACTGATCCTGACCAGATGTGAAAGTACCCTTATCCGGCCACAGTAAACCTTTACTTGCAGAGTTTTTAGCGGAGAAAGGGACAGGTTTATAACCTCATCAAAATTACAGTAAAAAATGACTGGTGTATAGGTTTGTACAGGAGCAAGTTGGCCACCACTACTAAATAGCTGCAATGGCTGTAACTACGGGCAACGGCCTGACTGATGTGTGTGGGACAATGGAAATACAAATAGGAAAATCTTCTAAACGGTACATTTTATATAAATATATTCTATTAGTAATAATATTGGTATGGCTGTATCTAACTATACAAACTACATTTGTGAGATGGGAATACCCCTTTAAGCCAATACAGCCAATTTTTTGGACGGTCTATAAAAATAGGGCACCTTGTTCCACTGCCTGTAAAAAAAAAAAAAAGTGTCTAGTTTTGTTTTTTTTTTGTTTCTATTTTTAGGAAACAAGTTTGTCCAGGTTATTATAATTATCATCCTCATTTTGCAGTTCATGATAAATGCTACTCATGGTTTCATATTAGTATTCTGGGAGGTAGACATGTATGACTTGTAGTCTTCATGAAAAAAACCTGGCTACCTGCACACATTGCTGATTAAGCACGTTTATTCTGCACAGATTCTCATGTAGACAAACTAGCGAAGGGTATGAGATTAGACAAACCTTATTCACACTTTGCTTTTTATTTCCGTGTGGAAATCGACATGTGCCGATTTAGAAATCTGCAGCGTGTCAATTATGTTTATGATTTTTGGTGCAGATTTCACCCTTTTCATTGAAGGATGAGATCTGCAGCAAAACTGCATCAAATCAACAACTAAAAACCGTGCAGATTTTGGTGCAGAAACACAGAAATCCACAGGGAATTTGTGCAGATCTTCTGCATGTTTGAAGGTTCCCTGTGTGCAGGTATCCTAAGGGGACGGCCACAAAGTCAGGTTACTGCGTGTAGTTTTGGAAGCCAAAACCAGGATCTGTCCTCTATACTTTCTCTCCTTTTATGACCCACTCCTGATTTTGGCTTCCAAAACTTCATGCAAAAACCTAACGTGTTGCTGTACTCTAAGGCCCCATTCACACGTCCGTATTTTTGCACATCCTGGAAAACAGTCAGTTTTTTGCGGATCCGTTGTTCCACAAAAAACTCTGTTTTTCCAGGACATCCGTTCCGTCTTTCAGTAAAAAACGGAAAGGATGTATCCATATGTCATCCGTTTTTTGCGGATCCGGATGAATAACATCTTTTTTTTTTCACCCCTCCTGGAACGGAATCCGCAAATACGGATGACATGCGGATGCCTTTCCGTATGTCTTCCGCATTTACGGACGTCCCATAGACTTGTATTGGGCTACGGACCGCAAAATCGGAGGAAAAGTAGGACAGGAGGATTTCTGTTTGCGGACAGTCAGAACGTACACACGTATGCGGACACCACACGGTGTACTGTCCGCATTGAAATGAATGGATCCGCATCCTATCTGCATAATTGTCCACAATTGCGGAAACGGATGCGGACAGGATGCGGACACATTATACGGACGTGTGAATGGGGTCTAAGGATGTGGCCACATGGCGTGGTTGTGATGCAGCTAAGACGTGGCGCCATGCGGCTGAGAACTGTGCACCCATGCGAGCCGCAGCGCTATTCTATCAACTCATTAGAACCATTGTTAACAGAGAACACTGGATAAACAATTCTGTTCCACTGAATTAAAAGGGTAGTGTCACTTCAGCAAGTGCCATGGATATTGGTTGTTTGCTTGGCCGCATGGTGGCCACGTCTTGGCTGCGTCATAACCGCACCATATGGTTATGCCCTAAAGGTGCTACCATATGTTGTGGCAGTGCTGTGTTTTGGATGCTGCAAAAATGCATTAAAAATTTGCCGCATCCAAAACACAGTTCAACTGCAATGTTTGTCCTAACACTGCACACTAAGGCCTCTTTCTGACGAGCGTGTTGAAATCCGTCCGTATTCTGGTTCAGGATCCCAATGATATACCATCAGTATTGTCATGAGGATTTCATCAGGATTTACATGCATATTTCTTCCTCCCTTCATTATTTATGCACTGCACAGACTGTAATGTGCATATTTGGAAACAAATCCGCACAGAACTCTGACACAAGTCCGCACAGATTTTAAATACTGACGGAAATTATCCGCCATGTGAATAGCTCCATTCATCAACATTAGCAGTGGATTCCGGTACATTAAATCCAGACATTGCAAATATGCTCGTCTGAAAATGGCCTAACACTAAGTTCAAAGTTTTGGCACTGATGTAAGTCTGCATAAAATTCCTTATTCACTCATGGCATACTCATGGCATTCCTTATTCACTCATGGCACATTTAGGTAGGTGAAAATCAGGACATTGAAAACCCCGCCCCCTTTTTCAGACCTTTGGAAAATGAAATGTGAAGTCTGGTTGCTACCGGCAACTAAGCCAGTTTTCGTTTTCACTAGTTTGATAAATCTCCTCCATTGTATTTCTTTTTTGGATGTAAATTTGGAATTACACCGATGGTAATACAATTATTACCACACTGTATCATAAACCAACTAACAGGAGTGCGACATTGTATGCCACAAATTGTCATCTCCGTCATACAATTACAATTGTCATCTCCGTCATACAATTACAGTTTCAGTTGTCGGAGTGGCAGAGATGATTTTAAGAATTTGTCTTTGGCCCATGTGAGTGCCGACTCACTCACCCGCTATGGAGTATGCCCACAGCTGCAAAGTCTCAAGGCTGGACAATAAAGGTCCAAGCAGGGCTTGCTCAGGTTGCAGTTTATTACTGTGATGCACACAGGGTGACAGCAGGGTGAGCACTGTTACACCAAGACAAATTTTACCAAATATATATCTTGGTCTTAGATAACACCCATTGGAGGAGATTTAGCAATATTGGCATATACCCATATGCCAGTCTTGATCTCCCTGGCAAGAGATGTCTCTTAATAAATAAGGCACATCTCTCCCCTGCCCCACAAACTGAAATCTATGCCAGCTACAGGCTGGCACAGACTTCATCTAAAGCTTACGCCAGTTTCTGGCATAATTTATAGTAAATCCAGTGGACTGCATAAAGCCCCGCCCCTCCCACTAAGCTCAACCTTTTTCTCATCTCTTCAGAAGTGGCGGGAAGCCTAAAAAGTCTAAAATTATGGCATATGGCATTTGCAACTTTTTTTATGCCACAATAGGGGAGTAAATGTCCCTCATTGTTTACGGTAGCAGCATCACACGGCCCCTTCATTCAATCATTATCTCAAATCATACAGTCATACCCTTGTCCTGCCTGGATTCCTTTTAAATGCCTGAAAGGTTCATTTCAGAAACCTCCCGGTCTGACCAGAAGCTTATACAGCATTCATTCATTACATAAGGGCTCATGCACAAAAAAGTGTGTGCCCCGTGCCTGTATTGTGGTCTGCAAATCCACTTGAACGTCTTTGCGGATTGCTGGATCCAGCAGGGTTCAGCAAAAACGCTTCCGTTACTGATAATACAACCATCTGCATCTGTTATGAGCGGATCCGGTTGTATTATCTTTAACATTGCCGGGACGGATCCGTCATGAACTCCATTGAAAGTCAATGGAGGACGGATCCGTTTTCTATTGTGGAAGATTGTGTCAGAGTTAGGCTACTTTCACACTCGCCTTAGTACGGATCCGGCGGGTGAAGGGACCCGCCGGATCCGTACTGAATAAAACAACCTTGTGGATCCATAATTCCGGATCCGGTTGTATTATCTTTAGCATCTTTTAAACGGATCCGGAATAACCTCTATTGAAAGTCAATGCAGGACGGATCAGTTTACAAGTGTGTCCACACCAAATGGATCCGTCCCCATTGACTTGCATTGGGGGTCATTCCGGATCCGTTTAGGTGCGGATCAACAGGACAGAGAGCAAACCGCAGCATGTTGCGGTTTGCTCTCCGTTCTAAAGATGGAACGGAATGCTTTCAGGAGCATTCCGTTGTCTTCAGTTCAGTTTTGTCCCCATTGACAATGAATGGGGACAAAACTGAAGCGTTTTATTCTGGTATTGAGCCCCTATGACGGAACTCAATACCGGAATAAAGAAACATTAGTGTGAAAGTAGCCTTAAACGGATCCGTCCCCATTGACTTGCATTCTGAGTCATGACGGATCAGTCTTGCTCCGCATCCCATGACGGAAAGGAAACCACAGCATGTTGCGGTTTTCTCTCCAGTATGAGAATGGAACGGAATGCATTATGACAGTGTTTCACTGTACAGCGGTGGCCTCAGGAAGCGCACGGCCTCATAGCAACCAATGACGCCGTACGCTCCTGTCCTCAGAGGGAGCACGGTCCGGGCTGTCACGGCCCGTACCGGACCGTGTTCCACGGTCGTGTGTGACAGGCCTTATTGTATAACTGTTTTGCTTGTTTTATATAATTTTATCTCTTTTTGTATTTTCTTTTTGTAAGCACTGTATGCTGTATAGATCCATTGCCTTGTAATGTGTGACTTGCCGTCTCACTGCTGGAGAGCAGGGAATTCATGTTGGGATATCTATTGGCCTAGGATTCAGTAGATGGCGGCAGTGTGTATCTGGGGTGCGTGGACTGTGTTGGAGTTAGGGCTGGACGATTAATCGAATTAATTCGATTAATTCGCCAATTGAAAGCCTCACGATTTTATTTTTTAAAATGGCGCCCGCCAGATAAAATAAAAAAAATCTCTCACCTGTCCTGCGCCGCGGCTCCGCTCTGGTGTCCGGCGCTCCTCTTCTTCTCCGGGGTCGCGCTGCTCTGTCCTGACCGCGTACAGTGTCAGGACGTAGTGCGCGCACTCTGACCTGACGCTGCACACAGTCAGGTGACAGTGCAGCGCCGGGAGAAGAAGACTGAGGCGCGCCGGACCTGGAGCGGAGCCGCGGCGCAGGACAGGTAAGGGATTTTTTTATTTTATTCTTATGGTGGCCTAGTGGGCTGTTCTGAGGGCTGAAGGGGGCACTACTGTGGGCTAATCTGAGGTTTCAAGGGGGCACTACTGTGGGCTGTTCTGAGGTCTGAAGGGGCACTACTGTGGGCTAATCTGGTCTCAAGGGGGCACTACTGTTGGCTAATCTGAGGTCTCAAGGGGGCACTACTGTGGGCTAATCTGAAGTCTCAAGGGGGCACTACTGTGGGCTGTTCTGAGGTCTGAAGGGGCACTACTGTGGGCTAATCTGAGGTCTCAAGGGGGCACTACTGTGGGCTAATCTGAGGTCTCAAGGGGGCACTAATGTGGGCTGATCTGAGGTCTCAAGGGGGCACTACTGTGGGCTGATCTGAGGTCTGATGGGGGCACTGTGGGCTGATGTGGGGTCTGATGGGGCACAATGGGCTGATGTGGGGTCTGATGGGGCATAATGGGCTGATCTGAGGTCTGATGGGCACAATGGGCTGATCTGAGGTCTGATGAGGGCACAGTGGGCTGATCTGAGGTCTGATGGGGGCACACTGGGCTGATCTGAGGTCTGATGAGGGCACACTGGGCTGATCTGAGGTCTGATGGGGGCACACTGGGCTGATGTGGGGTCTGATGGGGCACAATGGGCTGATGTGGTGTCTGATGGGGCACAATGGGCTGATGTGGGGTCTGATGGGGCACAATGGGCTGATGTGGGGTCGGATGGGGCATAATGGGCTGATCTGAGGTCTGATGAGGGCACAGTGGGCTGATCTGAGATCTGATGGGGGCACAGTGGGCTGATCTGAGGTCTGATGGGGGCACACTGGGCTGATGTGGGGTCTGATGGGGTACAATGGACTGATGGGGCATAACGGGCTGATCTGAGGTCTGATGAGGGCACAGTGGGCTGATGTGAGGTCTGGTGGGGGCACAGTGGGCTGATGTGAGGTCTGATGGCACAGTAGGCTTTTTTTTATTTATTTTTTTATTTTTTTAATAACATAAGAAAATCGAGATTTAAATCGTGAATCGTCCCAAATTTAAAAAAAAAATCGAGATATTTTTTTTTGGGCCATATCGCCCAGCTCTAGTTGGGGTGTGATTTATACTCAGTTTGCAGCCTGAGTGAAAGGTGAATACAAGATTAAGTGGAGTAAACTAACCCCTTGCAGTCACGGCCATGTCACATGCTTCCAGGGACAGACTGCCCAAATATCCTACAGGGAAACTTCCTGTTGGGCCAAAATCCCAGGGGGCCATCCAATCCCTCCTCATGACCACTGGCCAGTAAGACATAATGATCTGATGCTTTCAGCCTTAGGCCACTTTCACACGGTCAGTATTTAGTCAGTATTTTTCATCAGTATTTGTAAGCCAAACCAGGAATGGGTCCAAAACACAGAAGAGGCACATATATTTCTATTATACTTCTTCTCTGTAGGTTCCACTCTTGGTTTTGGCTCACAAATACTGATGCTAAATACTGACCGTGTGAAAGTGGCCTTAATTAATGCTATAGCATCAGTTAGCCACAGGAGCCCTTCTGAATTCTGTATAACCATCCTCAGTTTAGTGATAGGGCAGTATTTTGTGCTGCACTGTGGTACTTGATTTTGCCGGGGCGGTATTTAGTGCTGCACTACTGTATTCCTGGCCCCACCTACTTCTGTTGTTCACTTTTGCATTGTGTTGCCCTGCCTTCTGTCAATTTGGACTTGCATACAACATAGGGTCACTTTTAGATTTTATTCCAGGGCCACTTTAAGTTTCCAATCCTCTTCAGCTCTGCTATGTCTGCCTTGTTCACAGGAGCCCAGAAATGTACACAGTACTCCATGTGTGGTCTGACTAGTGATTTGTAAAGTGGCAGGACTATGTTCTCATCATGGGCATCTATGCCTCTTTTGATGCAACCCAGTATCTTATTGGCCTTGGCAGAAGCTGTCTGACACTGGTTTCTACAGCTTAGTTTGCTGTTCACTAAAATTCCTAAGTCCTTTTCCATGTCAGTGTTACCCAGTGTTTTACCATTCAGTATGTACTGGTGACTTGCATTATTCCTTCCCATGTGCATAACCTTACATTTGTCAGTGTTAAACCTCATCTGCCACTTCTCTGCCCAAGCCTCCAGTCTATCCAGATCCATCTGTAGCAGTGTACTGTCCTCTTCTGTGTTAATTACTTTACACAGTTTAGTGTCATCTGCAAAAATTGATATTTTACTGTGCAAGCCTTCTACAAGATCATTAATAAATATATTGAAGAGAATAGTGCCCAATACTGACCCCTGTGGTACCCCACTAGTGACAGTGAGCCAGTTACTTACCCACATACAGACATTTTCTCCCAGGCCAAGCATTCTCATTTTATATACTAACCTTTTACGTGGTACCGTGTCCAGGGGCGGATTGGCAATGTAACCCACCGGTAACATTCCCGGTGGGACGATGGCTTTTCACTAAAAACTGGGCCGCCACCTTAACACATCCTGGCTGCGCATTACAATGAAAGCACAACAAGGACTTTGCATTGCAGGCTGCCGGTGGCCCTACTGTGATGTCATTATCATACACATAATGACAGCACAGCAAGACCTGCGATAAAGAGACCCTCGGGCGCTGTCATTATAATAAGTGAGGCCGGGCACGGCAGCCCATCAGAGTTGCGATGTACGTCTACAGTGTACGCTCACCATGCCTTCTAATCCAGCGCTACTGAACGGAGAGGGATGGAGAGTAGAGATGAGCGAACGTGCTCGTAATGAGCACTGTAGCGCTCGGCTCCCCTGCGCTCGCATGGGCGCAGGCATCTGCTTCCGTCTTCCTCACCCGACGGAAGCGGATGCCTGCGCCCATGCGAGCGCAGGAGAGACGAGCGCTACAGTGCTCGTTACGAGCACGTTCGCTCATCTCTAATGGAGAGCATCTGCAATCAACTGGAATACTTGCCGAATAGTGAACCTGCATGGCTTTACAAACAGAGGAAGGGAGCTGGTTACAGGGACACGAGCATCTAGATCACAAGCATCAGAGACACTGGAAAATAGAGACCTGATGATGGGTAAAACAGGGCAGGATCTAGTAGGGACTCCTGAGTGATCCTTAGTAGTTTGATCACAGTATAGGAGGCCAGTAAACGAAACCTGTAGGGGCAAACAGTAATCCCAGTTTGCTATGTTAATCCTAATAAAACACAACTGTCTGCAGACACTATGGGGCATATGTAATACTGGGTGAATTACTGGGGACACTATAGGAGCATTACAGAAGGGGACATGTTTAATGCTGGGGCCAGTATAAGAGGTCATCATTATTGGTGGAGGCACTATAGGGGAAAGCATCAGGGCATTATAGGGGCAATGGGCACTATGCAGACATCTTTAAAACTGGGGGCAGTATTATTGGTGGAAGCAGTATAGATGGCAGTATTATTACTGGGGACACAATATGGTCATTATTATTACTGGGAGCACAATCCAGGGGCATTTTTATTGCAGGAGGCACTATAGAGGGCATTATTAATACTGGAGGCAATATAGGGCCTGTATTATTACTGAGGTTGTTATAGAGGCAGTATTACAGCGAGCATGTTAGCAGGATTATGTCTAATGTCTGTGATGCAAAATCTTCGGAAAAGAGATGTGGTTAAACAAAGTCATCACAATGCTCTTGACCGAATGGAGAAGATGAGAAAAAAGAATGTCTAAATCATAAGAGAAATCACTGGATGAAACAGGTATGTAGTGCTGTATTCTTCTGTATGACCAGTCAGTATGCAGTTGGTAGTGGTGTCTCGCTGCTGTGACCTCTGTCTCCAGCCCCCTCCTTCATATCTTAATTAGAGACAATTGAAAGATGAGTGCAGAACATGTCAGCTGTAGCCACCAGAGAGGGGCAGCTTCTAGAGAGGTAATGTGTGCCCCTGTGGCAGGATTTTGTACTGCGCTGTGGTATTTGGTATGTAGCATTGCTAGCCCCACCTACTTGTGTTGACCACGCCTTCTGTCAGTTTGGCTCCGCCTACAACCTGGGGCCACTTTTAGTATTTTTTTGCAGGGCCACTTTAAGTTCCCAATCTGCCTCTGACCGTGTCAAATGCTTTGGAGAAGTCAAGATATATGACATCCATTGACTCAAATTGTAGCAATCAAAGTTAAGAGAAATACTTTACAAAAATTCAGCTATCTAGAAACCCTCTTTAAAGGAGTATTTCCATCTGGGACATTGATGGCATATCCTAGCAGTGTGCCATCAATATCAGATGGGAGTGGGTCCTAGAGGTGGGACCTGCACTTATCTCCAGAATGAGAGATAAATGGAAAAAGAGCACACTGTGCATGTGTGGCCACCCTTCGTTCACTGCTATGTTTTTGGCTATTTTTGAAAATCCCATAGCAGTGAATGGAGAGCAAGCAGTGCATGCGCACTCCTTCGCTTTGGGGGCCCAGTTCAGGAGATAGGGCTAGGTTCCAGAGGTGAGCCCCACAGCCCTTTAAGCATTTGGTCATCCTGTAAATCCCATACTTGTATGATTTTTTCCTAATAGCGAACAGGAACACATGGGAGCAAAGAGGACGTTTGGTGCTCACAGTGTTAGTTTCTATGATTTATCTTGCAAATCTGGGCGTAGCACTTTTTGAAAAAAAAAAAACCCTCATAATCCTGTATGTTACATAAACCTCCAAACATACAGAAGAAATGTTGTCAGAGAATGATGGCATTACTATAAAGCAACTTTTATTTTAGGCTTGGTATCCTGATACTGAAGTGGACTGTTCTCTATCCACCTTACAATACAGTTGGAATACAGCTATTACACTAGACATGAAAGATGTATATGTAACCGCTGAAGTGCAAATGGTTTGCATCCAGAGCAGGGATCTCAAACTCGTGGCCCTCCAGATGTTGCAAAACTACAACTCCCAGCATGCCCTGGTAGCCGAAGAATGTCCAGGCATGATGGGAATTGTAGTTCTGTAACAGCTGGAGGGCCACGAGTTTGAGATCCCTGATCCAGAGTATAAACCTTCAGAAAGCAAACTCTGCCATCTAGTGGTCAAACAGAGAAACACACATCATTAACTGCTGATGGTGTTCGGTCTGGTCAGTGTGCTGGAAGCAAATCATACATTACATGTTTTTAATACCCCTAGAAATGTTATTTATCTGGTGGTATGAATCTAGATGCATAAATAATGTTAAACAGAGCTTTTAAATCTGGACATTTTCCTTTAGATGACTGCCTACTATGCATCTTGGCACATCTGATGAGATGGTAATTAGAAATCTGAAAAAGTATTCTATGGCTCAGAAAAAGCATAGCAATTTCACATGCATAAAGTCTTGTGGGGCTTGTACCTGTGGAACATTATAATCTCAAGTGCTCAACTTAACAAAAAAAAAGGAGCTTTTTGCCAAAAATGTATCATGTAGACAGCAGTCCTGCAATGGAGTAAAGAATATCTGGCTACAAGGCAGTGAAAACTAAGGTAAGCATGGGAAAAATTACATGGTAAAAGAACTAATTATAGAAAAAAAACACTAAAATCTTCTATTCTTCGCCTCTAAACACAATATAACATACAACAAAGACGGCAAGACAGAGCAGTTGTCATTTTCGTGAAGGGTCAGATGAGCCTCCGTAAACAGACGTGGATTCACTGGTGCGTGGAGCAGACTGAGGCGTAAGTTATATTTCATGTCCTTTTTGCCGGTTTAGCAGTTAACTGTTTCTCTCTTTCAAGCTCCCGCTCTCTTTGCTGTTCTTGCTTTAGGTTTTCCTCCTGCTTTTTTTGCTGGAGCTTCAGTGCACGCTTCTGAAAAAAAGTAAGACTATCATCAGCGTCATTACCCTACAGTAAACACCTCTACACTGTATCATGAAGGCGCCTCTGGTTGGGGTACCAAACTCCAAATCTGGCCCATGTGAAGGAATGCACAGCTACACCTCTGGCTCCTGCGCTACCAGACATCAGCTATCCACTTATACAAATGGCCTGCATTTAGGCCCCATGCACACGACCGTATGTATTTTGCAGTCCGCAAAAAATACGGATGACGTGTATGCATTCCGTATTTTGTGGAAGGGAAGAGCTGGCCCCTAATAGAATAGTCCTATCCTTGTCCGTAATGCGGACAATAATAGGACATGTTCTATGTTTGTGCGGAACAGAAATACGGAAACGGAATGCACATGGAGTAACTTCTGTTTTTTTTGCGGACCCTTTGAAATGAATGGTTCCGCATACGGTCCGCATAAAAAAAAACGGAACGGACATGGAAAGAAAATACGTTTGTGTGCATGAGGCCTAAATAATACATTTCCCGTGTAATGGTAGCAGCAGGGAAATGTCTGGTTGGCGGTGGCTTCCCCCAACTGAAACACTGAAAAGTGTTTGGCCAAAATGACTTTTACTACAAAATCATAAAAAATTTCTAGAAAGCCTTAGGTCTCTTTCACATGAACGATATGGATTCTCTCTGGATGCGTTCAGGGTGCATTCAGCGAAACTCTCACTATGACTTTTAATGCGTTTTTCACCCGCATGAAAAAAAAACCTGAAGGTTTACAAACATCTCTTAGCAACCATCAGTGAAAAACGCATTGCACCCAGACTGCTTCCGATACAATGCGTTTTTCACGGAAGCCCCATTCACTTCTATGGGGCCAGGGCTGCGTAAACCCCCCCCCCTGCAGAATATAGACCATGCGGCAATTTTCACGCAACGCAGAACTGATGTGTGTAAAAAAACACATGTCCACAGACCCATTGTCCACTTCACGCATAGCAACAACACGGAAAACTTGCTCGCGTGGGTTCTTCAGGGTTCTTCTTTCCAATGCCCTATATCTCCAGGCTCCTCTTCTCTCAAATGCATCATTTAGGAGTAAAACTTCCCGATCTGAAACTTACTTTTAATTTGGAGGTCTTTTCATGGAGCAGAATCATTTCCTTCCTAATGTTCACTAACTTGTTGTGGTAATACTTGGCTTCTGAAAACTAAGTCAGAGAAAAACAAGATTTATTTAGGCAAACAAGTAAGTGTAAGAGGGAAGAGTTTACCAATAATGGCCTCCATTTCTATTCTGAAACATAACACTACGTGTAAACGCTGATACTTACCATGATCGTTAAAAGTTAGGAGGCTGGGAGATTAGCATTAGGCAGTATATGCTTTAACCCTTAGAGGACTGTGCATCTTTCCATTTTTGCGTTTTAATTTTCCACTCCCCGCCTTCCCATAGTCCTAACTTTTTTATTTTTCCGTTCACATAGCCTTATGAGGGCTTATTTTTCGCAGGACAAGTTGTACTGTAATGGCATTATTTACAGTTGAAGTGGGAAGCAGGAAAAAAAATTACAGATGGTGTGGAATTGGGAAAAACCGCAATTATGACATTGCAATTCTGTTCACTATGCGGTAAAATTGACCCGTTACCTTTATTCTCCAGGTCAGTATGGTTACAACGATACCACACTTGTATAATTTTTCTTGTGTTTTAATACTTAAAAAAAAAATTTACATTTTTTTTTAATCACCATATTCTGACCCCTATAACTTTTTTTGTAGTTACGTGTATGGAGCTGTGTGAGGGCTCATTTTTTGCAGTGCGATCTGTACTTTTCTTTTTTTTTTATCAAATAAATTTTTATCAAAGGTAACAATGTACATGAGACAGTACAAAATAAAGGCATACATTTTCAAAGCTACACAAGTGCCATTTTCGTGTTTTACAATGTACATCTCAGACATCCAGAAAATTGTACATCAAACCAAATTGACATTTTCAAGTTTTCGCCCCCCCCCCCCGATACCCACCCACGCCTATTACCCCCCACCCGCATACCACTCCCCCCAAACCCAACCCTTTGCCACGAGGAGTCGACACCCAGTCCAGTGTAGACCGGACCTCATCCTTCAAAGTTGGGATGAACCTTCAGGCCTAGCCAAGTTTGTTAACAGGAAGAGGCCAAGCATAACACCACCAGGACCATTCCAGTAATACTTATCAATGATTTATGGCTGTGTCACTATGCATCCTCTATGGTACTATACCTCCCAATTGTCCCCTCATACATTCTCTCACCAAAGAGCTTGAGGCCAACCCAGGAGCTTCAAACCATCCTCCCCAGATAGCTAAGAATTTAGCAGCACACTGTCTTTTCATGTAAATGCCATTCTCATGTCTCAGAATCATGTTAATCCTACTGATATATTCTTTGTTGGTGGGCATGCCTTTATCTATCCAATATTTTGCTATCAGCACCCTTGCTTGGAATAAGAGCCTCTGGATGCATAACATAAGCTTGTTGGTAGTGTCCAGTGAATCCAATATACCTAGTATACAAATCCTAGGGTCTGGAGTCAGCCTAATCTTTGTCAACAGCGCTATTAAAGAAAGAATGTCAGACCAAAATCTATCGAGTTCAGGGCATCCCCAAAACATATGAAGCAATGAGGCCCCTTCCCTCTAACATCTGGGGCAACAGGAATTTGGTCTGAGACCTATCCTATGTAGAAACTCCGGAGTTCTGTACACCCTATGTACCAAATACAATTGTGAGGTTCTTTGGGCCTCACAAAGTGTTACTGTGGGGGTTAAGGCCAAAACTCCTTCCCATTGTTCCTTTGAGATGGCCCCAACATCTTGCTCCCATTTATCCTTTACGGCAGGCACCCCTGGGGCAGAGATTTATTTAACAAGTGTCTGTAGAATACCGAGATCAAACCCTTAGAGCCCCCTGGTTTAAGTAATTGCTGACATAAATAGGGAAAGCCAGCTATTTGCGGCATCCCTGAGTTGTAAGTATTGGTAAAACCAACTATGAGGGATTTGAAACTCGGATTGCAATTGGTCAAACGACTTAAACACCCCTTTAGAATGAAGGTGGTGAAGGAAAAGTACTCCCTTCCGTTCCCAAGGAGTAAAACCCTCCAACCGGAAGAATTCCGGCAGGTCTGGGTTATGCCATATGGGTGTATTCTCATAAATTCCCTGAATCTCATTCAGTTCCTTATACTTGGACCACGTTTTGGCAATCAAGGACAGCGTGGGATACGACTTAAACTATTGCTATGGGAGTCCCCTGCTGTATGATATGTGACACTATTTGCGCCGAGCAATTCGCTCCTATATACTGACCCCACCCCTTTAAGTGTTGTAGTTGTGCTGCCAAAAAGTACAACCAAGGGTTTGGAATAGCTAGCCCGCCATCTCCCTTGCATCTCTGTAATGTTTCTAAGCGTACTCTTGGTTGCTTCCTCTTTCATATTAGGGACCTGAATATACTCTGTATTTTATAAAATATTCGCCGTGGCAACCAAACGGGCGAGTTGTGTAGAACGTACAACAGTTGCGGTAAAAAGATCATTTTAAGGAGATTACTCCTGCCAATAACTGTTAGAGGCAACTTACACCAAATACTTGTTTTTTCAGTGAATCTCTGTAGCAGCGGGATGACATTATTTTTCAAATAATCTGACACTACAGGAGTAACCACAATGCCCAAGTATCTGAGGCTCTGCTGCACCCGGAGTGGAAGACATAGATTAACCAACTCATTGGACACGAGGCCCAGGGGCAAAATAACCGATTTATCCCAATTTATACTCAAACCGGCATACCCGCCAAATTCAGTAATAATGTGCATAATAGGAATTATGGATTTCTCCAGGTCGCCAGTATACAAAAGCATGTCGTCCGCATACAGTGAAACTCTCTCCTCCCTTCTCCCGAGGGGAAACCCTCCCCAACGCGGAGACGATCGCAGAAGACAGGCCAGCAGTTCGATTGCCACGGCGAATAATAAGGGCGACAGAGGACACCCTTGTCTGGTACCCCTATGTAAGGAGAATGAGGAAGATAACATCCCATTAGCTCTGATCCTAGCCCTGGGCATATTGTACAAAAGTTGCACCCATTCAAGGAAACCCGACCCAAACCCCATGGCCCTCATTACCTCCCACAGGTAGTCCCACTCCACACTGTCAAAGGCCTTTGCCGCATCCAGGGAGATTATCGCTTTACAGCCACCTGTGTCCACTGATCTCTGCATGTTCAAGAATAGCCTTCTAAGATTTATAGAGGTACTTTTGCCAGGCATAAAACCAGACTGATCCTCATGTATCACCGAGGAAATGACTTTATTCAGACGGTTGGCTAACACTTTAGCCAGAATTTTGATGTCGACAGATAACAGGGATATGGGCCTATAAGAGCTAACAAGACAGGGGTCTTTACCCGGCTTTGGCAGGACAACTATTACCGCTTCCCTCATGGATGAGGGCAATCTACCCGTCTGTTTTGCCTCCTGGAACGTTTTCAGCAACTGAGGAAGCAGTATATCCTGGTATCTTTTATAGAATTCAGACGGGAGTCCGTCAAAACCTGGTGCTTTCTCTTTGGGAAATGACCCAAGGGCTAGTTTTAACTTCTCTAACTCAAGAGGCTCGTCCAGATAGGATGCCGATTCCGGAGACAATCTAGTAAGGGGGATACACGCCAAATATTCCCGTATCTCATGGGAGCTCTTAGTCAATGTGGAGGCGTATAAGGTATTATAGTAGGCCGTAAATTCCCCCAAAATAGTAGAGTCATCTGTGGACGTAACGCCCTCCCTGGTTTAAATACACAACACTCTAGCCGGTCCATCCTGGGCTCGCACCACTCTAGCCAACAATCTCCCAGCACTCTCCCCCGTTTCAAAATACTTTTGCTTAAGAAAAAAACGCTTGTTATCAGCATTATGGAGTAGATGTTCGTTAAGCTGTTCCTGCGCTCTCTTCCACGATAGCTCCGCTTGTGACGAAGGCTCTCTGATATATTCTGACTCAGAGTCCCTCACCCTCTGATAGAGCGATTCTGTGACGCTTTTGGACCTTGTTTTATGGTTTTTAATTTTTTGACTATATAAACCTCTAGTTAAGGCCTTCATCGCATCCCACACAATCCCCATGGAAGCGGTTCCCACATTCAAGTCAAAGTATTCAGAAAGCTGCTCATCCATGGGATCATTACCATCTAACAGTTGTATCCAGAAAGGGTTCAACTTCCAAAGAAAGGGGCCTCTGTTACAACTGCTATCAGGGATTTGAAATACCAAGTGCATGGGGGAATGATCCGAGAGCTTGCGAGGGAGATATTCTACAGTAGAGACATAGGAGGAAGCTTCGAGGGAGCCTACAGGTAAGTCTATTCTAGATAATGAACCATGAGACGCTGAGAAGCAGGAATACTGGCGCACCGTAGGGTGACGTATACGCCACAAGTCATGTAGGTCCAGTTCCCTCAGTAATTTGGCCAGGATAGTATCAGTGGACACAGGGGCCGAGCGGCTGCCATGTAATTTATCCAGATCAGGGTCTAAATATTTATTAAAATACCCCAGCAAGAATACCGGTAATAAGGGTCCTTGATGGATAACGGATATCAACCTTTTAATGAGGCCACAGGAGTATGGAGGTGAGATATAGAGGGCTACCAGATACAGGGGAACCCTAAAGAGAGAGCAATGGAGGCAAACAAACTGGCCTTCTGGATCAATATCTACAGATAAACACTCAAAGGGAACGTTTTTATGTATCAGGACACTAACCCCTCTAGCGTAAGACGAGAATGTGGAATGGTAAGAGTGTGACACCCAAGGTTTATGCAGCAGATTAATCGTCTGCTTAATAAGATGAGTCTCCAGCAGACATATAATGCCAGGCTGGTATTTCTGCAGGGCTGTGAAAACGGCTTGGCGCTTGGTAGCGTCTTTTAGGCCTCTGACATTCCAGACAGTGATATGGGTTCTATCCGCCATTATGAGTTATGTAATATATACTACAAGGATTGCGTTCTTCCCAACAATAGCTTCCCAACACTAAATCCAGTACCAAAAGAGGTTCGACTCCCCGTGGCACCCACCCCCCCATCCCGCCCCTCCCCCCCAGCGATCTGTACTTTTCATTGATATCATGAAGTGTTTGTGACTTCTTTTTATAAAAAATTCTTGGGGAGTTTAAGTGACAAAAAATGACAAATTGGCTGTTTGTTTTTGTTTTTTCCCTGTTACATCATTTGGCATATGCCATTAATATTGTTATATTTTAATTGTATGGGCGTTTATTTTTTTAAATAGTTAAGTATTTTTATTTTAAGGAAAGCGGGGCGATTTGAATTATATATATATTTTTTAAATTTACCTTTTTATAGTCACCCTGGGTGACTATAACTGGCAATCATTAGATTGCCCATTGTGTTCATTGATGGCTATATAGCCATCATTGAACACTTCATTTTCAATATAACAATACAGTGCTGCCATCTAGTGGCTTGTATTGGTATATTCCTCTAATAGACTCTGAAGCCTGCTTGAAGCTTTGGGCTATTAGTATAGTGTAACAGGTTCCCTGATCTCAGCTGGGGAACGCTGTTACTGGAGTGGGAACGCACAGCTTCTGCTTCTAGACTGTTCTGATGCCGTGCCTTATGGCTGATCGCATACATGTGCCCCAGGTGACTGCTATTTTAAAACACCAAAACCCGGCAGCTATGTGCAGCAGGTGCCATGTTTAAAAACCGGTCTGAAGGGGTTAAATGATAAAGGAGTTGGCCAGGATTAAAAACCATGGCTGCTCTCTTTCACAAGCAGTGCCACACCTGTCCATGGGCTGTGGCAGGTATTACAGCTCAGCTTCATTGAGGTGAATGAGCTGCTATACTGCAAATCACCCATGGAAAGGTGTGACGCTGTTTTTGGAAGCAATCAGCCATTTGTTTCTAATCCCGGGCAAACTTTAAGTTCTAAGTATGATATTAGATGTATAATAAATAGAGTTGAGCGAACGTGCTCGTAACGAGCACTGTACTGCTCGGATCCCCTGCGCTCGCATGGGCGCAGGCATCCGGATCCGTCGGGTGAGGAGGACGGATCCGGATGGCTGCGCCCATGCGAGCACAGGGGATCCAAGCAGTACAGTGCTCGTTACGAGCACGTTCGCTCAACTCTAATAATAAACTCAATTTCCATTGTGATATATACAACTGTGTGTAAATAATTACCCTGAAATTATAATTAGAAGGCTGGGATGTCAGCAGAAGTCAAGTTACTTTTGCATCTTTACACGTGTTCTCATTTACTATTAAGTAGATTATTGGAGGTCCATGATTTTACCAGTTGCTTGAATGAAGAGTGTCCAGCCCCTTAGGCTTTTGTCAGCTTCACATAGACATTTAAATTGAAGGGGTCATGTACGATGAATCTGTTTTCAAACTCATCCATTATTAATGATGACAAGAACAGAGAGAACAGATCTATGGACTTTGCTTTTCTTAGGCCTCCTTCACACAAGTCTGCTGATCTTGCTCAGTTCCCCTCCAGCATGAAGCAGAAAATGGCAGAACTGATCCAGTAGTTTTCTATGGGATCGTTCTAATAAATCCAGAACATCAGTTGTGATATCTTATGTCAAATAGCTAGACAGAAAAACGGTGCATGCTCAGTTTTTCTGTCCGGCACCATTAATGTGTACATTCCAGATCTGTACACTGAAGTGCAGTACACATACACTCACCGGCCACTTTATTAGGTACACCATGCTAGTAACGGGTTGGACCCCCTTTTGCCTTCAGAACTGCCTCAATTCTTCGTGGCATAGATTCAACAAGGTGCTGGAAGCATTCCTCAGAGATTTTGGTCCATATTGACATGATGGCATCACACAGTTGCCGCAGATTTGTCGGCTGCACATCCATGATGCGAATCTCCCGTTCCACCACATCCCAAAGATGCTCTATTGGATTGAGATCTGGTGACTGTGGAGGCCATTTGAGTACAGTGAACTCATTGTCATGTTCAAGAAACCAGTCTGAGATGATTCCAGCTTTATGACATGGCGCATTATCCTGCTGAAAGTAGCCATCAGATGTTGGGTACATTGTGGTCATAAAGGGATGGACATGGTCAGCAACAATACTCAGGTAGGCTGTGGCATTGCAACGATGCTCAATTGGTACCAAGGGGCCCAAAGAGTGCCAAGAAAATATTCCCCACACCATGACACCACCACCACCAGCTTGAACCGTTGATACAAGGCAGGATGGATCCATGCTTTCATGTTGTTGACGCCAATTTCTGACCCTACCATCCGAATGTCGCAGCAGAAATCGAGACTCATCAGACCAGGCAACGTTTTTTCAATCTTCTACTGTCCAATTTCGATGAGCTTGTGCAAATTGTAGCCTCAGTTTCCTGTTCTTAGCTGAAAGGAGTGGCACCCGGTGTGGTCTTCTGCTGCTGTAGCCCATCTGCCTCAAAGTTCGACGTACTGTGCGTTCAGAGATGCTCTTCTGCCTACCTTGGTTGTAACGGGTGGCAATTTGAGTCACTGTTGCCTTTCTATCAGCTCGAACCAGTCTGCCCATTCTCCTCTGACCTCTGGCATCAACAAGGCATTTCCGCCCACAGAACTGCCGCTCACTGGATGTTTTTTCTTTTTCGGACCATTCTCTGTAAACCCTAGAGATGGTTGTGCGTGAAAATCCCAGTAGATCAGCAGTTTCTGAAATACTCAGACCAGCCCTTCTGGCACCAACAACCATGCCACGTTCAAAGGCACTCAAATCACCTTTCTTCCCCATACTGATGCTCGGTTTGAACTGCAGGAGATTGTCTTGACCATGTCTACATGCCTAAATGCACTGAGTTGCCGCCATGTGATTGGCTGATTTGAAATTAAGTGTTAACGAGCAGTTGGACAGGTGTACCTAATAAAGTGGCCGGTGAGTGTACATCAGTTGTGTCAGGATCCCGGCCTAAAATAGCCACAGGATGTCGGATTGCTGAGGGTCTGACCACTGGCACCTGCAGAAAACCTAAGAATGGAGGGATCCCAAGTTCCCTCTCTGAATGGAGCAGTAGTGCACGTCGCTCCAACGCGCCATCCGCTTCTATGTGTCTATGACTGACTGTGCTCTCTCTGAGAGATAACCCCTTTAGGGTTCATGCACACAAACGTATTTTCTTTCCATGTCCGTTCCAGTTTTTTTGCGGACTGTATGTGGAACCATTAATTTCAACGGGTCCGCAAAAAAAACGGAAGTTACTCCGTGTGCATTCTGTTTCCGTATGTCCATTCCGCAAAAAGGTCAAACATGTCCTATTATTGTCTGCATAAAGGACAGGGATAGGACTGTTCGAATAGGGGCCAGATGTTCTTTTCCGCAAAATACGGAATGCACACAGACATCAACTGCACAATACATACGGTCGTGTGCATGAGCCCTTAATGTGAACTTAATTAACATCAGAAGAAACTCTGCTCAGCCTATAGCCTAAATATACTTCCCCACATGTACTTTAAAAGCAGTTATGTGAAACTTACCAGGGCGTTGATATCAAGAATTGAATTACACTCTCGAAATTTGGAAATTTCTTGCTCAAGCGTGTCTAACAGTACCACTTGATTTTGCCTGAAACAAAATATATAGGTCACTATAAAAAACAATCCTTTTGTGTGCCAATTCAAAGGCTCGCAGTGTACCATAAAGTATTATTCATTCATTATTCATTAGTGGTTTCCAAACTTTTAGTTTTAGTGATCTGACACAATAATGAGTTACTGATGGCCTATTCATGAATATCAGATCTTGTGAATAGGACAAAGCAGCAAAGTTTAAATAGCCTGCACTGACGATACTAGAAGCCTGATTTTTGGCAGTATGAACCTTAACGTCTGGACCAATGTACACAATCAAAAGGCGCAACACTTGCCAGGCCGCCGAAGCCCTTTCAAACAGCTCATCGTCGGGGGTGCAGATAGTTGGACCTCATCAATCTAATATTTATAGTCCTCAATTTTAAAAGCCTTTAAAAGGGTTGCTCCATCACAACAACTTATCTCCTATCCACATGATATGGAATAAGTGTCTGAATGACTGGGGCCCCGCTGATCACGAGAAAAGGGACCTGTTTTCCCCATGCGTGTCCACTGCTCCATTCAGTTCTATCGGAGCGCTGTCTCCAGAGGCCCCATAGGGTAGAGGGAACGGCACTGTACATGCGTGTTCGGCACTCCATTTAAACGGGGGGAATACTGCCCCTGTTCTCATGATTGTCAGGGGCCCCAGTGGTCAGACCCTGCCGATCAGACACCTATCCCCTATTTTGTGGATAGTGGATAAGTTGTTGTAATAGGACAACCCATTTAAATTTATGGCAGTGTGAAGGCTCAATTGACAGCCACGTCCTGACAGAAATGTCTGCTGGCAGTCTACGTGCAGGAATCCTCCCTCTGACTGCTTACTTGCGCAACTGGTGATCAAGAAGAGCAAAGATTAGCTACTTCACAGGCAGATAATGCATCAGAGACGGGAGCAGTCCTAGGTAGGTTTAGGACAATCTGTATAATTTGGCTGCAGACTGCTACAGTTATCACTGAATTAGTCTGCAGTTCTACCTCCCTAAAAGAATTAATGCAGACTCATTCATACATACGTTAGCTCCTGTAAGGCAAGCTTGGAGTTCTGAAGATTGGGCAAATAGTGAGAAATAAGCCCTGCACTCAGCTGCTCCACAGCTCTTGAGTCCAGAGAAGGCAGGTCGTCCGGCAGTCCTTCATCAACAACCTCAATACTTTCTCCTGCAGAACATTTACAGAGAGCATGAGCACGTTTAATTATGTGGTTCACATCACTTTGAAAGCACACTGTGCTAAGAATACAGAACAGGATTTATGCATAAGTGGAAACACTTCTCTGATATTCTTACAATAATTTTCGGCTATGTACCATAATTACATAGGACTTCACTGAATGGCAGTATAACTCCACCGTAATCATTATTTGCGGTTCTAGGTAGGATAAAAATACCATTTGTGAAGCTTTTATTATCAGGAGTAGTATGAATATAAAGTTTTATTCTGAAATATTCTGTTCTTGCAAGTGCCCTGGAGGTCTTGCTTCACTGTGAAATGCTTGCTGCACTGAACTGCTTCACGTGAAAGCTATAGTGGTCTCCTGGATGGACGCTACAGCAGTCACTCCAAGTGCATTTGCAGAACCTAGTGGAATAAAGGTTCATACTTACACTACTCCTGATAATAATAGCATTGTAAGGCCTCATGCACAAGAATATTGTTTGGGTCCACATCCGAGCCGTATTTTTAGTGGTTCAGATGCGGACCCATTCACTTCACAAAAAGATGTGGATAGCACTCTGTGTGCTGTCCGCATCCATACCTCCGTTCCATGGTACCTCAGTGCTATCCTTGTCCATATCATAGACAAGGATAGAACTAGTCTATTGAGGGCCAGACCTTCAGTTCAGCAAAATGTGGAACGCACATGGCCAGTACTTGTATTTTGCAGATTCGCAATTTGTGGACTGCTGCACGAGACCTTAAAGGTATGTTTGTACTGCTCACCCCAACCCCGACCCAGTCCTGTCAGCAGTTTAGCTTGGCCAAAACTGCTGACAGACTCCATTTTAAGTGAAAATGTACTTAGCAAAATAAAAACAGCAATTTAATGATGTGGCATTTTTTTAATTCGCTGAAGTATTGCTTCATAGCTAAGGCGCTATTCACACAACATTTGGTTTGTATGTCTGTACACCCAAGGAAAAGGTATGGAAGCAAAGGAAATCTGACAAAATAGACCCTGACAGCAGTGTTAAACTGGCCACACATATGAGGTTAATGTCGCAATTTCAGCAGACCATGGTGAGCAAAAATAATAGTGCGCTTGACTATTCGCGGCTAAGTGACTTAACAGACTTCAATGTGAATACTGCCACAAAGGAGCCATTCTGTAGGAAGACACTGCATATAGTGACAGTCTCTCATGTGACAGGGAGATGGCATCCGCTTCATTACCAGCCCACATGAAAGCATTAGCAGGCGCTTATAATACAGATCTAACTTTGGAGGAATTAGATTATACTGGAATCTCCTATTGCAATGATCTCCAAACTCCCCATGTATTGCAAAACTACAACTTCATCATGCATCAACAATCTGCAGACATCAGATCATGATGGGAGTTGAAGTTTTGCAACATCTGAAGAATCACAGGTTGCCAAAGACCATTCTAATTTAATGATGCTATGGTAATCAATGCTCTCATGAGTGGGGAGATCAGATCATACTCTGCAGGAGCCATAAATTAAAATCAAACTATGGTCCGCCAGTGCCATGCATTAGATACTATCATATCACAATCACACATATTTGCTACCCTAATACCCAGAGGGAGGTCACTGCAGATATCTAATGTACACTGGGGTCCAGCAAGTACTCAGGGCAGTCACTACACGGCTGGCTACCTACCTACCTTATCCACCTACCTGCTGCAACATTGTGCCCTTGGGAGGATGTGCTGCTCTCTACTACTTGGCCATCACTCTTCCCTCCTTCCTCCATGAAATCCAGCCCTTGCTGTCTTGCAGTGGACACATAAAGCTGATTTCAGCCGCAAAATGCCTATGACACGTGATCCAGGGGACTAGAAACCCGGAAGCAGCTCGTTTACTTTCTCCTAAGATTATTTCTGTTCGTTTAAAGTTGTTTTTAATAAAGCTTGAACAAAAAAAAACTGTTTCGCTTCAGTACACCGGTACATCCACCCATTCACCGCTAGAGGTCTCCAGTACAGAAAAGTGACAGCTCCAAGTGCAAAAGCGTGTGGAATATGTTATGTGTGGGTACGAGGTTGCCTGGTTCTAATGGAACTAAAAAGCTTAGCCAGCTTCTCAAAACGACTGGTTATAGTACCAAACTGGTCAGTCAATGCGCGTTCCCGAGCTGTCACGTGAGTCGGTTTGAAGCGCGCGCACGGGAACTAATACTGCTAGCTGTCAGCTGTGCGCGGTCCCGCGAATCACGTGACACATAGGCGTCCTAGTGAGAGTCATATGACGTCCCCTCAGTAGGGAGGGGTGACTATGCGGTCATGTGATGCGTTGTTTGTAGCCGAAACCCGGAAGTGGCAGTGTCAAACACGTCGGGCAGAGGGTTGGAGGTTCTATCGGGAGAGTGCTGAAACCCCGCTGCCATGTGGCGGCCCCACGCCTGGTGGAGCGCGGTCCGGTTAAAGCTCCGTAGAGGTGACCAGCCTCCCTACCTGAGCGATGACGCCGGCTTTGACTACCCGGATGAGGTGGCAGCGGAGGACGAGCTGCCCCGATTCAACAAGCTGCGGGTACTGGTTTCCGATGATGCCCCGGCCATTAATGGCGGCCCCCTGACCCTGTCCTCCGATGATGACTCCCTGCTGGAGCGAGATGCCCCGCAGCCCCGGGCAGAGCCGTGCGATGGCTGCCGCCAGGAGCGGGAGCGGAGGAAGCAGACCATGGTGAAGAGGAGGCTGGGGCTGGCGGCCGGCCTCTACCTTCTCTTCATGGTGGGCGAGCTGATCGGTGAGTCGCTACTACAACTCCCATCATTCTGTGCCAAGTACTGAAACAGCTTAGTACATGATTAGATGTGTGCTGTGTATGCCAAGGCTTGTCTTTTTTCCCCATACTGATTTCTATAGTGCTGACATATTCTGCAGTGCTTTACAGACATTATCACTTGCTGTCCCCAATGGGGTTCACAATCTAAGGTCCCTATCAGTATGGAGCGTGGGAGGAAACTGGAGTACCCAGAGGAAACCTACATAAACACGGGGAGAACATACAAACTCCATGCAGATGTTGTCCTTGGTTAGAATGGAATGTAGGACCTAAGCGCTGCAAGCCACCAGTGCTAACCACTGAGTGGGGGGGTGTATGTACATGGTATACACCGGGAGAGACATGGCGGGCTACAGTCATCAGACAGGAGTGTCCTTTTGGCATCCATCAGGTCTACCATGGAAAGAAGTCAGGTTCAGACAGGTCTGCAAGTAACAGCAGTGATCTCGTTCATACAAGCCTTGTAATCTGCAATCTAGACCAAGGGGAGAAAGTTTGGTGTCTTACAATCCCCTGCTCACTAGCGGAGGAGACCACAGTTATTACATACAGTGATCTCTTCAGTATAGGGAGGAGTGATCACTATTCCATTGCTTGTCCCCATGCTGTACAGTGGTTTGCCGGCAGCAGATTGTTATTAGACACCACAATCTGTCATCTAGAAACGATAATTTAACATGTTAAGATTTGGATTGGCCGATAATTGAGCATTTGCTTGTTCATTGGGAATTGGCGGCGGAATTGGTGCCAGATGATCACTGGCGTTCATTAGCGATTATCTGCAAAAAAAAAAATCAGGCAATGTAATACAGGCTTTATGTATATTTTGTGAACAGGGTCTTGACTATAGAACATACTCATACCCTGCTTTTTTGCAGCTTCCCTTGATCAGTCCTTAGGGCCAAAACCTTTTGCAAGAGGAAGGAAAATAAAAATGTAATTTGGGATCCTCCCTCTGACTAGATACGTTACCTCTAATCTCATCAAACAGGTTTGCTGAATGGAAACACCTTGGACTTTCTTTAAAGCAGGTCATTCATATGCCAAGGACACCACTTACTGCTGGATAGGTAGAGAAGGAGATAGGGAGACTGTTCTGAACAGGTCCTTGTGTGCCATCTTGTAGTAGAGCACTGGAAATACCTACTGTGCTGGGTGCAAATTAATCTCCAGACGTCTGAGGCACATTTCTTCTTCAAGCTAGCCTAGATGGGAGAGGTTACTGTCAAAATTGCAGGACACTTGCTTGTGGAAGAAATACCCAGCAGACACTTGAGGCTGAAGTGATTCTCTAGGGGTGTGTGTATATATATATACCACAGAAAGGGTTAAAAAAAATCATTCACCTTAAAGGGGTTGTCTCACTTCAGCAAATGGCATTTATCATGTAGAGAAAGATAATACAAGGCACTTACTAATGTATTGTTGTTATCCATATTGCCTACTTTGCTGGCTGGATTCATTTTTCCATCACATGGTTACGTTTCCATGGTTATGACCACCCTGCAATCCATCAGCGGTGGCCGTGCTTGCACAATATAGGAAAAAGCACTGGCCTGTGTGCGCTCTCGTGGTCCTGGACAACAGAGAGGAGCATTTTCCTGTAATGTTCATTCACGGCCACCACTGATGGATTGCAGGGTGGTCGTAACCATGGAAACGAGCAATGTATAATGTGATGGAAAAATGAATCCATATAGTAAGTGGATTAATTTTCTCTACATAATAAATGCCGCTTACTGAAGTGGGACAACTCATTTAATGATCCCGGCTCAGTCACTGACACTGATGATTCTTTTTTATTTTTATTTTTTCTGCTCCTTTGAAGAAAAAAAAAAAAAAAACTCTGGAAAATTTCTTTCATTTGTATGTAGGCAGGAGTTGTTCAAAGTATTTTTTGTGAAGTGCTCTGTGTTACTCATGTTACTCATGACTGTCTTCAGACTGTGCTCCTACATAGCAGCATCATAGCACTTTTCAGAGACAAAAGGGCATTGGGGCAGATGTACTAAACCTGTTTAAAGGGGTTGCCCGATATTTTTATATTGATGGCCTATCCACAGCAAAGATCATCAATATCAGATTATTGGGGGTCCAATGCCAGCGCTGATCAGCTGTTTGAAATGACTGCAGAGCTCTGGTGAGTGCTGCACCCCTTCCTAGACCACTGATGACACGTTCATCGGTCACGTGGTCTAGGTGCACCTCGGTCCTATTAAAAGGGGTATTCCAGTAAAGTAACTTAATTTTTGAAAAACTGCATTAAGGCTGCAAGCTGTAACCCAACCAGAACCCATACCTATACATATAACCAGAGCTTCATTTTACCTTGCAATTCATTTATCTAGCTCCTGTATCAGCCTGCAGCACACTGACAGTATCATGGCTCCTGATCTTCCCTCACAAAACTACATTTCCCACAATGCCTAGCTTTCCTGCCGTGAGTTTGTGCTTGTTCATGAGTGTTGCTGTTCACTGATTGGCTGCCTGACATTCCAGTCCAGACACGCCCCCTCTACTCAGTAAGCTGCAGCACACTAACATTTAGCTAGAAAACTGATAGCACACTGAGCATGCCTGACCTGACAAAGGCTCAGAACTACAGGTCGGTGCCATGGTAACTCATGAGGAAACACAGTGGGTAGTAAGAAAGAAACTACTTTATAACTACTAAATGGTAAATATGTGAAACTGACATTATATTAGGTAATTATTGATGATGAATTAGTCTAAAACATAAGTTATATTTATGGTAACCAGAATACCCCTTTAAGTGAATGGAGCTGAGCTGCGACAGTGCTGTGCTTGGTGAGATGTGAGGATGATGCAACGCTCAATGGAGTGTCGTAGTCTCTTTAGACTGTTGATCGGGTAGAGTTGGTCCCACACTGAGGGTAGGTCATCAGTATCAAGCACCTGGAAAACCCCTGTAAAATGTTGACACCGTAAACTTATATTCAGAGCACCTGGAGGCTGTCTAGTGCAGGGATCAGCAACCTCCGGCACTCCAGCTGTGGAGAAACTACAACTCCCCGAATGCTTCATTCACTTCCGTGGGAGCTAGAAGAACAGCTGAGCATGCTGGGAGTTGTAGTTTCATGGCAGCTGGAGTGCAGAAGTGCTCATCCCTGATCTAGTGTATCACAGTGACTGATGCTGGATGATACATTTGCTGCGTGGCTAGACACTTTTGTCTAACTTTACACCAATTATTGATTACCTTACTTTGCTCCACAATTTAGGCTCTCACAGTCGCGCCTTTTGCACATTTGCTTTATAAATAGGTCTTAAACCTGATGTGTCTTTATGCGCTAGAAATGCTTCAAATTTTAATGCATTTTTTTTACAAGGTCTAGGCACAATCGCACTAGTAAATTTCCTCCATTGTGTTCAGTGGGGTTGGGTCAAGTTTAACACTTAAGTAATGGCTTTTCTAAGTTGCATGTGTTAAAGATTACCTGAGCATTCAAAAAAAGTTTTCATAATGGATGTGCTTCTTTGTACAATCATAAATGTTAAGGAATAGTTATGTTTCGGGTTCCCTAATGTTTCTTCCATATTATTCATTGTTTAAGCTGCACGACTAGATCCATTTCACTAAGAAGTAAGGGACATATAGCAGTACAGTGCTAGCAGAAGGGATGACCTCCTTTCCATTACTTCCCACTATGTTTTCAGCTCTGGAGCTCACAGAACATATAAGGAGGGATAAATTACACTTACAGACACACAGAAGGCTTCTGTGATGTTCAGAAACTGTAAAGAAGCAGTTGTTTTATCAGACTCATGATCCTAGCTAGCTCTGACACGCCCCCACTTCCTCTCAGCTGTCTTCTGAGTCTCTGTTACCAGGAATGGATTTGCCTGACAACAGGCAACGGACTGCAACTTAGGTGGGAGGGAGACCCCTAGTAGTCATGACTTTACAACTTTTTTTTTTCAGGTGGATGCATGGAGATTTTTTTAAAACTGATTTAGAAGTTTTCCATTTACACCATTCTCTATTAAATGAAATTGTGTGAAAGTACAGTGACTTTTAAAAGTTTTAAAATCTATGATTTTAGAAAAGTTACACTTTACACTAAAAATAAGTGTGATCTGTGAGTTGACAGGATTTGTCACTTTATTTCTTCCTTGTCAAGGGCTTGAGGGCTTAGAGACACTGTCAGCATCTCAGTTTTCCATCTGGAGAAAGGGAGTAGTCCTTGATGGAAAAATGAACTTTCCATGTCATAAGGAAATCGTGTGATGTTATTTCTAAAAGTCAACTTGTTTATATCTTATTTCATAAGCGCCCTGCCTGGTAAAGTCTAATTAAAAAATTCTTCTCCATGTACTTAACTTTTTAATCCTTTTACAACAGGTGGGTATGTTGCCAACAGCCTGGCGATCATGACGGATGCACTTCATATGCTTACTGATCTGAGCAGTATTATCCTGACCTTACTTGCACTGTGGTTGTCCGCAAAGTCTCCAAACAAGCGTTTTACGTTTGGATTCCACCGCTTAGGTAGGTTTAACTTGCGCTACTTAAAGGATGTGAACAACTTCGGAGACAAATCTTTTGGGGCTAAAAATCATTTTTTTCAATTGGTCTTTATTAAAAATATTGAGACGTTCTGCCACAAAGGGTTAACTGTTTTTCAAGCTGTGTGACTGATACTTTTACTTTGTGCAGTTCATCTAATACGCCTTATCTAAAAATTACTAAAAGGTGATGAACACTTATTTAAGCCACATTCTTATCCGTAAGATAAGAATTGAGCTTTAGTGAGTGTTTATAAGGTCAGAGATCAGGAGCCGTCAGTTTCTGTGCCTGATGGCGCAAAGAGAAAATACAAATCCTGCTAGTGGATAAACTCAAAGCTGTGCAGGGAAAACTGCTCATTATTTTTAATAAAAGATCAATTGAAAAAATTATCTTTAGCTCAAAATTAGTACAATGCAATAATAATAATAATAATAAAAAATTGCCACCAAAGGTGTACATAGCCTTTAAATGAAGTGAAATGTGTCAGAAAATAGCTACAATAAATGGTAGAGGTCACTGATGTTATTTATTCCCTATTTGGGAATTCTTAGTTTAAAGGGGTTGTGCACTGTAACAATATTGATGACCTATCCCCAGCAAATATCATATAGGTAGGGGTCAGGCTCCTGACACCCCTGCTGATTAGGGGCTTTGGTTATTGTGTGAAGCCTGTGTCCTCATCAAAGTTTACCTGCACACCAAGTGAATGGGATGAGCAGTTGTAATTACGCTGCATTACCACTACTAGCTGGACACTGTGCAGGTAAACTTTGAAGAGGGCACAGCGCTTGCACAAGCACCACAACTTCTTCAAGCAGCTGATAATCAGGGATACTGAGAGTTAGACCCTCACAGATCTGGTATTGATGACCTATCCTGGGTATAGGTCATCAGTATCATTACCCCTTTAATTCAGGAGGGTCCTCTGTTCAGGATCCTCATCTCTTGAACAGCTTATAAAAAGCATCCCTTAGTACGAGTTGTTCAAAGTGGAGAACCCTGTGATAGGGTGGAGAAGTGGAGAACCCTGTGATAGGGTGAAGTCATGTATTTTCTCCCATGAGTCACTCTACAAGAGAACTGATGGTAGTAATAGGGTCTGATCTGTCTTCCAGATGTCAGTTGCAGAATCTCCCCTATCACTCACTCGTGATCCTGGCAGCAGACTGTTGTTTCATAAATTACCTCTGTCTGCTGATGGATGGACAGTGAAGCTGCAAAACCTTTTCCTTCACACTGAAGTCAAATGTTTCCTTATGTTCCAAGGCGCAGGCAGGATACATACTCTCCTAACACAGCCGACTTTATCTGATCTAACTTGATCTCGTTCTGTGCATGTGGAGCTGGCAGTATCTTCATCTTCTCTTCTGTCCTTGCAGAGGTTCTGTCGGCCATCATCAGTGTATTACTGGTGTACGTTCTCACAGGATTTTTGCTTTATGAAGCAGTTCAGAGAACAATTCACATGGACTACAGCATTAATGGAGATGTAATGCTGATAACAGCAGCTGTCGGTGTTGCGGTGAACCTCATGTAAGTTAAAGGCTTGGTCGGTAAGGATGATTTGACTGATTCTGCAGTTAAGTGTGTGTATATATGAATGTGTGTGTATGTATAGATCCAACCAATCAACATGGTCATTTCATTTATAAAACACCTTTACATAGAAAATAATATACAGCTTCACACAGCTATTTCTGTCTGTTTTGTAAGGACTTGCCTTTTCTGTCTTGCCTTTTTCATATTTTGGGTTTATTAATATTGCAACTTGAAGGACCACTGTATGTAAATGGTTCAAGGATGACCGTTGTATGAAACCATTGTAAGCCCCAAAATGTCATCCAAGATAAGAGAAAATGAAGATTTAAGAAAAATAAGCAGATAACTAAGACAGATCAAACAGGTCCTTAAATATAACAGTCAGGAAGAGCTGCTAACTAGTAACTAATACAGCTATTTTACCAGAAAAGTGACCTTCATTGGTTGGATCTGAGACATTGTATGTTGGGTCTAGTTTCAACTAGTGTCGAAAAGACCATTTACTGTATGTTAAAAATATTATGTCCTGTGGCCATTGTATCTTGAGGGATCACTGTATAAAGATCCAGTGGAGATTACTCTAAATATCAGGTCAATAAGGAGCCAGATCCTTATGATATTGTGTAACTCCATTATTTTCCGGGCGTTTTACCCTGATAGGATAGACAGTGATGGCTAACCTCCGGCACTCTAGCTGTGGTGAAACTACGACTCCCAGCATGCGCCATTCATTTCTAAGGAGTTCTGAGAACAGCCAAGCAAGGGAGCATCTTGGGAGTTATAGTTTTACCACACCTGGAGTGCTGGAGGTTAGCCATTACAGGGATAGGTCATGAGTATAAATGTCTTGGAAAACCTCTTTAATAGTATATACACATCTTTATATGTTATAAAGGTAAAAACATTAGGCCTACTATTAAGTACAGGGTGGCCCACAAAAAAAGTGGACTGCCTCCAATATCTCCAAATTAAACTGCCAAATAGTAAATCTGTCTTAGTTGCCCATAGCAACCAATCAGAGCTCAGCTTTCAGTTCCTACAAGGCTCTGAAAAAATGAAAGCTAAGCTCTGATTGGTTGCTATGGACAACAAAGACAGATTTACTATTAGGCAGTTCGATTTGGAGACGGGCTACTGTTTTGTGGCCCACCCTGTAGTTCCTTTCCACTTTGCTAACATTTTTCTTTGATTTTTACAGAATGGGATTTTTGTTGAATCAGGCGGGACATCCTCATTCACACTCTCATGGTGGCCCTACAACCCCATCCCCTAATGCTCATGGCCACAGCCATGGCCACAGTCACAGTAGCCTGGCAGTACGAGCTGCGTTTGTACATGCGCTAGGAGACCTTGCTCAAAGTGTTGGTGTACTCATTGCAGCATATATCATTCGTTTTAAGGTAAGAGTCCTCCCATATGGAAATAAGTCCCATTGAAGAAACCACGCTGTATTGTCTTATACTTGGCGAGTTCAGCCACATCGTGTCCCATCCAAGGTTACCACATTAGATGTTTATCAAGCATCAGTTTCAGGATTATTTCTTGCATAACGTCATCAGGTGAAGGTCACTGGGCGCTTTGATTCCGATGGCAGGTGCTCATGACAAAAAGTGCAAATAAACCCCTTCCCGACCACTGCAAAGAAACTTATATTTGTGGAGCATGGGTCATTTTTCTCACTCTCCAAAATTTCCAGTGTCATGGGAATCCGAGGCTTCAGATGCCCCTTTGAGCACTGATTGTTTCCTGCTGTATTACGATGCAAATGTCAGGAGGAGGCAAGTGGATGTTGTATACAGATCACCTATGGATAGTTACAATTACCATATAGGTCCATTTACAAATTGTCCCTAGGAAATTCACAATTACAGATACAATGCCTTGTAAGACTAGCTCAGCTGAATTGAATGATATCTTTCACACTGATCTGTGCACGCAGATGGGTCCAACCCAATCAGTGTATGCTGGTTCCTCCTGCTTCCTCTGTCATCAATATAGAAGAGCCCAGAGAACCCCTTTAACTGCTCATTTGTATATGGATTAGAATCTCCTTTTCTCAAGAATGAAGCAAAGGATGAAATATATCATTACATTCAGCTGAGCTAGCCTGACTGAATTTCCTTGAGACAAGACTACCTTTAAAAATGTTTGTAATCCGAGAGCTGATTGCTACATGTAAAGTGCCTGACATCTGATGGTAAGACGCAGATCATGTTTAACATGCCATCATTTGTAAAGATCCAAATCTACTTTGCTAAAAAAGATAGAAAACCTCTATGACAGGGATCCATTATCTGCGGCTTCACACAATATTATAGGGCATCTGTCAGCAGATTTGTCCCTATGACACTGGCTGACCTGTTACATGTGCACTTGGCAGCTGAAGACATTTGTGTTGGTCCCATTACATATGTGCCCGCATTGCTAAGAAAAATGAATATATGTAAATGAGCCTCTAGGAGCAAAGGGGGCGTTACCATTACACCTAGAGGCCCAGCTCTTCAGCTGCCACGCTTGACAGGGCCAGGCATTGTAAACTCCATCACTCCCTGTCCCTGTCAAAGTGCAGAGGTTGCAGCAGTTGCAGAGAAAGAGGAACCTTTAGGTGTAACGACAACGCCCCCATTGCTCCTAAATGCTCATTTGCATATATTAAAACGTCATATTTCTTAGCATTGCGGGTACATATGAACATGGGACCAACACAGATGTCTTCAGCTGCCAAGCCCACAAGTAACAGGTCAGCCAGTGTCAAAGGGACAAATCTGCTGAGAGATGTCCTTTAAGATGCAGAATGTCTTTTATTCAAAACCCACAAACACTTCCTCATGTCTCACACATCCTGCTCCTTTCTGCCAGCCAGCACTTGTATAGAGTGGTTTTAGGCCAGCTGAAGGCAGTGTGGTAAGGATGCTGCATATGCCTCGCCCCAGTGCCTTTTGTCAAAGTTGTATAGAAAATGCCCATTTACACCATTTATATCTAGGGTTACATGATGTTTGGGAGGTTGTTCTTCCATTTGCCTTTTTGATTAAAAGTAGTGGATTGTGGCACAAGGAAGAATGAAAAGATTTCCAAAGTTTTGTAGGGAATTTTCCCCCGTGTGCCGCAGTCCAAGTTTCTTTTTGATCTTCCGGGAGAACAAATGTCCCAAACATGATGTAAAGCTAGCCTTCTACATCTGTCAACAGTTGTCTTAATGAACGCAGGAATAGTTTTTTACATCAAGGTCGGTGAAGATTGTGCTTTCATCACTACTGGGTTCCACAGTTTTTCCCACATGTTGCTGTTAGACTGGTGAGCTGAGGGCATTTGTAGAAATGATGGATTACGTCTAATGTTTACTTTTTTTCTCTCCAGCCAGAATACAAGCTTGCAGACCCCATCTGCACCTACGTATTTTCCGTACTTGTCCTGTTCACCACAGTGCGCATCGTAAGAGACACTGTACTCATTATACTTGAAGGTGAGTAGAAATCTTGCTTTATATGTTGCATGTATTTAGGCCACGTTCAGATGTAGCAGAACTGCCATGGATTTGCAGTGCAGATCTGTTCCTTAATACATGGGGATTTCAAAACTCTTTTCACAGGTAGTGGAAACCTTGTCCTGGGAATCATAAAAATGCAGCAGATTGCTTATTCTTATGGAGAATTGTCTTGGACTGCACCTCTAGCAGTGCATAGGTTAAATTCTGCAGTAAATCTGCATAGCAAAATCCATAGCAGAAAATACGTTACACATAGACTTCTCCTTAGGTGTCTCTTTATACTTGTGGTGGGAAAAATTCATGCAATGCAGGCATTTGATAAATTTTAAGCCGGGGCTCAACCTAGGTGATATTTTCAGAATGACGCCTTACACAATCTCTACAGTAGTTCAACTGGACGACATGATGACTATACCAGAACATGACTAATATATTCTTAGATTATGTGGTTTGGAATAGCTGGTTGTCTTGTGACATATTAGCTGACAAAACCAAGGAATTCAGCAGAACACCTAAATCTGTTACAACCAGTGGATCAAAGTACCATCGGTTAGAACAGATCCGTCCCATAAAGAGAAGTTAATGATCGTCTTCTCATTCAGATCATTAACTTTTATTGTATCTATGACCAGTTTGATTGGGAATGTTTTGACATAGAGAACAAAAATGACTTGTGGGTTATACAGAGTACACAGAACTAGAAGTAAAGATTTTGTGAACAGTTAAAGGGCTTGTCCAAGATTAGAAATACAGGGCTTTTTCTTCCACTGAGCTGCAATACCTGGACAACCCCTTTAATAATAGCGGGATATTTCTATCTTAGAATATTATAGCATAGCACAAGGATATTCCATGACATTCTAATCAGTCTGACCTTCAGGAAACCTAAAATAAGGGGGCAGATGTTTTTTTCTGCAGTTTTCTATGTTCTGGGGTGCTCTTGCACACCCGCTGTGCAGGGAATTGCTCCATTCATGTCAATGGGGCCGGGTGGTAGTTCTCTGTTCAGCAATCCATATAAACATCACTGCCTGTAGCAGGAAAATCACTGATCCAAAAATTGCCCCCTCAAATTTTCCACTGGCTAACTACTGTCCTCCTTTCTCGTACATGACTGATAGTCTTCACTCTGTCATTCTTTATTCCTCCATCACTTCTTTAGTCTGTTTATCTTCTTTACTTCTGTCATTCTGTATTAGCACAACCGTAGGTGATAAAATAAAAAACAACCAGTACTTACCTGTTAAATCTCCCACTGCAACAGCACTGACACTCAGGAGGTCCCTAGTGGTCTTAGGCTACTTTCACACTAGCGTTTTAAAATTCCGGTATTGAGTTCCGTCATAGCGGCTCAATACCGGAATAAAACGCTTCAGTTTTGTCCCCATTCATTGTCAATGGGGACAAAACTGAACTGAAGACAACGGAATGCTCCTGAAAGCATTCTGCTCCGTCTTCAGACCGGAGAACAAACTGCAGCATGCTGCGGTTTGCTCTCCGGTCCAGGCATCCGCACCAAGACAGATCCGGAATGACCCCCAATGCAAGTCAATGGGGACGGATCCGTTTGGTGTGGACACACCAGTAATCCGGATCTGTCCTCCATTGATTTCCAATGGGGGGTCATTCCGGATCCGGCTACATACATACATACAGACATGCATACAAACATACAGACATACATACATACATACTCACATACTCCAGGGACGCCGGCAGCATGTCTTTGCGCGCCTCCTGCGCGCAGCTATGACGTTTCCCCACTGCGCCCAGCAGAGGGCGCTGTGGGGAATCGTCATCACTGCGCGCAGGAGGCGCGTGAAGACGTTCTGCCGGCGTCCCTAGAGTATGTATGTTTGTTTGTATGTTTGTTTGTATGTATGTCTGTGTCTTGTTTCAATGTGTGTCATGTGTGGGGCCGGAGCGCTGCTCCGGCTCCACACATGTATAGCGTTAGCACGGATCCGTTGGCACCCTTTAGGTGCCGGATCCGTGCTAACGCTAGTGTGAAAGAGGCCTTAGTACATGACGTCATAACAGCAGGACACATAAACATCCATGTAACTGCTGCAGCCAAACATTAATCTCAGTGGTTGTGTGCCATGCATGCCAGCTTCACCACTGAGGTCACTGGTTGGCTGCAGTGATTTTGGGAAATGCCAGAGCAGTGGGGATTTTAGTAGGTGAGTATTAGTTTACTCCTGTTAACACTAATGTTTAAAACGCTCGGAAAATCCCTTTCAACATCCCGTAATCACTAATCGTTGCCACTGAGCGTTGACTTGCATGAGCGATGATGCCAGGAAGCTTGAACCAACTGAATGCTTGTGAAATCAGCTTGAAGACAAAGAGTGACTGTTGGGCTTGAATAATTTCTTCCAGGCGTTCCAAAACACCTTAATGTGGATCAAATCAAAGACGACTTGATGAAAATAGATGATGTGCATTCAGTAGAAGACCTTAATGTCTGGTCCCTGACAACAGGAAAGTCCACTGCCATAATCCGTTTACAACTCAGTAAGTACATTCCTAGCACAGCACCGCACTATTAAGCCTCATATATGAAGCAATGCATAGTCAAGCAATAGAAGAAAGTATATCTGGTAAAGCCACACTAATATAGATCTCCTCCTGAAGTAGAATTTCAGTTTCAGCAAATAATTTGTTTAAAGGGGTGTAAGGGATCACTTGCTTTTAGGGGGTTGCCATCCCACACTTCCTCCAACACACAGGGTTTTAAAGTTCAAGACTGCTTTATTTGCTCTTTTTTGGCACCAGCACACAAAAACAAAACATAAAAATAACACCTGCCCGGCTGGGCTTTGACTAACAGTTAATCTAGCTCACCTACAGAAAAAAAACACAGTTCGCCAACACGGTGTCAGGGTCCAAGTGTGAGTCCACATCGAGGGGAGAGATCTGGCTACACGTAGCCTTGTGGCCCCTCAGCCCTCCTTGCTGAGTCCACACAAGCCTCAAAGGCTTCAACCCTCTTCCAGGGTCAGTTCCTCTCCCCAGATTCACACACTGCGGGTTGGTTTATCCCCGCCTGATTAACCCAGCTGGCCTCGCCTCCGATCTCCTCAGGCCAGAGGAAAAACATGCCCTGGAATGGGGGTGGATTGGGAAGGTCCCACTGCCAACCTACCTTCCCAATCCAAATAAAATCCATCCCTGTTATTAACAATAGCTCCAGCAACTATTTCTTGTTGGAGCCACACCATCCTCCTGGATTTTAGTTATCTCACCCAGTTGAGGAACCTGGGTGGGATATACACCCCTTCCAGCGCTACTGAACACATCACCACAGGGGGTTTCCGGGATTTTACTACAGATGACCTATCCTCACTATATTTCATCAGTATCTGAGCGGTGGGAGTCCGACACCTGGGACCCCCGCCGAGCAGCGTTTGACAGTGTTCCCGTGAGCACTGCAGCCTTCTCTCTGCTTTTCCTAGGCCAGTGACGTCATGTTGCCTAGGAGTGGCTCAGCCCCATTCATGTGAATGGGGCTAAGCGCAATACCAAGCACAGCCACTGTACGCCGCTGAGAGAAGGCCGGGGAGCGCTGGTACCTTCTTACATGTAGATGAAAAATGTTTTCACTGGAACAATAAAAGATAATTACTTACCGGTAATTGGATTTTCCTATAGCCTCCACAGCGGCACGGAACACAGGAGATACCCCGCCTCCCATAGGGACAGGAAAGCACTTGGAGATCAATAAATAGTCCCCTCCCATTACCTGCTCCAGTAAATAACTGAGAAACTCTGGGTTAACAAAACAGGATATACTTTATATATTTAAATATCGTCATATACAAAGTTACCAATACACAGTAAGGAAAAACATAAGCGGTGGGAAAATCCCCCGTGCCGCTGTGGAGGCTATAGGAAAATCCAATTACCGGTAAGTAATTATCATCTTTTCCAGGCGCCTCCACAGCGGCACGGAACACAGGAGGATTAACATAGAAATCACACTCTTTAGGGCGGGCCAACTACAGATAATACTCTGCGAGCAAAAGACAGGTCTCTGTCTTTAAGGACCTCAAGTCTATAATGATTAAAGAAAGTATTTTTTGACGACCACGTAGCCGCCTGGCAAATTTGCTCAATTGGCACCTGCTGAATTTCTGCCCAGGAGATGGATAGGGCCCTAGTAGAGTGAGCTCTGAGGTCCGTTGGAGCCACAGAATTTTTAGATTTGTAAGCTAACAGGATAGCTGACTTAATCCACCTACTGAGGGTAGGCTTGCTAGCTGCCTCGCCTCTTCTGGCGCCCCCAAATTGAACAAAAAGTCTATCTGACTTAGGCTACTTTCACACTAGCGTTTTTAAATTCCGGTATTGAGTTCCGTTATAGGGGCTCAATACCGGAAAAAAACGCTTCAGTTTTGTCCCCATTCATTGTCAATGGGGACAAAACTGAACTGAAGACAACGGAATGCTCCTGAAAGCATTCCGTTCCGTCTTCAGACCGGAGGACAAACCGCAGCATGCTGCGGTTTGCTCTCCGGTCCAGGCATCCGCACCAAGACGGATCCGGAATGACCCCCAATGCAAGTCAATGGGGACGGATCCGTTTGGTGTGGACACACCAGTAATCCGGATCTGTCCTCCATTGATTTCCAATGGGGGGTCATTCCGGATCCGGCATACATACACACAGACATACAAACAAACATACAGACAAACATACAGACATACATACATACATACATACATACATACATACATACTCACATACTCCCGGGACGCCGGCAGAACGTCTTCACGCGCCTCCTGCGCGCTGCGATGACATTTCCCCACTGCGCCCAGCAGAGGGCGCTGTGGGGAATCGTCATCACTGCGCGCAGGAGGCGCGTGAAGACGTTCTGCCGGCGTCCCGGGAGTATGTGAGTATGTATGTATGTCTGTATGTTTGTATGTATGTCTGTATGTTTGTTTGTATGTAGTCTGTGTGTTGTTTTAATGTGTGGGGCCGGAGCGCTGCTCCGGCTCCACACATGTATAGCGTTAGCACGGATCCGTCGGCACCCTTTAGGTGCCGGATCCGTGCTAACGCTAGTGTGAAAGTAGCCTAACGAAAAGATTTTGTTGCTTCCAGATACGATAACACACACCTGCGAACATCCAGAAGATGAAGTCGTCTATCTTCCACTGAACCCTGGGGGTCACCAAAGGAGGGTAAACAAACCTCCTGGGAACAATGGAATTTAGAGACAACCTTCGGAAGGAAGGCTGGGCAATGTGTTAAGGTAAATTCTGTCATCCCGTATTGACAGGTAGGGGGGGCTGCAAGAAAATGCTTGAATCTCCCCTACACGTCGAGCTGAAGTGACAGCCACCAACAAAACTGTCTTGTAGGAGAGTAATTTTAAATGGACGTTAGAAAGGGGTTCAAAAGGGTGCGCCGTCAGAGCTGACAGGACTAAGTCTAGGTCCCAAGGAGGAACTGTGCTCCTAATTACCGGGAGTAAACGACTGGCCCCTCGAAGAAATCTTTTTATCAAATCTACTTCAGCTAACTTTTTATCCAATAGAATGCTCAAGGCCGCCACCTGAACCTTCAAGGTATTCACTTTTAATCCTTTATCCAGGCCAGACTGAAGAAAGTTTAAGACTAGAGAGATGTTGTACGGGAGTTCCTTATCTGGATCCGCATTGCAGAAGCTGAAAAAGGCTCCCCAAATCCTGTGGTAAATGTTAGATGTAATGGATTTTCTACTATGTAAAACTGTAGAGATAGCCTGGTCAGAGAGACCTTTCTTTCTTAGGAGCCTGCGTTCAAGTTCCAGGCCGCAAGGTGTAGTTGATCTATCTGAGGATGTAGGGCCGGTCCCTGATGTAGAAGGTCCTGCCTCGTTGGAAGAATCCAAAAATCTCCCGCCGAGAGCGAGAGGAGAAGCGGGAACCAGGCCCTCTTGGGCCAGTACGGGGCGATTAAGATGACTTCCGCTTTCTCTAACAGGATCTTTTCTAGAGTTCTTGGTATCAAGCCTATCGGTGGAAATGCGTACAGTAGCTTTTTGGGCCAAGCATGAGAAAGAGCGTCTACCAAAACAGGATGATCTAGTCTGGCCAAGGAACCGAACTTCTCCACCTGTCTGTTCTGGCGAGTGGCAAACAGGTCGAGAAACGGAGTGGCCCATCTGCATGATATCTGATGAAAAACCTGTCTGTTTAGGCACCACTCTCCTTCTTTCAAGGTGTCTCTGCTTAAATAGTCTGCTAACGTATTTTCTGTACCCTTGATGTGGACTGCTGACAAAGAATTTAGGTTCTCCTCTGCCCAGCCGAGGATTCTCGCCGAAATGGACTCTAGGGTTCTGCATCTTGTTCCCCCCTGCCTGTTTAGGTATGCTACTGCAGTCGTGTTGTCTGAGACTATTTTTACATCCTTCCCTATTAGCTCCTTCTTTAACTTCTTTAGGGCCTCCCAGACCGCCAGCAGCTCCCTTACGTTGGACGAGGATCGACTTGTTTCCTGATCCCAAGATCCTTGAACCATAGAGAAGTCTGTATGGGCCCCCCAACCTGAACTGCTGGCGTCTGTTGTCACCAGAACCGGGTTTAGTTTGTGCCATAGAAGACCCTTCTGAAGGTTTTTTGTCTGAAGCCACCATTTTAACGAGGCCCTGGCCTGCTGAGATAGCGTGACCTTTCTGTCTAAGGTTAGAGTACTCCTGTTCCAGGAGCCCAACAGAAAAGCTTGGAGAGACCTGGAATGGGCCTGTGCCCAATTCACTGCTGGTATCGAGGAAGTCATCAGACCCAGAACCTTCATAATGAACCTGTACGATACCTTCCTTGTCCTGAGCAGGAGCTCTACGTTTGTTATGATGTTTGACACTTTCTCTGGGGGAAGAAAAGATTTCATTTTTTCTGAGTCTAGGAGAATCCCTAAAAAAACTTTCTGTTTCCCTGGGATTAGGTCTGATTTGACTTGATTTACCAACCAACCTAGACCTTTTAAGGTCTCTAATACCAGATTTAGATGTGATTTCAGTAGAACCTCTGATTCTGCAGTCAAGAGGAAATCGTCTAAATAAGGGACTAGAAGGATTCCCTTCAGATGCAGGAAAGCAGTCACCTCTGACATTACTTTCGTAAAAACCCTTGGGGCTGAGGAGAGGCCGAAAGGGAGGACTTGAAACTGGTAATGCAAAATCTCGCTTCCTATATGGACCGCAAACCTGAGATATTTTTGGTGAGCTGGACAGACAGGAATATGATAATAGGCGTCCGCTAGATCTATGGACGCCATGAAGGAGTTTTGCTTCAGTAGAGCAATAGCCGACTTCACCGAGTCCATCCTGAATTTTTTGTACTGGACATGCTGGTTTAGGCCCTTGAGGTTTATTATGGCTCTGTGAGATCCGTTTGGTTTTTTGATGAGGAAGACTGTTGAATAAAAACCTCTTCCCTGTTCTTGAAGAGGGACCGGAATAATGGCCTTCTTTACACAAAGCACCTTTAACTGATTCATAAGGCATAACTGATTTTCCTTTATTAATTTTTTTGTCACACAAAATACTTCCGGAGGGGGAGAAAGGAATTCTATTTTTAGGCCTGCCGAGACCAAGTCTAGCACCCAGGGGGATGTGGTGATCTGATTCCACTTGTGACAAAATGCTAACAACCTTCCCCCCACCGGAATTTCGGCGTCATTGTGCCCCTGGTTTTTGGGAAGAGTTCCCTGGGTTAAAGAGGAACCCACGTCCTCTACCTCTCCCCGACTGCCATCTACCTGAAAACCCCTTGTTTCTTTGGGTTTGTTTGCCTCTTTTTGAAGGATCAAACCTTCTTCTCTGAAAAAAGGTCTTCCCATCAGATGGGAAGCCCTTCCTCCTGTCTGTGGCCTTTTCTAGAATATCGTCTAGAACAGACCCAAAGAGTCTATCTCCTTCGCATGGTATCCCGCACAGCTTATTTTTAGAGGCTGTATCCCCTCCCCATGATCTCAGCCAGACCGCACGCCTAGATGCATTAGTAAGCGCAGAGGTTCTAGCCGCCAATTTAACAGTGTCGGCAGAAGCGTCCGCTATAAAATTTGCCGCCTGTTTCAACATGGGGAGGGAGGCCACAATTTCTTCTCTTGGAGTACCATTTAAGAGGTGGTCTTCCATTTTATCCAGCCAAAGCGACATAGAACGGGCTGTATATGTGGTCGCTATGCTCGGCCTGAAAATTGCCGTAGAGGCTTCCCAGGATTTTTTAAGTAAAGATTCACTTTTTTTATCCATTGGGTCCTTGAGGAGACCCACATCCTCAAACGGGAGCGCCGATTTTTTTTAGTGATTTTTGCCACCGGGGCGTCCACCTTAGGCCCATTCTTTCTTAATAAGCCTAGAGATGTTGCTATGTAAAGGGAAGACACGTTTACGCTTTTCTCCTAACCCTCTAAACATAACGTCCTCCACAGATTTTGACTGCTTAGAGTCTTCAATATTCATAGCCGCTCTGATTGTCTTTAAAAGAGAGTCTGTATCCTCGATCGAACACAGAGGTTTGCCTGATTCATCCCCAGAAGATTCTGGGTGAGAATCAGACTCGACTTCTCCTTCATCCTCTTCCTCTTGTATGAGGTCTCGGTCAGAGGGTTCAGACACGGCAGTACCTGGAGTAGAAGGCCTGGATGGTATAGAGGCCATTTTAGACTCTACGGCGCTGCTGACTTCGTCTTTGATAATTGTCCTTATATTCTCGGACTTTTGTGCCTCTCTCACCTAATATATATTGTAAAAAGCTCAGTAACAATACTGGGAGTTATAGTCCTTTCTGAACCCTGCACCTTTAGAGAGCGTGTCTGTGGAGTAGCACAGCATACACCACGTGAAGACAGCAAAGAAATTTAGGCAAACACTCCACAGGAGGGGACTCACCGGGCTGTGGGTCTTAGATGCATCCGGATGCTTCTTTTCTTCAGACATTATGCGGCTCGCGTATGCCGTGGAGTAGTCAGCAAGAGAACGCTGAAACCATGCGGCATAAAGGATACCATATCCCCCATCTTTAAATGCCGTTGTCTAGGGGGGAGGAGCCGGAAGTCTGGCGCTGGAAGTCATGCGATACTCGTGACTTCATACGGCGAACGCCGTAACTCGCGCCAAGTCTCGCGAGATTACGGCCGTCGGCCTGCACCCGCGATGCATCCTTCCACAGAACCTTTCCTCGTCCAGCCGAGCCAGACGGAGCCCGGGAAAGCCTCCACCGGAGGACTTACATCAAAGGCCAGGAAGAGCCAACGGTAAGCTCCGCGACCCTGGCCTCTGCCCCAAATCTCACAGGATTAACAGGGCGCCTCCATGGATGCTCCGGACGGAACACCCGCGATCTCCACTTCCTCCAGAGGGACAGGAAAACACTGGAGCAGGTAATGGGAGGGGACTATTTATTGATCTCCAAGTGTTTTCCTGTCCCTATGGGAGGCGGGGTATCTCCTGTGTTCCGTGCCGCTGTGGAGGCGCCTGGAAAATAGATTTTCGCCAACCGGGTATCATTTCAATCAGCAGGGTCAAACCTATGGGGTGGTAAGTCTGGTCTAATACAGTTGATCCTGCTCACCAGTTCTCTTTAATTAAAAAGTTACAAAATTTTATAATCCATTAATCCTTTTGCTGCCAGGGGTGCTTGGACATTTTGCAGCTCTAGTAGAACAATTGTAACAGTTTTGATGTGTAAAAATGTTACCCAAATAGAAAATTATATGCGCCACATCGCCTAAAAATAAACTTTAACATGTACAGCGTTCACACATGCCACTGAAGCCTATTTTAAGCTTTTGAAAAAAAAAAGGAACAGCCAATAGAATACAAGGATTATGCTTTATGAAAAGTAAGTGCACCCCAAAAGGCAAACCGGGACTCCTTAAAAAATGCATGGAAACATCTGTGCCTCAAAGTCATATCCAAACAGAAGTTAACACACAAAAACAATGTAAAAATATATCTAGGTGTGCAAAGCTCATATATACCACAGTTTTATACATCATAAAGAGCTTGTGCGCTCAAAAGCACTGAGACTCCAGGCCATGCAATATTTGGCAGACTAGAATTGGTGACAGATTACCTTTAACTAAGGCGGCTTTCATAATATGGGTGCTTCTCTAGTGATTACTGCCATGTGTCACAGGTATCACTAGAGAAGCAGTCTGCATATTTTACTCTTAAAGATTGGATAGGGACAGTGTAATATATAAACTTTATTGATGATTGGTGCAATTTATTTGGGGTTGGGGAGTGATTAGATGAGCAAGCACTCAACTTCTCACTTTTTTTTCTGGAAAAAAAGCCCCAAGTCCCCCACGTATGTGACAATCAGAGAGCAAGTATGCCCTCTATTTGATGGGGCAAGGGGATTGATAACATGCACAGAAGTCCATTTTACCTTCTCCTGGGATCATGTACAGTTAAACAGGGAGAGGGCAGGTAAAATCTGAAAGCATAGCTGGCTGAGGGGGGTGCTTTCACTTGGAATATCTCAGGCTGTGTATCAGCTAGAGATTTGTGCCAGATCTTGTTGTGCTAGCTGCCCCACAACCAGAGATACAGCCTTTACTAGCTGAACTATTTGCAGCTCTCACTGGAATCAGTTTCTAACAGCTGTATATAGCACCATGATTCTGGTCTTGTTTTCAAGCTCATGCCCAGTGATCAGCTAGTTTTCTCCTATCCTATGGATAAGAGATAATTTATAAACTTGGCACAAGTCCTTTAAAGGCTATGAACAATGGGGCAATTTTTTATTATTGCGTTGTACTTATTTTGAGCTAAAAATATTTTTTAACATGGTATTTATTAAAAATATAAACACTCATTAAAGCTCCATCCTTATCTAATGTGGCTTAAATAAGTGTTTATGACCTCTTAGTAGTTGAAGGTTATTAGATGACTGGCATAAAGTACCAGTCACACAGTTAGAAAAACACTTTGTGACATACTATCTCAATATTTTTAATAAAGGCCAATCAAAAATATGATCTTTAGCCAAAAATGTGTAAAATGCAATCATAAACAGAAATTGCCTCCAAAGGTGTACATAGCCTTTAAGAGTACTCCCACATTTGACATATACCCTGCTGATTTTCTGCAGCGAAATTGTGTCTGGAAAAGCTACAGCATTTATAGTAGCAGCAGAGTAGGTGAGAATTTCAGAAATATCATCCACACACTGTGGACATTTCCTATAAGGAAATCCACAGATAAATTGAAGTGCAGTGTTGGTTAAAATTCACAGCAAGTCAATTTATGTTGCAGATTTCTCCTTTTGTAATGCTGAGAGTGAAATCTGTGGTAAATCCTCAGTATTTTTCCAACAGAATTTTCACCAGTTGGTGCAAAATTCTAGAAGATTTTGTCCTGTACATTTCTTTCAAAAAGTAAAGCGCTAAACCTGTGATGCTGCCAGATGTAAGGTAGCTATCCTATATGTCAATGCTTGACCTTTTTTAAGGGGGTTTTTCAACAGTTTTATACTATCCTTAAGTCATCAGTATCTGATCGGTGGGCCCCTAAGCAGTGATGTCACGTGACCTAGGCGCAGCTCAGTCACATTGAAATGAATAGGGCTGAGCTGTGATACCAAGCACAGACGCTATACAATAGACAGCATTGTACTTGGAGGCCTCTTCACTGCTGAGGACAGGTCATCAGCATAAAAGTTAGAAAACACCCTATAAACAGGCCTTGCAATATAGCTAAGCAATTATCTTATCTGCACAACTATTTTGGAGTGATTGCCCCTCATCAGTGCAGAGCAGAGAGAACTGGTTTAACTGATTGAGAGGCCTTCGTTAGGGATTTGGGGGTACAACTTCTCCTTATAGAGTACTTAGTAGGCACAAGGAGTCTTAGTGTAGAGATCCAAAGTGCAACAAACCTGTTCCCACCAACTGTATCTGTGCATTCAGGTCCATGACTGAAATTTCTCCATAGAAAATGTATGATATCAAGAAAAAAAGGGACGTACTTCATAGGAAGGACTGTAAAATACACTGGTGTCGGTTATTGAGTGGTTTTACACTCACCTTTCCATGGTGTGCTACTTTGTAGCGCATCTGTATTTTATCTGGCTGACTACAGCCCTGGATCTGGATGCTAGAGGACAGCAATGGAATTGGATTCAAAACGAGAATCCCTTATGGTGCTTTCACTGAGGATAGGATGGTGCTGCTATACGCCAGTTTCTTATTTCCAATGTTAAAGGGGTATGCCCCCATTGTCTGATAGGTGCGGGTCCCACCTCTGGGACCTGCACCTACAATGAGAATGGAGTGGGGAGGGCTGTGGCTTGAGGACCCTGGATTTCCAGGGGTCCATTCACCACCAAGCACTGCTCCCCGCTGCTCCTATACAAGTGAATGGGAGTGCACTGCGCTCGTGCAGCCCCTGCTCCCATTCATTTCTATAGGGCAGGCAGCAATAGCCGCGCCAGCACTCGGCTATTTTCCGCAGCCCCATTGAAATGAATGGAGGGGAGCTGTGCATGTGCAGTGCGCCTTCTATTCATTTCCCTACTCCAGTCTCATTGTAGGAGCGGGCCCCAGAAGTGGGACCCGCACCTATCAGACAATGGGGACATATCCTAGCGATATGCCCACATTGTCAATGATGGGACAACCCCTTTTAAAAATGCTTTAGTGATGGGTATTAATGATTAGCGTTTTCTTCATCCTCTCTCAAATTTGTGTGTGTTCTCTCCATGTAGGTCCAGGGTCATCATCGAAGTGGGAAGAAGTGCAAAGCAAAGCCAGACAGATCCTGCTCAATACATATGGGATGTACAAGTGCTTTATACAAATGCAGAGCTACAGACGAGAAGAGAACACAACATGTGCTAACTGTTCCAGTGCCTAAGTCCTGTGGCTTGCTGCCTTACCGCACACACTCCAGAATACAGCAATATCTCTGACCTAGAAACCTGTCTGAGGAAGTGATGGTGTATTGTTGCAATACACATCGACAGAAGCACATTTTTATATTAGAACCTGGGGTTCTTAGAATCTGTCTGAAGAAAGGAGGAATGCTCCATTGTGGACTAACAGACCAATTTTGAAGTGCTGTTTACAGACTTAAGCAAGTTTGCACATACCTCAGACCTAGGGTGGCAAAAATAAAGCCCTGCCCTGAGGACACAAAGTACACTTTTGCGGTAATCCTATCAAGTCACTAGTTTTATTGATCCTGTGGTTTGAGTTTATTTAATAGAAATGGTTGTTTAAATTTACATAGCGGCATCTAGAGGTTAGTACATAAGAGCAAGCCATTCCACCCTACTTAAAGTTCTTGTGCCTCTGAAAAGAGGGCAAATCAAGCAAGAGCCTGTATACAACTTCCGAGCATGCACTCCATAAATTACACAAAACAGGTTAATAATAGTTTTATAGCCTCATGAGGACACGATCATAAAGTCTTTATGGGACCTTTTGTCCTAGTTTTTCTGTAAGCAGTGGTACCACGCTCCTACCAGGCTCCGTCCTGAGTTTTGTGGTGTATATTAACTATACTTAGATTTTTATTCTTGCAGGAAATGTCTTATTCAACAGTGTTGTTGAACTTTGCACTTATCCACTGCTGTTAATATACTGACAATGAGACAGACACAAAAAGATAGGTGAGGACAAACTGGATCTTGCAGATACCACCCTAAGGTGCTGTATCTTGTTGCACCACTACAGTATCAATATAGCAGATCAGGCAGATGACATATCAGTGTTAAAATGCAGATTTCTGGACCAGGAAAGCACATACACTCTATAGGGCTTGTTGTGCAAACTGTAGCAAGGGTATTTCTTGTACTGAGTTGGAAGTTTATAATAATAATTTACTTGGCCACTAAGTGGCGCTGTTCTGAGTTAATGAATATTTCATTCTATCCATCTAGAGCAGGGATGCTCAACCTATGGCCCTCCAGCTGTTGTAAAACTACAACTCCCACCATGCTCTGCTGTAGGATGATAGCTTTAGGCTGTCCAGGCATGCTGGGAGTTGTAGTTTTGCAACAGCTGGAGGGCCGCAGGTGCAAACGTAAATAACTTATGCCCATTTTTCTTATCAAGCATGGATACCTTAAAGCAAGTAAAAGCACATCTCCATGTATTGTGCCAGTCTGAACATGGACAGTGTTATACCCGGCTGGAAGGAATGTTTGTTTCTCAAGTATGTGACCGATTCTAGCCAGTAACTTCAATAGTATAGATCCCCTTGATTTTACACACTGGATGTACAGGCAGGGGATACAAACAGATGGATAAAAGTATTTAATCAAAGGTATTTGGAGGATGGTATTAAGGAGAAGCTATCACCACTCTGGACATGTCTATTTTAGTAAGCTCTAGTATATCTAGTAACAATTTTGGAGCATCTGTTCTTAGAACTCTGCTTCACTGTTCCTCTGTTAATTCCTCCTAGAAATATATAAATAATAAAGTATATTGACAAGTGGGTGTTGACACTTTGCAATCAGTGCTGCTATGTCAGACTGTGTAGAGAGACTATTTTGTCAATTGATTAACAAATATTCAGGAGGAATAACAGGAACAGTGCAATGCAGAGCTATGAGAACAATGATCCAGAATTTTTAGTTAATGAGGAATTGAGAGGACCTTTTTTTTATGTGCATTGTAACTGATACAGCAGGCTGTTCTCTTGTTAAATGGGGCCTCCCATTATCTTCATCGAAAAACACAAATCCCTATATGCACAGAACATGTGTATGAAGTCATTGGTGATGCAGATAAAACAGAAGTAAATGATAAATGTTCTTCCGCTTGCAACAGATTTACTATGTAACCATTTTGAAATTTGTACTGGAAAATTGCTGACATTATTTCTGGAACGATGGAAAGGATGGTATAGAAGCTGCAAAATAAAGCGTGTTATAATAAAGTTATTACTCGACGTTGGTGGAGATGATAGTCTGCAGCATTCCTGTATGACCACGTAGTTTTTCAAAGGCAAGGAGGTCACAGGGCTTCAGGGATGGGGTGTGAGATGCTAAAGCCTGTTGAAAATGTTCTTCATTTACGCACGTAGCCTGTAATCCACTTGCATGTAATGCAGTTAGGGCGGCCTGCAGATAAACAATTCACTATCAGTTTTATACACACAAGTCACTATTTCTTTGTATCTCTATGTACTATGATACACATTCAGACAGATTAGAGTGGAAGAACTGTTTATCATTAAATATCATTGGTACATGCCCTCCCACTAGCAGACTGACACTAGGCATAAAAAATATTTTAGCCTAGTGTCTGTAGGAGACACACATTACTCCTGGTCCTATGTATTTTTTCATTTTGGGAGCCACATCAACCCTCCCAGTGGGTGCCAGAAAACCAAGGTTCTCCACATGCTGGTCACCAAGTCTCCCTTTGTTCCACTACTATGGCTGGATTCCAGGAAATCCACTTTGGTGAGGTTCCAAAAAGGGTGTCCTTGCCTGTACCTGAAGGTGTTGGAGGGTAAGTATATGGACATCATACATTGATATATAAAAGTAAGCCACGTGCATCACAGAACAATCTGCTGGGGCTGGTGCTCAGCCAAATAGTTTTCAAACATCCAGTGAAGGTAGAAAAAGCAGCACTTGCCAGATTCCAAATAAAGCATTTTATTCTTTATTAAAAGCAAAGTGGTCTAAGGTAGGCGAGGGAGCTTTCTTGGACTGGCTGCTGCTTCTCCCCTTCCTCCTCAATGGGCTGCCTTTCCTGACATCTCAGTGGGTCGCCAAGCCTCTGTTGTGCCTATTCCTTCCACACCAGTGTTGTCATGCTAGCAGTATGGCTATCAGTAGTCTAATTTACTCTCCGGGGCCTAGTTCTCACTTTTGCCTGTCCCCTTCAGTAACTTGCAAGCACATGATTTAGTCCCCAGATTTTCTGGTTTTCAGTGGGAGGGCCTCCTCTATGTGGCCAGTCCCTTTTTAGCACAGGCTGTCTTCACAAAGTTGCTTCACCTCACATTGCCTGCAGCCTCTTCTTCCCTGGATCCTAAAGTTGGTCACCTGATCTGGTTGGATAGCCTTGTGGGCTACTGATTTTTTTGTTCCCAAAAATTTGCATCTCCCCCTTCCCCAGTCCTCTACTGCTGTTGGCACAAACTGATTAGCCTTTTGATAGGGTCTAGTCCACTGAGGCAGATCCAACACTTTTTAATGCCTAGTGTCAGCCTTCTAGTGGCACAGCATATATCCATGGTACTGTGCCCCTAAGTGAATTCAGTGCGAAAGGGTTTTTACAGTATGTACAAAAATCCACCTACAGCACAGTGTAGGGCCGCGGAACAGAAGCACAGATGCAGACAATACGCAGTACGTACATTTAAATGAATGGGTACGCATCTGTTCTGCAGAATTGCAGAATGGATGTAGACCCATGAAGATAATCGTCTAATTGAGCTCTAAAAGTCACACTATTTCAGCTGAGACTCTGTGGTCACATGCTGTTCGCACACAAGACAACGCTGAGGCCAATGATTGGCTGCAGCTGTCACATGACCACTGATTAGACATTATCACTTCTGGTCCAGAGAGGATTGGAGTGCTCGAACAGAGGAATTACCAAAAGATGTGGTTTTTTTTAATGTTCCAGCTGTCAGTAATACTTAATTTAGGTTGAATAGCCCCTTTGAGCCACCTACATAAATCTTCAATCTCTCACCTCTTTACAAAGATTTTGAAGGTCCGCTCCAGAGTAGTTCTGGGTAGAGGCTGCCAGGTTTTCCAGACTTACATTGTTAGCAAGTGGCATACTATTGGTACATATTTTAAGTATGGATAAACGGGCCTGTAACACAAAAAGTTATTATATATAAAAGGAAAAGAAATTCAGAAACCTTTTGGCTTCACACAACCTACAAGTTGTATGGAGCCTTAAGCTAAGCCCACAGCAAGACTTTTTCTCATTACAAAAAATAAAAAAATCACTATTCATAGTAATGCATCGAGACCAGTGTTCCTCAACTCCAGTCCTCAGGGCCCACCTACGGGTCATGATTTGAGAAGATCCCACAGAATGAATACCTGTGGTAAGTCCTGACACATGGACACTAATCATAATACCTGCTCAATACTAAGGAAATCCTGAAGACATGACCGGCAGGTGGGCCCTGAGGACTGGAGTTGAGGAACCCTCAGTCTCTTCAGATTTACTGCAAGGAATGTTAGTTACACTTGATTTGTATTGTTCAATCACTTTATGTATATATATATATATAGTTTCTCTTGCAAATTGCTGTTAGTTTTGATTACTCTATAGAGAATGTCTTGCTTACAGAGCAATATGTTGCAGAAATTTCTGCAGTTGAAAAAAAATCAGTAATATCTGTACATGGATTTTTGAAAGCCCTATTCAGATAAACAGGACAGTTGCAAACAGTGATGGAACAAGTCTGCCATGTGTGATTTCACCCTGATGGGCAATTAACATTGGCCAATAAACATAAGAATGTTCATAGAAAGCTTTGTTTCAGATCACTGCCCCATATAAAAGGCAATGCAGTAAGCCAATAAATGAGCACATACTTGTCTGTCGCCACATCACACTTTTATGTGCCAGTAAAAATGATAGTTTGTTGGCTGTATATTGTCCAATGCAAACAGGAGATGTGCTGCTGAAGATAACAGAAAATAATGCCCGCAAGATTAAAGGGGTTTTCTGGGATTTAACTACTGATGACCTATCTTCAGGACATCAGTATCTGATCGGTGGGGGTCTGACACCCGGGACCCCCACCGATCAGCTGTTTGAGAAGGCACCGGCGCTCCCCTGAGCGCGGCGGCCTTCTCTTAGCTTTTCCTAGGCCAGTGATGTTACGTTCATCGGTCACGTGGCCTAGGAGCAGCTGAGCCCCATTCATTTGTGCAGCATTTAACCTTGACAATTACCCATAAAAGATTCTTTTACAGGGCATCTGAAACTGGCTGACCTATTACGTGTGCACTTGGCAGCTGAAGGCTTCATGTTCATATGTGACCGCATATTGGTCCTAGTGGCTCCGCTCTTTCTAGAACAGCTGCGCGCTCTGTGCTTTTATTGACAAGGCCAGGAAATGAAAACATCATCATGTCTGCCTGGCCCTGTCAATCAAAGTGGAGAGGGCACGGCCGTTGCAAAAAGAGCTGAGCCTCTAGGAGTAATGGCAATACCCCTGTAACTCCTAGAGGCTAAAACATAATTTTTCTCAGTAATGAGGGCACATATGAACATGGGACCAACACAGATGCCTTCAGCTGCCAAGTGCACATGTAACAGGCCAGTCAGCTTCCTAGGTACAAATTTGCTGACACATGTCCTTTAAGAAGCACTAATCGATTTTCTATATCATTAAGGCCCCTTTCACACGAGCGAGTTTTCCGCGCGGGTGCAATGCGTGACGTGAACGCATAGCACCCGCAGTGAATCCTGACCCATTCATTTCTATGGGTCTGTGTACATGAGCGTTTTTTTTCACGCATCAGTTCTGCGTTGCGTGAAAAACGCAGCATGTTCTATATTCTGCGTTTTTCACGCAGCCCTGGCTCCATAGAAGTGAATGGGGCTTCAGTGAAAAACGCATTGCATCCTGAAGCAAGTGCGGGTGCAATGCGTTTTTCACGGATGGTTGCTAAGAGATGTTGTTTGTAAACCTTCAGTTTTTTATCACGCGCGTGAAAAACGCATCAAAACGCATCGCACCCGCGCGGAAAAAACTGAATAACTGAACGCAATCGCAGACAAAACTGACTGAACTTGCTTGCAAAATGATGCGAGTTTTCCTGAACGTATCCGGACCTAATCCGTGACGCTCGTGTGAAAGGGGCCTAACTTACACTTATTACTAGCAATTATCTGCCAGTGTAAAACGACCCTTACTACACTTCTTTATGCCTACAGGTGTATTTACTATCCCCCCTGCGTGGGGTGCATTGGCAGTATGTTGCCGACATCCATTGCTTTAAAACCCAATAAATACTTTTTGAAACTAAAGGTGTATTTACATGGGCAGATTATTGGGAACATGCTCGTTCATCAGATGATCCTGTCGTTCATACAGACACCTAAATTATTGTTTCTGGACAGCGGCTTGTGCTGTCTAAATAGTGATCTACTGCCCAGAAACAATGCAGCTGTATGAGAACAGGCGATTGCAATAGTGATCCCTTATACTGTGGAGGTGATCACTGCATGTAAATGCAGCAGACTTCTTCACTGAACGGGCAGCTGACTGTCGGGAAGAAACGCTTGCTGCCTGACAATCTGCTGCTGCTCAGTGCGTGTAAATGCGCCTTTAGATTTACAGATGATTACTTACAGAAGAACTATTTCCTCCTAGAAGTATTTGCCTAGTGCATCATAAGTTGACCTTTGGAGTGGCTATGGCACAGTACAAAATCAGATGGATTATCTAGTCCGACTGCTATATAACAAAATCAACTCTCCTCATTCCTGAAGTGGATGTATTATATGTGCTGCTACTTTAACAGCTGCAATGGGAATCCATGGTCCTACTCTTCCTGGTAGGAGACAAAATCTGGATGGTTTCCAACACTTGCCACAAATGCATTGTGTGGTTTTTCATAAAGGAAGGTTGTGATGTAGGACATATAATCACCTAGTAACACCCTGCTGAACCACCTCTAATGTGTTCAGCTTCAGTCTATTACCTTATCGTCAGGTGGTGGAATATACAGGAGCTTGTCCAGTCGCCCGGGCCGCAACAAAGCATTGTCTAAAACATCTGGTCTGTTTGTTGCTGCAACAACCATCACAGATCTATTGAGAACTTCCTTAAACTCCAGCTGAAATGCAGAGGGAAAAACAGCAAAAAAATTGACAATAAAAGGGGTTGTCCAGGATTAGGAAAAAAAGGGCTTTCTCATTTTCATAAACAGTGCCTTTCTTCTGGTTTCACAGTTCATTGAGCGGTACCAGATGCGTCACATGGACAAAGGTACAACAGTACACACCAGCGGTGGTGGCATAGAACAATGTTACCATAGTTTGGCAGTAATCATTTTTTTTAATGAAAATGTATTTTGTGCAAATAATTATGACTATTTTTACAGCACTTGGGCCACTTAAAAAATGTGGGTGTGGCCAAGTGGAAAAGGGCCACAATGGCCTAAATCATTTAATGTAATTTATGCAATTATAGATGAAATCTATGCCAGGTCATAGCTGGCATAGATTTTAGCTACTGACATACGGACAGTCCAGAGATGCACCAAATTTCAAAAAATTGCTGCACCTCTCTTTGGAGAATCCCACTCCAGCAATTTTTAGGACTGGCAGTGGAACCCCTCCTCACTTCATGTGTCTAATGTAATCAGGAAATATATTAATGGCCCCAAATATATACAAAAAGAAATGTCAATATTCATGCCACGTAGGAAGTAAAGCTATAAAGCTGTTTTAGTTGATTAAAGGGGTTATCTGATATCACAAACAGCCCCCCCCCCCAAAATGCGGGGCCCCTCACATTGCATATACTTACCTGAGTCCCCACTCCCTGCGCCACTCCTGGTCCCCGTACCGCCGCCGCTGCTTCTCCCTGTACACGGATGAAAACATCCGGTGTCGGGGGGAGCAGCCAATGGCAGGCGGGGACAGGGACGAGCCTCCCTAGCATTGCAGGCTCAGGGAGCGGGTTAAGTATATTCCCTCTGAAGGGCCCGGCAGATGCAGCCTTAAGCTTTTGGTGTGTTAATTCAAGCATTAAAGTCATATATTAATCTCTTCTCAACAACTGGCACACATGTAAGATGGATGTCAGGTCTTTAAAGGAGTTGTCTCATCACAGACGATAGGGGCATATCACTAGGATATGTCCCCTTTGTCTGATAGGTGCGGGCACCTATATAGAGAATGGAGCCCCGAAAGTGGTGGAGACGCCCTTCATTCATTTTCTATGGGGCCGCCGAAAATAGCCGAGCACTGGCTCGGCTGTTTCCGTTGGACCTATGGAAGTGAATGGGAGCGGTTGCCGGTCATGCGCGGTGCGCTCTGATTCACTTCTATGGGGAAATCTGTGGAGTAATGTTTTAAAAAATATATATTTAAAAAAAATTAATAATTCAAATCATCGCATTTCCCAATTTTACATATAAAAATAAACAAAAAAAATTATAATAAGCACTGGCTCAGCAGTCTCATAGGGGTGAATGGAGAGGTGACTGTGTATGCGCAGTGTGCTCTCCATTCACCACTATACAACACTCATAGCAGTGAGTGGAAAGCAGTGTGGTGTGCTCTCCTTTACTTTGGGGGCCCCTTCTAGATATAGGAGCGGGTCCTGCACCTATCTGACATTAATGTGATATCCTAGTTATTTTCCAGTGTCTGAGATGGGAATACCCCTTTAAATATCAAAAAGAGGGATCTAATGAGCAAGAATGTAATAGCCCTATAAATTAGTTTAAATGAGTTTTCTGGGATTTTAATATTCATGACCTATCCTCAGAATCCTCAAGATAGCGCCTACATAGCTGTCGGGTGTCTGCTGTTTCAAACAGCAGACACCTGCAGCTAATGTCAGCATTACCACCGATTGTGGACATTTAACCCCTCAGATGCTGTGGTCAAATGTGACCACAGCATCTGAGAGTGCTAAAACCTGAAGTGTGTGCTTTCCCACAGCAGAGATCAGGGAAAGCACCCTGTTCTAATAAACTGCAACCTATACTAGGCTTCCAGGGTCATTATTAGTATATCCCAGTTCAGTTGTATCCTGTACAATTGAAATCCAGCGAGAGGGCTACCCTATTTTGTAAATATTAAGACGTAACCTTTATTAGTTAACTATTGATAAAATATAGAAAGGTAAACCAAAATTAATAATAGTAAAAGTGTACTAATTTGGGGGTCATGTGGTCATGTAGTCTTGAGGATTTTTTATATAGAAGTAGGTCTGGGGGTCGAGCGTAGTTGGTGGAGCGAGTGCAGACAGCTCTGGTAGCCTATAAACACCCTAACAGCCCTAGTCTTGGGTAGTGGGATAATTGCTAACCGGCTGTCAGTCGGAGCACTCGCTCTAAAAAGAGCGACCCCCAGCCACAGGAACCTCGGACCTATTGTAACTGACCCTCCAAAAATATTTGAACCGACCCTAACTAGAGCAGCTTCGACGCGTTTCCCCCTGATGGGATCTTCAGGAAGCGGTCTGTCTAGTAAAATAGTCAGCTGTTTAGTCAATTCATGATCAAGGCAGTGGCACTGTTTGTTGTAAGAAGCCTACCTTAAATACTGTATAGAGCGCCTCCCTTCTCATCACTGACACACGCTGTGAGCGTGGGCGCAACCATGGGTACTTCCAGTCACATGGTGCGGCTCCGGCCCGATCAGCTGACAAGTGACGTGTGAGTGGGGGCAGTCTTGTTGTCATGGGAGGACTAGAAGCGCGTCCTCGGCAACTGTCAAGTCCCTACCGCATATGTAGAAAAGACATGGTCAGACGCAATAAGCGGTATTCTGTATGTACATGTAAGGAGTAACATGGGCATATAGGAGTTTATGGGAAAGAGGTAATAGGCTCATTTGGGAACATTGATTCCCCCATGAATAGGCGCATAGATAAGCGCATTAGGATAACTTAGAGGGCACTTATGTGAATAAGCCCCCCAGAAAGTTTGCACATGAAAAGCCTATACCAATCTCTCTGGCACAATAGAACTACCTAATACATAAAGAGATAAAAGAATAGAGCACACCAACAACTCATAGGAGAAAAGAGAAACATTATGATATTGTTAGTGTCTCAATGAATGCACAAACCGGATACCACATCCCGAGATGCTCTTAGTTTACTACTAATGAGAACTATGTCACAGTTAAAGAAAAGGTTTGAATGACAGAGTCTCATTGAGTCCATCAGGAGATATAGATTTCATTTTAAAGATCCAGCGGGCCTCACAACGTAGGATCATATTGTCCCAGTCACCACCTCTTGTGGGTTCAGGGATATGACAGATACCAATGAATTTCAAATGGGACATCTCTCCACCATGTGCAGAATTCATGTGTCTTGCTATGGAGGTGTCCCTTTTGTTCATTGTATCGTTAAAGTGATCCCTGATACGGCGTCGAAATTCTCTTTTTGTCTTGCCTATATAGTCCCGTGGACAACTACATTGTGCCAGATACACCAATCCAGATGTCACGCAGTTAATAAAATCACGTATCTGGTAGGTGGCGCCAGTCCGAGAACTACTGAAGTTCTTAGTGACTTGGATTTGATTACAGGCTAGACATTTGCCGCATCTGAACGTACCGATGGGACGTCGGGAAAGCCAATTATCCTTTGTTGGTGCTGACTGGTAATGGCTCTTGGTGAGCCTGCCCTTTAAATTACGGCCTCTGCGATACGTGATTTGTGGGTATGGGCCAAGTACTTCCTGTAAATCAGTATCAGCGCAGAGGATGCCCCAATATTTTTGGATAATTCGTTTAATTTTTTATGGGCAGAATCAAATGTACCAATGATTCTTTTCAAATGTGCACCTTCATTATCCCTTTTTTTTGGGACCAGGAGGCTTTCTCTCTTTTTGTTGCAGGAGGAATTGAATGCCTGCCGTAGGACACTGTCCGGGTATCCCCTGTCCCTAAAGCGTTGTCTAAGATTTTGGGATTGTTGGATGAAGGTCTTCATCTCAGAACAATTCCGTCTGAGTCTATAATATTGCCCTTTGGGGATACCTCTGCGCAGAGCGTATGGATGTGAGCTGTCCCACCTCAACAGACTATTTGAGGCTGTTGGTTTGCGATATACGCAAGTGGAAATGTCATTGTTTTTCCCTCTTGAGATACATACATCCAAAAAGGAAAGAGTGTTAGTATCGCAGGTGGCCGTAAACTTTAGGCCCAGTTCATTGTTATTAATGACATGTGTAAACTCATAGAATGATTCTTGAGTACCTTTCCACAGAATAAAAATGTCGTCGATGTATCTCAGCCAGAGGCAGATATGTTCCTGCCACTGGCTGAGATCATCAGACAAAATGATATTGGACTCCCACCAGCCCAGGAGTAGGTTGGCATAAGTTGGCGCACAGGAACTGCCCATCGCGGTGCCCCTGAGCTGGTGGTAGTAACGTCCATTGAACAGAAAAAAATTGTGGGTGAGTATAAATTCCAACAGATCCAGGACGAATTGATTGTGTGGTCTTAATGCCGTATCCCTGGTGGAAAGGAAGCTCCCTACAGCCTTTAAGCCTAAGTGATGGTGAATAGAGCTGTAGAGGGATTCCACATCAATCGATGCCAGAATAGTGTCCCTCTCCATGTGTACCCCTTCTAATTTGAGTAGTAAGTCACTTGTGTCCCTCACGTACGAGGGAAGGGTTTCCACAAAAGGACGTAGAATATGGTCCACATAAACACCCGCTTTCTGACTGAGACTACCCACCCCCGATACAATGGGGCGCCCCCTAAGGGGCGTAACCCCTTTATGTATTTTCGGTAGGGAATAGAAAGTCGCGGTCACAGGGTGTGCTGGCAACAAAAAGTCGAATTCCGCCTGGTCAATTAGTTTGGATTTCAAGCCCCTTTTAAGTAAATTCCCCAGTTCTATATAAAAAACAAATCCCGGATTCGTTTCTAAGATCTGATAGAAACTTTTGTCCTTTAAAATGTCAAGACACATTTTGACATAGACCGGGTGATCCATAAGGACCAAGTTCCCACCCTTGTCCGACTCCTTGATAATTATGTTTTTATTTGCTTCAAGACTCTTGAGTGCCCTTTGTTCCTCCATTGTGAGGTTTTTAGGGATTGAATAGTCTCGTGTTATTTTTTCAAGGTCTTGTAATACCAGTTTTTGAAAAATCATAACATTGGAGTCCGGCAAGGGTGGTGGCATTTGGGTACTTTTTGGTTTAAGATTAGTAAAGGGGCCCTCAAATCTACTCCTTTCCCCCTCCGTTAGTAGATCGGTGAGGGTTCTAGTGATAGTGAGATCTTGTGGGGTCATCTCAGAAACTCCGCACTTATTTAGTGCTTCCTGACGAAAATATTTATGCCACAGAAGCTTTCTGGTAAAGAGGGTTATGTCCTTTGTCCATTCAAAACAGTCAAAACTGACTGTTGGTACAAAGGACAATCCCCTCTCTAAAAGATGATATTTATGTTCAGTTATCACATGTGAGGATAAGTTGATGATTGTATGTTTATCCCTCATCTTTATGTGCTTGGCTGGGATTTGTTTCTGAGCTGATAGGGCACCGTTAGTTGTGGTGGGTCTAAAAAAGAGGCAGTAGTGGGAATTGGGCCTGAATTGTTTGGGTTGTTTTCTTCTAATCTCTTGGAAAAATTTGGTGATTCATATTTCCTAAAGTTGAAGCGGCCTGTCTTGCCCCTGCCCCTATGCCCCCTACCTCTACCTCGACCCCTCAAGTTCTCACTGTCAGATCCTTCCGCTTCTGAGGAAGAGATATCAGAAACAGTCGGTTTGGTTTGTGATTTCTGTAGAAAGGTATATGCTCTATTCTCTTTGAACTCCAAGGAGTCTTTAATGTATTGTTGGTGTTTTCTATCTCTGATTTGGTACTGAAATCTCTCTACTGTAGCTTGTAATTGTTCCTCCTTTTTAATAAATTGCGTATCCTCCCTAAAGGATAGAGCTTGTTCGCTCAGGTTATTGACTCTTTTTTGTTTAGAGTCCAGAGCAAGTTTTTCTTCCTCTAAGAGGAGGTTCATGAATCTGAGGGAGCTTGCTGTTGCTTCTTCCTCCCATTTCTTCACTAACTGTGAATTTCTGATTCTGTCTGCAGGGGTGATGTTTATCCTAAGACCCTTGGGTACAATTTTTTCTCTCAGATAGTATTCCAAGGATTTAATTTCCCACCACCCTACTATTAGATCTTTGTACGCTATTGTCAGATCTTTAAATATGTTTTTTATGTTGGTATGGGAAGCTGGTTGAATATACTCATTCTCAGAAAAAACGCCTTTTGCTTCTGTAGCCCATGTCTCTAAATTTGGCGCGGAGGACAGAAAGCTCGCCATAAATGCTCAAAGTAAAATTTAATATTTTAATACTAAAAGTATGCCACACAAATGTCACATAAACACAAGTATCTGACCAGCTCAGTGGTCATCACAGTGTATGAAATCTTAATAGTTCATTTTTCAGACTTCTGCAGCAAAAAATTGCAAACATGGTGAAAATAGCAACCAAACTGTCAGAATAAAAATAGATTTCTTCCCTACTGTTTACTGACCTCTTCATTGTGGTGGTGCTCATGATCACCCTCCAGAAGTAGTTGTCTTCCCCTGCGTTCAGTTACCTTCAGCCCAACTCCATCAAGTTCATTCAGTAGAACCGAAAGAATTCTCTCTTGGACCCCAGACCCTGCTCTGCTTTCTGTGCGACTCCCCACAATTGCATCAATCTCATCCAGAAACACAATGGCTGGAGTGCTTGCTCTTGCTTGCCGGAAAAGCTGTGGAGGTAAAAAGAACCATGCTACAGAGAAACCACCTACAAATGTCTGTGGACATCTGTCAATGTCATTAGAAGGGCTATGCCATGATTGGTGTAAAAAATGAAAACCAGACATCAAATAGTACTTGTCCATCTCTTTCTAACAAAGCTAGAACCAGCTGTTTATCTCCTCTGCCAGATTTATTTTAGGCTCGCAGCTCCTCAATGCTGTAGCTCCCTGTAACTGCCACAGCTTCTAACAAAAGATAGGGCTGGTGACAGTTGAAGATTTAAAATGAGCACGTGCGACCACCTCAGTCAGGTGGACAGGAAATAAGGAAAATAACAAACAGCAGGTGGCTCTATACATAATCATATGCAATTACTAAAGTATTCAGATCCAGGTGCTGGTTTGAAAAATGTAGAATATTTTTGTGGCACAAACTCCTTTAAAGGGGTTGTCCCACGAAAAATATTCTACAGTTTTCAAACCAGCACCTGGATTTGAATACTTTTGTAATTGCATGTAATTAAAAATTTTGTATAGCTACTGAGCTATTCAATAAAATGTATCTGTATAGGACCACTTAATTTCTTATTTCTTTGACCTATTTACTGAGCAGGCCGCACATGCTCAGTTTCAACTTTTAACTGTCTCCTGAGCTGTGATAGGGAGAGCTGAGACACGCCTCCTGAGCTGCAGCAGAATAGACACTCCCCTTGAGCTGTCAGCTTGATATGAATCTAGCAGAGCAATGAATGGGGAGATCTCTGGATCCATGTAAGGTACAGGGCTGGTTCTAGCTTTGTTAAAAAGAGGTTGTCATGTATTATATGGTGTCTCATTTTCATTTTTTACATTATTCATGGGAGAACCCCTTTAAGTAAAAAAAAAAAAAAAATCAGGAGGCGAATCTGCTTCAATATTCTATATTCAATGTTCTTACCTGTGCTAAAGTCTTCTCTGAATCCCCCACATATGGAGAGAAAAGATCAGCACCACTAATTGAGAAAAACGAGCAATGGCAGCTGGTGGCCACAGCTTTCACCAGTGTTGTTTTGGCACATCCCGGAGGCCCATATAGTAAAACGCCTTTGGGCAGGGTTAATCCCATCCTCATGAAAGCATCGGGATACTTCATGGGCCATTCAATGCTCTAGAAATAAAGATGAACTTGCATTAAGCTATACCTAGTTATCACTTTTAACCCTCCTTATCAGTAGTCATAACATATTACATGACTACATGGATGCACACATTGCAGAATATAATTATGAAATACCATTATTTACTCCCTGGGTTACAAATGGCTGAACTTTTCCTTACAGTGCTGTGTAATAAGAGGAAACCTTTATTAATGTAATTTTTTCCAGCTAACATACTTAAGAATATGAGTGTAGGTATAACAGAGCCCAAATCCTATAAACAAGCTCTGAACTTGAAGCATCTGACAGTTCTTTGGATTTCAGGATTTTCTAGCAGTGGAAGATGGGTATAGTAGAGTTTACTCTTCAATGCACTGGAAGTTGGTAAATATATTTCCATTTTTTGTGCCCTTCATCCACAACTCAATGGGGCAGATTTACTAATCAGGTCTAAAATATAGACAGCATAAATTTACACCAGTCTAAAACTCTTCCAGATTTATCACTATGGCTTTGCACTGTATGACTAAATGTCTAAAGGGATGTGATGCTTTGCATGAAAAATTCACTATATTTCTGCACACAATGCGGCAGCTTGACTATTGAAAAGGTGCCAGAATTTTGGAACAGTTTGCACCAAATAAATTGCTATACATGCCTTTCCCTAAATTTATTAAAGTTTTCCAGCTTATTCCAACAAGGGGCTATTGCTTCACGGAGAACGGGAACATAACTTAAATGCAACGCTAAGCTCCAAAAAAATGCACCAAAAATTAGCAGCATTTTTTGGAGTAAATTTAGCCAACAATTAAGTGATGTAATGTTAGACTAAACGATCTAAAGGTGCGCCATATTTATCATCCTTCATCAACCACTGTGGAACAGTTTACAGATGTCTAGATTTACACTGTCCAGGCCGTATTAGTAAATCTGCCCCAATATGCCAGTATTCAGACAAAGCCGCATTGGTGAATGTGGACCAATGTATACTACTGAGATGGTCCCAAACAAAATTTGCCAGAAAAGTGGAGTATGTGGGTGCACCCAGCCAACTTTATCTTGCGTTTTACATAATGCAGTTTTTGAAAATAAGTAGAATAGGCAAAGAAGAGTCATAAAATGTGTCTATTTCTTTTGAAGGGTCTGTCTCAGAGGTTTGTTTTATTTGCAGGGACAGAGTTATTGTCACGCTCTGGTGTGGAGGGGAAAACCACACCAAGCGTAGGAGGGAAGGGGATGAGGTCAGGAAACAAGTAAAGGGAAAAGGTCACCTCCTGCAGGAAACCCTGAAACCAATCCTGACTGACTTACAGTATGAACAGGCCTCAAAGGTATGCGGGTTCATACACAGGAACCTAAACCAAACTGACCCTATAGGACCCTGCAACTACTGACAGGACTGAGTCTACCCGTTCCTCCAAAAGGAAGGACGAACAGGAGTCTCCCAAAGGCCAAATAACACAACAGGGAAAAGCATGGTAAACATAAAAGGGAAAGTGAACACTTATCTTAAAGAAGAAATGGAAGCAACCGGATCTCAGGAGAGAACCACACCAATCCACCAGAATGTCCACAGAAACTATAAACCGCAAGTTACTTTGGTAGAAGCAGGAATAAATAGTGGAAGGACAATTACCACACCCACAACAGCTGAGGGGGAAGGGGAGTGGTAAGCAGCAACAACACAAAAAGGAAAATAAGTCAGATTATGTCACATGTGCAAGCCTAGACGACTTTCTGCAACCTGTTACAGGAATGACCGTGACAGTTACAATAATTACTTATTGCCCGAACTCCCTCCATTCCTCTCCCCTCTGCTGCTGCAGCTATGATGTACTATCTTGGCTGCAGTGATGATGTGCCGTATGTCACATGTGAGTGCTAGAGCCAATCACTGGCCTCAGCAATACAAGGCAACATTACAAATTAGCTTCAGCAGTCAGAATAACAAAGGTTGTTGAGGAGATCAGCGCGGTGGCATTTGAACTAAGGTAGTTCAGGACAGTAAGTATAATTTTTCTTTATTATTAATATAATGTAACTATTATGTCCCTGCTCAAAACATTTTTAAAACATCTCAGACAACCTTTTTAAAAATAAAGTAGCATAAGGAAGAGACAATTGTCTAAGATATATCATGGCACATTCTCGCTTAATGTCTCTATGTTAAGAAACTGGTTATTTGTTCTTATTTTAACTAATAGATCCAACAAAATGCAGAATAAGAAGGGACACAGCCTGGCAATTTTTTGTACCTGTTTTAATAAAAGTTTAATATCTTCTAGGCCACCAATTTGTTCCCAAGATACTGGCTTAAACTCCACCTGACCAACAGCACTACGTGCTGAACCAGGTCGGATCTTTTTGAAAGCTTCATAAAAGTGTTCTCTTCTTACTTGGTTTACTTGACAGTCCTGAAATGGAACACAATTACAGTATTAGCACATCTTTAAAATGATTTCCAAACGACAAAGTTAAAGATGAAACACACTTTTCAACATTTTAAGGAATATCAGTGTAGTATTTTGGTTTTGTACAAATTTAGATTGTAAAAAGGAAAGGAGTACTTTGCAAAAGTGTGGAAACCCAAGAAGATTTGAGATAACTTTGTCAGATAACTTTGACTGAGGTCTCAGACCTTAAAGGGATTTTCCGTGTTATATATATTGATTACCTATCCTCAGGATAGGTCATCAATATCAAATCGGCGGGGGAAGATGAATGGGGTGGTTAGGTGTAATTACACCTACTCACCACTACCCCCGTTACGGCCAGCATGTAAACAGTGAAGAGGAGGCAGCGCTGATACGGTGTGCGCCTCCTCTTCAAAGGTGTCAGACCCCCGCCGATCTGATATTGATGACCTATCCTGAGGATAGGTCATCAATATATATAACTCGGAAAACCCCTTTAAATAGCCTGTTAGTGTTAAGGCTTGTTCACAATAATCGATAGGAAAGGCCAGATGATGCAAATTTCAAAGCTTTATAAAAATCCAGACTCCTCTAACCTTGTCCCAAAAAAACAGCAGCCATGGGTTCTTCTAAGCAGCTGCCTAACACTCTGAAAATGAAAATGGTTGAGGTCCACAAAGCAGGAGACGGCTATAAGAAGATAGAAAAGCGTTTTCACTTTGCTGTTTCCTCAGTTTGAAACGTAATTAAGAAATTGCAGTTCACAAGAACAGTTGTGGTCAAGAAGTCTGGAAGACCAAGAAAAATTTCGAAGACAGCTGCTCGTAGGGTTGCTAGAAAGGTAAATAAGAACTCCCGCTTCACTGCAAAAGACCTTCAAGAAGATTTAGCAGACTCCAGATTTGTGGTACATTGTTCTACTGTTAAGCGACACCTGCACAAATATGGCCTTCAAGGAAGAGTCATCTGAAGTAAACCTCTCCTGCGTCCTCAACATAAAATTTAGCATAAGAAGTTTGCAAAAGAACATCTAAATAAAATAAATAAATAAATAGAACTCATTGGCCACAGTGAGCAAAGGTATGCTTTAACGTTATGCCTTCTGGAGATCATTTCAACTTCAGCTTGCTTAACTGTTCACAGTAACAGTAATTTTGACCACAGGTGACCAAACTTTTCCATGCCACTGTATAGAGTGAAACCTTTGTGGCACTACGTTTGTAAGGTAATTACTGCAGGTTAAAGTGTTGAAATTATGTTCTAGCTACATTTGATGAAAATAAAAGGATTTGACCCAAAATGACATTTTTTTTCTATTAGATCAGGCAGGCACAACAAATTTTCAATTGGAACCATATAAAAGTAATGCTCCCGTGTCTACATATTGCTGTTGCACATTTGCTGTGGTGGCCTCAGGTGTTCTTTGATTTCCTCTTAGAATGTCCACTTAATGTGTCCAGGATTGGTGGTCACACATGCTCAGTCTCATCCTCCAATCCTCATATATTCACATGTGGAAGTATTTTACCTAACAGAATCCTGGCATTTGTACCGGAAACCTGAAGAAACCCCATTATATTGAATAGAATTCCATGCTCTTTACTTTTTGCAAACAACTGGACAAACCCTGTCTATATGTCATATTAGGGTATATGGATGACATAGAGAAGGGATCTCAACACCTAATGCTATTTTATTCCCGCAGCAGTCACACTGAAATGAGTTGATCTAATTATGAATGTTTATGGAGAAGAGGAAAGCTGCTGGCTCAACAAGTATCTGGCCGTCAGCTGTCCTATGACTATGGTTTACATGTTTTTCTGTAAAGCTCTGGGTAAGATTTATCAAAACTGGTGAAAAAGCAGAACTGGCTTAGTTGTCCATAGCAACCAATCAGATCCCACCTTTCATTTTTCTCAGCTCCTTTGGAAAATAAAAGGTGGAATCTGATTGGTTGCTATGCGCACCTAAGCCAGTTCTACTTTACACCAGTTTTGATAAATGTTCCTCTTACGTACAAACCTTGTCCTGGCGGACCTGACTATATAAATATACATGGATAATTCCTTAGTCATAGTCCATTACATTTCCCTTCAAGTTGTTCTTTGTGAAATTAGCAACGTCCAGTGTAATGGGTCCTATATATTAACACACCTTTATAGAATTCATGTGCTTACCTCATGGGCTTGGAGCACTACTTGCATGGTAGCATCTCTGCAAAGGGCTGTAAGATCGGCTCCTACATAACCCACTGTCATATCAGCCAAAGCATCTATGTCCACGTCCCTGTGTATGGGGATGTTTGACGTTAGTACTTCCAGTATGGCTCTTCTCTGGCTTACTGTAGGAGTCCCAATAATGATCTGGATTGAATAAAGGAGGCACATTATATTACACGACAGAGAAAGAACAACCTATTGATATGGGTTTCTAGCACTATCTTTTACTACTTTTATCATTTCTTCTAGTCTACGTAAAAGAACTACATTCAATCAGTTCATAAAAGAGAAAGGGGGCCCCAAGATGGTATGAGATATGAGCAAGGGCTCTTGTCCAACAAGTCCTTGGATCCACACACAGAAATGGATATATGAGGCACTGAGGGTAGTTTAAATTCTTATACACTGTGATGTATAAATGGGGAAATATCTTCCAAGAAATTAAATCATTTTTATTTCGAGGGCTGAAAGATTAATCCATAGTAAATGTGAGATCATTGGGAGTCTGCGTACTTGGACCACCATTGATCATGAGAACTGAGATCACAAAATTGCATAAAATGCGTTTGACTGTTCCTTCACCCAAATCCTAATATGGGAACAAGGCAGATGGACGTACCACAGATGGCTGCCGGAGCCCTATACCTTAGTAAATCCTGTTATGTTTCAACCTAAGTATTCTGACCATCTGAAAACTGACAAAATCTGACGTATCCGATCTGCACAAGGCATATAAAACCGGTAAAATAGAAAGAATTAAGTATTTTTCTTGACTGGCGCCATTGTTTTCAACACATAGTGAAAAAACAATTTGTCTTCCCATACTTCTGCCAGTAATAGCCCTTCCATATGACAAACTTGTTCCATACATGCAGATTTGTGTGCATTAAATTCACAGGACACATGTCAGTGTTTAGTCAGTGATTTACTTCAGTGATTATGAGCTAAAACCAGTAGTGGAGTCTAAACAGAGATAAGTTATAATGGAAGGATTTGCTCCTGTACTGTGTTTTTGATCTACACCTACTTTTCGCCCACAATCACTCAACAAAAACCAGAGCCATCATTGGGTTTTAATTGTCCGTTTAAGGCTACTTTCATACTTGCGTCTTAATTTTCCGGTATTGAGCTCATAGGGGCTCAATACCGGAATAAAACGCTTCAGTTTTGTCCCCATTCATTGTCAATGGGGACAAAACTGAACTGAAGACAACAGAACGCTTCTAGAAGCATTCCGTTCCGTCTCCAGACTGGAGAGCAAACCGCAACATGCTGCGGTTTGCTCTCCGGTCTGGGCATCCGCACCAAGATGGATCCGTCATGACTCCCAATGCAAGTCAATGGGGACGGATCCGTTTGGTGGGACACAATGGTAAACGGATCCGTCCTCCATTGACTTTCAATGGAGTTCATGACGGATCCGTCTCCATGCAATTTCCCCTCCCTCCAGCAGGTGGCGCTGTGGGTAAACTTACCCTTGTGCGCACCGTCTTTCTCCTCGTCGCTGGTCAGGTCGCGAGCTGCTGGAACAGGTAAGTGTCTGCGTATGTGTATGTTTATGTGTGTGTATGTGTATGCACTGCTCCGGCCCCACATGTGTACATGCGGCAGCACGGATCCGGCGGCACCCTTCACCTGCCAGATCCGTGCTGCAGCTGGTGTGAAAGAGGCTTTAAGGGGTATTCTCATCTTGGACAATGGGGGCATATTGCCAGGATATGCCCCCATTTTCTTATAGGTGCAGGTTCAACCGCTGGGACCCACACCTATACAGTGCCTTGCAAAAGTATTTGGCCCCCTGGAACTTTTCAACCTTTTGCCACATTTCAGGCTTCAAACAAAAAGATACAATATTTTAAATTTTTGGTGAAGAATCAACAACAAGTGGGTCACAATTGTGAAGTGGAACGAAATTTATTGGATCATTTAAACTTTTTTTGTAATAATAAAGCTGAAAAGTGGGGTGTGCAAAATTATTCGGCCCATTTACTATCAGTTCAGAAAACTCACTCCAGAAGTTCATTGAGGATCTCTGAATGATCCAATGTTGTCCTAAATGACTGATGAAGATAATAGAATTCACCTGTGTGTAATCAAGTCTCCGTATAAATGCACCTGCTCTGTGATAGTCTCAGGGTTCTGCATCATGAAGACCAAGGAACACACCAGGCAGGTCCGTGATACTGTTGTGGAGAAGTTTAAAGCCGGATTTGGATACCAAAAGATTTCCCAAGCTTTAAACACCCCAAGGAGCACTGTGCAAGTGATCATATTGAAATGGAAGAGTATCAGACCACTGCAAATCTACCAAGACCCGGCCGTCCCTCTAAACTTTCATCTCAAACAAGGAGAAGACTGATCAGAGATGCAGCCAAGAGGCCCATGATCACTCTGGATGAACTGCAGAGATCTACAGCTGAGGTGGGAGAGTCTGTCCATAGGACAACAATCAGTCGAACACTTCACAAATCTGGCCTTTATGGAAGAGTGGCAAGAAGAAAGCCATTTCTCAAAGATATCCATAAAAAGTCTCGTTTACAGTTTGCCACATGCCACCTGGGAGACACACCAAACATGTGGAAGAAGGTGCTCTGGTCAGATGCAACCAAAATCCAACTTTTTGGAAACAATGCAAAATGATATGTTTGGCATAAAAGCAACACAGCTCATCACCCTGAACACACCATCCCCACTGTCAAACATGGTGGTGGCAGCATCATGGTTTGGACCTGCTTTTCATCAGCAAGGACAGGAAAGATGGTTAAAATTGATGGGAAGATGAATGGAGCCAAATACAGGACCATTCTGGATGAAAACCTGTTGGAGTCTGCAAAAGACCTGAAACTAGGACGGAGATTTATCTTCCAACAAGACAATGATCCCAAACATAAAGCAAAATCTACAATGGAATGGTTCAAAAATAAACGTATCCAGGTCTTAGAATGGCCAAGTCACAGTCCAGACCTGAATCCAATTGAGAATATGTGGAAAGAGCTGAAAACTGCTGTTCACAAACGCTCTCCATCCAACCTCAAAGAGCTCAAGCTGTTTTGCAAGGAAGAATGGGCAAGAATTTCAGTCTCTAGATGTGCAAAACTGATAGAGACATATCCCAAGAGACTTGCAGCGGTAATCGCAGCAAAAGGTGGCGCAACAAAGTATTAATGCAAGGGGGCCGAATAATTTTGCACACCCCACTTTTCAGTTTTATTATTACAAAAAAGTTTAAATGATCCAATAAATTTCGTTCCACTTCACAATTGTGACCCACTTGTTGTTGATTCTTCACCAAAAAATTAAAATGTTATATCTTTCTGTTTGAAGCCTGAAATGTGGCAAAACATTGAAAGGTTCCAGGGGGGGGGCGAATACTTTCGCAAGGCACTGTATCAAGAACGGAGCCCCCAAACTGAAGGAGGGCGCACTGCGCATGCGCAGCTGCCCTCCATTCATTTCTATGCGCTGGCTCGGCTATTTCCGTCGGCTACACAGAAATGAATGAGAGCGGTGGCCGCGCGTGTGCGGGGCACTCCCATTCATTTCTATGGGAGCAGAAGGAAGCTGCGCCTGGTGGTGGCCAGACCCTGGGAAACCTGGGGTCCTCCAGGCAGAGCTCCCCCCTTTGATCTCGATACAGGTGTGGGGTACCACCTTAATGTCCATCAAAAAAAATCTGTCGGTGTTTCATCCGTGAATAATCCATGTTTTGGGGGGCACCACAGAACCATTCATTTTAATGAAATAGTAAAATTAACCTTGGACTCCAACTAACCAGCTTTGAATTCATTTCTGTTTTGGTAGACTAAAATGTTGACGTTTGCCAAAATAAAAGGAAGATTAACCTTTGGACTCTAGTTTGCCTCATTAAAGTGAATGGATCAGTTGTGGTATACACTTGAAAACATTTTCTCAGGCATTCTAACATAAACCCCCAACGATTAGCCCTGAGCTAAACATAGTGTGAACGTAGGCTGTATGTACTCTACTTGTCATATTATTTCGGGACAGTATTTTGTTCTGCACTGCAATAACTGCTGTCCCTGTCTACTTCTGTTGGCCCTGCCTTCTGTCAGTTTGGACCCACATACAAAATGGGGCCACTTTTAGTTTTTTTCTGGGGCTACTTTAAGTTCCCAGTCTGCCCATGAGAATGAAATATGATTATGGTGTGAGGCAGTCCATCATGTCGAGGTGTTATTTTATATAGTATTTAAGTAGTAATAATAACAGGATTGAAGCACCAATCTAAACCCAATAAGTGAAGAGAACTCCATATGTAACCCACCGGCAGGAAGGCCAAATTCTGTTTTTTACTGAATTGCGCCTTTAGCCCACAAGGTTAAGCCATGACCTACAATCTGGTCAAACAGGCTGATTACTAGAACCTAAATTGCACTGAAAAAAAATTATTATTTATATAAACCTGTTATCATGTTCAGGATTTGATGACTAGAGGGAACCTGTCACCATGAAATGAGCAGGTGAGATGAGCAGATTGATATATAGTTTTGTTTAGATAGTTACCTCTCGATCAAACCGGCCAGGCCGTCTGAGTGCCGAGTCTATAACATCTGGCTGGTTTGTAGCAGCAACAATAACCATCTTGTTGTCACTGTGAATCCCATCCATGAGTGTCAAAAGTTGTGCAACAATTCGGTTTTCAGGGGCATTACCGGAGTGTCCTCGCTTAGGACACAAAGAATCAATCTCATCAATGAAGAGAATACAAGGGCCACCACGAGAAACATTTCTGGCACTTTCAAAAATCTTCCTCAAATTCTCCTCAGCTTCTCCAGGTCTTGATCCATGAATTACCGGCCCATTCAGGCTAATAAGGTAGGCACCTACTTGTCTTGCAACAGATTTTACCAGAAGTGTTTTACCAACTCCAGGTGGCCCAACTAAAAGCAGACCTTTAGGACAAGCAAGGCCTAATTTAGCTATGGTTTCTGGGTAAAGGAAGGGTAAACTAAGAATCTCTTTTAGTGATGCACATACATCATCCATTCCAGCCATCTGATATTGAGAGTTACTGTCCGATACGTTCTTGCACCACTCTAGTGTGGTTGTCTCTTTAATATGCACATTTGTTTTGGCTGTTATTAATCCTGCTCCATCTGTTACTGGATCCATGTCTAAAATTTCCACATTTACCACACCTGAAACGTCTGTGACAGTCACCACATATTTAGGTAAGACATACAAATTTCTTAATAAGTCTCTGACAATGTCAAGGAGAGCTGATCCAGATACAGCCAATTGTTCTTCCATATTTTTCAATACTATTTTCACAGTCACTCTTTTTAACTTGACAATATTTAATCTTTTTAGGTTATTTAGAGGAACAGAGTCCCTATATTCTATCACAGGTTTAGGTGATGTGGAACACATGAGGTCAGCTTGTAGGAAGCCATCAGACAGATCTCTTCTTGGCCAGGCAGTACACAAGCAGCTGCCACTAGGTAAAGATATTAGAAGTGGAAATCCAATCTTAAGTCCAAGATGAGACATTGCCTTGGGCCCTATCCGGCATCTTTGGGTTCCATGGTCTTCATGATTCAGAGGTAATAACCTAAGTAGCATGTCCATCTGTAATAAAATAACACTGAAATTACTAACAAAAGAGCAAACATTTTCTATAAACCACAGAAAGCATAAAGACCGAAAAATATCTCCTAGGGCACCATTCACGTCTCTATGTTGTTCAGTTCCGTTCACCGTTATTGAAGGGGCTCTCCTCTTTAGAAATCAATTCCTACTTGTAACAAGGGTCCTTTTACAATAAGCTGATGACAAGAGTCCCCTGCTAGAAACTCCAGCTAAAATCTGTAGTAAAACCTTGCAGTAAGGCCTCTTTCACACAAGTGATACAGATTGTGTCAAGATCTGTTCCAGAAAAAAACAGACGGTTTTGCACGTAAGTTCAATCAGTTTTGTCCGCAACCGCGTTCAGTGTTTCAGTTTTTCCAAGTGGATACAATTTTGTTTTGTTGCGTTTTTCACACGAGTGAAAAAAACTATAGAATAACACTAAACATCTCGTAGCAACTATCAGTGAAAAACGCATTGCATCCAGATGTCTTCCACTTTTCACACAAGACCCATTAAAGGGGTTATCCCATGACTAATGTAAAAAAGTAAATCAGACATCATATAGTACATGACAGGCATTTTCTAACAAAGATAGAACCAGCTCTGTACCTCTCATGGATCCAGAGATCTCCCCATTCATTGCTCTGCTAGATTGCTATCAAGCTGACAGCTGAATGGGAGTGTATTTTCTGCTGCAGCTAAGGGGGCATGTCTATGCTCTACCTATCACAGCTCGGGGGCGTGTCTCAGCTCTCACTATCACAACTCAGGAGGCAGGTGAATGATGAAACTGAGCATGTGCGGCCTCCTCAGTGAGCAGGTAAAAAAAAAAAAAAAAGAACAACAGGTGGCGCTATAGAGATACATTTTATTGAGTAACTCAATGGCTATAATACATTTTTAATTACTTGCAATTACAAAAGTATTCAGATCCAGGTTTCAAAGCTGTAGAATATTTTTCGTGGTACAACCCCTTTAATTTCCATAGGGCCAGAGCTGCATGTAAAACGCACAATATAGAAAATGCTGCATTTTTCCTGACCCAGACCCATTGAAATTCATGTCTGCACGCATCGCATCTGGATGGAATACTCGTTTGTGTGAAGGAAAACTAAAGCTGGATTTACAGGGGGCGATGCAGCGGCTGATTGCTGGGAAGGAAGCAAATGAAGCATTACACGGTGCCCAATCAGAGAGACACACTCTTTGTAATCACCCTCCAAGAGAAGAGGATTTTGAAAAACTGGAACCCCCATTTAATAATCCTTAATAGGGTATATGAAAATGGGCTAAATCAGACAATGCCTTTGCGGAAGACACGGCCAGGCGCCCCCCGTTCAAAATGCCTATTCTTGTCCGCTGTTGTGGACAAGAATATGACATGTTCTATTTTTTTGTGCGGAGCCGCAGCACCGAGCCGGCTCCGTGCCACGGCTGCCCGCTCCTATTGAAGTGAATGGGGACGCATCTATTCTGAAATACTACGGAATAGATGCGGACCCATTCAGACGGCTGTGTGAATGGGCCCTAAGGCCTCAAACTGCGGTCCGCAATGCACGGGCACTGACTGTGAGGCCACCGCATGCGGATCGCCAGAAACACCACGGAAGCACACCGTAGTGCTTCCGTGGTGTTCCGATCCGTGCCTCCGCTCCGCATCTCCCGGATCGCGGACCCATTGAAGTGAATGGGTCCGCGATCCGTGATGCGGGCTGCACATGGCCGGTGCCCGTTTTTTGCGGACCCACAGTATGCGGCCCGCAGCACGGGCACGGCCGGCACACGTTCGTGTGCATGAGGCCTAAGTCTGAGGGAAATGCCTACATATTATTCCCTGAAAGGAGAGCCCAATTCAGAACTGTGGTATTAACCATAGGTTATAATCTTACAAAAATCTATCCTAAATATGATACCTAAGGGGGATGGTATATAGAAGGCAGGTTACGATCTTTCCACAAGTGGGGTACAAATTCAGATCAAAGAAAGACTGTGTGTCTGGATGAAACTGAGTCAATAAGTCAATTTTTTTCTACCACTTTTTTGAGTGGTTTATAAAGACTATCCCACTCCCCTAGTGACCCCTTAAAGGCTATGTTCACCTTGGCGAGCAATTGTTTTTTTAGTACTGCACTGTACTGATTTTAAGCTAAACATAATTTTTAAAATTGATCTTTATTACAAATATAGAGCCATTTTCTCTGTACAGGGCTGAGATGCTCTAGTAGCAGGATCTGAATTTTCTCTCTGTTCTGTCAGCCAGCTAATCTGACGGTTCCTTATCTGTAACATTATAAACACTCATTATAGCTCAGTTCTCATCTTACTGATAAGAATGTGGCTTAAATAAGCATTTATGACCTCTTAGTAGTTTAGAGATAAGGGTTATTAGATGACCAGCACAAAGTAAAAGTAAAAAGTACCAGTCACACAGCTAGACAGTTAACCCTTTGTGACAGACTCAATATTTTTAATAAGGACCAATTGAAAAAGGTGTACACAGCCTTTAATGGGGTTCTTTGTTAATACGTGTAGCTGACATAACTGAGCATTACAAGTGCTATAATTTACTAATATGTTCCTCTACAACTTTGCTGTAAGGGGGCAGCATTCATAGTCATAACTTTACTTAAGATAACACATGTACATAAATCCTTATGCGAGGACCCCGATCTCCTAAGAGGGACTCTAAGCAACCAAACTCTCCAGAAAGATGTCAGAAACAGTAAAAAACCACCAGTAGATCATGATGGCATTGCTGGGAGATTTTCCATCATCACACATGCCTGCACCATGTAATATTCAGTACCACCTGGAAATCCCATTTAGCTTGTGTAATATGAGTGTTATCATATAATAACCCTAGAGGGCGCCATTATGAGACTGCAGATGAGGATAAGCCGTCATGTTAACCAATGCTACATCTGTAGCTGCTAATTACTCCCAATGCATACCATATACAGTCCCATACATGACCCCACGTGTATATAACATACAGTTATAGTCAGGGACTTCTCTCTGTAGGAGGAGACTCATGCAGCCATGCCTATTACTAACCTTCCCACAGTGCAACCAGCGCAGAGACACCGCAACATCACATTATTTACAGTAAGTACAGAAAGAGCGACCGTATGTGCCCGCCAGCAGCCCCCACATGTTCCACCTATCAACTTCCGGGTTGTCACAGGCGTCACAGCAATGCAGGCTGGGAAATGTAGTTTTATCATAGATTAGGTTATGCTTAGGTGCAGCCTGCAGTCTTCATAGGCTCTTGTGTCTTCCTTGGCGCTGGAAGAGTTGTGTGCGTTTATTATAATGGTATCTTCTAATTTTCTCTTCCCCACGTTAGCTTTGTTTTCAGGACGAAAACTGATTGACATTCTGCCATACGACCACGAGGTGGCAGCATCGTCTACGTAATTCAGGAGCATACTGTTCGTGTCCAGTACACTGATGTAGTTGTTGCTTGTGTAGATGGAGCGGCTTACTGTGTCAAATACATGTGAAAAGTCACATTGGGCAAATAAACCATGGACAGGTAATCACATTTGAGTAAGGAAATGTGCATTTTTTTTAAAGTTTTCTGTTTTGTTTTTTTTTGCATTTTTTTGGTATTTTTAATAGACCGAAAAACATGAAAGGCATGTATACAGCTCATATAGCTACTTTCCCCATGTGTTACTATTATATTGTTTTAGGAATGTGTGCTGAGTCTTATTACAGCTCTGTACAACTTACAAGTTGTGTGGGGCAATTAAAAAGCTCCCATAGACTACCCTAATGTACCCCAATATACCTCCAATTTAAAGGGGTTGTCCAGGCTTTAATTAGTTACGGCCTATCCTCAGAATAGGCATCACTAGCTGATAGTTGGGGGTCTGACCCCCGCTGATCAGCTGTTCAGGTGTAGCTCCATCTCTGGAACCACACATCAACCTTGCAGTGGACACCATTTGAAGGAGGTATGTAGTTCCAGCAATGGAGTTACACCCAACAGCTAATGGTCAGGTGCTGGAAGCCCACTGATCAAGAAAACATAGTAAAGCTTCCACAAGCCTAATTATATCAAGGAATACAGAGGGTTAGGTTCTATATGAATCAAAACACAACAAGACCTGATCATCAGTACTGTACAACAGCAAATGCCAGTAATATTTGATAGATAGACATACATACATGTTCCAATTAAAGGAGTTTTCTGGGATTTTAATATTGATTACTTATCCTCAGGATAGGTCATCAGTATCAGATCAACAGGGGTCCGTCACCCCTGCCAGCTGGTTGAAGAGGAGACCGTGCTCTGTGCCAGTGCTGCCTTCTTTTCATTGTTTACCTGCTCACAGTTGTTACAGCAGCATTGAGCAGGTGTAATTACAAGTCATCCCATTCAAGAGTGAATGAGCTGGCCCATAGAAGTGAATGGGGCGGCTTGTAATTACACCTACTGTAATGTTGATGGCGAGCAGGTAAACAATGAAGAGAAGGCAGCGCTGGCATGCAGCGCGGCCTTCTCTTCAACCAGCTGATTGGTGGGGGTGTCGGGTGTCACTGATCTGATATTAATAGCCTGTCCTGAGGATAGGTCATCAGTATTAAAATCCTGGAAAACCCATTTAATCATGATGTACAGTATACAGTGTAGTATATATTGGATAGACTATATGAGCACATGCTGTATAACTATTATGTTGGGTTTTTAAAAAAATACTCTGCCCAACAAATTCTGTTTAAAATACCAACAAGATATAATGCCATCCACAACCTGTCCCCTCCATATATCTCTGACCTTTCCTGATACATCTCCGATCCTCATAGGACCTCCTCCTCCATTCTCCTCTCAACTGTTATCCACACTATCGACTACAAGATTTCCCACGTACGTCCCCCATACTCTGGAACTCACTACCTCAGAACATCAGCATCCAAACCTTCAAAAGTAAGCTGAAAACCCACCTCTTCAGGAAAGCCTGCCAGCTGCAATAAAAATGCTGACACCACACATCCAAATGAACAGCTAAATTGTAAGCCCTCGCGGGCAGGGTCCTCACCCCTTTCTACCAGTCTGTTAACAATTTCTTGTTTTTGTATTTTTATATTATGTATGTATACCACCTCTTGATGTTACAGAGCCATGGAATTAATGGCGCTTTCAAATACATAATAATAATAATAATAATAAAAAATACTCTTTCCTAAAGTATTGCCTCATTTCAGGCCTCGAGAGACCTAGTTACAAAAAGTTACAAAAAAATGCAGTAACATATAAAAACTACCCAAAACTACCCTGCTACAGATTAACTTGTGTTCACTGACCTATGAACAGGTTAACGTCTCCTGCTTGTGAGAGCTTAATTCAATGCACCCCTACCATCGTGATGTGACTGGCACATTCTTGCAAGATTAATAAAGGAATAGCATTCCTTTGTTTCCAAGGATTAACCCAAATGTTAAAACCCGTGGATGTGGGAAATAAAATGTTTACTTTAAAGTGGTTGTCTACGTTCTAGATATTGATGACCTATCCTTCAGGTAGGTCACTAACAGTGGCAGACTTTACCAAAACACAGGGATCAGTGGGCCCCTGTGCTGGCCACAATGGGTTGGCAAAAAAAAAAAAAAACTTAAGGGGAGGACAAGCCCCATGTGCAACTAATTCAGCTGCACAGAGCCAGGAAGGCCCTTCCCAGCTGTAGAACACTAGCATAAGTGCCCAGGCTGTGCTGCTAAACTTAGAGTGGGGCATAGCGGGTCAACGGGGGCAGAACTTTACAGGCTGATGGGGCGGAGTGTACCAAAGCAAAGGGGTAGAATTTAATGGTGTAACATAACTTTGCTCCTTAATGTTGAAAGCTAATCTTTGTAACTAGTGGAAAACCCCTTTAATCCTGTTTTCTCCAGCAGATCTGAGATGAGTGTAGCCATTCCTTCCCAGTGCCTTTTTCCTCTGATCTCTAGCAGAGGAGCTTCACTTCTGAGCATCTACATAACGGGCAGCACACATTCATCCCAACTGAAAGACTAGATCCTTAGTTCAGGAATAGAACAGACATTTATAGGACATTTCATCATTTTCCCAAATTCTTATGAAAATATATTCAGCACATACTGCATTGAACTAAATGTACCAATTTATTATATATTTTTGGAGTCGGAGTTGGTCCATTTTATACTGACTCCGACTCCACCAAAATGGACACCGACTCCACAACTCCGATTCCACAGCCCTGGTTACAGGTTTCTAAAGGTGTCCTGATGAGAAGCAAGTGAAAGGAACATTTATACATATATTCTTCTTGTGTAAAAAAGAGAAGCGCTGTATTAAAAACCAAATATTGTTGTAAAATTGCAGTAAACCCTCTCCTAGAAGAGAGCAATCCAGGTCAGAGTAGACATGCAAATAAACATTGTGTTCTTCTGGGCACTGTTCATACTGTTTAGATGAGCCTGGATTAGGAAAGCTTTCACTTGGAGATGAAAAGTTACACAAAAATCCAGTTAAACATGAAATGTTAGATGTTCTAAGAATTATTATAATATTCTTGAGTTCATTAACCACAAAGTAGTTCTGTGTTTTTGAAATTCCTACAGGCAGGTAGGACAGAACGCATGCTATATATCAATAATGCATGCTATAAAATATTTTTTTTTGGTATATATAGTAGTCCATGCCCACATGTCATATTCACCAGTAGTGGAAAAAACAGTGAACTGGGAATGAGGAGAACAGGCTGCTGTGCGGCTTCTTCCTGCTCTTATCTGCTTCATTGACAGGTCTTTCCCCACATACAAACAGGCAGAGACCTGTCAACAGGTGCGGATTGGCAACGTACATTACCGGGAATTTTCCCAGTGGACCGCCTGCCTTTGACATGCACTGGACGGATTACAATATACTCCTGCTCTGCTTAGGAGTCCTCTGCCTGACTCCATATATGGCTATTTCCATATATATAGTTATCCTTGTGGGTATCGCCAAACACTGTTAGCATTCTGATATATGAGGATACCCCTGTATATTTAACTGTCTATGGGAAGAATCGATGTAGTGGGAATCGGAGAAAAAATTCCAAATGGGGTGGAATTGGAAAACAAATGCAATTCCTCCACCATTTTACAGTTTTTTTTTACATCACCATATTCTGACCCCACATAACTTTTTTATAGTTATATATACTGAGCTGTATGGGGGCTAATTTTTTGCGGGACAATCTGTAGTTTTTATTGATACCATTTTGGAGTGTGTGACTTTTGATCACATTTTATTACATTTTTTGGGTAAGAGAAGCAATGAAAAAATGTCAAATTGGACATTTTGACCCTTTTTCCGTTATGCCATTTGCCGTGTTGGAAAAATATTTTTATATTTTAATAGTACGGGCGTTTTTGGTCGCAGTGATGCCCATGATGTTTACATTTTTTGTTATTTATGTATTTATTGTATTTATTCTTTTCTTCTACAGAAAGGGGGGTGATTTAAACTTTTACATACTTTTTTACATATTTTTAACAGTTTTTTAAAACTTTTTTATGATTTTGAAGCTCGTATTTGAGCCTATAAAATCCATTTTTTAAATTCTGAACAATAATGGATTTTTTACATCCATTTATTGTCCAGAATTGCTCATTTCTTATGTTGGCCTGCCACCTGCTGGCCAAAATAAGAATTGTAGCTTAAATGCCCTGGGTCTCATCAGCGAAGCCCATCACATTTAAATCAATTAGCCCTAAAGCGCAAGATTCCGGGTTTTTCACGTGATCATGGCATCTAAACGCTTTAATGACCGCAATCGGCATTATTGACAGTCGCAGTCAGTAGTAGCGGGTCTCTGAATTATACTTATTTTGACCTAAAAAATCACTTTTTCAATTGGTCTTTATTAACAATATGGAATCCTTTTTTGTGTACAGAGCTGAGAAGCTGTACTTGCTGCCTGTGGATTTTTTCTCAACTCCGTCATCGAGCAGACGGACTCCTTATCTCTTCTCTCTGACCTTATAAACACTCATTAAAGCTCAATCATTACCTTACTGATATGAACTTGGCTTAAATAAGTGTTTATGACCTCTCAGTAGTTTACAGATAAGGGTAATTAGATGACCGGCACAAAGTGAAAGTGAAAGTAACAGTCACCCAGCTAGACAAACAGTTAACCCTTTGTGACTGAACAGCTCAATATTTTTAATAATTATAAATATTTTAGCTCCATCTCATTACACCTCACCATCCCCCACCAGTGAAACCTGGCAGATAGAGATGGGAAATGGAACAAAGCAGATTTGGAGGCAATATCATTTGGTATCAATAGTCATGGAAGGCAGCGTGTTTGTAACTACATGGGTGTCACCATCATGCATCTGAACACTGGCATATATATATATATATATATATATATATATATATATATATAATAAATATATATATATATATATATATATTGTGCCTGATTCCCTAGCGCTCCTTCACACAAGCGAAATTTCTGTCCTGATGCAATGAGTGTAGAGAATGCATAGCCTCCGAACTTAATCCTGACCCATTCATTTCAATTGGTTTGTGCATATGAGCTTTGTTTTCATTCATCATCTCTGCATTCAGGAAAAATTGCTGCATGTTATATATTTTTCATTTTTCATGCAGCCCTAGCTCTATAGAAATTAATGGGGCTTACGTGAAAAACAGAAGGCATCCAGATGCTATGCCATTTTTCACAGATGGTTGCTAGGAGATCAGGGGTGCACCTAGCCTTTCTGCTGCCTGAGGAGAAAACTGAAACGGTGCCCCCTCCCTCCCCAATGCCAATTTCTTAGCCTAACCCCTCCCCTTCAGCTGCCCCTCTCTTGCCCCTACCTGGTGCTGCCTGAGGCGATCACCTCACCTGGCCTTATTGGTGGTGCACCCCTGTAGGGGATGCACATTGTTATTCGTCATATAGAAATCAGGAAAAGTTCAGCTCCTTAAATGGCAATGTCTTTATTTCAAGCCGTAAAATCCATCAGGAGTATACAGTGTATGTCTATGCGTTTCGGACCCCACAATCTTGGTCATGTGGGTCATGAGTAAGGGGACATTGCTATTTAAAGAGCTGAACTTTTCCTGATTTCTATAAGATGTGTTACAGCTGAGTCCAGGCTGCGTTCCTGCAGGTGAGCGCTGCAAGTGAGGGTTGTTTTGTATTGTTATTCGTCAGTTTTTCTTTATGCATGTGGACAATTCATAAAATCTGGGTACAATCCGGACAGAAAAAACACATACTGAATGTTATTGCAGACTAAAGTGATTCAACTATCAGTTTTTCCATGAACAGACCCTGAAACAATCCGTATCACTTATGTGCAAGAGGCCTAATCCTACTTCTGTTATGAAAGGACATATATGAGAACATCCCTCATCTCTTGACATCAATTGAGCATTCTCCAGTAGGATAGCTGACTTGTAGAAAAACATTTGACCTGTTCCTTGACTATTCATCTGTACTTTCTCCCTCTGGAGTTGATTATCCAAAATATTCCTTCTCTTCAGTTCTCAATTCCTGCTGTTCTACTTGACAATGTCTATGAGTGACTGTGGCCTACTGTAAGGTCTCTCTTATTATTCAGTCTATATAATAGAAGCAGCATACCGCTGCTGTTACCTTAGCACATTTTATACTCGGATCTCTGTGGGCGTCCTGTTCCATCAGGCAGACATACAGCTGACAGATCTCTTCCACATTTATGCTATCACCAGCTACATAGCAATTATACAGTACTGTTATTAAAAGCAATATTGTATATACCAGTTCAGTGAAGAGACACAATTCAAACCTGACTGACATGCTCCATGCCAATATACAGAAATAAAATGCATACATTTATTTAGTTATGCCATGTATACACTGGCATTAATTATGCTATAACCTACCACTGTCCTTTAAAAAGGCAAATGTTATTCAGTGGTTGGGGTCGTCCCCAGATCTCATAGGGCCCCATAGCAAAACTTAGTATGAGCCCTCTTAGGGCTTATGCACACAAATGTGTGCTGGCTGGGCCCGTATTGTGACCCGCAAATAGCGGGTCATCAATATATAGGACCCCGGGCTTTTTTGCACCGCATCACAGATGTAAACCCAATCACTTGAATGGGTCATGTTAAAAGTAGAAGGTTTTGGCGATTTTTGTCCTGGAGAATCCTCAGAAAGCTCCTACCGTATCCTTGCTGTGCAGGTCACGGAGAACGGAGACGCAGAACCCCACGTAAGCACTATGGAGTGCTTCTGTGGGGTTTCTCTCTGTGCCTCTGCACCACCAAAAAAATAGAACATGTTCTATTTTTTTGCAGCGCAGACAGATCACGGACCCATTGAAGTTGAATGGGTTTGGAACCGTCTGCGGCAGCTGCTCAGATGTTGCCAGTGCATTGGGGACCGCAAATTGCAGTCCATAATGCATGGAACGGCCGGGCAACAGTCGTGTGCATGAGCCCTTAGTATGTGTGCGTCAAATACTTCCAGGCAATGCAGAATGCAAACTGAGACTCTCCACAGTTCTGATTCATATGTTTTTTTTTTGTTGTTTTTCTTTTAATTAGGTTGAAGACATTTTTAATAAAAAAAAAGAATTGTAATAAAACATTTGCTATTCATCTCACCAGCTTTATTGATTTCTATGTCTAACAGGTGCCTCATAAATATAGAACTCTCTCTGTACACCACATTTCTTCATGTATTTTCACCTGGCATAAAAACAACTGGCATAAATACACAGATAAATTTCCTACTTCCCTTGACCCAGTATATTATAAATATGTCTGCCTGAAACCACCACTAGGGGGAGCTCAATGCATAGGAATTTATACAATTACCATTGACTTAAATGGAAGCTGTAAATAATCTCTTAGCACTGAGCTCCTTGTAGCGGCACCTGATGGAAAATGCCATAAATATGTTGGGAACTAGAGAAGTTTAGTGCCAGACCTCCCCCCCCCCCCCCCCCTGGGTGCCATAGCAGTCACATGGTCTGCTTCTATGATACAGTGGTCTATTAGGTCAGCAGAGGGGAGAATATTAGGAATAGCACCATTGAACTTGAGCCAACATTTTAGTTGAATCATAATTTATCAGACCAATGTTCTATGTTGTTGCAGAAATACTGTCACATCATATTTTGTAGCATTCAGGATACAGTTTTTTTTTTAATATAACTTACATGAATGTGCAGCTCATATTTCTTCTTCTTTATTAATTACACGTTCTATGTTTCATGAAAATCCCAGTAGGATCATAGTTTCCATCACAGTGATAAATTATTTATTGAATAGATGTAACACCCTCTCTTGACAGTTATATATGAAGAATTAAACAGAGAGGCTTTTTTTTTTTTTTTACAAAGGATCCATTAAGCTGCAGTATTAAGTATATGATTAGTTTATTCATTTCTCCCAAGAGAACACATCTGATTTTGCATTGTTGAACTAAAGCTACAAGATATCTTGTTCCCATGTAGCATGTTTTCAGAAGTGCCCAAAAAAAAATTTAACTTTTGCCAATGTAAAGGCATCCTTTTTTTCAATGATAAAGTAAGAGAAGCGATTGTATATCACGATCTCTCCTTGCTGCAGTAGATGGGTGCAATAGAAGTCTATGGGCCCCTCTCGATAGAAAAAAACTCAGTGATCCTTTAAAATGAAAAAAAAAAAACAACAAACATATCCTAAAGCATCCTTTTTTTCGGTACACAAATGTGTCACTAGGGTAGTTTCACACTGTTAGCCCAGCGCTCCATGCCTGTATTGCTGCCCCTACATGCCGGCGCCAGGCTCCCTCACCCCCCCCTGCTGCCGTGTTGACAACCATGGGCAGCAGGTATCTTAAACTGTTGTATCTGCGCCCAGTGCCGGAGCTTCCTTCCTTCCTGCTTAGAGTCCTGTACTGTTTGTTAGGGCGTGGACAGGTGTGTCTCTCCTCCTCCTTTTGTGAGGCAGCACGTACACGTCCTCTATCTCCACAGCCTATGGCTGTGTTTCAGGATGTATTTAAGAGCGTTTCCTGCCTCAGGAAGGTGCCTGAGCAATCTTGGTCAATAGCTAGTTCCTTGTGTTTGGAAGTTTTTGCTTTACTGTATACTGGACCCTGCTTCCCGATTAAACAGACTTTGCTTGATTGCCACCTGCCCCTGACTTTGATTACGGACTTTGCTTCACCTAATGGGGTTTGCAGGAATCCATGTGTCTGCAACTCCATTCAAAATGTGATGCAACTTTGCGCAATGGGTGCATTTTTGGTATAATCTGTTGCATCTAGTTTTAGAAAAAATTGGCCCAATGTCTTCATATGGTACACTATTCACACCGACCCAATGCAACACCTTTATTGTACTTCACTGGGTGCTTCAGCCTTAGGGGGCATTCACATGGTCATAAGTGTTTTGCAGTCAGCAAAACTGCAGATCCACAAAACACTGTGTGTACAGTGGATCACGGTGCTCACCCAATGATTTAACAAAACACTCACGACCGCGTGAATGCACCATTTCACACATTTTTGAAACAGCACTTTTCAGTGGCTCTAACTTTTGCAAATGTTTCTACAGGTTTGACAGTCCTCACTGAAAAAACAAGTGACGGATTATCAAAAGAAGTAATGAAGAAACCAAAACACACAGCTCATACAGCTAGATGCTGCATAAAATATAGTAAACACACAAAGTTAATTGGGGGTATTTATTAAGCACTGCCCGCCAGAATTCTTATTATTTATTATTACATTTGAAATTTATTATTAGATTTATAAATTTATAAAATGTATTTATCATTTATTTTGGCTTCAAAAAGTCGTAAAATATTACTTAGATTTTAATAGTAAATTCAAATCTAAAGCAACCAAAAAACATATATGATGTGATTGGTTGGCAAATACATAGGGGGATGTTTATTAAAACCAGCGTTTTCCATGCCGGTCTCAAGTCCCTCTGCTCTTCAAAGTTATGAGCTCAGGAGGCAGGAAGGCCAGCCTACAAACAGAAGACACGGTTTCTAGAAAAAAAAAAATCTCTAATACTATTCAACCCCTTTAGGGAGCCTTTCCTCTGATGCCATGGCTGCATTTGCAGCCAGATGCCAGCACCAACCGGCACCTTCTAAGAACCATCTCATGGTTTCATGCCTCCAGCAACCACATACTTCAGAACCCAGAAAGACATTACATTTAAGAATAGCTTATTTTACCAGAGGCCTGAGAAGTAACCCCTCAATTCGCTGTTGTTGGCCACTCAAATCATAGATGCCCTTTACACACTGGATATATGCCATGTACACAGTGCACAGGTAACACACCCAACTTACATGTTGGATTCATATTGCTCATAAAAAGTATATACCTCTGCCAATGGATATCCTAAAGCTGGGTTAAGACATGGTTTCCTCCAACCGGCACCTTCTAAGAACCATCTCATGGTTTCATGCCTCCAGCAACCACACACTTCAGAACCCAGAAAGACATTACATTTAAGAATAGCTTATTTTACCAGAGGCCTGAGAAGTAACCCCTCAATTCGCTGTTGTTGGCCACTCAAATCATAGATGCCCTTTACACACTGGATATATGCCATGTACACAGTGCACAGGTAACACACCCAACTTACATGTTGGATTCATATTGCTCATAAAAAGTATACAGTACAGACCAAAAGTTTGGACACACCTTCTCATTCAAAGAGTTTTCTGTATTTTCATGACTATGAAAATTGTAGATTCACACTGAAGGCATCAAAACGATGAATTAACACATGTGGAATTATATACTTAACAAAAAAGTGTGAAACAACTGAAAATATGTCTTTTATTCTAGGTTCTTCAAAGTAGCCACCTTTTGCTTTGATTATTGCTTTGCACACTCTTGGCATTCTCTTGATGAGCTTCAAGAGGTAGTCACCTGAAATGGATTTCACTTCATAGGTGTGCCCTGTCAGGTTTAATAAGTGGGATTTCTTGCCTTATAAATGGGGTTGGGACCATGAGTTGTGTTGGGCAGAACTCTGGTGGATACACAGCTGATAGTCCTACTGAATAGACTGTTAGAATTTGTATTATGGCAAGAAAAAAGCAGCTAAGTAAAGAAAAACGAGTGGCCATCATTACTTGAAGGTCAGTCAGTCCGAAAAATTGGGAAAACTTTGAAAGTGTCCCCAAGTGCAGTCGCAAAAACCATCAAACGCTACAAAGAAACTGGCTCACATGAGGGCCGCCTAGGAAAGGAAGACCAAGAGTCACCTCTGCTGCGGAGGATAAGTTCATCCGAGTCACCAGCCTCAGAAATGGCAGGTTAACAGCAGCTCAGATTAGAGACCAGGTCAATGCCACACAGAGTTCTAGCAGCAGACACATCTCTACAACAACTGTTAAGAGGAGACTGTGTGCAGCAGGCCTTCATGGTAAAATAGCTGCTAGGAAACCACTGCTGAGGACAGGCAACAAGCAGAAGAGACTTGTTTGGGCTAAAGAACACAAGGAATGGACATTAGACCAGTGGAAATCTGTGCTTTGGTCTGATGAGTCCAAATTTGAGATCTTTGGTTCCAACCACCGTGTCTTTGTGTGACGCAGAAAAGGTGAACGGATGGACTCTACATGCCTGGTTCCCACCGTGAAGCATGGAGGAGGAGGTGTGATGGTGTGGGGGTGCTTTGCTGGTGACACTGTTGGGGATTTATTCAAAATTGAAGGCATACTGAACCAGCATGGTTACCACAGCATCTTGCAGCGGCATGCTATTCCATCCGGCTTGCGTTTAGTTGGACCATCATTTATTTATCAACAGGACAATGACCCCAAACACACCTCTAGGCTGTCTAAGGGCTATTTGACCAAGAAGGAGAGTCATGGGGTGCTACGCCAGATGACCTGGCCTCCACAGTCACCAGACCTGAACCCAATCGAGATGGTTTGGGGTGAGCTGGACCACAGAGTGAAGGCAAAAGGGGCAACAAGTGCTAAGCATCTCTGGGAACTCCTTCAAGACTGTTGGAATACCATTTCAGGTGACTACCTCTTGAAGCTCATCAAGAGAATGCCAAGAGTGTGCAAAGCAGTAATCAAAGCAAAAAGTGGCTACTTTGAAGAACCTAGACTATAAGACATATTTTCAGTTGTTTCACACTTTTTTGTTAAGTATATAATTGCACATGTGCTAATTCATAGTTTTGATGCCTTCAGTGTGAATCTACAATTTTCATAGTCATGAAAATACAGAAAACTCTTTGAATGAGGTGTGTCCAAACTTTTGGTCTGTACTGTATACCTCTGCCAATGGATATCCTAAAGCTGGGTTAAGACATGGTTTCCTTCCCTTTGGGGCACCTCTCTAGCTGAACTAGCTGCACAAGTTGAGTGCCCAACCTTGGAATGTGTATATGATATGAAATTACTGTATTTTAAGAATTTACAAAATAATTCTCTCCTTTACAATGCATTAACCATAATACAATCACACAAAATTGTGTTACTGAAGCAAACAGAAATAAGTATGTTCTAGTGTAGACATGTGGATAGTATAGGAAGGAAACGAAGGCTAGCATGAGTTTCTGGAATGGGGCTTTATGGTAATTTGGTCATCAAGAGGTCACACGTATGAGTCATATTGGTTTATTCACACAATTCTCCATCAGCAGGACATGAAAGGAAAGAAACCAAACAAACGGCTGCCTATTAAGAGGGGATTTTTTTTGTAACCACTAGATGGATAATTTGTAGCATGGTCTGCTAATGTAACAGAATTCTCCTTTACCGTGCACTACTTTTTAAGTATAGTAAGTAAGCTTTAGCTTTCAAGACAACAGATTTTCTTGAAGATTTTCTTCATTTTTATTGTTAACCCTTTGAGATCATGGCAAATGTTTTTTTTTTTTTTTTTTTTCGTTTTTTTTAACTGGTTGGACTTCCACCAATCAGATATTAATAGGCTGCTATCAATAGTAAAGTAGTATACAACCCTTTCAAGGTCTACTCGTTTTTCTTCCATATCCCCAGTTAGTAGCACCTTGATTTGATCTCTCTCCCATGGCTACTTGTAATATTCTTGTGCTATTGCATGGTGCAATTTTTCTCACATAATCCACGGGAAAAGCTCTCACATGTCTCTGTGTGGAAATCATAGACCCACAGAGGTTTGGTACACCATTTAGAAGTCTTCTCGAGCTTTACTTAAATCACTTCCATCTTAAACTAGTGTAATTTTCATACCAGATAAGAGCAACAGAAATGGCATGGGGAATCAACATGGCCCATAATTTGGCATTAAAATTTTGGCAGTATGTGCTACAACAAGTAAAAAGCCCCTATATATTGTCAATTCCAGGAAAACTTCCTTAGATACCTGGAATTCCTAGTAACTACATTTTCTAATAGGTATATATTAGCTACACTTTCGAATACAGTTGAAAGACAAAGGGTTCAGCTATATGGCGATCTTGGTCATGCAACAAAAGTTGCTCCCAAGTATAGCATCACTTGCATGTTTGCCACAACTGAGACTCCAGAATTGCAAAAAATTCAACCCTGCCAGGCTCTGCGACCCCCATTCATTTCTATGGCTGCCTTTCTACACCTTGGAAAACCAAGATTGCTGTGTAGCTGAACCCTGAGGATTGATGAAAAAAGGTAGACTAAAGCATTGTGGCCAGATGTATTGTAAAAGTACACTCTTTCATCATATCCTTCAGAAAGTGCATACGTTTTTGTGAGAGCAGCGGCTGTATTGTACTAGAGCAGGCAGTGCTGCCCAGCAGTGAATACTGCTTGCAGCCTACACCCGCACATCTAACAGGGGGGCTGGGTGCAGAGGACTGGCTGTCTAGCATTCATTATATAGCTACTCCATGTGGCTGAATACTGGTAGCCTGCCTGCTACCTATAATGTCAGGCTGTTTGTACCATTTGCCTGTCCTTACTTTGCCTACTTTTTTGTGGGTATTGAGCAGAGCAGGACTTTGAGTTAGCTGGATGTAGAGGCTACATTATTGGGTGACATCAGTGTCTGCTTTTGTTGCAGCTCCACACAGGAATCTACCTTATGGTCTAGTCCACGGATGCCCAACCTGCGTCCTTCCAGCTGTTGCAAAACTACAACTCTAGGCATGCCCTGATAGCCTACAGCTCAACCTTTAGCAGGCCATTGTCGGAGTTGTAGTTTTACAACAGCTGGAGGGCCACAGGTTGAGCATCTCTGGTCTAGTCCATCTGTAGCTCACCCATTCTTTTGTTTTTTTATACTACCATTGTTGTTTGGTGGATAAGTCTCTTCCTTCTATCGCCTATACCTGGCACACCCACACAGCACTTGTAGTTATAGGAGCTGTGGTCTCTGGACTGATTGATGATAGTGGAGTGTATCCTGTATGGCATCTCAAGATGTTTTCTAGTACCATCCTACAGAATTACTGCTCCTATAATATATGGTCACCTGATTACTCTTACCAGGGGTGATATACCCTCACTTTTACCTTATTATTGTACCTGACGTTTTTAAAGTACTAATTAAAGTTATTTTAGCTACATCTAAAAGTCGACACTAAATAACATTCCTAGGAATATAATTAAAATATATCATTACATATACATACATTTTAAGATCATGTTCATAAAATTCTAAATAATGCATTGCATGAAAATACTGTTCATTGTGAATCTTTCTCCGGTGGGCAGAGACTTGACTTGTGTGCAGAACTACATAAGCTGCTTCAGATGACTCCAGAGACTTGGTCCGAAGTACCATAGTGATGTAAACAATCTACATGGATTCATCTGGAGACATTTGGGATTTGATCAGAAGTGTAAAATATGGAGCGCATAATGAAGATCATATGCTAGTGGTGACAACTAACACCTAATATATTAGGGTGTGTTTACATCTGCATTAGACCTTCTAGTAGGGGCCTCCATCACAATAGCTTTGAAAAAGCCAGACACAACATAGCACAGCATGCTTCTATTAAAATGCTGGGCTCCTTGCCCTGACAGCCTCCATTATAGTCCAGCATTCAGGTCCATAATTTCAGGGATCCAGCGCTTTCATTATTTTTTTTTTCTGTTCCTATAACATAGTAAAACAATTGAAATGTTAATGCAGAAGTGAACAAAACCATAAATTACTATGTGCTTTGATTTGAGTAACATGTTTAATTATGGGCAGCACGGTGGCTCAGTGGTTGGCACTGGCACTTTGCAGTGCTGGGGTCCTAGGTTCAAATCTGACCAAGGACAACATTTGCATGGAGTTTGTATGTTCTCCCCGTGTTTACTCTGGTTTCCTCCCACACTCCAAAGACATACTGATAGAGAACTTAGATTGTGAGCCTCATTGGGGACAGTAGTGCTATATAAGTGCGTATAATAAATATATAGGATGATTTATGAAAACTGGTGCAAAGGGAAACTTAGTTGCCCATAGCAACCAATCAGATTCTACCTTTCATTTTTCAGAGCTCTGTGTGCCCGCCATCTGCGGACATGGACTAATTCACTTGAATGGGGTCCATGATCCGCAACCGACGGTCCACACCGCAAAAAAGTAGTGGCTGTCGTGCTTCCATGGGCTTCTGATCTGTGCCTCTATTCTGCACCCTATCTCCTGAATTGCAGTCCCATTCAAGTGAATAGATTCACATCCGTGGTACGGTGCGCACATGGCCAGTGCCCATATATTGCGGACCTTCTGTTTGCATGACCGTGTGCATGAGGCCTAAGTCAGTATTCCTTTGCACCAGTTTTGATAACTGTGCTCCATGGCGTTTATTACAATGTCCACATTTTCATGTTTGTGAATGATAGAGACTCTGATAAGAACCTTTCACGGACCTTCCCTGCAGGCAGCATGTTATAGAGCAGGAGGAGCTGAGCAGATTGATATATAGTTTTATAGGAAAAGATTCAGCAAAACTTGTCATTTATGCATTAAGATCTCTGGTCTTAGCCACGTGGACTGTCTCAGTAGCTTAGTAGCCAAGTGGACTGTCTTATCAATGATTAAAGGGGTTTTTCGGTTTCCTATATTGATGACCTAAATTACGGATAGGTCATCAATATCACAATGGCAGAGGTCTAATTCCAGGCACCCCTGCTGATCAGATGTTGACATTGCAGTGACGAGCAGTGTAATTACAGCTAATCCATCCTATTCACTTGAACAGTACAGAGCAATTGTAATTACACTCTTTCCCATTCAAGTGAATGGGACGAAGGAGCTGTAATTACACCTGCTTGCCAAAAAAGTACCTGCCTCTCGGGTTGGCCGGGACCATGGGAGTGTGCATAGGCTGGTGCTTTTTCCTAAAGTGTGCAAGCATGACCACCACTGCTGGATTTCAGGGTGGTCGTAATATTCCTGGATACGAGCAGTGTATAATGTGATGGAAAAATGAATCCTGCGAGTAAAGAAGACAATATGTACAATCTAGGTACATTAGTAACTGCCTTGTGTTAACTTTATCTACGTGATAAATGCCATTTACTGAAGTGAGAAAAACCCTTTAAAGTACATTAGAAAACATTTCCATCACATTTAGAACAGGTTTCCATTTCACCACCATGACAGCAGGTAACATGAGAGATTGACCCCTGACCTTTGTAGGGGCAGGAGCAGAGAAAAGGTTAAATTACCCCCTCCCACCACCAACACCAGTGTTTTTCTGCCCCTACAGTGGCCAAGGCGGAGAAGGTCCTCTCTGCTTGTCAGGGAAGTGAAGTGGAAAGACTCTTCTTTTGTTTGTTATTTTCGCTTACCTGGGCTCTGCATCGGGGGTTGGCGAGTTTACGGATGCCCAGGGTCACCCTCTGTCCTCCGGCGGTGCATTCCAATGCTGGACAGGGGGAAGTAATGGGGCACGTGTCCTGTAGATCAGGCACCTCCCCTGCTGCTGCCATAGCCTCCTTTCCCCTAGTGGGACAAGCAGGCTCTGAGACGCATGGGCCGCGTGGTGCGGGCGTCTGACGTCACTTCCGGTGCATCTAAGGAGCTGGAAGCTCCATCTCTACAAACAGTGAATGCCCAGAGGGATTGGCAGCAGGGAAGCAGCAGGGTGTATGGTGGTTGCATATGCAGTATTATCCTCACTGGGGAGCAGACATTTTTTTGTTATTATCAGGGAGGTCCCCTTCTGGAGTTGCTCCTGCACACCCTGTCTGTATTCCTCCACATTGTAACTGGTGTTATTATACCCATCATTGATGGAATTACCCTCTTGTTCATAGGTTTCTAAGGAGGCTCAGAAGAAGCCAAAGAAAACTATGAAATGTATTCAGTGCTATAAAAAGCTACCAGAACAATATGCTAAAAAACTCTGTAAAGAGTGTATAGCAAGTATTGTTAGAGAGGAGCAACCTTCCATCATGCAGGAGGTTAAAGCGTTAATTCATGATGAAATAAAGTTATCTCTAGCGTCTCTGAGAGAAGATCCTTGTACTTTACCACATAAACGTCAAAGATTAATCAGAGATTCCTCCTCTGACTCGGAAGACGTTGATTTTGAAGCGTCATCCTCTAGGCAAGGGGAAGACGAGGATCTGCTGTCAGAAGGGGAGATTGTGGAGGAATCGAGGAAATTCTTTTTCTCCTCAAGTGAGATAAATGACCTTCTAAAAGCAGTCAGAGACACTATGGGGATTGAAGACGTCCAAAGACCTCACTAGATACAAGAGGAGATGTTTAGAGGTCTGAGAACCAAGCACTCCTGCGTGTTTCCTATTAATGAAAATATTAAAGAGATGGTAATGGACGAATGGGCAGACCCCGAAAAGAGATTAGGAATCTCTAGGGAGTTTAAAAGCAGACTACTATTTGATCCCGCAGAGTCTAAGGTATTTGATGAAATACCTAAGATTGACGTGCAGGTGGCGAAGGTAAATAAAAAAAGTCTCTCCCGTTTAAGGATTCGTCACAGCTTAGGGATCCAATGGAAAGAAAAGCGGATAGTCTCCGCAAATCTTGCGAGGCCGCTATGTTTAGTTTAAAGACTAATATATCAGCTACATCTGTTGCCAGTTCGATGTGCTTCTGGCTTAACGAACTAGAGGATTATCTGAAAAATAAAACTCTTAGAGAGGAGCTGATTAACTCCATCCCACTCCTTAGATCCGCCACTGCCTTCCTAGTAGATGCCTCAGTGGAGACAGTTAGATTCTCGGCAAAAGATGCGGAATTATCCAACGCGGCTAGGAGGGCTTTATGGATGAAGTCGTGGTCTGGGGACAAAGCTTCTAAGATGAAGCTTTGTTCCATTGCTTTTTCAGGGGAGTATGTGTTCGGGCCCATATTAGATAAAATCCTTGAAAAAGCCACAGATAGGAAAAAAGGGTTCCCAGACGATAAGCCCCAGAGGAGAAAATATTCCATACAGCAACCAGGAAAAATCCTATAGGGGTAAAGACAAAACCGGTCGCAGGAGCTACCAGAAGGGAGGCCGTGGCAGAGGGTTTCTCCTCAATCCACAAAACAAAAATAGCGATAAACAATGACGCCAGGTTGGGGGGAAGACTAAAAAACAATTTTCTGCAGTGGCAACAAATTACATCAAATCCCTGGGCCCTGAACATTATAAAAGAGGGCTACAAAATAGAGTTTTTGTCTGCTCCTCCAAACCATTTTCGGGTTACTTCTCACAGATCAGATAATCCTAAGAAAAATCTGGGACGGTGTCCAAGACCTTGTAAAATTAGGGGTGGTGGTTCAAGTTCCTCAGTCTCAGAAGGGCCAGGGGTATTATTCAAATCTCTTCCTGGTAAAAAAGCCCAGGGATCCTATAGGAAATGTCACTCATTATCAATTTGTGGCCCTCCTGTTCGGAATTTCGCCTGCACTAAGAGTTTTTACAAAGCTCGTGGTGGAGATGGTTGCTTTTCTAAGGAGGGAAGGTCTGATATTAGTACCCTATGTAGACGACTCCCTTATAATAGCGCACTCAGAACATCAGATGAAATTAGATCTAGCAAGGCTACTCTTCATCTTACAAGATCTAGGCTGGATAATAAACAAAAGAAAGTCGTCTCTTCTTCCCAATTCAAAAATAATCATCCTGGGAATCATCCTGGATGCAAGGAAGCAAACATCCTTCCTTCCTGTAGAAAGAGTAAAGTGTTTACGATCAAGAGCCCAAAAATTCCTAAAGAAGAGGTCTTGCTCTATCAGAGAGGGCATGAGTCTTTTAGGCCTATGACAGCTTGCATTATAGCGGTCCCCTGGTGCCAGATTCATTTCAGAACTCTGCAGGCGTGGATATTAAGAAAGTGGGACAGACATCAGACATCTCTGGATCAGAAGCACCAGATACCAGAACATGTCAAAAATTCTATTCTGTGGTGGCTGTCTTCAGTAAATCTAAACAGGGGGATGACCTGGCAGAAAGAACCTTCTGTAGTGGTTCAGACCGACGGCTCTGGCTGGGGTGCCAAAGTAAAAGAGGAAATTTTCCAAGGACTCTGGCCCAAGGAGATAGCAGAATAATCCTCAAATTATCGGGAACTTAGAGTAGTCTGGGAAACGATCAAAGTAGCTTCGGACCTGTTATAGGATCAACATGTATAAATACTTTCGGACAATGTAACCACGGTCTCGTATCTGAAACATCAAGGAGGAACGAGATCTCCAAAGCTAATAGGCCTGGCAAGCAAAATATTCTTGTGGGCGGAGTCAACGGTAAAATCTCTCTCAGCTATTCACTTAAAAGGGAGTCAAAACCTTGTGGCAGATTACCTCAGCAGACAGTCGATAGACCAGGGGGAATGATCCCTGAATCCGGAGATATTCAGCATGATTGTGAAAAGATGAGGTCGCCCTTGTGTGGACCTATTCGCCTCGAGGAAAAATGCAAAAATTCCGATCTGCTCTTTAAATCCCAGAGACTGTCCATGGGCAGTGGATGCATTTTCTCAGAGGTGGGGTTGGGATCTAGCGTACGCTTTTCCTCCTTTCCATCTAATTCCCAGAGTCATCCAGAAAGCCATCGTGGAGAAGTCTACTCTCCTCCTAATCACTCACTTTTGGCTGAAAAGGAGTTGGTTCTCCCTTCTGAAGAAGTTTTCTGGAGAAACATCACCAAATCTTTCCTCACCTAAGATCAATAAATTCTGGATTTTCTTCAGAGTGGTCTGGAGTTGGGCCTGAGTCCTTCAACTCTTAAAGTACAAATTTCAGCTCTTAGTGCTTTTTTCAACTCAGATCCTAGCCAGCCACAAATGGATAAGAAGATTCATCAGGGCAGCTTCAAGACTCAGACCTAAAGTCAGATCAAGGATTCCTGCATGGGACTTGAATACGGTTCTAGTAGGGCTTACCAAGAAACCTTTTGAGCCTCTGGAAAATTGCTCTTTAAAAAAATTCCTTTAATAGGAATCGCTAAAGACCGCTTTCCTTATAGCGATCTCATCTGCTAGACGTCTGGGAGAGATATAGGCTCTTTCAATCCAGGAACCTTATCTGTCCATCAGGGATGATAGAATTATTCTAAGTTTAGATCCCGGATTCCTTCCCAAGGTAGTCTCGGATTTTCATAAAAATCAGGAAATCATTCTTCCTTCCTTTTGCAATAACACAAAGAACGAAAAAGAAAAGGAATTCCGTTCCCTCGATGTCAGGAGATCCGTCCTCAGATATCTCGAGATCACTAAGGACTTTAGACTTTCTGATAGTCTTTTAGTACAATTTGCTGGTAAAAATAAGGGTAGAGCTGTCTCTAAATCCTCCATCGCTAGATGGATTAAACAAACCATCAGCAGTTATCAGGCTCAGAATCTAGCATGTCCCATTAACGTGAAAGCCCATTCTACAAGGGCCATGTCCTCTTCCTATGCTGAGAAAGCAGGTGCTACACTAGACCAGATCTGTAGGGCTGCTACCTTGTCCAATTTAAATACATTTGTGAACAGGGGCATAACTATAGCTAGCTACCGGTCCCAGGAGCCTGAGGGGGCCCAAAGACCCTTGTGCCACATAAGAAGACACCAGTATTATAGAAAGTGCACGATGGTCAAGGTACACATCTGGCTGGAGGGGATTAGGTCAAGAATTTGGCATGGGGGGCATTTCAATTCTTGCATCAGGCAGCACGAAGGCTATGTGCTACCCTGCCCCTTGCCATAAAGCACTGAGGGAAGGGGGGCCCAAGCTGAACTCTTGCACCATGGCCCATGAGACTTTAGCTACGCCCCTGTTTGTGAAACATTACAGATTGGATCTTTCTGCCCGTTCAGACCTTTCATTTGGTTGGAAGGTTCTGCAGGCAGTTTCCCCCCCTGGACAGTATAATCTGTCAGGTCTCATGTTACCTGCTGTCATGGTGGTGAAATGGAAAGCCGGAATTAGACTTAACGGTAATTCATTTTACATGAAGACACCATGACGGCACTATATTCCCACCCTAATAAAAAAAATAATAAGATATATATATATATATATATATATATATATATATATATATATGAAGTAATACTTAAAAAAAAAACTCTTAATGTGAGTATGAAATAATACTCCAAAAAAATAAAAATGAAGTGTATGTATATATATATACACAGTATAGACCAAAAGTTTGGACACACCTTCTCATTCAAAGAGTTTTCTGTATTTTCATGACTATGAAAATTGTAGATTCACACTGAAGGCATCAAAACTATGAATTAACACATCTGGAATTGTATACTTAACAAAAAAGTGTGAAACAACTGTAAATATGTCTTATATTCTAGGTTCTTCAAAGTAGCCACCTTTTGCTTTGATTACTGCTTTGCATTCTCTTGATGAGCTTCAAGAGGTAGTCACCTGAAATGGTTTTCACTTCAAAGGTGTGCCCTGTCAGGTTTAATAAGTGGGATTTCTAGCCTTATAAATGGGGTTGGGACCATGAGTTGTGTTGGGCAGAAGTCAGGTGGATACACAGCTGAAGTCCTACTGAATAGACTGTTAGAATTTGTATTATGGCAAGAAAAAAGCAGCTAAGTAAAGAAAAACGAGTGGCCATCATTACTTAAAGTAAGAGAAATGAAGGTCAGTCAGCCCGAAAAATTGGGAAAGCTTTGAAAGTGTCCCCAAGTGCAGTCGCAAAAACCATCAAGTGCTACAAAGAAACTGGCTCACATGAGGACCGCCCCAGGAAAAGAAGACCAAGAGTCACCTCTGCTGCGGATGATAAGTTCATCCGAGTCACCAGCCTCAGAAATCGCAGGTTAACAGCAGCTCAGATTAGAGACCAGGTCAATGCCACACAGAGTTCTAGCAGCAGGCACATCTCTACAACAACTGTTAAGAGGAGACTGTGTGCAGCAGGCCTTCATGGTGAAATAACAATACTGCGATTTATTTTTGCTGCACCACAGTTCTCACAAATGCCCATAATGTTACTCTTATAGTGTAAGAATGGATAAGAAAATAAGTTACTTGGAGGAATTATATTTCAAAGGAATCTGCACGCCATGTATTAAATACAAGATTTATTGCATTGATGTTTTGGAAAGTTGCAGTGCCATTTTCTTAAGAAGGGATTAAACAAATCTTTTCTAATCACATTTAACACTGAGTGTGACTTTCATGTGTAGAGGCATTAGTATGGGAACCAAACACCCATAAAAGACAATAAGATGCAATTACCCAACAGGAATAAGCCATTTCGGGGTTTCAGGACCACACAGAATTTATAGCTTTTTTTAGTTTAACAGTTCATGTATATTAGCATTTGAAGGGGTTGTCCAAGTTCTGAAAAAATATATAGTACTGTAAGGCTACTTTCACACTAGTGGCAGTCTGGATCCGGCAGGTGAAGGGTGCTGCCGGATCCGGACTGCCGCAGGGACATGTGTGGAGCCGGAACCGCGCTCCGGCCCCACACATGTCACACAGTACACACACATATACACAGACAAATACACATACATACTTACATGCTCCCGGCAGGTCTCCAGAGCGCCGGAGGAGCAGGACAGCGCGCACAGATGACGATTCCCCACAGCGCCCTCTGCTGGGCGCCTGGTGGAATCGTCATCTGTGCGCGCCGTCCTGTTCCTCCTGCGCTCTGGAGACCTGCCAGGGTGCATGTAAGTATGTATATGTATTTGTATGTGTATATGTCTGTGTATGTTTATGTGTATGTCTGTATGTGTGCAGGTGACGGATCCATCATGAACTCCATTGAAAGTCAATGGAGAACAGATCCGTTCACCATTGTGTCACACTAAACGGATCCATCCCCATTGACTTTCATTGGGGGTCATGACGGATCTGTCTTGGTGCGGATGCCTGGACCGGAGCGCAAACCGCAGCATGTTGCGGTTTGGTCTCTGATCTGAAGACGGAACGGAATGCTTTCAGGAGCATTCAGTTGTCTTCAGTTCAGTTTTGCCCCCATTGACAATGAATGGGGACAAAACTGAAGCGTTTTATTCCGGTATTGAACCCCTATGACGGAGCTCAATACCGGAATTCCATAACGCTAGTGTGAAAGTAGCCTAAATCTGATGGGCAGCAATGTATAAGTTAAGCAAGTTTTAGGCAAAAAAAAAAGAAATCTATATTTCCTTATTTCCTTGGTTCTCCAGGGAGAGAGCAGAAAGCAGGAGCCGGCAGAGCAGGGGGCGTAGCCAGCACAGTGACGTCTCGTGTACAGACTCTTATCTGCTTGTGCATGAATATCAATAGAGCTGGCAGAGAAGCTGACATCATAGGTCATGTGACCCTGAGTGAAATCTGAGAAACCAGCAAGTTTAGAAGCACAAGCTGCTGGAAAAGCTGTTGTATTTGATTAGTTAGAATCATACAAATGACAAAAAAATAACTCGGACAACCCCTTTAACACCTTTGTGCTAAACTTCATAACTGCATGTTGTTGCTTTAAAGCAGGGATGTCCAACCTGGGGCGCTCCAGCTGTTGGAAAACTACAACTTCCATCATGCCTGGACATCCTTAAGTTGTCAGGGAATGCTGGGAGCTGTTGTTCTGCAACAGCTGGACAGCAGCAAGTAGGACATCCCTGCTTTAAAGAGACACTTCCAAATATTTTTAATCACAAAATATTCTGTTTTGAAGCCTTGTCTTGGCTCTTACCAAATTTGTTTCTGCCAGTTAAAACCAGATAGCAATGCATAATGTTTTTTTCTAATCTGATTTTTTTATTACAGATTTTTTTATATATTTTCTGAACATTATTATGGGGGCAGCCATCTTGCCTGAGTTGTTTTTAAAAGCATTTAGATAGCATTAAGAAAATTGCTTTATGGCAGCCCCTTGGGCCATAGACACAATGGTCAGGAGGGGACTTCATTGACATCTATGGGAGAGTTTTCTGGGCATGTTCTGTGATATATTCAGAGGTCATTGTACAAGGAAATAATAGATAAGCTTTGACAATCACTTATTGTGAATGGAGGATCCTGTCTTATCTGTCATTCTAATCCTACCTATAATGATATCACCTCTGTGTATAGATAAGCAGGTAGCTGCAGTAAAGTGATCGGTACAGACCAAGAAGTGGTGTCTGTTATTAGTCTTAGTAGTGCAAGGACAGGTGGCAGAAAAAGCATCCTCCAGAGACAACATCATTTACAAATGGGGGTGAATATGGAAAGGTGTATATATTATAATGTATGGTCTGGACTACATCCACTAGGATAGTACCCTGTAAACAACATAGCTACAAACAGCGCCATTTGTCTTTGCATCATGTGATTTTTAATAAAAACTTTTTTTTAATGTTATTTGTATACACAATAAAGCTTTATCATATTTTATGGTTACTGTTTTGGGCTCGTTTCTTCTTTGCAGGTTGTTTACATTAAAGTGGTTGGGCAGTGATTAACCGCTTCATTACCGAAATGTCTACTTCACTTCCTTACCAGGCGAATTTTTCACTATCTAATTGCAAATAACGAATTAATTTCTGAACCAACCTACATGTATTTGATATGATTTTTCATGGGACATCTTAGACATTTCTTTTGTGCCATTAGATGACGTCTATTTTTTAAAAAATATATATTTACGGAAAAACTGTGACAATTATTAAAAAAAAGTCAATTTTTCCTTTCTCATCAATTTTTTGTTGAACTATTACAAAAGGTTTCAAGACAAAACATTTCTAAAACCATTACCGTATATTTGTACTGTGAAAATGGATACGATTTGTATAAATTATTTTTTAAAAAATAGATCCCCTAATAGTAGGGGAAATGTTGCCAACAAATGGCCTGTGTCTCCAGGACCAAGCATGGTTGTATGTCTCAAACAATAGAAGAAATTGAAATGGTTGTATGTCTGACAGATTACAACATACAGAAAACCTTAAAAAAAAAAAATAATAATTGAAAAATTTTCTTTGCATTGCCATATCCTGACAGCCATAACTTTTTTTTATATTTCAGTCTACAGAGCTGTATGGCTTGTTTTTTGCTTAACGAACTTTATTTTTTATTGGTACCATTTTTGTGGTATGTACGTCTTTTTCATCACTGTTATTTAATTTTTTTGGGGAGACAAGATGACAAAAAAAATGGTGAACTGTGCGTTTTTAATTTTTTTTTGCGTTACTTTTTTCCCTTACAGAATTTTTAAAAAATGTTTTAATAGTTCGGACGCAACCATACCTAATATGTTTATTTTTTATTGTTTATATATTATGATTTAAACTTTTAATATATTGGTGGGTTTGTTTTTTTTGTTTTTACTTTTTTTTTACAACTATTAGCGCCCTTAGGGGCCTAGTACATGGGATCTTTTTATCCCCTCTCTATTACGGTGAATAGGATTTTTACTCCCTCCATTCTGAGCTATGCCTCGTGCATAGCTAAGTATGTTTAAAGCAATGGCAGGCCAGGAGCGCTTCAGCAGCATCCAGGCTGCCATGGCAGTGAAATCACGGGGCTCTGATCGTAAAGCAGAGGGAGTTGCATCCCTCTGCCTTCACTCAACGTTGATCGTGGCACCTGAGGAGGTAAGTGATAGGCAGCATTTACAAAGCATTGACAAAATTGCTTTATGGGTCATAGACACAATGGTCAAGAAGGCATGCTCTGTGACCTGTGCAGAGGTCAGGAGGGAGTAGATAAACTGTGATATCATCTATTGTGAATGGTGGATCATGTCTTATCTATACACAGAGGTGCTATTTTTACAGGCAGGATTAGAATGACAAGCAGGTAACTGCAGTAAAGACTATGAAGTGGTGCTTATTATTTTTAGTGGCCAGTATGAAAACTGCAGGATTTTATGGTTTTCTGTTTAAATATAGATAGTGACATGGAAAATTAAAAATAATAATCAAAAATTCTTTAACCCTTTAACTTCTCACCTCCAAATTGGGTAGAATTGGAAAAAATGCAATTCCAACACAGTTTTTTTTTTATGGCGTTCCCTATGTGGTAAAATTGACCTATTACCTTCATTCTCCAGGTCAGTAGGAATAAAACAATACAACACTTGAAAAAAAATTGATTCTAACCCCTATACTTTTTTTTATATTTATATCTATGGAGTTGTGTATGGGCTCATTTTTTTGTGGACGACCTGTAGTAAATTTAAAGTGTGTTTGACTTTTTGATTACTTTTTATTCCATTTTTTTGGGCAGTTGAAGTGACAAAAAAAATGGCGAATTGGCCATTTTTTTCTGTTATCCATTTGTCCTATGGGATAAATATTAGATTTATATTAATATTAGATAATAGTATGAACATTTTTGGACGTTTTTATTTTACTGTTTATTTTTATTTTTGGGAAGGGGATGATTTGACTTTTAATATACCAGTGAGGGGTATCAGAGCCTGCTTGACGATGTACTACAGCTTTCCCCCTGATCTCAGCCGGGGAATGCTGATAAGACGCGGGAGCGTGCGGCTCTTGCCTCTTCTCCGCTCAGATGCTGTGGTCACATTTGACCATGGGATCTGAGAGGTTAAATATATGGCTGATCGCATACATTCACCCTATTTTTACCTATTAAACAATATGTATTTTTCTGATGACACTTTCCCTTCAAAGGGGTTATCCGATTTCTGAACCCCCCCTCCCCATGTGCCAAGTCCCTCATAGATAATATACTTATCGCGCTCCTCACTCCCTGCACCGCTCCTGGGGACGGAGACGAGCCTCCCTAGCATCACCCATGACCTTCGTATGACACACTGCTCCGCGAACTTATACTGTGGACTGAAGCATCTTCATTGGGATCATATGTCAGGGATCTACCAGCATATCTCCTTGGTTTCTACTCCTGTTAACCATTAGCAAGGATATGCTGCAGCAGGCAGACAGTCACAGGATTGGTAAAGACTGGGGGGGTCATTTATCAAACTAGTGTAAAGTAGAAGAGGCTTAGTTGCCCATAGCAACCAATCAGATTCCTCCTTTTATTTTCCAAAGGAGATGTCCAAAATGAAAGGATGAATCTGATTGGTTGCTATGGGCAACTAAGCCAGTTCTACTTTACATCAGTTTGATAAATGACCCCCCTGGTCTCACAATTTACCACTTCCATTTCAGCACATCAATGTTCTCGCTGGAATCTGTGCAAACTGCGAGGTCATTAAATATGCATCTGTGGTGTCCACTCACCAGGCTGGTGGAATGTCACGGTGTGGGGAACGTTCTCATGACATCCAACCAGTGCCACCCCATCGTCCTTAGGATGCCCTAGTGCAGTGATGGCTAACCTCGGCACTCCAGCTGTGGTGAAACTACGACTCCCAGCATGCTCCATTTATTTCTGTTGAGTTCTGAGAGCAGTCAAGCAAGGGGGGCATCTTGGGAGTTGTAGTTTTACCACAGCTGGAGTGCCAAGGTTAGCCATCACTGCCCTAGTGGGTTGACCAGCATTGCTGAGCATGCATACAGTATATAGCAGGTGAGTGTTGTTATTAATACAGTTTTTCTTGTTAGAGTACATACACACAGTGTATAGTATGTGTGGATTTTCAGATGGAATTTCCGCAAAACCACAAAAAATTTTATTCCATGTCCTGCTAGAAATGTACATAGCACCCCTATTAATCTTAATCATTTTTAGTTATAAAAATTTGGGTTTTTGCAACAGCTATTTCAGTTTGATATATCTAATAACTGATGGACACAGTAATATTTCTGGATTGAAATGAGGTTTATTGTACTAACAGAAAATGTGCAATATGCATTTAAACAAAATTTGACAGGTGCACAAGTATGGTTACCTTTATCATTTTCTTGATTTTAATACTCCTAACTTCTTTTTACTGACTTAGGGCTCGTTCACATCACCGTTCAGCCCTTCCGTTCTCCTGCTCCGTTATAGGAGCAGGAGAACGGAAAGGACGGATTCGGGACATAATTGAGCTGAACGGAGCCTATGGGCACCATAGACTATAATGGTGTCCGTTAGGTTTCCGCTCAGAGGAAGATTTTTGAAGCGGAGACAAAAGTCCTACATGAACAACTTTTGTCTCTGCTCCAAAAATCATTTTCTGAGCGGAAAATGATCGGACCCCATTATAGTCTATGGTGTCTGTAGGCTCCGTTCAGCTCAATTATGTCCCAAATCCGTCCTTTCCGTTCTCCTGCTCCTATAATGGAGCAGGAGAATGGAAGGGCTGAACGGTGATGTGAACGAGCCCTTACTGAAGCACTAAATTGGTTTGGTAACCTCATTGAGCTTTGAACTTCAAAGCCAGGTGTATCCAATCATGAGAAAAGGTATTTAACCCCTTAACGCCCAATGACGGCTTATCCCGTCATGGGCAGGAGCCGCTTGCCGCCCCATGACGGGATAAGCCATCATGGCATTAAACTGTCACCATGTCTGATGACATGGTGACAGTGCTGAGACCCCGGCTGTTACTTACAGCCAGGGGTCTCAGCTATAACCAGCCCGGGACCAATGGGGGCAGTCCCGGGCTAGCGATCGCTGTGATTGGCTAGTCTGTTCAGACTAGCCAATCACAGCGATCGTAACTGAAATAAAGTGTAAAATAAAAAAATAAATAAATGTAACAATATATTTTATATATATATATATCCCCCCCACCCCACTGTTTTCTCTGATGGCCGATTGGGGGGGGGGGGTAATGGGCGGGCGGGCGATGTGCGGGTGGCTGCGGCGGGAGTGCCGCCCGCAATGATTTTTCAGGATGGCGAGCGGTTTTCAAGCAGAGTATCAGCATACAGCTGATACTCTGCTTGAAACTGCTGACATCGGTGCTGGCACCGATGTCAGCAGTTTAACCCCTTCCATGCCGCGGTCCGTAGGGACCGCTGTATGGAAGGGGTTAACAGGGAAGGAGCTCCCTCTCCCATCGGGCGCTGCGGTGCGCTGGCAGCGCCGATGGTGTGGCCAGAAGAGAGGGAGGAAGCTCCCTTTCCCTCCCATCGGGATGCTGCTCTGCTGTGGCAGCGTCCCGATGGTTACCATGGCAACCGGACGCTTTCAGAAGCGTCTGGCTTGCCATGGTGTAATAGAACAATCAGACCCACTGGATCTTCAAGAACCAAGTGGGTCTGAGTCTAAGAAAGTGTAAAAAAAAAGTGTAAAAAATTAAAAAAAAAAAGTGTAAAAATTTTTTTTTTAAAAAAATCCGATTTTCCCCCCAAAACTCAAATTTGAAATTAGTAAAAAAAGATAAAAAATACCCCAAGCATGTTAGGTATCGCCACGTTCGTAACAACCTGCTCTACAAAAATATCACATGTCCCGACCCCTCAGGTGAACACCGTAAAAAAATAAAAATAAAAACAGGGTCAAAAAAGCTATTTTTGTCACTTTACATCACAAAAAGTGTAATAGCAAGCGATCAAAAAGGCGTATGCCCCTCAAAATAGTACCAATCTAACCGTCACCTCTTCCGGCAAAAAATGAGCCCCTACCTGAGACAATTGCCCAAAAAATAAAAAAACTACTGCTCTCACAATGGAGACACTAAAACATGATTTTTTTTGTTTCAAAAATGAAATTATTGTGTAAAACTTAAATAAATAAAAAAAACTATACATGTTAGGTATCGCCACGTCCGTAACAACCTGCTCTACAAAAATATCACATGAGTTAACCCCTCAGGTGAACAAAGTAAAAAAAATAAAATAAAAACAGGGTCAAAAAAGCCATTTTTTGTCACTTTACATGACAAAAAGTGTAATACCAAGCGATCAAAAAGGCATATACCCCTCAAAATAGTACCAATCTAACCATCACCTCTTCCTGCAATAAATGAGCCCCTACCTGAGACAATTGCCCAAAAAATAAAAAAACTACAGCTCTCACAATGGAGACACTAAAACATGATTTTTTTTTTTGTTTAAAAAATGATATTATTGTGTAAAACTTAAATAAATAAAAAAAACTATACATGTTAGGTATTGCCACGTTCGTAACAACCTGCTCTACAAAAATATCACATTAGTTAACCCCTCAGGTGAACACAGTAAAAAAAAAAAAAAAACTGAGCCAGAACAGCCATTTTTGTTTACCTTGCCTAACAAAAAGTGTAATATAAAGTGATCAAAAATCATATGTACCCCAAAATAGTATCAATAACACTGTCACCTTATCCCTTAGTTATCAAAATATGGGCACTTTTTGGTTGTTTCTACTGTAGGGGTGCATCAGGGGGGGCTTCAAATGGGACATGGTGTCTCAAAACCAGTCCAGCAAAATTCGCCCTCCAAAAACCATGTGGCGCACCTTTCCTTCTGCGCTTGGCCATGCGCCCATACAGTAGTTTACAATCACATGCGGGGTGTTTCTGTAAATTGCAGAATCAGGGTAATAGTTTTTGAGTTTTTTTTGCTATTAACCCTTGATGTGTTACAGGAAAAAATGGATTAAAATGGAAAATCTGCAAAAAAAGTGAAATTTTGAAATGTCATCTCCATTTTCCTTTAATTCTTGTGGAATACATAAAGGGTTAACACAGTTTGTAAAATTAGTTTTGAAAACCTTGAGGGGTGTAGTTTCTAAAATGGGGTCATTTATGGTGGTTTCTATTATGTAAGCCCCACAAAGTGACTTCAGAACTGAACTGATGCTTAAAAAAATGGTTTTGGAAAATTTCTAAAAAAAAGAATTGCTTCTAAAATTCTAAGCCTTCTAACATCCCCAAAAAATAAAATTACATCTACAAAATGATGGCAACATAAAGTAGACATATGGGAAATGTAAAGTAATAACTATTTTGTGAGGGATCACTATCTGCCTTAATAGCAGAGAAATTCAAAGTTTGAAAATTACAAATTTTTCCAAATTTTCTGTAAATTTAGGATTTTTTTTTTATAAATAAAGGTGATTTATATTGACTCAAATTTACCACTGTCGTGGAGTACAATGTGTCACGAAAAAACAATCTTGGAATCAGTCGAATCGGTGAAATAATCCCAAAGTTATGAATTGATAAAGTGACACATGGCAGATTTAAAAAATGTGGCTTCGGCATTAAGTGTAAAAGTAGCTTTGGCCTTAAAGGGTTATTCTCATTTTAGACAATGGGGGCATATCGTTAGGATATGCCCCCATTGTCTTATAGGTGTGGGTCCCACCGCTGGGACCCGCACCTATTTCCAGAACGGAGCCCCCGAACTGAATGAGGGCGCACTGCGCATGCGCAGCCGCCCTCCATTCATTTCTATGGGGCCGCCGAAAATAGCCGAGCGCTGGCTCGGCTACTTCCGTCGGCTCCATAGAAATGAATGGGAGCGCACCGCGCATGCACGGTCCGGCTCCCATTCATTTCTATGAGCGGCGCGGGGAGCCGTTCCTTGGTGGTGGCCAGACCCCCGGAAACCTGGGGTCCTCCAGGCGCAGCGCTCCCCGCTCCGTTCTGGATATAGGTGTGGGTCCCAGCGGTGGGACCCGCACCTATAAGACAATGGGGGCATATCCTAGCGATATGCCCCCATTGTCTAAGATGAGAATACCCCTTTAAGGGGTTAAGGTGGCCACTTGCAAGTTGTTCTCCTATTTGAATCTCCTCTGAAGAGTGGCATCATGGGCTCCTCAAAACAACTCTGAAATGATCTGAAAACAAAGATTGTTCAGCATAGTTGTTCAGGGGAAGGATACAAAAAGTTGTCTCAGAGATTTAACCTGTCAGTTTCCACTTTGAGGAACATAGTAAGGAAATGGAAGACCACAGGGACGATTCTGGTTAAGCCCAAAAGTGGCAGGCCAAGAAAAATATCAGAAAGGCAGAGAAGAAGAATGGTGAGAACAGTCAAGGACAATCCACAGACCACCTCCAAAGACCTGCAGCATCATCTTGCTGCAGATGGTGTCACTGTGCATCGGTCAACAATACAGCGCACTTTACACAAGGAGAAGCTGTATGGGAAAGTGATGCGAAAGAAGCCTTTTCTGCAAGCACGCCACAAACAGAGTCGCCTGAGGTATTCAAAAGCACATTTGGACAAGCCAGTTTAATTTTGGAAGAAGGTCCTGTAGACTGATGAAACAAAGATTGAGTTGTTTGGTCATACAAAAAGGCGTCATGCATGGTGGCAAAAAAACACAACATTCCAAGAAAAACACTTGCTACCCACTGTAAAATTTGGTGGAGGTTCCATCATGCTTTGGGGCTGTGTGGCCAATGCCGGCACCGGGAATCTTGTTAAAGTTGAGGGTCGCATGGATTCCACTCAGTATCAGCAGATTCTTGAGTATAATGTTCAAGAATCAGTGACAAAGTTCAAGTTATGCCGGGGATGGATATTTCAGCAAGACAATGATCCAAAACACCGCTCCAAATCTACTTAGGCATTCATGCAGAGGAACAATTACAATGTTCTGGAATGGCCATCCCAGTCCCCAGACCTGAATATCATTGAACATCTGTGGGATGATTTGAAGTGGGCTGTCCATGCTCGGCAACCATCAAACTTAACTGAACTGGAATTGTTTTGTAAAGAGGAATGGTCAAAAATACCTTCATCCAGGATCCAGGAACTCATTAAAAGCTACAGGAAGCGACTAGAGGCTGTTATTTTTGCAAAAGCAGGATCTACTAAATGTTAATGTCACTTTTCTGTTGAGGTGCACATACTTTTGCAGCTGTCAAATTTTGTTTAAATGCATATTGCACATTTTTGTTAGTACAATAAACCTCATTTCAATCCAGAAATATTACTGTGTCCATCAGTTATTAGATATATCAAACTGAAATAGCTGTTGCAAAACCCCAAATTTTTATAACTAAAAATGATTAAGATTAATAGGGGTGCCCAAACTTTTTCATATGACTGTACATGATGTAATCTGTAGTGAATGTCATTTTCTTACCAGTAGCTGAATTTTTGAGTTATAACATCCTGAAGTTTCTTATCTGTGTCATGTGACTAGGAATTAGACCAACCAACTCACACAGCACCTTATGTGTGGACAGGAAGTCTAATTTTCTATGCATTCCATGAGAGCCTCACTTTCAGTCTCATAGGAATGAATAGAGAAGTGACTGGCTTCCTGTCCTGGGTCAGTTGGAGGTCAGGGAGTTGGTCACATGACCCAGCTACAATAAGAAGAGAGTGGAAACTCTCAATTTCTGCCTCTGATAAGAAAATGACAATCACTACAGATTATATAATGCACCTTTCTAACAGGTCAGAGAATAAAATTTTTTGAGTTCTTTTTTAAGGCCTCATTCACACGATTGTATGTATCTTATGGTCTGCAATCCACAAAATATGAATGACATCTGTGTGATGTTCGTGTTGCATCCGTTTTGCGGACCCATTTACTAAGGAACTTGCGACTTTTATAACCGGCAGTGCAGCAATATTTAGTCGCATGGACGGTTTTACGCCATGTCTGCCAGTTTGGATGGGTTAGGGACTGTGCTGGGGCAGCCGGAGGATGGTGACGTTTTTACGACACACATGAGGACTGCCACAGCTCTGCCTAATTTATGACAAGGCACACACCTCATCATAAATTAGATGAATCCAACGGCAAATTGCGGAACGCACATGGATGGCATCCATGTTTTACGGATACGCAATTTGCAGACTGCAAAACACCGCGCGGTCGTGTGCATGAAGCCTTATACTGACATAAAGCTGTTCTGTTCTTTAACAGGTCTGTATGCGGAACCATTCACTTCAATGGGAATTGAAAAATAATTGACATTGACTCCGTGTCAGCATGCCCGCATGCGTGTTCCGCAAAAAATTAGAACATGTCCTATTCTTTTCCATTTTGCGGACAAGGACAGGCATTGTTACAAAGGATCCGCAAAGAAAACGCATGTAACATGGACTTCACATGGATGTCATCCGATTTGTTTTGCATACTGCAAAATACATATGGTTGTGTGCATGAGCCCTGATTCTGTAGAAGTAAAGTCAAGCAGAGGCATATAGCAATTATAAATCAGCATAATGCAAGTCCAGAACGGAGGATCACGCTCACAAACGAAGCGTGATTCCCGCAATGGATTTGCTCATGTAAAAAAGACCCAAGACCGGTGGGAGAGAGAGAGAAAAAAAACAGGATCTTGTTAAAATGGATCTAGTTTTTTTTTCTCTCTCTTCTTCTGACGGATCAGAAGAACGGAAAGCTAAGGCTACTTTCACATCTGCATTTTTGCTGGAATCGTCAAAAACGCTTCAGTTACTGATAATACAACCGTCTGCATCCGTTATGAATGGATCCGGTTGTATTATCTCTAAAATAGCCATGACTGATCCGTCTCTAAAACCATTGTACGGCAATGTGGGACGGATCTGTTTTCTTTGTGTCAGAGAAAACGGATCCGTCACCATCGACTTTCATTGTGAGTCATAACGGATCTGTCTTGCCCCGCATCCCAGCACTTTTGTGTACGTCATGGGAAAGCGACGGAACGGAATGCATTCTGGTGCACTCCGTTCCCTTCAGTTCAGTTTTGTCCCCATTGAGAATGAATTGGGACAAAACTGAAGCATTTTCCTCTGCTATGGAGATCTTTTGATGGGTCTCAATAGCGGAAAGGGAAAGCGCCGGTGTGAAAGTAGCCTAAACGGTCATGTGAATGCACCCTAAATAGCCGGTCTCAGAGGAGAACCCACCAGACACAAACCATTGCACATTGCGGTTTGCGTCCGGACGATCCTCCGCTTGCCTGCTGGAACACTGCTACCGCAGATGTTAGGCTTGTCCGGCAGGGGAACAGCCTGCCACATCCATACTAACGCTAGCCCATGTATGCCGCCAGAAGTCCGTGTGCTGCGGTATTTGTCCGGCTGCCTCTCGGCATGTTTGCCATGCTATGGCCGTACATGTGTGTAAACGTTAGTGGGACCCGGCAGGCTGTTCTCCTGCCAGACAAGCCTAAAACGAGTGTGAAAGAAGCCTAAAGGTGACCTTAGTAAATGTGCATCATTGACTTCACAAAAATCCACGTAGAAAATCTGCATGAACTATACTGCTGTGTGCACATAGCCTTAGTTGCTAGAGCAAGTATGTGAACGGCACAGCAGAGTGGACTGTGACAGGACAAGGGTCCAGGTGCCATGATATAAACTACCATGGCCCCCACCTGTAACAGGACAACTCAGAACATGAAGACGTCCAGACCTGGTGATAGAAACACCTCTGACACATAAGGAAAGGATTTTATTCTGGACTGCCCCTCAGTTTATTATGGAGTTCTCTCCTGTGACGTGTAACAGAAATGATGGCTATTATTCTAGAGAGAGGCACGGGCAGCATCCTGCCTGCACCTGAGTGAGTGGTGAGGGCGGCTCAGGTGAGGACGCGGCAGGGAGTGACAGGAGCCCCGGGAGACGCTGGAGCAGCGCCGCTGTGACAGGAGCAGGGCAGGAGCTCGCACGCACACAGGCAGCGGAAGCTCTGAGTCCCCCTGTGTGGAGCGCCTCCTCCTCGGGCTGTGACTTCATCCTCAGCCCCGGAGCTCCCCATCCGACCCAGCACGGCCCCACCCTCTCCCCGCTGGAAGATGAATGTTTACCTAACGGACTGTATTCGCGGTAAGTGGGCCGGGGAAAGGTGTGATGGGTGACAGTGTACCGGCTCCCCCTCCCCCTAGTGCTGTACGAGCCGCCTCACACACAGGCCCGGGGAGCTGGGGCTTAGCTCAGTGCTTTACCCCCATGATGTGCTGCCTCCACACGTGTGCTATCCCCGGTGTAACCCCCGCCGTAAGGTGAGGTAACCCCCACCATAACGTGTGAGCCACCCTTCCCCCACACGGCACAAGAAGCTCCTGCATTCATTTCTGCATTGTGTTTACATGGCTGTGGTGATGCTGACAGCACCGTGCTCACCCAGAGCGTCAGCTCCAGAGCCAAGAACATATATCTCCTCAGAGTGACTGGCCTTTACAGTGGGTTGTGGGGTATCCCTACTGTGTATGTGCATGTGTAGCCCTGAGCTACTGATAGGAGCCCTCATTCATTGTGAATCATTTGACAATATAAGGGCTCATGCAGATGGCCGCTGCCTGCCCGTATAGCGTCTAGCAAACAGCGGGTCCGCAATACGGGAGGTCCGGTGCAGAACAGAACCTCTATGGAGTGCTTCCATGTGGTTTCTGACCGTGCCTATGTACCGCAAAAATGTAGTGCACTAATTTTTTGCGGTGCGGACGAACCACGGACCCATTCAAGTTGAATGGGTCTGGATCCGTCTGTGGAATCCGCACAGATGTTGCCAGCGTATTGGGGACCGCAATATGCAGTCTCCAATGCACAGAAAGGCCGATCAATGGCCGTGTGCATGAGCCCTAAGTCTGTGTTCACATTATGTTATTATAGATCAGGAAAAACTGGATGGAAAAGTGTAGTGTACAGCGCTTCTCCATCCCACAGAGTCCGGTAAATAATAATAAAAAAAAAAGCGCTATGATAACGTATAGGGGACAAAATGGTAGTGTGAATGCAGCCTAAACACTGAGGTGTATGCTGAAGAAGTACCGTACCCCTGTGGAAGAGATGTTACATGTCTCCGCGCTCCTGTCTAATCACTAGGTAAGCCGCCACTTGCTAATGTAAGTAAGATGTATCTATGGCACAAGTGACCACTGATACTACAGCCAGGGTGGCCAGATGTCCGGCTTCCTGACACCTTGTCCGGTGCAGGGCCAGGACGGATGCTGGGGTGTCCTCATCCAGATTGTATGGCGCTGAGCATGCTCTACAGCCACAAACAGACAGAGGCTTCACTTACCCCCAGTCAGTCACTAGAGCCGGCCAACATGGCACTCTGTGACACAGGGTGAGAGAAGCACTCCGGCCCCAGCACAGCTATGTCGAGAACGGAGCCTGGAAAGTGGCGACTGGAGGACTCTGGTCCAGCCACCTCCAAGCGTTCTCTCCATAGAAGTGAATGGGGGAGCACCAAGCTTGCATGGCCACCACTCCGATTCTTTTCTATGGGACCGACGGAAATAGTTAAGCCAACGCTTGGCTATTTTCGGCAGCCCCATAGAAGTGAATGGAGAGCAGTCACACATGCGTGATGCCCCCTCCTTCACTTTGCTGTATTTACCAGATAGGTGGGAGTCCCACCTCTGGGACCAACACCTCTCAGACAATAGGGGCATATCCTAGCTATATGCCCCCATTGTCTCAGATGGGAATACCTCTTTAAGGTCTTCCTCTCTTTTTATTTTTTATTTTTTCTTATTATTTTCACTGTTACTGGGAGAAGAGTGTGGCCTAGAATGTACTCCTTTTTGGGGTGAAGCAAGTGGCCACCCTAACATCAGCACTAATACCATTGACAAAAACTGAGAACTGGCTATGACAGACATTAAAGGGGTTTTCTGAGTGTTTTTATACTGATGACCTACACTCAGGATAGTGTGGACATATCCTGAGGATAGGTCATCTATCTGATCGGGGGGGGGGGGGGGGGACACACATATCCTGAGGATAGGTCATCCGTAACTTATTGGTAGGGGGGATATATCCTGAGGATAGGTCATCAGTATCTGATGGGTGGGCAGGGGGGATATATCCTGAGGATAGGTCATCAGTATCTGATCTATGGGGGTCAGCTGTTTGAAGAGGCTGCGGTGCTCCTGTCACCTTTTCCTATGTCACGTCACGTTCATTGGTCACATGGCCTATGTGCAGCTCATTGAAATGAATGGGACTGAACTGCGAAACAAAGCATAGCCGCATAGCCGCTATGCAGTGGACAGCACTGTGCTTGGTAAGCTGCGAGGAGGCTGCGGCACTCACCGAAGCACCAAACAGTTGATTAGTGGGGTGCTGGGAGTGGGACCCACACTGATCAGATATTGATGACCTATCCTGAGGAGAGGTCATTAGTAAAAAAAAAAACACTTGAAAACCCCTTTAATTGGTAGAGAAATGTGGCAGGTGAAGGTTACGGTCCACACAGGATGCAGTGATGACATGGCCGCTTCCTCTTCTGTGTCTTCTATTGCTGTAAGTACTACTAGAGCTCAGTGTGAAAGAGGGAATACTCTGACTACACAAGGAGCAAGGTCAGTACTGACTGTGTATGGGGGGCAGTTATTTCACCTCAGTTTTCTGGTACACCATGTATCACTAGGGATCCATCTGGGATTATTAACATCCCTGTGGTTTCTCGGTTTTGGTGGGAATTTTCCCGCCTTTTTGGATTTACCATCGCCAGGCAGATTTCATCTGGTTGGTGATATTGACCCTATTGGCCAGCTAGTGGACCTATGAGGGTACTGTTGCGGGGGGAGAATTTTCTCTTCCCCGGCGACAGGTGTCTATTGGTTGGGTCATGTAATGGGCTTAGGGCTATTAATGACGGCTTCCCAGGCTGGCTGTGCTTTTCTGTTCGCCTAGTTTGAGGGGCTACTGGAGTTGCGGCCGCCCACCTTCCCAGCTATGTATTTTTTTACTGGTCATGGTCTAGCTTAGGTGTTAGGTAGAAGTCATCCTCTGCATGGAGGGACTTATTTAATTCTTGGTATTTAAGGGCTCATGCACACAAACGTATTGTTATCCGATATCATGCTGTTTTTTGTTGTTTTTTTTTTGTGCCCAATATTCAGATACATTCACTTCAATGCGTCCACATAAAAAACGGAAATGATGTGTGCGTTCGATGTCCATATGTTGGCATGGCCCGCAAAAGAAAAAAAAATAGAACATGTCCTATTATTGTCCGCATTACGGGAAAGGATAGCACTGTTCTATTAGGGGCTGTTTTGTTCCACAAAATGCGAAGTGCATACGGCCAATATCCGTGCTTTGCAGACCGCAAAATATCCAATGGTCTTGTGCATGAGCACTAGTGCTGAGCCTGTGATTGGGCTTCATGTTCTGCTTTATATGTGAAAGAAGTTTATGGTTAATAAAGTAGGTTGTGGTTACTAAATGTGTTAACACGTTCTCCGATGTTGTACGGACATCCACCTACATCTGTGTTTTATGGATGGAAATCAGATCAGCCTTCTGAATCTGACAGCTAGTTGCTATATTGCAGAATTTGGTGGCCACTTTACCTGTGTATCCCAGTATACTTTATGGGGGACATTTATTATTCAGAAATGCGCCTATATTAGGTGTATTTCTAGCGCAGATTGCGGTGCAGCAGTTAGTTACGCCGCAATCTGTGAAATTTCTCCGCTTACGCCAGGTCTAAAAAACTGGGAGTGGTGTGGGTGGAAAAGAAGATGGGTCTGAAGGCCAGTCTCATTTACCATTTTCTTCACCTGTTTTAGGTGTAGAAAATTGTCTAAATGTAACACAGCAAGGCAGCAGTCTTACATTTAGAACTGATTCTGGGTGCGCTGAAGTTATGGAGAGGCCGTATTGTATCACCAGTAACAGAAATTTTGATGTTGAACGTATTCTGTTTCAGTTTTCAGGTGTAAATGTAAAAATTCTCTGTGAGGGTGCCTTCACAAGTGGCGGAACAATCCACCAGAAAATACACAGCATCGCCCATATTATCCTATGAGGTTGAAAAGTGTCAGTCCCTGCCCTGTGCTCTACTGCAGAGTAACAAGCCTGTATTACACAGCCCGATTCTGCAGGCGATTGTTGGGAGGGAAGCGTTCCTTCGTGGCGTTCACTAGCGGAGGAGACCGCTGTTATTACATGCAGCGATATCCTCCTCAGCATGAGGAGGAGCGATCACTATGCCGTCACTCATCCCTATACTGACTATTTGTTTCGTGGCAGCAGATTGTGATTGCACAGCACAATCTGCCGCCGGTAGACAAGGATTTTTAAGCATGCTGAAAGATTCTGATTGCCCGATGAACGAGTGTTTGCTCTTTCATCAGGTAATCAGCGGCAGATAGACTGCTAGATCATCGCTAACGAACGTTCCTGCGAACGCTTGTTAATTATAAACTGTCCGAGAATCACACAGTTGATGTTTGATCAGTGATTGTGAACCAGGAGTGGAGCCTCTACAGCAATAAGGGATAGTGGAAAGATCTGCACCTTCTCTGTGTTTTTGACCTGCTCCTGGATTTGTCTCACAGTCCCTGATGGAAATCGCTGATCAAGCACTGACTTTGTGAAAGCGGTCTAAGGGCTCATGCACACGGCCGATGCTGGCCCGTGGCCGTATCGTGGCCCACATACACTGGGTCCGCAATACACCTGCAGGGATCGCGGACCAATTCACTTCACGGAGATGCAGAGCGAAGGCATGGATCAGAACACCACGGAAGCACTACGGTGTGCTTCCGTGGTGTTTCTGGCCGTGCCTCCACACCGCAAAAAAGTAGTGCATGCACTACTTTTTTGCGGTGCGGTTCGTGGACCCCAAGTGGATGGGTCCACGGTCCGAATGCGACGGCCCCACAGTCAGTGCCCGTGCATTGTGGACCACAGCACGGGCACTGACAGCACACTTTTGTGTGCATGAGCCCTAAATGTTCATATGGTATAGCTTTTCTGACAACAAAATCTGCAACAAAATCGGCTCAATTGTAAAAATCTGCAACTATGTGTTTCTTGTTGTTTTTTCTGCAGACCTGATGCAATTATGTTTAAAGGGGTTGCCTGGACATAAGCTCCCCTTCACACATTTAGCCTGTATCAGTGGAGCGTTGGAAAAGTTGCATATTAAATAAAAAGTCACAGCCATATGCATCTATTTTATCTTTGTGAAAATTAAATAAAATTGGAGGGACATGGTTAATATGTGTATTTGTAATGATGCTGCGTATGAAAATCTATGCATGTGTTAGGTCCGGGTTATTAATGTATTATCCAGTAATTGATAACGATGACTTATCCCTAGGATAGGTCATCATCATCACATCGGCAGGGGTCCGAGCTTTGCCATCCCCGCCTATCAGCTGTTTCAGGGAGCCGCTGCGCTCATCAGAGCATTGTATAATGGCAGTGCTTGTTATTGCAGCTCCCCCCATTGACTTGAAAGGAGCTGAGCTGAGCTTCAACTAGGCCAGCTGATCGGCAGGGGTCCTGGGTCTCAGGTAGGTCATTTCTTTAAAAAAAATTTAAGAAATGTAAAAAACCCCAAATGGTTTTAACAAAAAGATTTTCAAAAAGTTTTTATTTTTTCCAGTATTAAAACGCAAGGAAAAACTATTTATATGTGGTAATCATGCTAACCTGGAGAATGAAAGTAATACCCATAAGGCCTCTTTCTCTTTTTGCGGGCTCCGATACGCATTTTTTGCGGATATGATGCGGACCCATTCATTTCTATGGGTCTGCAAAAAATACTGTCCGCATTCGTATGGCTGTTCCGTGGGCCGCAAAAAAAAATAGAACATGACCTATTCTTGTCCATTTTGCGGACAAGGATAGGCATTGTTAAAATGGATCCGCAAAAAAAAAACGGATGCCATACGGACGCCATCCCTTTTTTTTTTTTTTTTTTTTTTTGTAGATCCGCAATTTGGGGACCGCAAAACACAACGGTCGTGTGAAACTAGCCGAAAACTGTGGTTGAATGAAGTATTTTTTTTTTTTCTTAATTCTACCCTATTTGGAATTTTCCAGCTTCCCACTTCATTCTATGCAATATTGGTGCCATTAGAACGTACAGTTTGCTCCACAAAAAAAAAGTCCTCATACGGCTGTATGAATGGAAAATTAAAAAAAGTTGTAATGATAAATCTGGAGTGGAGATAATTAACATAGATAACCACTTCCCACTTTGCCACCCACTTTTCAAAACTAGAGTGAATGGTCTAAAAAGACCCCTATTTTTGGACTTTTTGAATCCAGAATTCTAGAGTGCAGGGTGTGATAAATTCCAACCTCCAAGACTTTAATTGCCCCCCTATCATGGTATTGGATCCCGTTTTATAGTCACCAGCAACTTTGTATCCCATAGTGAAAAACTGAGGCCAAGTCACCTAAATCCCATGATTATATTAAAACTCATGTTCAAAGGTCCTTGCCGGGTCCTTGCCTAACAAGCTGGTGATATTTACCTGGAAGCTCTCTTTTTGGTCACAGTCAATCCCTCCTTAAAAATTAGCGTGTAGATGTTGGTGTCATCTGTGCCAGGCAGCAATGTCTCTGCCGCTTTCTCAGTGTCCTGAGCAGTAGGAAGGACAGGAGCTGATGCAAAGGTGGTTCCCTCAAATGAGTACCTGTCAACATGACAACGGGTTCATAAACTAAATCTATAAACTTTGTGTGGGAGCCCATATCATTTCTCAGTAAAATATAGAATAGATTGTATATGCCATTGATCTGATTTTAAAATGTAGTTATGTTTTCTTTTATGTTTCAGCATCTGTAAACCTCCAGTTTCTTCACTGGGAACTTAAGAGATAGAACCCATGTTCATGGAGATGCACTAGGTAATTTATTACCATATACAAAATAATTTAGGGTGTCTTCAAGTTGCTTTTATTATTATCATCACATTCACCCCTTAACAGCCATGCCTGAAAAGACCTTAAAGGGATTGTCCCACAAAAAATATTCTACAGTTTTCAAACCAGCACCTGGATCTGTATATTTTTGTAATTGCATGTCAATAAAAATTTAGCATAGCTACTGAGTTATTCAATAAAATGTATCTGTATAGCGCCACCTGCTGTTTTTCTTCTTATTTCTTTGACATGCTCTCTGAGAAGGCCGCACATGCTCAGTTTCATCCTTCAACTGCCTCCTGAGCTGTGATAGGGAGAGCAATGACACCCCCCCCTGAGCTATAACAGAAAATACACTCCCTTTGAGCTGCCAATCTAGCAGAGCAATGAATGGGGAGATCTCTGGATCCATGTGAGGTACAGGGCTGGTTATAGCTTTGTTAGAAAGAGATTGTCATATTCTATATGATGTCTGATTTTTATTTTTTACATTATTCATGAGATATAAGTAGCTTTTAGATAATGATGACCTATCCTCTGGATAGATCGTCAGTATCAAATTTATGGTGGTCCGGTCTAACACCTGCACCCATAGCGACCAGATGTTTTCAGCAGCCACCAGTGCTGGAAACTAGGCTTAGGCATAGACATAGCAGCAGCGAGCAGGAAGAGAGAAGGGATACTGCACATGCATACTGTTCATGCCATCTCTTCATAAAGCTGATCATTGGATCTGATCTGATATTGATGACCCATTCTGAGGATAGGTCATCAATATTAAAAGCCCAGAGAACCCTTTTTACCCCCTGCCAATATGCTCCATCTTCACTGGTGGTTTGCAAAGGTGTCAGGGTTTAGCAAAGTGGTCGGTGTTAGCAATCTTTTTTTCCTACTGCAGACAGGACACAGTAGTGAGGCTTCTGCTTCTTGTCTTACAACCAGACACATAAGGCTACAAGTCGTGTAAAAACGGCAGATGTTTTTTTTTTTTTTTAATTGTTGCCTTTCTAAGAAATGGATGTTAAAAAAGGTCCCCTTTAATTGTATAGGGACTGTCATTAAGAAAAAAATGGAAAAAATAGAACATGTTCTATTATTATTATTATTATTTTTATCTCCATTATTTACGTCCAGGAGCTGGACTGGTGCCGTTGCTGGCTGATGCCAGATGTATTAAAAAAAATTTAAAGTTATACAGTACTTTAGAGGTACCTTGATAATGGTGCCACTAACCCCTTTCTGACCTGTGTTGTACATGTACAGCACAGAAGAAAGTGAGGTCCCGATCTGTGCTGTACATGTACGGCCCGCTGATCGTGGCAGGCACAGAAGCTGTTACCAGGGCTGTGGAGTCGTGGAGTCGGAGTTGGAGTCATTATAAAATGGACCGACTCTAAAAATATAGAATAAATTGGTACAGTTAATACAATGCAGTATCTGCTGAATATATTTTCATAAGAATTTGGGAAAATGATGAAATGTTCTATATGATGTCTGTTCTATTCCTGATTAAGGATCTAGGCTTTTAGTTGAGATGACTGTGTGCTGCCCTTTATGTAGATGCTCAGTGGTGAACCTCTTCCGCTACAGATCAGAGGAAAAAGGCACTGGGAAAGATTGGCTGCACTCATCTCAGATCTGGTTTTCTCACTAGTTACAAAGATTAGTTTTCAACATAAAGGGACAGTTAAAAGAAGACATTTTCTAAATACAGTGGTCAGTCATGAACTATAGAGAGTTCAGCAGGTCTCTTAATACACACAGCTTTCTATGGTAACCTGCAGACCAGAAAGACTGTTATCTGATTGGATGAGAACAGTGAATATTGATGGGACTGAGCTCTGAGTAATTACCTGCAGTAAGCAAAAGGTCCAAGTGTTGTGAGGACTGAGAAACATGGCTATACCTGTAATTGTGTTAGTGATCACAATCTCCTGCTCTGTCAGAGTTAATATATGCTAATAACTGTTGGAGACCCCCCCCCCACAGCCTGAGGAGACAGAGCAGGATAATAATATAATATATTTTATATTGTACCTAAATAGCTTGATTATTCTATTATAAGGGTGATAAAAAGCTTAAATTAAGTTATCACTTAAACATGCGCCATGTATGAGAGAGTGGGAGTCGGAGTTGGAATCGGGGTTAGGGGAAATTGAGGAGTCGGGGCTTTGGCTTACCGACTCCACAGCCCTTGCTGTAACCGCCGACTGTAGCATCAATGTTAACCACAGTGTCTAAGGGGTTTACAGATGGAAGGGGCTCCCTCTCCCAACCCATCAATGTTTACCTTGGCAGCTGGAGGCCTTTCAAAGATTTTTGGGTTTGCCAGCTATGAAGATCTATGAGGGCCAGCTCCAGTTTTGTGTAAAAAAAAAAATGCCACTTTACCCTAATCAAGCCATTTGCAATTGTACAAAAATAGACATATTAGGTATCACCGCGTCCTATGTATGGAACAAAAAAAAAGCCAATTTTTGGTGACGTTACCTGACATGTACCCTAAAATGGTACCAATGAATCTCATCATGCAAAAAAATAGGCCTCTACACAAGACCATCAACAGAAAAAAAAAAAAAAGGCATGGCTCTCAGAGAATACAGACACAAAAACATAATTTTTTTTTTTCAAAAATGCTTTTATTGTGTAACACTGGAAAAAATAAAACAAATAGACACATTCATAATGCCAGGCTCTATAAACATGTCACATGATGTATCCGGTCAAGTAAACGCCATAAAAAAATAAAAACTATTCTAGAACAGCCATTTTTTGTTCATCTTGCCTCTTGAAAAAGAAAACAACATAATATCAAGCGATCGAAAAATTTTATGAACCCCACAATGGTACCAAAGAAAGGTCACCTCATCTGGCAAAAAAATGAACCAGAATTATATAAAAAAAAATGGCTGATGATGGCAACACAAAAACATGATTTTTTTTTTCAAAAATGCTTTTATTGTGGAAAAATAGACCACCAAAATAACGGTAACGTCATTTTTATGGCACAGTGCATGCCGCAACAAAACCTAAAAAGCAATAGGAGAGTTGCTAGTTTTTCTTCATACTGCTTTCCAAAAAGCAAAAAAAGCAGTAAAAAATTCATATGTACCCCAAAATATTACCAGTGATAAAGGCAAAGTAAGCCCATTAAGAGAAAAAAAAAAAAAATGTATGGTTGTCAGAAAATGGCCATACAGGCAGTTCAAAAACAACTTGGCACCCGTAAACCATTCCATCAAAATCTGTTGTTCAAAAGCCAAAGGTGATCTTTACCTTCTGAACCCTGCAGCATATGAAACACCAGTTTACAACCACAAAAGGGGTATTGTCATGCTTTTTATTACCTCTTGCGAAAATGAAATACGACCGTATTTTGGGTCCGCGCCCGATCCACTTTTTTTTGCGATTCGCACAGGAAGCCATTAATTTCTGTGGTTCATCAAAAATTGTGGACAGTACGCACATGTCATCTGTGTGCTGTCCACATCGATTATAGCATATGTCCTATTCCTATACATCTTGTAGACAAGAATGGGGTGTTGCCATAATAAGGAAAAAATAGTCTATTAAATGTTGTGTGGTTTTTCTCCTGTTACCCCTTCTGAAAAAGAAAAATCTGCGGCTAAAGCGACATTTTATTATGAAATTTTTCATTTTCACAGCCAAATGTCTCTAAATTCTATGAAACACCTGTTAGGTTAAAGCCCTCAAAACACTGTTCAAAATATTCCTTGATGGGTGTAGTTTCCAAAATGGAGCTAATTTTGAGATGTTTCTACTGTAGGGGTATCTCAGGATCTCTTCAAATGCGACATAGCACTCAAAAACCGTTCCAGCAAAATCTGCCCTCCAAAAACCATACTGTGCTCATTCCCTTCTTAATCCTGCCGTGTGCCCATACTGCAGTTTAGGGCCACATATGAGGGGTTTCTATAAAATGCAGAATCAGGGTATTGTGTAGTTGAGGTTTGTGATGCTGTTAAGGCATGATGTTTTACAGGAAAAATTGATTCAAATGGAAAATCTGCAAACAAAATGAAAATCACATCCATTTCCCTTAAATTCTTGTGGACCACCTAAAGGTTTTAGGCCCTAAGTCGGTTTTGGAAATTTGAAAAATTACTTCTAAAATTCTAAGCCTAACAAATAAAATAACATTTATAAAATAATGCCAATATAAAGTAAACACATAATTAATGTTAATAACTACTTTGTAAAGTGTCACCATCTCTCTTAAAACCAGAGAAATTCAGAATTACAAAACTGCAAATTTTTCAAAATTTTCATTACATTTTGAATAAAAAAAAGATAAAACTTATTGAACCAAATTTACCAAGAAGTATTTCACAAGAAGTATTATGCATCATAAAAAAAGCATTCTCAGAATGGCTTCGATGAGTGAGTAAAAGCATTCCAAAGTTATTACCACAAAGTGACACATGTCAAATTTGCAAAATTAGGCTGTATCAGTAAGTTGAAAAGAGCTCTTTTCATCAATAACATTACAGACAACACACCAGTGCTAGTACGGAATAACTGAATATTTTATGACTTCAGCCCCACAGCTCTCCATATTGTTACACAGTGCATGATAACAGTATGACAGTTTTAATATGTTATATTGCTGAGTAACTTCACTAAAGAGGTAGTTTGATGTCAGTAAGAAACCAGACAGCGTTGGGGAAAAGGCTGCAATAAAGAGTTTAGCAGTACTTACCAAGTGAATACGGTGGTGCCACTCCGGTTCTTCTGGCTCAGCTGTTTACCTGGCTGCAGTGGTGAAGTCATGTAGACTTCACGTGACCACTGCTGCCAATCTGTGGCCTCAGTGGTGCAACGAAGAAGCCAGTGATTGACCGTAGCGGTCACATGGTGTTAACATGCCTTATGGCTGCGGCCAGATGGCGGTGGCGACCGAGCAGTTCAGGATCTGCCATGTAAATACCTCTCACTTCTTTATTGCAGCCTACTCCCCAGTGTTGTCTAGCCCCTTTATTGATCCTTGTGCTGTATTGAAACAAGGATCAGACCCTGAAATGTTCAAGTCCCATAGTGGGACGTAAGTCAAATGTTGAAAAAAAAGTTTAATAAAAAAAAATAAAATAAAAAATAAAGTTAAAATTTTAAAAAAAACCCTTCCCCATAAAAAGAGACATATAAAATTGTAAAAAATAGAAAAAAAAAAATAAATAACATACATATTAGGTATCGCCTGCTGTATAAAAATATCACATGATCCACCCCGCCCGGTCAGCACCGTAAAAAAATAAAAATAAAAATTGTGCTAAAAAAAAGACAGATACAGATAAGATCTTCAGCTGAATCTCTGTAGGAATGGCGTTCATGAGGTGACATGAAGAACAGAGAGGAGGTGTGGATGATGAGCAGCAGCACTTGTATGCAGTCTTCATTACTACAGTCTGTCCTGCCCATCCTTTCTGTACTTCATGTCTCCTCATGACCTCCATCCCCACAAAGATTCAGCTAAATATCATATTAAACTGTATTCAGGATCATAATCCTTGACAAGTAGAGTAGGGAGGAGGATGAGTCAGCTGAAGTATCTTGTCCTTCTGTGTGATTAGGACAGGTTTTCTGTGTACTAATAGGATGGCGGCCATTTTATTTCTCCTAATGATTGCTCCCCAGACAAAATGAGCCATTATAGTAATATTTAGGTATTTTCATTTTATTAATTTCTGGACAACCCCTTTAAGTCAGGGCATCTAAGGGCTGCACTAATAACGGTATGTCTAGGTTCACATCTGTGTGCAGGTTCTGGCAAAAGAACAAAATACCCCTGCGTGTGATGGTATTTGGACTGGTTTCTGTTATAGTCAATGGATTCTGTCATTGCCAGCAAATAAACAAAGAAAACGCATACTTAACAGAAACTTTCTAATGTTAATAAAAGGGAGATAGTGCACAGTTTGTGGCATGCAATTCACTAGAAGTAAATGTAATCTTGTTATGAATACTGCATACTGAAATAACAAGGAGTGTAGCGGCCGTCCTACTGACTGCATACACGCTGAGGGTGCTTGAGTAAAATGTTATCAATATATTAATGTGTTTGATTCTATCTGCTGCCCACATTTTAATTCTTGTCTTCAGGGACTGGTCTAAGAACTGTTAGGTGATGTCTAGTGCCAATAATATGCCACTGCTTGTAAATGGGATTTATTACCATCCTCATGGGTGGGTTTGCCAAGGAAGAACTTATTGCTTTATAAAAGATGCAATTATAGAGAACAAGTAAACAAGCAGTGTTACCCAGGGACGGGAATGAAATGGAAATGCCTACTGTTCATAGCCTAATACTATATACATATAGAGAAGTACTGTGTGAAAGTACGGGTGCGACTCTGTGCAGAATTTTCAGGTTTTCAGTTCAGTCTATGTCATAAAGCATGTCAGACATTTGTGTCTGTTGGGTCTGGATGCTGAGGGCTCCAGTGGTTGCTAGAATGAAAAGGTTGTGGTACTCAACATGGTGGCATCCTCATTTGACTCCTGTCATTAGAGATACTGCCATGTCATCATAGCACTAAGGGCAGATAGCATGCTAGAATGTTGGCCAGACTGTATCTTAGGCTATAGTGTCAGGATATACAGTCACATAAATGACCACACCTTTAGGTCAATTCATGGGGTCACCATGACTGTTGAACTAATGTTTCTACCCATTGGTGATATGGGGACAGCAGTTCTCTATGACTGTGCGTTAGGGAAGTAGATGGGGATCTACTCTGCCACTGAACAGATTTGGTTTGGGGCTACCCCTGAGGGCGTTTCCTAAGTGCCCCCCTGATCTTCACCCTTTAACCCCTATACAGGGATTTGGGCTTGATGCAGGGGAACCACCAGGTCTCTACCTCTTGCAGTAGCCTCTGTTCAGTGACTGCACATTTGCAGGGATCAAGAGACACTGGTACCTGGCAAACAAACTGAGGTCAGGGCAGACAGCAGAGGGTCAAAATGAGGAACAGTCAGAGCTCAGTTTAGGCAGCAAAGTGTTAACAGACAGAGCTTGGTACATAGCAAGGTAGACAGGACAATGGCACACCTTGGCAGTAAACTTGCTAACTAGGACCTGTTACTCTGGCATCTGCTCCATTGGCAGTATGCCCTACATTCCCCAGACAAGGCTGTCATAGGCTGGGAGCAAAAGATGGTGTTCTGGCCCTGTAAGAGGCCTCAAGGACATCAGAAGAAGCTGCAGGCAGGATGCACAGGCCTAGCAGGAACATGAGCATGTCTCCCCGGCAGCTGTGCACCGCCAAAACAGAGGAGCTCTGGGGCATGAGCCGCTGACATAACCGTGTGTTACCCTCTGTAATAAGACATCAGCGCAGTCTGTCTGGTGTCATGATGTCACCCACCAGCATCTACAGTGCACTCCACTCTTCTGCAGCTCTATGGAAGAGAAGACATAAGGAAAAGAGGCTATTAGAGTTTTACATTTTGTTAAAAAACAACAACACTAGAGGGCACTAGTTAGTGACTAAAATGGGGTGATAGGATTTGGATAAGCAATGGGCGTGTGGCAGTGGTGCTGCATCCACTTGTATGCAATGCCTGTCACTATGACGTACAAAGCTGTGTGTCTGGTACTGCTGCTCAGCCCTACAGGATGGAAGATCAATCTATATCTCACAAAAAAACACTAAATTAGTCAATGTGTGATCAGTGGGTGTTGTACCCGCTGTGACGCACCCATGGGAATATCTTTGTGGTTGGACAGATACCAACACATTATTTTTTTTAACTCATTTATCTGATGCAAGGACGGAGGGGTTAGCCAGAGCTACTTTCATAGGTGCTTTCATGCATAGAAAGTAGTCCCAGAGATACATATGTTATGTAACGCCCCCACAATTTCCTTCTCTGTTGTCTAGAGGGTATACATATATCTCTATAAGTTTAGGGGTTAGGAATGAGTGAGTCAATGAATTAATGAATGAATGGTGTTTGAATTGCCTCTTTGTAAGATAACTACACTACCAATGAACATAGAAGGAGGACCGGATGGATAAACATACCACAGAGGAAAATGTAATGTACATAAAAACCTTGCAATATTTTTGTTGTATGTATATTGCAATGATACTTTATTTGAAATGTCCCACTTTTTGCATAGTACCGTAATACGTAATACTGGTCTACGCCAAAATTACACCAGCACTGCCTGGATGACTTCTCGTGCAGAGACCCGGTCCAGTCCACTACTAATCCAGTGAAAGAAAGATACCAACGCGTTTTAATCTAAAAGATCTGGGTCATGGTACCATTACTGAGATCTTTTAGATTGAAATGCGTTGGCAGTGTTTCCGCAAATCCTGTGGAGATGCATCTTTTATATTAATTAAAATAAAGATTGTATCTCCGTGCTCGACAACCTCCTTCTTTTACTGGACTGAGCTGCAGTACCAGACACTGTCACACAAGTTTGGACATGGTACTGACAGGTACTGCAGAGACGGCACCACTGCCAGTTGGATCTGATGATTGCTAAATGCTTCTAGAATTGGGAACCCCACCTTTCTCTGCCTCGCTATGTTGTAGTGAATGCAGAGCTTACTTTGTTAATGCATGAGAAATATTAATTGGAGACAGCAAAAATCCTTGAGTTTATTTCAGTTTTATAGTTTCCAGATAATTCTATTAAAAGGAAAGGTGTCTGTACTCATGGAGCCCATTCTGCTTAACACCTGTCCTCGCCTCCATGTATTATTCAGGAGCTGGCTGTCACTTACACTGCTTGGCCTGATGACCATCTTGTACTTCGCCTTGAACTCTTATCTATTTTTCATGCTTTACATTACTCTGAATGCCTTCTGTTAATTCCCGTACGGGTAAATTAAATAGCAGATTCCCACAAATGACTCATTTTTTAACATGTTTTTTTGTTATTTCCAATGCATCCTTCTGTTGAGAAGTATAACCACATCTGTAGTAAGGAGTTTGTGCAAGATGGTGTCAGTGACCAAATCCTTGTTCTAATTTGTTTGGTGCCTGAAGGTGCTTGTGTGGGTTTTGGCTTGTGCATACGTCAGACTGCAAGCGAAGTGATTCTATGTGGTTTTACCAAGTATTGTAAAGATGTGTTGAAAATGAGTAACTAGCACAAGCAGCGGAGCCCTGTCCTCCTGGGCGGTCATGTGGCTGGAAGCTGCTGCCTGTCCATCCATATATAACACACTCAGACATAAACAGGGATCTTCTCTTGTGAGTGCTTTTCTTTGTAATTTTTGTTGCCTTTCATAAAGATCCTCAGAATATTTAATCATGTGGGCTTTTCCATGGTGAGAATCATATGACAGCAATACAGAGTGTGGTCTGTGTGTTTCATTTGTATTCTACTGAATACTGTATACCAAAAAAACTAGGTGTGCCTTTCTTGAAGGAAATTCATATGGGGAGGGGGGCATTTATCAAACTGGTGTAAAGTAGAACTGGCTTAGTTGCCAATAGCAACCAATCAGATTCCACCTTTCATTTTCCAAAGGAGCTGTCAAAAAAAGAAAGGTTGAATCTGATTGGTTGCTATGGACAACTAAGCCAGTTCTACTACTACACCAGTTTGATAAATGACCCCAGTAGTGCTTGAAAAGAGCTGAAAGCTTCTGTGTGTGAGAGAGAGTTTAACATGTAATGGTACAGTTGAAAGTATATAGGAGGTAGGGCGTGGCGATTAATCGAATTAATTCGATTAATTCGTCAATTGAAAGCCTCACGATTTTATTTTTTAGGAAAATCGTGAACTCGATTTTCCTAAAATGGCGCCCGCCAGATAAAATAAAAAAAATCTCTCACCTGTCCTGCGCCGTGGCTCTGCTCCGGGTCTGGCACTCCACTTCTTCTCCGGGGCCGCGCTGCACTGTTCTGACTGCGTACAGCGTCAGGACGTAGTGCGCGCACTCTGACCTGACGCTGCACGCAGTCAGGTGACAGTGCAGCGCCGGGAGAAGAAGACTGAGGAGCGCCGGAGCCGCAGCGCAGGACAGGTAAGGGATTTTTTTATTTTATTCTTATGGTGGCCTAGTGGGCTGTTCTGAGGTCTGCAGGGGCACTACTGTGGGCTAATCTGAGGTCTGAAGGGGGCACTAATGTGGGCTGATCTGAGGTCTGAAGGGGGCACTAATGTGGGCTGATCTGAGGTCTGAAGGGGGCACTAATGTGGGCTGATCTGAGGTCTGAAGGGGGCACTAATGTGGGCTGATCTGAGGTCTGAAGGGGGCACTAATGTGGGCTGATCTGAGGTCTGAAGGGGGCACTAATGTGGGCTGATCTGAGGTCTGAAGGGGGCACTAATGTGGGCTGATCTGAGGTCTGAAGGGGGCACTAATGTGGGCTGATCTGAGGTCTGAAGGGGGCACTAATGTGGGCTGATCTGAGGTCTGATGGGGGCACTGTGGGCTGATCTGAGGTCTGATGGGGGCACACTGGGCTGATGTGGGGTCTGATGGGGCACACTGGGCTGATGTGGGGTCTGATGGGGCACAATGGGCTGATGTGGGGTCTGATGGGGCACAATGGGTTGATGTGGCGTCTGATGGGGCACAATGGGCTGATGTGGGGTCTGATGGGGCACAATGGGCTGATGTGGCGTCTGATGGGGCACAATGGGCTGATGTGGCGTCTGATGGGGCACAATGGGCTGATGTGGCGTCTGATGGGGCACAATGGGCTGATGTGGGGTCTGATGGGGCACAATGGGCTGATCTGAGGTCTGATGGGCACAATGGGCTGATCTGAGGTCTGATGGGGCACAATGGGCTGATCTGAGGTCTGATGGGCACAATGGGCTGATCTGAGGTCTGATGGGCACAATGGGCTGATCTGAGGTCTGATGAGGGCACAGTGGGCTGATCTGAGGTCTGATGGGGCACAATACGCTGATCTGAGGTCTGATGGGGCACAATACGCTGATCTGAGGTCTGATGGGGCACAATGGGCTGATGCGGGGTCTGATGGGCACAATGGGCTGATGCGGGTCTGATGGGGCACAATGGGCTGATCTGAGGTCTGATGGGGCACAATGGGCTGATGTGGCGTCTGATGGGGCACAATGGGCTGATGTGGGGTCTGATGGGGCACAATGGGCTGATGTGGGGTCTGATGGGGCACAATGGGCTGATGTGGGGTCTGATGGGGCACAATGGGCTGATCTGAGGTCTGATGAGGGCACAGTGGGCTGATCTGAGGTCTGATGGGGGCACAGTAGGCTTTTTTTTTTTTTTTTTTATATTTTTAATAAAATAAGAAAATCGTGAATCGTCCAAAATTTTAAAAAAATCGAGATTTTTTTTTTTTTGGCCATATCGCCCAGCTCTAATAGGAGGGATCAGCAACCTTTGGCACTACAGCAGCTGTGAAACTACAACTCCCAAAATGCACACTTTCTTGGCTGTTCTTGGAGGATTCTGGGAGTTGTAGTTGGAGAACAAGTGGAGTGCCGGAGGTTGCTAATCCCTGGTATATAGTAATCTCTGCATAATATTGTGGTTAGTGTGTTATTTTGAATGTAATGAATATAGCACTAGAGGCGCAGTCTATACCAACACAAAGTACATCTAAATCATATTATACGTAATATAGAATTGTAGTGAATACTGGCACAGTTCAAAATATACGGTAATTACTGCACAGTCAAAGCAAATTATCAATGTGTATTATATTAAATGTCATGCAAAAACGTGTGGTCTATACTGACACCAAATGTCTCAATTGTAGTATGTACAATTGTTACATATAATGGCACAGTTCAAAGTATTTAGTAATGTTTGCATAATAGTGTGGTTGGTGTGTGCTATTTTAAATATAATGAATGTAATACTAGAGGTGCAGTTTATACTTGCCCCAAGCATATGTAAATCATAGTATATGGAATATAGAATTGTAGTGAATACCGGTATGTGTGCGCTAAGTGGTTCTGACTGTATTAATTGCAGGATTCTTCCATTCATTTCTATGGATGATTTTTCATTTTTTAAAATAAATGTATTAAAAACAACAAATCCGATTGACTCCAAAAATACATATCACACCTCTCAGCGCAGAGAGCTTCCAATCACAACTTGGATGGAATCTATATGTTAAGTGGCTCGGGCTATATTAATTGCAGAATTCTGCCATTCATTTCTATGGGGAACTTTTATTTTGAATCGAAAATTTGTTATAAACAACAAATCTGATTGACTCCAGAAATACATGGCCCACCTCTCAGCGCAGAGAACTCCGAAATGAAGTTTGAACAGAGTCTGTACGTCAATCGGTTCAGCCTGTATTAATCACAGAAAACTGGAGAATAAATAAAATATAAGAATATGAGGAATAACAATTCACTGCTTTTCAGGCAATAATAAATATAATAAACCTTGAATTCGAATGAGCGTACTTTTGGGCTTTTATTATTGCAATTCCATATATATAAGACATTTAGTTTGTTAATATACATTGTAATTTTTTTCTTTTACAGCCTGCCCCGTAGGTTTGTCGGGACTTGAGCAGAATCTACAATGATTTGTAATAAGACGAAAAAGCTTGGTAGGTAACTCTTTTCTGTGATGTCTTTATTCATTTACATTATGCTATTTGCTCAACTGAGTGTTAAAAGGTAATAATTATCCTAATCACTTCAACCACTTGGACCTTCACCAGTAAGCTTCAACTTCCAAGTGTTGTTTAAATAAAGCCCCACCGTGCACGACCTGTCAAGTGAAGCATACTTGTCCCCCGAAGCTCTGTGTGTCGACAGCGGTCTTTACAGGGCTTTGGTACCTGCATGCAAACTTACAGCACAGATGGAGGACACATGTGCTGCTGCAACCAGTCACTGTCCACACCGTTGACATGTCCCCAAGTGGCATGTCACTTGTGTCGCTTAGTGACACATCACAAA